>OZ024724.1:40105819-41305819 GCA_964016875.1 Fallopia convolvulus
AGAAGATTCAGTTACAACCACAATCAATTGTACTGACTATGTTAATTCTCATTCATTCTTGCCAAATTCTCTCATGTAACAATCTTGAAGTTAATTATGTCAAACAGTTGCTGGGGGAATTCGAAAACTGGGGAATAGATGATCAATTTTTTAATTTCAAGCCTCTTTCAGTAACCCAGTTGAACAGAAACAGCCTACTTTAACAGATGGAAATTGAAACAAGTTGTAATGAGGACCTCACTAGTCACTACTAGCCTTACCTAAGTAGCCAAATTACCTATCCTTGTTGATTACAAGCACCTCACTAGTCACTACTACATAGCCGAAGAATCAACAGATTATTAGAAATAACAATACGGAGTAAAAAAGAAACAGAGGGAGACAACTGTTTAGTCCGAAGAATCAACAGGCAGATCTGTCATAATTACTTTAATAATCCCTAAAAAATTTTATTAAAAAAACTAGGGTTTCTTCATAGCACGATGCAATCACATAAGTTGTCGGCGAGCAATCCGCATCCATAGGCTAATTGCTAGGAATTGGCGACAGGTGAACTTTCAACCATTAAAAAATGAAATCAAACCTTTTTAAATTCACAACAAAAAATGAAAAGAAGATGGAGAAGTATGATATACGATGCATGCGAATAAGAAGCAATCACTTCACCTTAACTTCCATAGTTCCATGAATCCACCTCATCGAGCTTCTGTCTTCCTTCTCCGTTATCAAAACTGCGTCCTCCAACAGCCCTAGCAGCACGAGGATGTATGTGGCAATTGGGCCTGGGGCCTGGGGCCTGGGGGACATAGGCCAATTGATTCGAGTCTTTTCAAGTTGGATATTTAAGAAAAAAAAAAGTAATGGAAAGCAAAAAAACCGATAAAAATAAGATTAAATTGAGTAAATATTCTAACTTTTAATATTGAGTTAAATATTAAATTGAGTTAAATAGTTTTTCAATTTATGACTTTCAAAATTGATATTTGTTGCCAATAAGAATCATAATTGCGTTTTATATGAAGGAAGAATTATAATTGATTTGTCAATAAGCATATATTCTGTGAATGAGATGCGCGATCCGAGCATGGTTCGGATTCGTTGCAAAGGATCTGTGAAATAAAATGCGCGAGTCAAGCGTTGTTAGGATTCGTCGCAAATAATGCGTTAATAAGATATGTGCGGCTCGAGCGTAGCTCGGATTAGTTGCATAATAAATTGGTAAGAGCCCCTGCCATCCCTTTCGTGGCCCGAGTGGGTTGCAAGCCATGCAACACTTGTCATGGGGTTGGATCGAGATGGGGATGGATCGTTGAGGCTCCCCTCGCGAAAACAAAAAAACAAGGAAAAACAAGCAATAATGAGAAATAAGCGGGAGTAAGCCAGCTTGAAAATTGTGCAGATACATCACCGCTCAGTATTTGTAAGCTCCTAAGGAGTTGTCGCCCTCTTTGGGGAGTGCCAGTTCGATCCCCTCGGGCCATGGGAAGCCCATGGAAATATCCACAAGCTTCGACGAAGTCAAAGCCGTTTCAGCCCCATCAGGGAAGAAGAGCTCAGGTATCTCGTTCGGGAACATTGACATTCATTCATCGACCACTAGCGGTATGTTGGATGCGTAGTTCATCGATATATCGCGGGGTAAAAGATGGGTTGATCACTAGAATCGGACGACCGCGCATCAAACCTAGTCGGTTCCTCGTCCGATATCGAGGGTGAGGCCATCTCGACTCTTGAAGATGCATGCGCTAGAGTCATTCACGATGTAATAGAAGCTTCGGAAGGGTTGGAATAAGGATCATTAAAAACAAGAGAAGGGGAGGTTGGATTTTGTGAATCGCTCATCTCGTTGGTGGTTACCATGTCAAATGACTCCTCGTGGTATTTTTCCCAATACTTAAACACGAAACATGGCGTCAGGCTCGAAGAGGAACCCTTAGGCATGAAAAAATGGGATCCAGGGCACGAAAAGCGGACACTTGGAAAAGAAAAAAACTTTAGGGAAAAAACAGTCTCTAGATAAAAACGAAAGAGAAAGTGCGACTTTAGGTCGGGAGGACAAACCTCTTAGAGTAGGATCAAGGTAAACAAACAAAAATGACAAAGCAAACCCGGATCCCAGAAGATCAAAAGGCCAAAGTGTCCCATCACCCAAAAGCAAAAACGTTTGAGTTTCCAGATGCGACCCCGACTATGGATGCCACGCAGGAGGAACTTGCTATGTCTCTACGCTCGGATGGCCCGGTCACTCAGAGTCGGACCTGGGCCATAGCCGAGGCCACTAGTCTATAGTGACTCGGTCCCTTGCTAGCCTCGGCGCAACCACGGACGCGCCCTTGCTCATTTGCGTCGTCACCCTTGGTAGCTCGGCAGTATCCCTAGCGCACACCCTCGGTACCGCAGCACCAGCCCCGGCACACGCCCTCGGTACCGCAGCACCAGCCTCAGCGCATGCCCTCGGTATCGCAATGCCAACCTTGGCACACTCCGCGCCAGACTCGGCATCCACCAACACTTGACGTCGTGCCTTGGCGCGTCAGCGCCGTGCCATCGGCATGGCCGCCCCTTGTCTTGGCACGCCATTGCCTTGTCTTTGTCATGTCATGAAATTTATCCCTAGTTTACTATTATTATTATTTAGTATTTCTAGTTTTAGAATAAGTCTTTTGGGCCTCTCTTTGAATGGGCCTTCTAGACTTCTAGGGTTGTGTGATGCTCTCCTCCATATAAAGGAGGTGCCTATGCTTGTTTTCTTTACGCATAATTTAATATAACGAAACAATGTCGGATTGATTCCAGCCTTCTCGTTGTTGTGCGTCCCCTCCCCTTCTCCTTGTCCTTCTCGTTCTTGTTCTCCCTTGAACTAGAACACTTCTTTTCTCTTCTCTTCTCACCCCCCTTTCTAACAAAATTCAACAACTCCACAAAGACCTCACGTCAAAATCGCTTCCGCATTGCCATTGGAGACACACTATGCATCCATTGACAAGATCCACTCGTGAATCCGACTTCTTTGAAGATGGGTTCACATCAACTGGCATCAGAGCCTAGGGATTGTGTAAGTCTCATTCGTAAGTCTCATTCATACCCCCTTGATCTTTGTGCACGATTTTTTTTCTTCTTTTCTCCACGTTTTTGGTTCAATTTTTCACCATAGTTCCATCTTCCTACCATCATTCATCTAGGTTTACCAATTTTTGTCATTGTCTTCTCAAAAAAAAAAAATAAGCCTTTACCTTACTTGACTTTTTCATTTGTGTGGTGATTTATGGCAATTAGAGTGAGTTTGTCCATAAACTCATCCTTCTTGTTCAAGATCCAAAATCATTATCATCATCCTTCAATTTTTGTCCATTCGTGGAAGAGAATAAAATTCATTCTATATACAAGAACACTAGAACTTTAGAAGAGGATAAAATCCATTCTAGCTAGTCCATTTTGGCCATTGGGGGGGGGGGGGGGTTGCTTGCCTTTTTGAGTATCTTAGAGGATAAAATCCACAAGATATGGTTTATTTAAAAAAAAAAGAATAATCAAACCAGATTTGGAAGTTGAGATTTTATTTAAAAAAAAAGATCTCATAGGAGATACACAAACCAAAATAAGACAAGTATCTCCTACAATATCTCCTTCCATCTCTCTTGCTTCTTTCCTATTACATTTTGGAAACAATCTTTGATTTCCAATCACTCACACGCTTCTCTTATCTCTCTTTCTTTCCTTGGAAGACATAATCATATCTTCCTAAGACACAATCAAATCATACATTGCATAAAATCTCGGCCTTTCTCTTGGACGAGATCTCTTTTCTACATTCTTTCTATCTCTCTTGCATACTTGTGGGATGCCTACCTTAGGTCAACCACTTCTTTCTTTTATTGTTCATTGCTTGAATTGATTGTTTACTTTGAACCGTGCATTTGTCTAAGTCGAGATCCTTAGCCTCCCTTACCCTTAAGCCTCTTTTGTCGTGCACATTAGAGTGCCCAGGTCGGTGAGTCTTATAATATCTCGACGCTTTCTTTTGCTTTTCTTTGACCACTTGACTTGTGCTTGCAATGGTTGAACTAGGTGATGGTCGGAGCATAACAACACCGAAGACCAAAATTCACGCTAGAATCCACCCTTGGTGCGCCAATCGACGCTTCTACCAATGCCGAGGTCGGTTCTAGCGACGCTCGGATTGACGCCTTGGAGCGCATGTTCCACGAGTTCATGGTCCACACGCAGTCCATTCATGACCCGTTGAGTGGCTCCCCCACCCCTAGTGTCCAGCAGCTTGTCCAAGGCACGCCTGCTCTCCAAAACATGGTCACGCCTGACGACACGCGTGCAACAGTGCAAGAGAAGGAAAAGGGCCAAGTACAGGTGCATGATGTTTATGATGATGATGATGATGATGCCTATGACTCGACTGAGTTTAGGCATCAACAAAAGAAGAATAAGGCAATCACATCGACTCTTAAGCATAAATTCGACGCTTACAACGCCAATGACTTTGAGGTTGACGCTTTCCAAAAGCATAGATCTCCTATCACTCCTATCTATTCGGATCCCGAGGACCCCTTTGGGGAGTTCAATGAGGAATGTGATGACGATGAGTATGACCACCCGCCCTTGGAAGACTGGGAAGAATGGCCTACTCGAGATAGAGATTGGATTCCGCCTCCTAAGTTGGTTGCGAACCGCGCGGAGTATGATCTGTGTCAAAACCGTGACCGCGATCGGAACCGATGCAATGGAGGTCGACACCATGACCAAAATCGAGATGACAACCTCCGATCGATGCACAATGGAGGAGATGGCGATTACCCTGATGGTGATGATGATGTCTATTGTCGAGGGCCACCCCGACGCCGGCGCCAACCAAATCGCACCCCCAACATTGCCCTTGGTCACCACGACATCGAACGCGCGATGAATGTATCTCGTCATGATGTAAAGGTAAAGTTCGAACCCTTTTTTGGTCATTACGTTCCTGATCTTTTTATCACTTGATTGCAGGGTACCGAACATGTGCTAAGGCATTGCAAGTATGAGGAGCATGAGAAGGTGGAAGTAGTTTCGCTTCACTTCTAAGGTGCAACCTGGTTGTAGTGAAATTGCCTTGAGGACGAGCGCGCTTGCCAAGGAAAGGCCGCCATCAACGAGTGACATCAAATGGTTTATATAATGAAGCGGAAGTATATTCCACAAGATTATAGAGACCAAGCGAATGGAGGTCCAAAATGCTCGTCAAGGTTCTATGACGCCCGAAGCCTTCTTTGCTCATCTTGAAGACTTGTTCTTTAAGGCGGGCGTGAGTGCTTTACCCGACGCCTTGAAATGCCGCTTTATGGCGGGTTTACACCAAGGAATCCGTGACAAATTAGTGGTATTGCACATTAAGAACCTTAATCAACTTGTCCATATGGCTACGGAGCTCCACAATCAAGCAAAAATGGAAAATCCCAATGGCCCTCCCAAAGGTATGTTTCTAACTATCATCCTTCCACTTTTGGTACTAATACATCTCCTAGTGTGTCTCATTCTAAGGTATGTACCAAGACGGAATCCAAGGGGCCTTCGCTTGGCACACCACGTGAAAAAACAACCCCTACCCCACAAAGTCGCACTCGAGACATTGAGTGTTATAAATGTGGCGGGCGGGGTGATAACTCCGAAGGATCGTGCTTGTAAGCCTTCCCGAGATCCACACGAATGAGCGTCGAAGAATCCGAGAACAATGTTGTTGTTTGTGTTTGTATGAGAGATTTGCAAGAGAGAAGAGAAGGAGAGGCTTGAGATTCAAAGAGAGTAAAGGCCAATGGAAAGAGTAATCTCAATTTCCAATTAACCAAAACTAGGTTTTACAAGCGAGTAAGGGGCTTTATATAGAGAAGCTCCTTACTAGAAAAACAAGGACTAGTCCCGATATGCAAATCGAGACACACTTCCGCTAATAAAAATAAACATAACGATAATATAAATAATTTCAAATTATGCAATAAAATAAATAAATACATAGGCACCGATTAAGGCTCAGCTAGGCCAATAATGATCCGTTAAATAAAGTCGCTACCGAGCATATGGTGATGTCTGGCTCGACATGTTGAGTGAACTGTAGTCGGGCTCTCAAAATGACTGAAGTAGTAGCCCTAACAATGGCCTTAGCCCGAGAATGGGTGATAGGCCCATCTGAGCGAACACTCATAGCCTCCTTCTCCTGCTCAGCTGACATAGATGTCGATGTGGTGTCATCATCCCCTCCCCCTTGAGTGTGAAGTGTTCCCGCTTCACCCGCGTTGAACTCTGGGGAAATGTATGGAGTGAGGTCGGCGACATTAAATGTCGTATGAAAACTGTACTCTGTAGGAAGATCAATCTGATAGGCGTTATCGCCGATAGCATGAACAACACGAAATGGACCATCTCCCCGTGGAGATAGCTTGGTCTTGCGTTGAGCAGGAAAGCGCTCCTTGTGCTAATTCACTCAAACTAAGTCTCCCGGAGCGAACACAACCCGGCGCCGGCCGCGGTTCTGCTCTCCATCAGCAAGAGGTCTTGGGCTGAAATCCAGGGACGTCAAAGGACTGAGGCCATAAACGACCTCAAAAGGTGTCAACTGCGTCGCCGAATGCCTGGACCTGTTATAAGAGAACTCAACAATAGAAAGTAAGTCCTCCCAACGCCGAGGGTTCGCCTTCAACATAGTGCGAAGGAGAGCCCCAAGCGTGCGGTTGGTCACCTCAGTCTGACCATCTGTTTGGGGGTGATAGCTCGTAGAGTATAGAAGCAATGTCAAAAGTGACTAACAAATTTGGAGTCACGGTCACTAACAATAGTGCGTGGAACTCCATGAAGGCGTACCACATTATCATAGAATAGATCAGCAATATCAGCGACACTATTTGTGGTCTTACAAGCCACAAAGTGGGCCATCTTCGAAAACCGATCGACGATGACAAAGATGGAATTTTCCCCCTCCTAGATGTGTGCAAGTCCACAATGAAATCCATAGACAAGTCTTCCCAAGGCCTAGTCGGGATGGGAAGCGGAGTGTACAAGCCATGGGGATGAGAAGAGGCCTTGGCTTTCTGGAAAGTGACACAAGCACGACAGTACCGTGTCACTTGGTGAGCCATGTGGGGCAAGAAAAAGTGCTCCTTAAGAGCAGCGAGGGTCTTCGGGATGCCGAAATGGCCCCGACCATCATGAGCCTCCCGAATCAGCAAAAGGCAAATGGACGATGTAGGAATACAAAGGCGTCCAGCCTTATAAAGGTAACCCTCGGAAAGGAAGTAGGTCTCATACCCACGGAAAATGAGGCATTGTGCATATAAAGGAGCAAAGAATGGATTAGAAGAGTATAAGTCATTTATGAGGGCAAAGCCTAACACCTTAGTCTGCATGTGAGTAAGAAGGGCATAACGGCGAGAAAGGGCATCAACAACCACATTCTCGGTACCCTTCTTATGGACCACTGTGTAGGGAAATGTCTCCAAAAACTCGACCCATCGAGCATGACGGCGGTTAAGATGAGCTTGGCTCTTCAAAAACCGAAGTGCCGCATGATCGCTATGAATAATAAACTCGGGTGGCCAAATATAGTGGGACCACGTCTTAAGGACTCTAATCAGGGCATAGAGTTCCTTATCATAGGTCGAGTAGTTGAGAGTAGGGCCAGTCAACTTCTCGCTAAAATAAGTGATGGGATGCCGCTCTTGGTGGAGGACACCACCAATGCCAATATGAGAGGCATCACACTCAATCTCAAAGGGACGAGAGAAGTCGGGCAGCTGAAGAATAGGAGCCTGACACAAGGCTACCTTCAAGACTTGGAAGGCCTTGTCATGAGCTGGGGCCCACACCATTATTGTGCCCTTTTTGGTCAAACCATGAAGAGGCGCAACAATGGTACTGAAGTCCCTAACAAAGCGACGATAGAAACCAGTAAGGCCGAGAAAAGACCTGACCTCAGTGGCGATCGAGGGAGTAGGCCACTCTCGAATGGCCTTGACCTTGCTTTCGTCGACGCGCAACCCGTCCTTGGAAACAACGTACCCAAGGAAGACCGTGGACGGAGCGCAAAGAGAGCACTTGGCAAGATTGCCAAAGAGAGTCTCGCTACGAAGGCGAGTGAGGATGAGACGAAGATGGTCTACATGGTCCTCAAGTGTCTTAGAAAAGATTAAAATATCATCAAAATAGACGACAATGAACTTTCCCAGATACTCTCTAAACACATGGTTCATGAGTCTAATGAAAGTACTAGGGGCGTTAGTGAGCTTAAAAGGCATCACAAGCCACTCATATAGCCCATAGTTCGTCTTGAAGGCAGTCTTCCACTCATCACCTTCCTTCATGCGGTTCTGATGGTAACCGCTCCTCAAATTCACCTTATAGAAAATGGTGGCTCCGTGCAACTCATCCAACATATCATCGAGCCTCGGAATAGGGTGACGGTACTTAACCGTAATCTGGTTAATGGCTTGACAATCCACACACATGCGCCAAGAACCATCCTTCTTGGGCACGAGAATAACATGGACGACACAAGGGCTCAAAGACTCTCAGACATAGCCTCGTTCCAAGAGTTCTTGAACCTGTTGCTGGAGCTCCTTAGTCTCTTCAAGGCCAACCTTATAAGCAGCTTGGTTTGGCAGAGACCTTGGTCCCTTCGGCAAGAGTCTTTGATTTCGATGCAAAGGAGAATGAGGCCAACCTCAAGGACGAACTGCTATTTAAGGACGAGTTGCGCAAGGTAGCCGACCTACGAACTCGATAATACAAATGGTGCGTGGCGGTGTATCACGACAAAAAGGTCAAACCCCGGTTCTTGGCCACGGGTAGCCTCGTTTTGAGGCGTACCGAAGGTGCCAAGATGGACCCTAATTGGGAGGGACCATACCTCCTCGAAGAGGAAGTCACACCCGGAGCTTTCAAGCTCAAAAACAGCGAAGGACGTACCTTGAGCAAAACATGGAACATCGATCGGCTCAAAAAATATTACGTGTAAACTCTACGAACTCTGCTATTTCCTACAAATTTTGTGAATAAAGGGTGGTGGTATTTTCAAATCTGTCTCAAAAATGGAAATTAAGTTGCGAAGTCCACCCCTCGCTTCTCGCTTGGGGTTGAGATTCTCGATTTTAAGTTACGAAGTCCACCCCTCGCTTCCTACTTGGGGTTGGAGATTCTCGGTTTTAAGTTACGAAGTCCACCCCTCGCTTCCCGCTTGGGGTTGGAGATTCTCGTTCTTAAGTCACGAAGTCCACCCCTCGCTTCCCGCTTGGGGTTGGAGATTCTCGGTTTTAAGTTAGAAGTCCACCCCTCGCTTCCCGTTTAGGGTTGGAGATTCTCGATTTTAAGTTACAAAGTCCACCACTCGCTTCCCGCTTGGGGTTGGAGATTCTCGGTTTTAAGTTACGAAGTCCACCCCTCGCTTCCCGCTTGGGGTTGGAGATTCTCGGTTTTAAGTTATGAAGTCCACCCCTCGCTTCCCGCTTGGGGTTGGAGATTCTCGGTTTTAAGTTGCAAAGTCCACCCCTCGCTTCTCGCTTGGGGTTGGAGATTCTCGATTTTAAGTTGCGAAGTCCTCCCCTCCCTTCCCGTCTGGGGTTGGAAACAACCAACAATCATCATGCGAGATCCGAGCGAGGCTCGTGATCTTGGCATAATAACCATCATGCGAGATCCGAGCAAGGCTCGTGATTTTGGCATAATAACCATCATGCGAGATCCGAGCGAGGCTTATGATCTTGGCATAATAACCATCATGCGAGATGCGAGCGAGGCTCGTGATCTTGGCATAAAAGCGATTATGCGCGATCCGAGCGAGGCTCAAGATCGCGGCATAAGGCGAGCACCCGATGTGTCCCAAGGCTGCCACAAATGTTGTGACACTCGGGCCATGAGGTTGGATCGGGATGTATATATACAAGTAAACTAAAGCAAGAAACACAAACACAACCACAAAACAAAGAAAGTTGCATAAAATAAGGCCACAAGGGCCGAAGTATCCTAATTACAGACCCCGACGGGGCCACCAAAATAGCAAAAATATAAAAAAAATTAAAGAGTCAGGGGCATCCTTCATTCCTTCGCGACCTCGGTGGCGGGTTCTTTAGGCGCCTCGGTGGCGGGTTCCGTCGGAGCCTAGTGGACGGGCGAGTCGGGGATCATAACGAGCTAGGAGCTCGGCACGTCGGTCGCAGGATGAGAGTCTGCGACAACAGGGTCCAGGACTCCCTGGCCGAGGTCCTCTGCGGAGGGTGCCTCGTTGGCCACGGTTGCATCTTCCTTGAGGAAGAACTCGCATTCCCCCTCAGGCTCCTCCCCAGTTTCTTTCCCCATTGTCAGCGCGTAGTTGGGGTTGAAGAAGGCAATACAGGGGTCGATGTGCCCATACTTCGCGACCGCCTGCTTGACCCCCATGCGGATGGCCTGGCGGAACATCTTGTTCATGATGCCCACCAACTCTTCTTTGTACTCCGCGGACTCCACATACTTGGGCCCCGCAGCCTCCACTTCCTCATTGAGTTCGCTAACGCGCTGACGGAGGTTGTTGATCTCCTCCTCGGCCTTCTGGAGCTCCACTTCCTTCCCCCTAAAAAATTTGTGCTCCGCGGACAAGTTACCCCAGAGCTCCTTGTTCTCTTTCTTGAGGTTCCCAACCTCGTCCTTAAGACCCCTAACGGCCTTTTCCCCCTCCTCCCTGGCCTGCTTCGCTCCTCCTTGGCCCTGGCACCGTCCTTGGCCTCGTCCGCCGTTGTAACCTCCGCGGCTCGAATCCGCTTCTCGGCCTCCGCGAGGTCCTTATTCTTCTTCTCGACCTCGGCGTCGCCGGGCCTTGAGCTTCGCCTCCAGCTTGTCCATGGTCTTGTGGAGGAGGACGATGCGGCTACTCTTGTAGTTCTCGAAGAAGTGATTCTGAAAAAGAAAAACAAAAATACGCGTTTTATAAAAAAATATACAAGCATCGAAACAGCAAAAGAACCAACCTCGGGGGGGTTAAAGCTTACCATCGCCGAGTAGCGGAGGGACTCGTCATGTAGGGCGGCCTCCGAGAGGTTGTTGGGCCATGCAACCTCCTCCTTCCAATCTGACTGGTCCCAATCCTTGGGAACACCCCGGGTGGGTCCGGGACAGTGAAAATTCTTTGCGGGAGGGCCGTCGATGTTGATAACTCGGCTCACGGGGCCGGGGCGGTGGACCGTCTCCCCTCCTGAGGTACCCCTCTCGTCGTCGCCCTTCTGCTTCTTCTTCTTGTCCTGCCAAGAGGGCTCCTCGACCTCTTTCCTTTTGGATCCGGCTCCCCGGGGGATTTGGGAGGACGTCCTGGCGATGTCCCCCCTTGGCGGATCCCCCTCGGTAATCTTCACCCTTGAGGCCTTCGGCGGCGGGGGTGTTGCCTTCGGTTGCGAGGTCGGTGCCCTCGCTTGGAGGGTCGGTTCCCTTATAACGAGGCCCTTGGGGCTGCAAGGGATTTGGGAGGTGGAGGTGGAGGTTGCAGGTTTCTTTCCTTGCGCCTTCGAAGTCAAAGCACTGAAAAGGTCCACTGTCAAAAATATAAGAAAAAGCAAGTTAGATAAAAAGCAAAATTATGACCCGAGCGAGGCTCGTGGTCATCACTTGATAAGCGAGGTTTAACCTCGGGGCCGGGCGTTACCCAAAACCAAAAGCGAGTAGCAAAAACAAGCAACAAAAGGAAAAGTAAGTACCCTCTTCACCCTCGCGGGGTTGAAGGGTGAGGCTCAGGCCGGCCTGCTCAAGCCGGTCCTGTGCCAGGTACTCCTGGAACGGGTCCTAACGTTCCGGTGCGTATCGGGCCTTGAGCTCATCCACCTTTTGTGTACCCTTGGGTCGGACGAAGTTGTCCGGGGCCGTGAGGAAGTTGATATACGTCCCGGTAGGGTTCCGAACCAAAAATAAGCTCGACATAGTGTCGAGGTCAGGTCCGTCCCCGAGCTCGTGGCTGCGAAGGGTGTAAGCACATAGGAGCCTCCACGCATTGGGAAAAAGCTGCGCAGGGCAGACGTGCAAGGCCCACAAGAAGCTGACGATGTGCGGGGCCAGAGGTAGCCTGAAGCCGGCCTGGAGGCTGGGCAGGTGCACAACTACGCATATGTCGTAGGGCGCCAAGAGCAGCCCTCCCCTTCGAGGAGCGCTAGCTGATGTCTCTTTATTTGGTGGTGTTTTCATATGTGATTTCCTTTGTAAATATGTTTCTTTTTCCCCTTTTCTTGTGTGTTTTGTTCCTTTTTAGCCTAGTTCCCGTATTTCTATGAGATTCGGAGACTACGCGCGTTTTATGTGTTTTGGCATGAATCGAGGATCGATTTGAAGGAGGGTCGAGACATGGAGCAAGGCCCGAGCAAAAGAGGGAAAGAGAGGAGCAAACCATGAAGAAGAACAAGAGAAGCCAACAAGAAGAAGGTGGAACGAGGTTCGGACCGAGTTGCAACCACGCCGAGCCCGACTTGGAGTTTTCAACCTCGGACCGACTTGCACAGTAAGTCGAGCCCGAGGTCCTCCGTGTCGGTCCGAGTCGGTCACCGGACTACTTGGGCTCCAAGGCACGAAATTGTGAACTTCCACTTTTGCCCCTCATCTAATCTATAAAAGGCCCTCTTGTCTTCTAATTTGGGGGGGGTTCTCTCACACAAGGAAGAGGTTCCCACACTTGGCAAGGAACCAACCCTCAAGAGGATACTTGGAGAGCAAGGAGAAAGGAGAGGAGAAGGAGAAGAGAGAGAGAATCGGCCCAAGAGAGAGGAAGATTTGATAGGTTTGGTTGATAGATTAGCTTTGCTTTGTTTTGATCTTGTGGATTTGGAAACCTTTGATTGAAGTTTGTGGATTGCTTTTGATTTTGAATGAAACTTTGCTTTGGTTTGAGATTGATGATGTTGATTGCTTTCCCTTTTGATTTGTTTGCTTTCTTTGTTTGCCTTATGGAGTAGATCTCCTTGATCTTGGGTTATGGGGGAAAACCCTAGTTAGGTTTGGGCTAGAAACCCCAATTCCATAGCCTCGAGTGTTTGATCTAAGGAACCCACTCTACATAGAGCTACAATTCCTTGCGAAAGTAAGGAATCAAGGCTTGTGATTGGCAAAGTAGCGAAAGTAAACATGTGTCAATCTCAAGACCTTGCTTCGATGGGGATTTCCCCAAGGATCGAGGTGTAGAAGTGGTTGGAACGAGGGCGAAAGCACTCGATCCTAGTGCGATCATCACTTATTGCTTGAATTGGGGTGGAAAAGCCTAAATCTACTAGAGAAGGAACCCAAAAGCCCAAGATATACTTTCAATCCTTGAAGTTCGACAAACCCAGATACCTCGGGCCCGACTTACCCTGTGTCGGTCCCGACTTCCTCTTGTCGCCAACATCGGGCCCGACGTGACCTCTGTGTCGGTCCCGACTGTTCTCTTTGTTTTCCTTCGTTTAAAGTTCTCCTTTCTAGCTTTCTAGTGTCTAGGCACCTCGATCGAATAGACTTCCCGAGTGTTCGACACCCACCACGTGCTACAACGGGGTCGGGTTATAAATTGTATCTCTAGACCCTCGCATTTGAGAGGCGATCACTAGCTCAACCCCCTCGGGCCAGGTGAAGTCCTTGGCGATCTTCGCGAGGTCTTTCGCCTCCAGGATCGTGGGCTGCCCCTTAGATAGGAAGGTCCCTTTCGAGCTCGGGGACATGGGAACCCGCTCCTCGAGGACGGGCGGTATGCTGGACACAACATCGCTGATATGCTCCGCAAAAAAGCTCGCCAGGTCATTGGAGTCGGACGACCTCGCAATAACACCAGCCATTTCCTCATCAGAAATCGAGGACGAGGCCATTTCAACACCAGACGAAGCGCAAAGTCGGGAGAAGCGCAAGTTGACGGAGACGTTAGAATCACTGGAAGAAGGCTCGCTAAAAATCAGCGAGGGAGACCTCGGGTTCTTAAAGTCACTAGTATCTATGCTCCCTACGGTCTCAAAAGCCTCCTCGTAGAACCACTCTTGAACTTTGAACACGAAGCCTGGTGGGGGGCTCAAAGAGGCTCCTTTAGGCATGAACAAGCGACGTCCAAGCCACGAGAGGCGAACACTTGGAAAAGAAAAGGGGTTGAGACATCGAGCAAAGCCACAAAAAAGAATACGCGAGGTGATAATGAGGAGGAACCACGTGGCCCCCTAGGGCTACTCTGACAGATAGGACGGCTGAAGAAGAATGTGAAGCGCCAAAAAGAGGAAAGAGAAGACGGAATGGAAGCCAACGCGGTGGGAAACCAAACGTCTCGTCAGTCAAACGTTGTGACGTTTAGTTTCCAAAGGAGTTCGAATTTCGAAAGCAAAGGGGACGAGGGAACTCAACCGTCGGTTGGAAAACGAAGGGTTTGAGAGCATCCCGAGCGCCGCCCCCACCCTCACCGTTTCGCAGCCATGATGCTGGCGCGAAACGCCAAAAAGCAACCGTCGCCGCTAGGGCACGAAACGATGAAAGAGAAACACAAGAAAAAGAGGAGCAAAACACCGCGCAGGAGCGAGCACCACCCTCACCCCCACCGTTTCACCGCCATGACGCTGGCGCGAAACACCGAAAAGCAACCGTCGCCGCTAGGACACGAAACAGAGAAAGAAAAAACGTGAGAAAAAGAGAATCAAGGGCGTCATGTAGGCGCGAGCACCCCCCTCATCCCCTCCGTTTCGCCGCCGCGAAGCATCGGGAAATGCCCATCTCCCGGCGAGGTAAGGGACGGCGAAAGAAAGGCGGAGGAACACCAAAAACGCGAAAAAAGGGAATCGAGCACTTACTTGTTTAAAAATGACGCGGCTGGTGCAGTGGCGCTCCTGGGCAGTGTCGGAAGATCGCCGGAGAACCGTCTGGAAACTGCTCGCCAGAAACTGAAAGGGCAAGAAAGAAAGAGGGAGAGAGGGAACGCAGGAGAAGGAAGATGGAGATGAGTCGTGGGAGTTACGCTTCTTATAAAGGGCGGACTTGGGCCTCTCCCCACCCCCGAAAAGCTTATTGGGCCTGGTCTACTTTGACGGCCCATTAAACAAAAATACGGGAGCAGGCCCAGGAAGCATCGCACGCATGAATGAGAGAAAAGCCTAAGTGTCAGGCCTCACAAAAGAGTTTCTCGCAATATGTCCTCCCAACCTCTAGACCTCGCACCTCGCAACCCTAAGAAGTACGAACCCCGCACCCCGGGTTTGATGAACCAACTACCCCTTGTATTTTATGAACTGCGATCCTCGGGACGAGGTCCCTAGGCCATGGGGTTGTGATGGTGTCCAAAATGGTAAAATAGAAAGTGGGCCTGGGACACAAGGAATAAAAAGATCCGACCAGACTCCCAAGGTGGATTCTGGGTCCCACAACCATATCCGTCTTTTAATTAAACAAAATACCTATCTCCGCGAGGTCTTTTGAAACCTTGTAACGAGGTCTCAACCTCATTGCCGACTCTGCTGACACTCCCGCCCATCTGAACCACTCAGCTTTCGCCGTTCCCCCAGGCCAATCATTGGCTGCCTCGCCTCTGGATCAATCAGAGGCCCTGATCTCGAGCGTCCCACATCGAGTAAGCACCAAAACCCGACTCCTCAATTCTCTATAGATAGAGGAGAACCTCGTAGGTGGCAAAGGGTCGAAAAACATCTTGAACTCAAGAGCTATCTTGCTCGTTGAAGATCGACGTGTTGAATCACCGTCAAGAGACCTCGCTATAGACAAGTGAAGTCTACATAACGACTTCAAGTCACACAGAGAGCTTTCTCTCACACCAAAGACCTCGCTACATCATCTCGCAAGCCATCATCACCACGCTCAAACTCAAAACTCAACCTCGCCACCAGAATCCATCAAGTGACCTGTAGGTGGTAGATTCTCATAGCAATTAGGAGATCTCGAACATTGTTAGATCGAGATCTCGAATACTCTTAGGAGGTCCAAGGTGTAAATCTCGTTTGTTTGTAAACCCCGTAGCTTGTAACCTCGTTGTAATAAAACTAAATAAAAAAGCAAGTGTTTGCACAATCGATTAAAAGAATCTCGTTTCTTGTCTTTTAGCGACGTTTTATTTCGGGTTTCATCAATTACAAATGATCTCGTCTGAGTAACCACCAATGGAGAAAGGAATAGAGCACTGCTCACTGACGTGGTTCCCGTTAGTAGACGAGATCCAATGGAGGGAATAAGGAGTAGGGTGCCGGAATGTAGACAATAGTAAATAATCAACAACTTCCTTGTTGATAATGTTACAACAACTACCTCCATCAATGATAACACTCAGCGCGGCTGAATGGACATGGCAGCGGGTATGGAATAGGTTCTCGTGTTGATCAGAATGGGTAGGCTCCTCAATGGTCAAAGCTCGCCGGGAAATTAGAGTCAGAATGGTATCGGTGGTAATGTCAGGAGCATGACAAGCCAACTACTCCTTATCAGCATAAACAAGGACCTCAACAACTGGGTCAAGAGGGGCCTCCTTGTCATCTAAAGAGTCATAACCTCCAGTGTGTTCCGAGAAGAGAACATGCTTGGCGTTAGGACAATTTCTCTAAAAGTAGTCTCGACCACCACACTTGTAGCACTCGACATCACGGGCACGCTCGATGCCTGATGACGCGGCCTGTGAGGAAGGAGCTCGAGCGGCGGTTATGGGCGCCGTGCTCGGCGGAGCTTGGCCATGACTAGGTGTGCCCGCAGTGGAGGGAGGCGCTTTAGTGAAAGAAGAATGGTCGGGCTTGGAATGAGAAGTGTTGGAAGAAGAAGGGTAACGAGGCTGGCTAGAAGACCAAGAAGAAGCTCAATTACGCACCTTTTGTTGATGGATTTGCATTGCGGCGTGCGTTAATGAGTTGATGTCCTTGATGGGCAAATCTCCAACTGATCACGGATCGACGGGTTAAGGCCAGCTAGGAACCGAAAACGGAGGGTCGAAGGCACATGGGTGATGTTGGCCTTAATAAAACATGTCCTCCAACTTAGAAAAGAAGTCTATAGGGTTGAGAGAGCCTTGGTGAGCTATGGCAATCACTAACCTCATTCGATCCTTATAGTCGGGGGGTACATATTTCCTATGCATGATGTATACCAATTGGTTCCATTCAATGATAGGAAATTGGCCTCGCCTAGACCTCTCAACAACAAATCTATGCCACCAAATGCGGGTTGCACCCTGAAAGTGTAGGGTGGCAACTGCGACGTAGTCCTTGAGTGGTTTCCGGCAATAGCGGAGTGTGTATTCGGTGGATTGAATCCACTCAAGACACGTAGCCAGATCATATAGACCATGAAAGGACTCAATCTTGACTTTGACCTCCTGCCTGAGCGTGCGAGGCTGGTCATAGTCAAGATGAGGGCGGCGGTCTCGATTGCCCCTATAGGCATGTGCATCGGACGACAATGAGTAATCATCATCACGGCTGATTCGGTGCCTATTGCCGTCATTGCGGCCCTGTGGTTGGTGCACATCGGCGCGGCCACCACGGTCCCGATGGCCATGATTACATGGCACTCACTGAGCGGGCTCGTAATAGTTAGGCTCAGGTCTATGATCCCCATGGCGTGGGGGTGGAACCCAATCAGAAGGGCGACCATTGGTGTCGTGGACCCTAGTATGCCCACGGTTCCCGACGTTCGTCTGGGGTGGGACCCAATCCGATGGACGACCATCCAAGCCAGGAGGATCGCCCAAAGGTGGCAAGTCATAGGGGTTATCTAACCCTGCCAAGTGGAGTTCGTCGTCATTGAACTCGTGAAAGTCGTCCATAGGGATCGGGGTGGTATCATAATACCCCTCGACCCCAAATCGTGGCGTAGGTGCCATAGAGCGACCTAAACGACCTTGGCCACGGTGTGGCTCAGTAGTAGTGGTAGGGCCACGATGAGGCGTCATGAGATGCTCATCATAGCGACCCGAGGTGTGCGGCGCGCTTGCCTCTAGGTTAGCCCTCAAACGCTGATCGTGCATGTAGGCAACACCGATTGGTGATGTCTACTCTCGGGGGCATTCCTATCACTAAAGTACAAGGGATTGCGATGGGTAGAAAACTCACCTCGGTGGTCATAGTCCCGGTCTTCCTTGTCAGAGTAAGTGTCATCCACATAATCCTCACGAATAACGCGCTCATGTCGACGGTCTTGAGTCGGAAGCTATTGACTCTCAATAACAGATGGGAGACGCCGGAGGACCGGCTGATTAGAAGTCTACGGAAACATATGCCCCTTACCACGCTCCAAAGCGCGATTAGCGGTGACTCCATTAGTCACATTCGTTGCGCTCGTTAATTGCGCTTGGAGCTGCTGTTGTTAAGCTCGTGATTCAGCAAGCTCACGTCTCAAATCTGCAATCTCATTCTGCTCGGGAGTCAGGACTACTCCCAGCTGCACATTTCCGACATCTCGGACCTCGGGAGGAACTACATGCGCTAGAGGAGGATCCTGCGTAGTGTTACTCTCGTTTCCAAGGGCGGGAATCCGGTATGTTGATTCTCATTGTTGCATTGATTTCTTCTCTTTTCATGTCTAGCTAAACCCTAAATTCTAAGATTGGGGTGAACCCAATGATGTGTAGGTAGACTAATCCATAAAATTGCATAATCTATTGTTTGAAGCTTTGTTTGATTCAATCCTAGATGTTCTATGCCTTAGTAACTTTTGTGAATGAGAACTTGCCAAAGTTTGAGATTGAAAAATAATAACTTTGATAAGTAGTTAGACAGGGAATTGAGACTGAAATGTACATTTTCCTGTTGGAACCCTAGGATTTGAACTTGAGTTTTCTCTATTATGAAAGTATTTTGAATTCTCTTGAGGAATAACAATTGTCATAGAAACTCAAAGTTGGGTTGCATTAGCAAGTCACGAAAGTGGATGTTGATTCAATTAAATCTTAAATTCGAAGTTCTTAAAGGTCTAGATTTTAATTTGCAAGTCACGAAAGTGGATGTTTAATTGAGTCTAGATTTGTCTATTAACATTCGAAAGAATTTAGTGGATACATTAGACAATTGCCTTCAAACAAAGTCGGAATTAAGATTGTGTAATCATCCTTTATAGTCTACTGAAGCATTATTGTGGGGATCTTTGATCTTAGAAGTCTTTCTCTCATTGATTTATCATATATTTACTTGTTTATTTGTCATAATTAGTTTCATAGCTAAATTCACAACAATCTTTTCTTATTTTTATGACTTGGTCTACTGATTTGACTACAATTAATACTACATAGTCCCATAGTTCGACACCTTGGTATTACAACCGATCTCGTACACTTGCGGGGTAGGATTTGGCCTATCAGCACCCTCGTTTGGACCTATTTAGATTACACAAGGAAGGATAAGCTATTCTATTCACTCATTGCATCTATCACTGAACTTCGCCATGGCTTGGTGGTTGGACTTATCCACTTATGACGGCGGAAAACTTTTGGGCTTCAGGGGAAACTTCATATCAAGCGTCAACCGCGTCGAATCAAGGCCAAACGGCCAATTCTAGGCCCCCGACACATTCCAATGGCGTTCCTAGCTCCAAAGGTCCCTTTTCTGGACCCTCTATAGTTAGGCATGAAGAACGCCCATGGGGAGTGGCCAAATCTTGTCGGACACCGCACCATAGTGCAAAATCGGGCCGCAACGTCGTTGAAACCGTGCCTCCAGGCCACGGCTCAATCCAGGGAGTGCCACGGACATTTTTTTGACGCCTCTAGGGTGCCTTCCATATATCATACAAGTTTGAAGAAAGAACACCCAAAAAAAGTCCCCGCAAGTCGAAGAATGCCCACGGACATTGATTGGGCAACGCACAGCGACGCAACTTCGGGGAATTGGGGCCATACGCTAGTTTTTTAGACTTCTAGGGGTGTTTTTCCTTCCAAAGGGTCCCATTTACAGTCCTCTACAGATGGTAAAAAAATGGCCTCTAAAAGTTCAAGGATCGAAGAGGACGACGAGCCACCGTTACTTGACACGTGCTTGGAGCGCCTAATACTTTGATGCCGCCGCGCCATGACTAAGTCACTTCAAGGGAGTAACACTTGTATCCTTTTATGTCCGTTATTTTCTATTATGACTGATAAGGAATACCCTCTACCTAGTTCTATCTCCTCTCTTTTGCAAGAGTATGCTGATATCATGTCTGATGAGCTTCCCGAGGGGTTACCACCTATTCGGGGAATAGAGCATCAGATTGATTTTGAAACTGGCACATCTTTACCGAACCAGGATGCATATCGGGCATCTCCCAAGGAGACTCAAGAGCTATAATGCCAAGTCTAGTCTTTGTTGGAGAAGGGGTTTGTTCGGGAGTCCCTTAGCCCGTGTGCAGTTCTGGTCATTCTGGTGCCGAATAAGGACGGTTCTTGGAGGATGTGCATGGATTTCCGCTCCATCAACCAAATTACCGTCAAGTACCGCCACCCTATTCCCCGATTGGAAGACATGCTAGATGAGCTTCATGGTGTCGTGTTGTTTTCAAAGATAGACTTGAGGAGCAGCTACCATCAAATAAGGATGCAAGAAGGGGACGAGTGGAAGACAACTTTTAAGACCAAGCATGGTCTTTATGAGTGGCTTGTGATACCCTTCGGGCTCACGAACGCTCCTTCTACTTTTATGAGACTAATGAACTTTGTACTTAGGAAGTTTTTGGGTCGTTTCGTCGTTGTGTATTCTGACGACATTTTATTTTTTCTAAGACTTTGGACTGTCACGCGGGGCACCTTAGGCAGGTGTTAGATTGCATTCGTGAACATTCTTTGTATGTAAACATGGATAAGTGTGTGTTTTGCTCAGATACGACGAACTTTCTTAGCTTCGTCGTATCCAAGGATGGCCTACGAGTGGATTCTGACAAAATTCGGGCCATCCGTGAGTGAACAACTCCCACGACTCCCACGATTCGTTCCTTCTTGGGGCTCGCTAGGTTTTATAGTCGATTTGTCAAAGACTTTAGTTCTATCACTGGGCCGCTCCACAATTTGACCAAGAAAGTGACCACAATCAAGTGGTTGCCACATCATGAGGCCGCTTTCGAGGCCTTAAAAGATGCTTTGTGTTGAGCCTCGGTCCTACAATTGTCGGACTTTTCCAAGCGCTTCGAGATCGAATGCGACGCTTCCGATTATGGTATTGGCGGCCTATCGCTTACTTTAGCGAGAAGCTTACAGGGGATACCTTAAACTATCTGACCTATGATAAAGAGATTTACGCTCTTATTCGGGTCCTTAAGACGTGGTTGTACTACCTATCACCTATGGCCAAGCGAGTTCGTAATCCATACGGACCACGCGACCTTAGCATACCTAAAGAGTCAAACGACTCTAAATAGACGTCATGCACATTGGGTTGAGTTCATGGAGACGTTCCCTTACGTCATTGCTCACAAAAAAGGCAAGGAGAACGGCGTTGTTGATGCACTCTCCCGCAAGTATATATTACTCACCCATATTCAGTCTAAGCTACTCGGATTCTCTTTAATCAAGGAGTTGTATGCCTCAAATACATTATTCAAACCGATCATTGAGAAACTTGAACAATCTTGTATGCATGAGTCCTATTTCTTGGACAAGGGGTATCTATACCGAATTGGGAAGCTTTGCATTCCGGCCTCTTCGGTTAGGCACTTGTTGCTCAAGTAGGCTCATGATGGTCGAGGCCACTTTGGCATAGCCAAGACCTTAGCAGCACTTCGTGAACATTTCTTTTGGCCATACATGGCCCGAGATGTGAATAAGTATAACAAAGGTTGTGTGCCGTGCCAAACGGCTAATTCTCGATCACATCCTCACGGTCTTTACACACCTCTACCCATTCCCGAAGCCTCGTCGGAAGATCTTTCCATGGATTTTAATACGGGCCTTCCCATGTGAAGGCGTGGAAAAGACTGTATTTTTGTAGTTGTGGACCGTTTCTCCAAAATGGCCCACTTCATCGCTTATAAAGGGAACAACAACGCGACTGACATCGCGAATTTGTTCTTTGATCATGTGGTGAAGTTACATGGCATCCCTAAAACTATTGTTAGTGATAGGGATACCAAGTTTTGTGGACACTTTTGGAGAACACTTTGGGGGAAATTAGGTACACAACTTTTGTTTTCCACTTCTTACCACCCCCAGACCGATGTTCAAAATGAGGTGAGCAATCGGACCTTGGGCACCCTGCTTCGGATGGTGCTCAAATCTAACCCACATCGGTGGAAGGACTTACTTTCTATTGTGGAGTTTGCATATAACATGTCCTCTCACTCTGCGATGAAGAGGACACCTTTTGAGGTGGTCTATGAGCGTAACCCTTATACGCCTATGGATTTGGTGCCACACCCCTTGAAGATGGGTGAGCATTGAGCACATCGATGCGGCCAATCGCACCGACGTTGTGCGTCGCCTACATGAGCGCACACGCATTCAGCTCGAGCGCCGCATCGACCAATACGCCGCCCAACACAACAAAGGGCATCGTAAAATGGTTTTCCAGCCCCGCGATCTTGTTTGGTTACACCTTCAGAAGGAGTGCTTTCCCGACACCCGCAAGTGATGAGGCATTTTCGGTGGTTGTTATACCTATCAAAGAATCCTAACTTAACCAAACTTAGTAGAATGGTAAATAAGGGTCGATCCCACATAGACTTGTGTAATTATGTTATTACTTGGGTGTCAAGTAACCAAATTATGGGGGAGGGGTTTTGTGAATGATTTCCTATTCTAATATGCAAAATTGAAAAGTAAATATGAATGCAAAGTTGATTGTAAATATATGAGAGAGAAAGGTTTAACTAGTTAAATCCATCATAAATATGCTTATTGATTCTCTTGATTCTCTTGATTCTCAATTCTCTTTATCATGGATTATTATCCAAAACTATATACTCCCTCCGTTCATAAAAACATGATATTTTAGTCTAAACCCTAAAAATTAAGAAAATACATAATTTGACTCAATTACCCTTTTTTTTTATCAATTTTTTACTTTTACTAAAATTTAAATTATCGAATATTTTCTGATTTGGTTTAGATTTACTCCTTTCCCATTCTCATCCAATTTAACGGACAACTTCCTAAATTAATGTTCCTAAATTGATTTGGTTTGATTTCTATGTTTTTTCCCTTATTCCAGAAGGGTAAAATTGGAAAAATGTGTACATAAATAGCTAAAACATCATATTTTATTGAACAAGAAAAAACCCCTAAAACATCATATTTTTATGAACGGAGGGAGTATATAGTTGAAAGAGCTAACATTTTGAACAACCCTAATCATCTAACAACCTATAACAACATCTAGATTCAATTAAACGATAGCTTTAAGTTCATAGTATCGATAGAAACAAATACTCGACGCAAATAGCTAATCAAGTTATCTATGGTTTATTCCTTTCTACAATTGAATAGCCCAAACGGGTCCAAAAAATTATAGTTGCTACTTTATCTAATCAATCCCAAACGGGACTTAATCAGATTAGTTATAAATTAGCCTAGAAATTCTATTAGGTGGCCAATCTAACAAAACCCTAGAGTAATTCTGATTCAATTAAGCATAGGGAATAAAACCTATTCAAGTTGTTGAAAATCAATCAAACCTCACAATATCATGCAATCTATGATTTCAATAACTAGTCAAACACAATGATTTACCAATTCATAGTTGAATTAAAGAAAAACTTACAAAGTTTGCTCCTTGAAAGAGAGAAAACCCTAGCCTCCAAAATTATGATCTAGGTTATGAAAGAAAACTAAAAACAAAGTTTAATACCCCTAAGATATCCACAGACCCATAAATTTTGAAATTACATCCAACACGTCTAGAAAATATATCATAAAAGCCCATATCGAAGCCCAACTTCACGACCCAACTCGCCCGCGGATAAAATGATGGCGCAGTCTCTTCCTAGGGTGGCACGGCTGCGTAGGTGTCTCCTCAAGCCGGCAACACTTCTCGATTTAGCATTTAGGTGACACTTCAAAGGCTGTTTTGACTCCCTTCGAGTTGAAATTTGGACTCGGAGTAAAAACGTGAATTGTAGCTCTTTGAGTTAGATTTCCAGTGATATCAAATTCAGCTTCATCCGACCACTGTATCTCCCAAACCAAGCATTGCAAGATAGAGGTGTCAAAACAAGAACGCTAATGCATAGCTCGACTTTAAGCGTTCTATTCACACAACCACTAGGGCCTTAGTTCTTCCAATCTTCACTTGTATCACTATAAGCCTCATCAAAATCCACCATAGTCCACTAAACTTCGTCCCGTCCACGCTTGCTTACATAAAGATCTGCAAAACCGAACAAAACACGCGCAAAACCCGAATTTCCTAGAAAACCTAAAAACCTAAGAACTAGACAAAACTAAGCTAAAACCATGAAAACAAACATAAATATGCATCCTAAACACTACCTAAATGCAAGTTATCAGCAAGACCAAGTTACATCCTAGAGGTGATGGGCCCTTCCAAGTAGGGGTGGGCACGGTCGGTAACCGGAGTTTCGGTTAACCGGACATCGGTTAACTGGAACTTCGGTTAGTAAATTTCAATAACCATAACCGTACTGTTCGTTATCATTTAACCATTAACGGTTAACCGTGAAACTCAGTACGGTTTATCGATTAACCGATTTGTTTTTAATTTTTTTTAATAAAACAAAAAGATTTTTAATAAAAAAAATTACCTTATTTTTCAATAAATAAATTTAAAATTATATACAAAATACAAAAAATTATCCAAAATACAAACCAATCCAACACTATGAAAAATCCAAAACAATCCTATAGTCGGTTGAGAATTCTTCATTTGTATGTGTAAATAAAACAGTATTAAGCCAATTAAAGCATACAAATTCTAAAATAAAATCCACTTAAACAAATAAAACATTATTAAGCTAAAAATTAAGCAATCTTGAAGTAAACTTCCACTTATTCATTTGCTTATATATTTTTGTACGTGTAAATAAGCCATTTGTTATGTAGAATCTGGAATCAATCACGAATCACATACTGCACATCTCATTTTAGATGAGGTGACAACTGCTTTGCGAGAGAGTGAGAGAATGATGAAGAGTGACGCTACCGACATCGGAGGAGATCGCATACTAGTTGTGGGGGAGCGAGGGAGACACCCGTCAAGAGGGCGAGGTGACCCGAGATGGAGAGTCGACTCACGTCAAAGTCGTGATTGGAGTAACGTGGAGTGTTACTATTGCGGGGAGAAGGGTCACACACAATCAAGATGTCCTCAAGTGAGGGAGGACTTGAAGAAGTTGAAAGAGTTGCGAAAGAATACTGGTGACTCCGACACAATTGTGGTCAGTGATATTGAATATGGAGATGTTTACTTAGCAACAAGTGAGAAGATTGCTAAGTCAGAGTGGGTGATGGATAGTGCTGCCTCGATGCATGTGTGTGGAGATCAAGCTATGTTTGACACCTTAAAGAAGGATGGAGAGTATGGGCGGCTCAACTAAGAGGGAGGACAAAAATTGAAGATCGAAGGTACAGGAAGCGTGACGATGAGGCTTCACAACGGTACAAGCCACACTCTTCATGGTGTAAGGTACGTGCCTTCAAGCAAAGTTAACATCATTTCTTTGGGAAGGATGATGTCAGATGGGTATAGGTTTGTAGGCACGAATGAGTGGTGCAACGCGATGAAAGGGAGACGCTTGATAATGCGGGGACGAAAGAATGCAAAGAACATCTGCATCTTAGAAGGTCAAGTTGTGAAGAATAAGTTTAACGGTGTCAGAACCGAGAAGCCAAAAACAATAAGATTTTCAATATTTGAAAATATGAATTAAGGAAGGAATTGTTAAAGATTAATTCATATTTCCAATATCTAGAAGGCTACGGAAGTTTCTAGAATCTTCTAGAAGATGCAAGAAGATTATGGAAGAATCTAGAAGATGCTAGAAGGTTGCGGAAGACTCTAGAAGACGCTGAAAGATTATGGAAGATTCTAGAAAATATCAGAACCTTATAGAAGTTTCTAGATACATCTAGATTGTGAGAGAACTTTCTAGACTTGTATGTAGTAGTATAGATATCTCTAGATGGATGTGGTACCTTCTAGAGAAGTAGGAAAAGTTCTAGCATGGATTAATCTAGAACTCACTAGACTTGTATTAGACTAGATTGATCTAGAATTAATCACAACTCATGTAAAGGAGTGGCTTGGCTATAAATAGCCCACCACCCCTCTTTTGCAACCAATCCAAGTGATTCAAGCAAGAGTGTAATCAAGCTTGAGAGTGAAGTGTGAGAGGTGTGAGTGTGTCCCATAAAAAAAAGAGTGTTGAGTCACCCGTGTAAGATATTTTGTACATCCACTATATAATACAAAGTCACTTTTGTAAAATTGTGTCTTTGCGTCGGTGTGGTTTCGGTGGGTGTACAAGAGTCCTGGGTGGGTCGATTTCCCAACAGCACATACTACCAGTGAACCGAATGACATTTATTTGTTGAAATTCATACAAAAAAAGCTTATTATTTATTAAAATGTATGTATTTTAAACTAAAACTAGATAGATATATAATTCCCTTTTTAAAAATATATATATTTAAAATATTATCGGTTCATCGGTTAACCGCTCGTAAAAATATTGATAACCGTATCTGAACCGTTGAACTGTTAAAAGTATCGGTTGGTTAACCGTAACCGGTTAAATTTTTTGTACGGTTCGGTTAACCGTAAAAAGTGATCGGTTTCTCAGTTTTTCGGTTCGGTTTTTCGGTTACGGTTTTTTTCCCAGCCCTACTTCCAAGTCCTTGAGCATATTGGAGACAACGCTTATAGGATTGATCTCCTCGGCAAGTATTCAGTCCACTCGACGGTCAATGTCGTTGATCTCTCTCCCTTCTACGAGCCCGCTTTCTATGATGAGGAAACGAGGACGTTTCCCACCCAAGGGGGAGGGTGATGCGAACCCGACTATGGATGCCACACAGGAGGAGCTTGCTATGTCTCTACGCTCAGATGGCCCGGTCACTCAGAGTCGGACCCGAGCCATAGCCGAGGCTACTCAGTCTATAGTGACTCGGCGCAACCACGGACGAGCCCTTGTTCATTTGCGTCGTCACCTTTGGTAGCTCGGCACCAGCCCCGACGCACACCCTCGGTACCGCAGCACCAACCCCGGTGCACGCCCTCGTACCGTAGCACTAGCCTCGGCGCATGCGCCAGCCTCGGCATCCACTAGAACCTGACGCCGCGACTTCATGTGCCTTGGCGTGTCAGCGCCGTGCCATTGGCATGGCCGCCCCTTGTCTTGGCACACCATTGCATTGTCTTTTGGCATGTCATGATATTTATCCCAAGTTTACTATTTTTAGTATTTCCCTTGTTAGACTATTATTATTATTTAGTATTTCTAGTTTTAGAATAAGTCTTTTGGGCCTCTTTTTGAATGGGCCTTCTAGACTTCTAGGGTTGTGTGATGCTCTCCTCTATATAAAGGAGGTGCCTATGCTTGTTTTCTTTATGCATGATTTAATATAACGAAACGATGTCGGATTGATTCCAGCCTTCTTGTTGTTGTGCGTCCCCTCCCCTTCTCCTTGTCCTTCTCGTTCTTGTTCTCCCTTGAACTAGAACACTTCTTTTCTCTTCTCTTCTCACCCCCCTTTCTAACAAAATTCAACAACTCCACTAAGACCTCACGTCGAAATCGCTTCCGCAATGCCATTGGAGACACACTACGCATCCATTGACAAGATCCGCTCGTGAATTCGATTTCTTTGAAGACGAGTTCGCATCATTTCCTCAAGAACATTCAAATTTCAAAATACAAACAAGAACTCAACTGCCTGGTCACTACCTCCCTTCATCTGCCAGGCAACACCCAAAAGAATCGGCACCCCTAAGCGGATCCGTCGAAGTTCAAACACCCCCACGACCACGTCGTCGTCACACAACCCAAAAGCATCGCCACTCCCACTTAGAACGAAACCCAAGAAGAAAAAAATATGAACAAAAAAGGGAATAAAAAAGGAAGCGGAACTTACTCGTCAAAATCTGAAGCAAAGGAGGCATATAAAGGTCCATCCACTGGCGTTTCTCGTCGGTTCTTGGTTGCCGGAATTCGAAACGTCACGCATGAGAGAGAGAATTGAAGGGTTTGCACTTTGCAAGAAATGAAATGTGAAGAGTGGAGAAGAAGGAAGCCTAACATTTATAGGTAAAAAGAATTGGGCCTCCCCCAATCACCTTTTTAGGCCTGACACCCAAGGCCCATTAAGGAAAAATCCGAAGCCCACAACAAGCATGCAACGAAAGTTGAAAATCCACAAGGAAGAACACGAAGGTCTAGCCGCCAAAGGTACATCCCCTCGGAATCCCTCTCCAATGGCAAGACGTCGCACTCTTTTCCAAAATAGGCATCACGCTTAGAAATAAAGAGAGAAAAGAGAGAAGTAGAACACCACACATTTATACCTTAGTGATTCTCAAAATTAAGCAAACCACAAGTCATGGGGTTGTGATAGTGCGCGAATTGAACATCGCACAAATGGACAAAATAAGCGGAAGCCAAGCCGAGAGAGACAGGCTCGGAGCAGGCCCCACAATTTAAGATATTGAGGGGGATGTCCGAGGGTTTCTCTTACACCCATCTGAAAAAACCTAAAGGATAACGCGATCCTAAGCAAGAGAGGTTGCAAGATCAAACACTGCACACTTCCAACTAAGAAGGAAAACACCCAGTATCGCGGTCCCAAGCAAGAGAAATTGTAAGACCAAACATAGCGCACATTCAACGACGAATCGCTCGTCCAATCAAAGGTCACTTCCCTTTCGGGGCTGTCAAGTTAGCATGACCGCCCCCCTCAACCAATCAAAGGTCACCTCCCATTCGACAAGCCAAAGACTGCCTCTCTCTCTCTATGTACCAATCAAATGGTGACGAATAGCTTGTCCCACATCGGAACCATACGAAAGCCGCTCTTCTCAAATGTCAATAAATAGGTGAAGAACGTGAATGTTACAAGGGTCGAAAAACACATCTAACTAGAGATTAATCTTGCTCGTAGAGATCGACGTGAAAGGTCAATAAAAAAGACCTCAAGTCATTAAAAAGCAACCTACACACATCTATCAAAAGATCGCGAATAATCTGAAAGTTGTAATCCCGAATTGTAGTTGAAAGATCGCGAATAATATGAAAGTTGTAATCCCTAATTGAAGTTGAAGCATCGCGAATAATCTGAAAGATGTAATCCCGATTTGTAGTTGTAAGATCGTGAATAATATGAGAGTTGTAATCCCAAATCACAATTATAATAAACGCAATGATTTGTTTTGTCCATTTTAATAATCTCATGCCTCGGTCCTAGTGCTAGTTTATTTCGATTGTTGATGTCGATTTTAAAAAAAGCTTCACATAGGGGTAAAAAAAGCATGTGCCATGCATGTGGCTTGTTAGCCCTAAATTCAGTAAAAAATTTAGCCCAAAATTCAACTAAAATTTCAACCCAAAATTAATTCCAATTTGGAAGATTTCCACCCCCTACACCTAGCTGATTGAAATCCTTTCTCCAACATATTAAACTCTCAAAGCTCAAGAGCACTTGGAGTTAGTTAATAGGAAAATTAACCAAAAACTTACATCGCCGACTCCAGCTACACGGGCTCCGTCCACATAGTCGGTGCTCCACATGGACCGCTCTACTGCGTGGCGAGGCAAGAGGGAAGGCGCTGCTCGATCAAATCACGTTTGTTGCTCCACCTGAGCTCCATCGGCATCAAAGCTTGAGAGCTCTCAAGATTTGTTCCTGTGTTGAAGCTTGAGAGCTTTGAGATTTGTCAATGGAGGGAAGGGGCTAAAATGGGGGGGGGGGGGTTATGAGAGAGGAGAAAGAGAGAACAAAAATGGAACGTGAAAATTAATTGGGAGGGGTAAGGGATGGGTCAAAAGTAATTTATGTGGTCCCACTTGCTTATATTTTAGTAGATAAGCTTGCTTATTTGAAATAAGTTGGGTTGCTGATTATTTTTTCAGCAAATAAGTATGGGAAGTAAGTATCTTATTTCAAATAAGCAAGTGTTGTCGAACACATACAATGATGCTTATTTTTTCAGATAAGCAACCAAATAAGCGTTGTCGAACAAAGCCCTTGTACATGTTTGGCAACACTTGCTTATTTGAAATAAGGTACTTATTTCCGACACTTATCTGTTGCAAAAATAATCAGCACCCCCACCTTATTTCAAATAAGCTAATTTATCTACCAACATATAAGTAAGTGGGGTCCACATAAAATTACTTTTCACCCTTTTTACACCTTGTTTACAATATCAACAATTCACTTTGCCGAACATATTCTGGATTATTCGAAAAATAAGCAACTGATATCAGCATCTCATATCAGCATCATCAACCATAAATATCAATATCAACATCAGAATCAACACCGATAAGTACCGAGTTGCCGAATGGAGCCTAAGTTCTTGAGTTTTTTTTTGTAAAAATAATACGACCAAACACATATTAAAAGGTATTTCCTGGAATTTTCAAAATCATGTGATCTTAAAGTTTAACCAAACAAGCACTAAGCAAATGCTTATTTGTGTGCTTATAAGTACCTTATTTTAAATAAGCAGGTGGGGGTGCTTTGGGGAGTGTTTATTTGCAGAAATAAGCAACAAAAGTGGGTGTTTGTCAAATTTTCTTATCGGAAATAAGCAAACTTATCTCGGATGCTTATAAGCAGAAAAAATAATCAACACCCCCATTTTTATCGAAAATAAGAAAACTTATTTCCTAAAAGTATAGCACATGGCCCCACACCTCAATTTTTTATTACTCCCAAATCCCCTTTTGATTCTTCTCTCTCCTTCCTCTCTCTTTCCTCCCTTCTCTCTTTGGTCCGGGAAGACGCCCACCCGCCATTGATGCCCTCCTCCAAGCTTGCCCGCCATTAATGTCTACCGTGGTTCTTCACTGCCGGCACTGACTTCTTCTTTGCCTCGTCAATTTCATCTGATAAACGGGACCTATGAAGGAGAACCAAAGAGTAATCTAGACGGAACATGGATTCGGGAGAAAGAATTCTTCACCGCCGACGTCGATCTTCTCTGCCTCGACATGCCCAAGTTCATTCAACTGATAAACAACCCTACGAAGAATAACAAGATAGAAAACCAGGAAGGACGATAAACTCGGGAGAGAAATTCTTCACTGCCGGAGCCAAAATTCATTCAATTGATAAACAACCCTAAGAGAAACATAAATAGAACTAGGAAGGACGACGAACTCGGGAGAGAAATTCTTCACCGCCGGTGCCAAAATTCATTCAATTGATAAACAACCCTAAGAAGAACCAGAGAGAGAACCAGGAAGGACGACGGACTCGGGAGAGCAATTCTTCACCACCGGCGCCAAAATTCATTCAATTGATAAACAACCCTAAGAAGAACCAGAGAGAGAACCCGGAAGGACGACGGACTCGGGAGAAAAACTCTTCACCGCCGGCATATAGCTTCACTGCCTCGTTCAAGTCCACAAATTGAATTAAAAAAAGGTTAAAAATGATTTTTTAAGGACATTTTGGTCATTTCCTTAATTACCTTTTAAAATCAACAAACCCTTCAATCGAACACCACCACTTGCTTATCTCATAAACAAACATCGACTTATCAACATCGGAACTTACCAGCACAACCGACATATCAATAACTTATTAGCACAATCGATTTTATCAACAAAGTTTACCAGCAGGCACCCTTAATGATTCATTTGACAGTTGCCTTAAAATGGAGCAACTTGAGAGAGTGGAGATATTATAAAAGACAAATTTTCATTGCCATTATGCAATATGGGTGATAGAAGACAGAAGGCGAGGAGCAGTCGAGCAGACCAAGCCAAATGAAGGGTACGACTGATGAGTGGGAGATTTTTCGAAAACAATTCGTTAATAGGTATTTATGTATTTATGCAGGAACAAAATCCCAAATTTAGCTGCTCCTTATACCAAGAGAGAATGAAGGCAAGGAGCAGGAGGAGGCTTTACTATTAATTTTGTCATACGTACACAGGTGCTTTCTTCTTCTTCTTCTTTCTGTTTGAAAATTTGAAGCGGCTTCTTTTCAGATCTTCTTTTAAGTCTATTCCCCCTTTTTGGTGGTGTTGAAATGGGCTGTTTCTGTTAATCTGGGAACTGGGTTGGTTTATTGAGTTTTCACTCATTCATTTGAAGTTTGGTTAGGCATTTGATCAGTAAAGTTGAAATATCAGCATGTGTTACCAATCTATTTATCCTACTGGTTGCTCCAAATCTATTTAGAACAAAAGTTTACTACAAAATGGAAAGATGCTCTAATTAGCTGCAACAAAGCAAAAGTAAATCAGGTCAATGAAGCTCATTAACAAAAATAAAGTCTTTTTGTATGGCCAATGGAACTTCAAGACCTAAAATAAAGTCTTTTCAACAATCCTCATCTAGCTGCTGTTACCTCATCTAGCTGTTATTTGTCAAGGTTATCCATAGACCATTCTAAATAAGCAAGAGTTTTTTTAAAGATGATACAAACAAATTGTATTGCCCTAAAATCTAAGGTCAAATTACATTGTTTTCGATTGTCAATCGTGTCAATCGTATTTACTTTTTCGATTGTCGGGTTCTCAAATTACATTGTTTTCGCGGTGAATACATTATTTTTGTTTTATGAAACTGCCTTTTGATCTGTCTGTTTAGCAGAACTAGTCAACATGGAAGATAAGTGCGCAATCGCCAATGATGTTACTGGGGTAACTTTCTTTTGCTGAGATTTCAATGCTAGCTTCAAAAGTTTTAAGAAACTAATTGCATAAATAACATGCTCAAGTTTGGTTCTTATTCACTTTTCAATCATCAGCTTCTAGGCAACATCCCTTTAGTTTACCTTAACCGTGTTGTAGAAGGTTGTGGAGCCCGCGTGGCCGCCATGGTAGAGATGATGGAGCCTTGCTCAAGCGTCAAGGATAGGTATTAAGACGTTCTCCGGGTTGCAAAGGTGCTTGGTCAAAGACGACTTTGATTGCAAATTTTGTGTTCTTGAAGCTAAAAATTCTACATTTTCATCATCACCAGGATTGGGTATAGTATGATCAAAGATGCCGAGGACAAGGGCCTGATCACACCCGGGAAGGTAAAAGTAAAACTACTTGATCATTGTGAGTTTCAGCCAGTATGCTTTGAAAATGGAAAAGAAAATAAAAGGGCATGATTGTTATGAATGTAGACTGTCCTTGTTGAGTTCACTAGTGGTAATACGGGCATTGCACTGGCATCAGTTGCAGCAGCGAAGGGTTACAAGCTCATTCTTGTCATGCCAGATTACGTGAGTCTAGAAAGGAAGGTTCTTATTCAAGCTTTTGGGGCAGAGCTCGTCCTCACAGATATGTACAAGGGAATACAAGGTGTGATTGATAAAACAAATGAGATACTTCAAAGGACCCCAAACAGTTACTTTGTTAATCAGTTTGAAAATCCTGCAAACCCAAAGGTAAGTTTTTGTTTGTTTTTCAAGAAATCTGGGAGAATAAAGGTAAAATCAGTTAATTAACTCTTTGATGTGTTCGACGCAGACCCATTATGAAACTACAGGGCCAGAAATCTGGAGAGCATCTGAAGGAAAGGTTGACGTTCTGGTATCTGGAATCGGGACTGCTGGTACTGTTATGGGTGCGGGCAGGTTCCTGAAGGAGAAGAATTCTAAAATTATGGTTAGTTTTGTTTCACTGTTTTGAGAGTGGAAATTGTAGGATAACAAATGAGCTACAAATTTCTCAGGGTAATTTTTAAGTTGATGAACAGATCTATGGTGTTGAGCCTGCTGAAAGTGCTGTTTTGAATGGAAAACCTCCTGGTCAGTTTATCATACTCTGATTTACATTGTGGTTATATTAGTCAATTTGTCTTCACATGAACGACCTTAGATTATAAAGAGCGTTGCTTGCATGTGTTCCGAAGGGAAACATAAGATCCAAGGAATAGGTGCTGGTGTGGTTCCGCCGCTCTTGGATCTCAGTCTCCTTGATGAAGTTATTGAGGTAAAATGTCATATCAATTCAATGGAAACCAACAAAAAGACTGTACATAGCAGTGTCATATTATCTGTGACTAAATTGTTTTTCTTTTCTCAGGTAACCGGAGATGAATCAGTTGAAATGGCTAAACAGCTTGCGCTATAAGAAGGCCTTCTGGTGCGTTACGAAGATTTTAACCTCGTACATCTAATTTTTGTATGCTCGTCTTTCTAAATGAAGCGATAAGCTTGGCATTGTGCGTTCTTCATTTGCAGGTGGGAATATCATCTGGAGCTGCGGCAGTGGCTGCTATAAAGCTTGCCAAAAGACCAGAAAATGCCGGGAAGCTCATTGTTGTATGTCATCTTCTCTCATTTACTCCGAACTCTGCTATCATATTTCACTAGTAAGGCAAAGATTGATTAAGGCCAGGGTCTGTTTGGTTGTGCAGGCAATTTTTCCAAGTGGAGGAGAACGGTATATATCAACTGTTCTGTTTGATTCCTTGAGGCACGAGGTTGAAACTATGCCCATTGAATAACGGTTATTTGGTCCGAGTAGTGAAGGGGACTTTGCCTAAAGCTTATTTGTTGAGCTCACTCTTGCAATTGAGAAAAATTGAATGAATAAATAAACTTATCAAGGCTGTTAATTTTGCATAATGATGATGCATTAATATTTGGAAAGACTACAACTTCCCTTCAAGGAATCTTTCGTCCGATCTGGTGAATCTCCTGGCGGTGGTCCACGTTCAACTTGATATAGAAATATTATTGCTCAGTTGGAAATTCAAAATAAATACATTTACATGATGGATGGATACTAGTGAAGGAGTATGGATGGATACTAGTGGCCCGAAACAATCATCTTACTCATTTCGGTCTAATTTGCATCCAAAAGAATCCGTAATTTATTGTCTTTCATTGCTCTGCTATTTACTAGTTGGTGTCTGATACGCGATAATTATATTAGAAAATATATTAGAATAATTAGTTATATTAGGTTTTATTTAGAATATTATGTTTTCTTTTATTTAGCAATTCGATTTTATCCGTTAAATACCTCTTAGGTTATTACGCGATAAGTAACGTTATTCGATTTTATCAGGTTATTATAAATACCTCTTAGGTTGTTACTATGGAATTAATCAAAGAAATTAGCCTTTTGCCCTAGTTTCTTTGGCTCTCTTTGTTTAGTCCTTTGCTTCCGAGCCGTCGTCCACACCGGGCGCGTCTCAAACCCCTTGACCAACAAGGGTCCGATACGCAGTTCACACTGAGCCCGTAACCCTTGTTGGTCAAGGGGGTTGAGACGCGCCCGGTGTGGACGACGGCTCGGAAGCAAAGGAGTAAATAAAGAGAGCCAAAGAAACTAGGGCAAAAGGCTAATTTCTTTGATTAATTCCATAGTAACAACCTAAGAGGGTATTTATAATAACCTGATAAACTCTAATTGCTGAAATTAAAAGATAACGTTACTTAACGGATAAAATCGAATCGCTAAATAAAACGAAACATAATATTCTAAATAAGACCTAATATAACTAATTATTCTAATATATTTTCTAGCATAATTATCGCGTATCAATTCTCCCATGTTGAAAATCGACTTGTCCTTAAGTCGGAAATCAGGAGAAGACTTATGAAACGGATCTTAAAATTTAATCCGCCAGGGTCCCACGGCACATGCGTCAGCGCTTGATTCCGCAGCCTAAACTCAAAGTGTTGTGGACCCCATGGAAACGAAGTAGACATGGATTCAGATCGAACTCTGCGACATAGGTCCTGGACAAGATACCGAATCGATTCCGGTCTCCCTGTGGTGAATCAGACTCCGAAAAAGAAGTTCTCGAACCCAAAATTTCTGCAGTAGGCGCGAGGGATGGGCAGGCGATGGTCATGGACGAAAACGCGGGCGCGGGTTTCGCCGGCGGGCGCGGAACGTCGATCGCGGACGCGGGAGTCGCCGACGGGAGGGAACGGGGGCCGCGGACGCGGGCTTGGATGCGGCAGGCGCGGGATCTGATGCCGCGGGTGCGAAATCTGATGTCGCGGGTGCCGGAACCTTGACGGCGGGCGCAAGCTCGGTCGTCGCCGCGGGCGCGAGATCTGTTGCCGCGATAGCGTTTTGCAGCGTCGTGGTCGCGGCTTTGAGAATGAGTTCCATTTTAGAAAAAATCTGATGTATCCGACGACGACGATCTTCAGCTTCCAAATCTATCTGACGACAACGAATCTCTTCTTCCATATATCGATTACGGATCTTCAACTCTATATGTGGGGGAAGATGTGGGGGAAGGTCCCGGAGGATATGGCTTGGAACTCCGAACATGGTGGTGGTAGAAGGAGGCGAGATTGATCCCATGTGGACTCACTCTCAATGAAAGCACCAGTTGATACGGGCTCGGTGTGAACCGCGTATCGGACCCTTGTTGGTCAAGGGGGTTGAGACGCGCCCGGTGTGGACGACGGCTCGGAAGCAAAGGAGTAAACAAAGAGAGCCAAAGAAACTAGGGCAAAAGGCTAATTTCTTTGATTAATTCCATAGTAACAACCTAAGAGGGTATTTATAATAACCTGATAAACTCTAATTGCTGAAATTAAAAGATAACGTTACTTAACGGATAAAATCGAATCGCTAAATAAAAGGAAACATAATATTCTAAATAAGACCTAATATAACTAATGATTCTAATATATTTTCTAGCATAATTATCGCGTATCAGTGTCCCATTACTATAAAGCCTCAATCATTTGCTCCTGTGGCCTGGCCGGCCCGTTAATTTGATTTCACCAGATGCTAGGAGCTTCAGAGCTATTTCCATGGTGATCTCATTCGGGTTTATCTTCTGCGTTTAGCAGTTGAATCAAATGAAATAAAAGAACACAAGTATATATATTGCTCAGTTTAGAGAAAATATATTCATGTAAAATGGTATGAATCATGAATGAAGATACAACTTTGAAAATAAAAATACCTTTGGCACTTTAGCAATTATATGTCGGTATTTGATAGAGAATCTTTTACTTCCAATATTCAGCACTACATGTTTACCGTCTTTAGGATGATTTCCCTAAGAAACATGAATATACTTAGAATAAGCAATTAGATACCGATATCTAGAAAAGCATCCCCGCAAGGGGAACCATTCAACCATAGCAAGTAAACCCTACACTCGTAAAGACTCCTTCTTCGGCCCAGTCTTCCTTCTTCCTTTTTAAGGTATGAGTGCGTGGAAGCTGTCGTTCCTTTTGAAGCAGTTCCCCCTTCCTTTTCATTTGGCAAATGCAAGCCATACCGTGATAGTTCCATACTAGTACATTGGAAGTGCTTCTGCTTTCGAGTGACAAGGAGTCAACATCCAGTTCAAGATAGAACACCCATTCGTGAGAGATTTGAGAACGCCCATTGGCCGTCCGATCGCCCAAAATATATAAATAAAAAACATTTACTTGAATGTGCAATATGATTGTATAAAGCTTTTGTAATTGATTGTGCAAAATCTTATCACTGACTGCACATGATATTGTAACTAATTGTGCATGACTTACTGAGTGTACATGACCTTTTTAGATGTTGCAACTGACAGGGCATAATTTTGAAAATGATGTGCATGACTTTTTACAGTCATTTGCAACATTTTTGCACTCTCAAGTGAAAAAAATTTAAAAATATGGATTGTCACTCTTTTTAGATTGGACGGTCGATGGACGTTCTTAGTCCTCTCTACAGATATTGTTCTCTCATGATTCATTCTCTATATTGATGAAGGTTAAAGTTATGCAAAGTAAAGGTGCCTTACCAATATTTTGGGATACTGAAGTAGCTCAAGAGCCTCATCTAGTGTAATCGAGTTGGTATCCTTGATCTGACGACAAGCAACATGTATGAGCTAACATATAGCGTCAAAGACATCAATTAATTGAAGATTTCATTTATCAAAGGGTTTTATGGTTTCTGCATAATTTCTTAAATATGTTACCGCATAAGATTTCATTCAAGGTTACAACAAACTTAGAATATATTACAACCTGGGAAACTGGTACTCTTTTGGGCGAGAATCCCTTCCTATCTTCACCAAGTTGCACATAGGACCCATAAAGTCCATTTCTAAGAAGGACCTGAAACAAAGAATTCATTGCTTCAGCTACACATGTCTCGTTAAAACAAATAACTCTTTTGTACCAAAAGTTACGGGATTAAACCTTTTCACTGGAAACTGGATGAACACCTAACAGCTTTGGCTCCACCAAGGACTTCCTTGTTTCAGGAGCGCCACCGTCTTCCTCTTCCCCATATAAAACCTTAGCAATGTATCTGCCACAAAGGGTTACAGTTTAACAACCATGAAGAAATAATTAAAAAAGATAGGAACAAGGCTTCTTATTTGACATGTCCTAAATGATTTATTCAGAGAGAAGTTACTAATAATTAATGTTGGGAACTCACTTGCATCCAGGATGTTGATCACAACCAATGAAATAACCTGCACCAAATGTTCTTATTTTGAATACTAGTGTTCCCTTCAAACAACGAGGGCAAGTTCGGCTGTCACCAGGAAGGGTGGAGAAGAGGGAATCCCCAAAAGTTATTTCTAACATCTTCTCAACCTGATGCCTATTAACGTTAGCAGCATGAGCATAATAATAGTTGAATCTAGTCCAATAATCCTTCAGAAGCCCTTTCCATTCAGTCATGCCAGCAGAGACATTGTCAAGCTCAGTCTCCATGTCAGCAACGACGCTATAGTTTGTTACTTCAGAGAAATAATTTGACAGAAATGCTGACACCATGCGGCCACAAAACTCAGGATATATTTCTTGGTTTTTAATAGTTACATATTTCCTATCCTGTAAAACTCTAAGGATTGATGCATATGTAGACGGTCTACCAATTCCAAGCTCCTCCAACTTTTCAACTAAAGATGCCTCTGAGTAGCGTGCTGGAGGTTGAGTATGGTGGTCCTTAAGTTCCATTTCACCAAGATCTAAAGGATCTTCAATTTTCAAATCACTGAGAGTCGTAAACACTTGGTCAAGATCTCTTGTCTCATTTTCATCACTTTTTATGACCCTAGTTTCCTTGTCCTCATGAACCGCCCTGAATCCAAGAAACTCAACTCTAGAGCATGCAACATGAAACACAATGGACTCTTTACTGTCTCCAACATCCACCTGTATCAGGCCGACTTTAGCGGGCTCCATTTGGCAGGCAACAGTGCGAGACCAAATGAGAGTGTACAGCTTTAAGCAATCTTCGTCAACCTTTCCAACAAGCATTGATGGCAATCTCCATATATCTGTAGGCCTAATAGCTTCATGTGCCTCTTGAGAACTCTTCACCTTTTTAAAATACTTGCAAGGGTTTGCAAAGACAAACGTCTGTCCATATGTCTCTGTGATCATTGAGCGAATGCCCTGCAAAGCTTCATCAGATATATGTAAGCCATCTGTTCTTGTGTATGTAATCAGTCCTTCTTCATAGAGATTTTGTGCAAGCTTCATTGTATATGTAGCTGCATAACTCAACTTATTTGCAGCATCTTGCTGCAGTGTTGATGTTATATAAGGTGTAGGAGGATCTTTGTTTACTTCGCTTCTTTTTGATCCAATTACCTTGAAACTTGATGAACTAATTGTCTGCTCAATGATCTGCCCCTCAGACTTGGAACCAACATACAATTGATTTAACTTTTTTGAGTCAAAATGAGTCAAGTGAGATTGTATAAGATAGTTTTCTGCTTTTGATGACTTAAACAAAGCCTCTATAGTCCAATACTCCTGTGGTTTGAACTTAAGAATTTCCATTTCCCTGTCACATATAAGAGACAATGCAGCAGACTGTACTCTCCCTGAAGGTTGACAGCCAGGTAACTTTTGCAGTAACAGCAGTGATATGTTAAACTGTGGAAATATGCGAGATCAACATTGTGAAGCTGGAGCCAAAGAAGAGAAGGCGTGGAGCAGAGCAATGGAATTGATCTCGCGTACACCTGCATCAAGCGAGTGGAATTCTGGGGTTGACAACTTCCATTTCATGGGTTTACTTTTATTAGAAATAATTGAACCGGGTTCATTAGTTTAGCCGGTTTCTATATATTAGGACTTAATCGGGACACCTAGGGTTGTGAGCTTTTCTATTATTTTCATCTCCTTTCTAATTTCGGACTGTTCTATTGAGCTTGCTGCTCATGGACATGGATGTAGCTCATCTCGTTTGATTGCTTCCAAAATTTGGATTCGGTTGAATCATTCTAGTGTTGTTTATTTGCTTCCGCATCTATCTATCACTTGATTCACGAAATTCTTCATGGTATCAGAGCTTTTCTGAAGAGATTTTTGTGAAATCAGTGATGATCTTCCTGTTTTCCCTACTTTCTTCGCTTGATTGTTGTGTTTGCTGTGTTCGCTGCCTCGATTGAGATGACGAACGGCAAGGAATCTGCTCGCGACGGCAAGGAACCTGTTCGAGACCAGCTCGCTTTCATGACGGATCCCCTGATGCTTGGGAGTTCCGATTACCCAGGAATGAGTCTTACAACGACTCCCTTTGATGGCCCCAACTTTCTGCCATGGAGTCGGCAGATCGAGAGGGCTTTAATGGCCAAAATGAAGTACGGCTTCATAGATGGTACCGAAGCGAAGCCAGATCGTGGATCTCCGGAGTATGGCCGTTGGAAACGGTGTGATTCCATGGTCGCTTGTTGGATCCTCAATTCCATGGCCCCAGAGGTCTCAGGTGCGTTCATCTATACAGATTTAGCTTATGTTCTCTGGTTGGAGATTACTGAGCGGTATTATCAGAGTAGTGGCCCTATGATCTATGAATTACAACAAGAATTGTCTGTGTTTAGCCAAGGATCTCTGTCTATTACTGCTTATTTTGCTAATTTGAAGCGCTTGTGGGATCAATTGGATAACATGATGGGAATACCAGCTTGTGCTTGTGGTGCTTTTGAGGGATGCACATGTAAAGTACTGTCAAAAGTTATTGAAATGACTGAACTCACTAGTCTGATGCAGTTTCTACTTAAGCTTAACAGTGATTTTGATGCTACTAAGAGTCAGATTCTCACTATGGATCCCATTCCGAATGTCAACCAAGCTTATCGTATTGTGAAGAGGGTTGAATCTCAGAAAAGAGTCTCTTCTGGGCTCAGTCTTGACCACACAACATTCATGGCTAACCAGGGCAATTCCTCCAAATCAGGCAGTAGAGATAGTGATGGAAGTCGCAATGGCAGTTCTAGTGGTGAAAAGAGGGATTTCAAGAGGGCAAAAGGCTATGAAGACAGGCATTGTTCCCGTTGCAAAGAAAAGGGACACACCAAGGATCATTGCTTCGATATAATAGGTTACCCGGATTGGTTTAAAGGGAAAAAAGGCCAAGAAGGGTCATCGAGTGGCTGCAAATGTTGAATCAGAGAGTCATCCGGTTGGAGACACACCAGTGGAAGCTGGGAATGGATCAGATCAAAGGCTTGGTATGGATCACCAGATGGCACAGGCTGTAACCAACTTAAGCAATGCTTGTCATGATCTCATGAGAGCTTTTCGCCCAGAGAAGGCACTTAATGTTGTGACCAAAACCAGCAGAAACAACTACCACTTCTCAGGTATAAGTGTTTCTGTTCTAAATGCTACACATCATGGTTATGATGATTGGATAGTAGACAGTGGTGTATCAGACCACATGACATCTTATTTTGATTTGTTGATTGCACCACACATAGTTAGTTATCCTATACATATTGTTTTGCCTAATGGATCTTCCAAAACAGTGGAAACTGTTGGAGATGTCAAGTTGAGTGATAACTTGATTCTAAGAGATGTATTGTATGTCCCCACTTTTAAGTATAACTTGCTCTCAGTTAGTAAATTGGTTGGTGATGGCAAGTTAGGTGCTCATTTTCACAGAGAATATTGTTCTCTACATGACCGTTTGAGTAACAAGTGTGTTGGTATTGGCAAAGGCACTAGAGGTCTCTATAGGATTAGAGCAAATGGAGCAGCACCAGAGTGTGAAGTTTCTGAGTTTCTTGATAAAGTGTGTTTCAGTAGCTTTGTTGAGAACAATTTAGAACTTATGCATAAAAGACTAGGGCATGTCTCAGTTTCAAAAATGATACATTTGCCTGGTTGTAAAGACAAGTTGAATGACAATTTTGTTTGTGAAACATGTTCTCTTGCAAAATTTCATCGTTTGCCATCGCCTCCTAGCATGAGTCATGTAGATACAGTTTTTGATTTGCTACATGTTGATGTATGGGGGCCATATAGGGTGCCCTCACTCAATGGAGCTCTATATTTTTTTACTATTGTCGATGACCACAGCCGAGCTACTTGGACTTATTTAATGCAGAATAAAAGCCAGGTTGCTTCAGTACTGGAAGGGTTCTTCCACTATGTTCAGACACAGTTTGGACTTGTTCTTAAGTCCATCAGATCAGACAATGGGAATGAGATAGTCAATAGTGAATGCACTTCCTTGTTCTGCAGACTCAGGATAATTCATCAAAGGTCAATGGTTTATAGGCCACAACAAAATGGTATTGCCGAAAGGAAACATAGGTTTCTCCTTGATACAGCACGGGCATTAAGAATACAAGCTGGTCTTCCTTCCAAGTTTTGGGGAGAATGTGTTCTAACAACCACATACCTTATTAACAAGCTACCTTCCTCTGTCCTGCACTGGAAAACTCCTTATGAGGTACTATTTTCCAAACCTGTTAACTACGACAACTTAAGAGTTTTTGGTTGTCTATGTTATGCTTTTTCAGCCCCCAAACCAAGTGATAAGTTTGCACCTAGAGGTCGTAAATGTGTTTTTATAGGCTATCCTAGTGGACAGAAGGGGTACAAACTATTTGATCTCCATGATCAAACAGTTTTCATGAGTAAAGATGTTGGATTCCATGAGTCAATTTTCCCTTTCCTTGACCAATCTACCATTCCTACACCATCATCAACCACACCACCACAAGTTGTGTCTTCTACTGTCCCTTTTCTACCTGCTAATGAGGATTGGGTGCCAATTGGTACCATTTCTCCTTCAGCTTCTGTTCCCAACATGCAAGCACAACCTGCTGAGTCTTCCCAGCTTACACACTCTCAGGGTTCTGAGAGTGCTGCACCCTTTGCAGGTTTTCCACCAACCATTGGTTCTTCCCCTGCTATTGTCCCTATTAGAAGATCTAATCGACTCAGAAGTGCACCAGTCTGGCAACAAGATTATGTTGTCAACACTGTTACCAAAGACTACTATGCCTCTCTAGCAAATGTCATGTCAGTTAGAGAGCTAAGAACTTTCCAAGAGGCCAAAACTGACAACAAATGGGTGGAGGCTATGGATGTTGAGCTTCAAGCACTTGAAAGGAATGGCGCTTGGAAATTAACAAGTTTGCCACCTGGAAAACAAGATATTAAGTCCAAGTGGGTCTACAAAGTTAAATTTAGACCTAATGGAGATATTGAAAGGTATAAAGCACGCCTAGTTGTCAAAGGTTTTAGTCAAAAACTAGGGAAAGATTACAAGCATACTTTCTCGCCAGTTGCCAAGTTACCAACAGTTCGTGTTATGGTTGCTCTTGCTACAGCAAAACATTGGCAATTACACCAGTTGGATGTGAATAATGCCTTCTTGCATGGCTATATTGATGAGGATATCTACATGGAAATTCCTGAAGGGTATAGCCAAGGCACTCAAGGGCAGGTTTGCAAACTTGAGAGGTCTTTATATGGCTTAAAACAGGCTTCAAGGCAATGGAACTTGGAGTTTACAACTTTTATGTTCAGTTTGGGATATACACAGTCCAAATCAGATTATTCTCTCTTCGTTCGACAAGAGGGAACTTCTTTGACTGTTTTGCTTGTCTATGTTGATGATGTACTGCTAACCGGGAATTCAGACACAGAAATTCAGCGAGTTAAAGATGCTCTTCATTCCAAATTCACAATTAAAGACTTGGGCCTCGCACGCTATTTTCTTGGCATGGAAATGTACAGGGATGAGACAGGTGTTTTTCTCAGTCAAAGGAAATACATTTCAGATATTCTCAGTGACTGTAACATGGAACATGCCAAACCAGCAAAATTCCCTCTCCCTACTGGTTTAAAGCTCAGGTTAGATGAAGGAGTGCCTTATTCCGAGCCTGAGAGATATAGGAGGCTGGTGGGAAGACTACTTTATCTTTCTCTTACATGGCCAGATCTTTCTTATGCAGTCCAACATTTGAGTCAATTTGTTTTTGATCCTAAAGTTCCACATTGGGCTGCAGAACAGCATGTCCTGCGTTATCTCAGTGGCACCTCATTGTTAGGCCTACATTACCCAGTTCAAGATAGTCTCAAGATGACTGGCTTCACGGATGCTGATTGGGGGTCATGTTTGACTACTCGACGCTCACTCAGTGGCTATTGCGTGTAACTTGGCCACGCCCTGGTTTCGTGGAAAACAAAAAAACAAACCACAGTGTCACGGTCCTCCACTGAGGCTGAATACCGCAGCATGGCTGCTACAACTGCAGAGTTAGTTTGGCTCTCCTATTTGCTCACATATTTGCATCAAGACATTGTCACTCCTGTTACTCTGTTTTGTGATAACAGAGCGGCCCAACAGTTGGCTGCCAATCCCTGTTTTCACGAGCGGACCAAGCACGTGGAACTCGACTGTCATTTCACTAGAGAGAGGATTCAGTCGGGTTTCATACAAACAGCGTATATTCCCTCTCATCTTCAAATTGCTGACATCATGACCAAGGCACTTGGACAACAACAACATGAGCTCCTTTACTCCAAGTTGGGCTTGGAGCAAGCTCCAACTTGAGGGGGGTATGTGGAAATATGCGAGATCAACATTGTGAAGCTGGAGCCAAAGAAGAGAAGGCGTGGAGCAGAGCAATGGAATTGATCTCGCGTACACCTGCATCAAGTGAGTGGAATTCTGGGGTTGACAACTTCCATTTCATGGGTTTACTTTTATTAGAAATAATTGAACCGGGTTCATTAGTTTAGCCGGTTTCTATATATTAGGACTTAATCGGGACACCTAGGGTTGTGAGCTTTTCTGTTATTTTCATCTCCTTTCTAATTTCGGACTGTTCTATTGAGCTTGCTGCTCATGGACATGGATGTAGCTCATCTCGTTTGATTGCTTCCAAAATTTGGATTCGGTTGAATCATTCTAGTGTTGTTTATTTGCTTCCGCATCTATCTATCACTTGATTCACGAAATTCTTCATAAACCCAATCAAATAATCAAGCGCACGTCGAGTGAGATAGGCCTGGACCAAGTTTTCATCAATATACCTTAGACTCTGCAGAGCATTCGTGATGGTTGACTGAGTTATTTCTTGGAATACCCCCCTGGCAATGGTTAAATCTTTGTGCAAAGCATCCTGTTGTTGTAGGATTTCAAAAATATGCCAAGCTATTGCCTCCCCTTCACTATCAGGATCTGATGCAAGAATGAGATTATCTGCCCTGATACATAGATGCAACACATATGTATTAGGAAATTGGAAGAACTAATTTACCCACAAGAAGTTGAAGCATAAGGTATAAGAATTCCAAGGCACCCTAGTTAGAAGTAAATATTGAAATATATAAATAAACAATGAAGTTTCTGAAATCGGGCAAACAAGGGTTTCCAATGCTAGGGGAGTTAGGAGTCCAATTCATACTTCATTAGAAAATTAACTGTTTATAGTTAAAGATGAGAGCATACCCAGTAATTGCAGCCTTCATACTCTTTAGATGAGTCCAAGCATGAGATGGAACTTCCCAAACCGTACTGAAGTCTTCATCAGGACGTACAGATCCTGACCTAGCAGCCAAGTCCCTTATATGACCATAACTAGGTATGACTTCATACATGTCACCGAGGTATCCTTGGATAACATTTGCCTTTGTAACATGACTTCATACATGTCACCGAGGTATCCTTGGATAACATTTGCCTTTGTAACTGTCTCCACAACAACAACAGATTTCCCTCTAGGGGGATACAATGGATCCAATGGGTTATTAACTACAACCGTCCGAAATGAATCACTGCTAGAACTTGCCTGCTGTAAATTGCTTTTAGTTTCAGGTGAAATGCCATTAATGCCTACAACAGCCTCTGCTTCTTTGAGAGACTCCCCTTTCATCCATGGGTACCCTTCTTTGGCAATTTTTGGATTTAGGAGCATCATCGACTTTACCAAGCGTATTCCCAGTAGAATTTTTTCTGAAAAACTGCAGTGTTGGTTAGAATAGCTGTGAGAAAAGAAAAAAACAGTTTACTCATCTTTACACAAGCTAAGAACAATTGCTCACCTCACCTGTTGGCAATAACTCCTCATTTTGATTACCCTTGTCAACTCTGGCTGTTGAACCCTTTTCCAGACCTTTTGAACTAACAACATCAGAAGTTGAAGAAAGCTCTTCTTTCCTTTTCTTGCTTCGTGATTGTTGCTTCTTTTTCAATACAGAGCTGTAATCTGTGTTTTTAATGCCCGACTGAAAAGATTCTTCCTTCTTTCCACCTTCAACCGATACTTCACTTAAATTTGTGGAATTGCTATTTGGCAACGCTCTTGCATTTTTACTGACATTCTTTACACCCTTTTTCGTAAAGGGTTCTACATCATTTACATTTAGGGAACTTGGTTTTACATTTGTAGAAAAGGCCCTTTTAAAAACAGCCCCAACATGATATGTACTAAATGTCGCACCACCACCAGAAGGCATGTATCTCAAAGTACTAGCAAAAATGTGAGGATTTATGAACCGGAATCTTGATGGATACTGAGTGGTATTGTCAGTCCTTGACCCGAACACAGCGTTTCTACAAAGGCAAGAACCTACCTGTGGGGCAACCGTGTGACTGGTGAATGAACTAGTCGAGACCTTGCAATGCATCCTGCTTTTCACAAATCTTATCTGTGAGCTCTTTCTGTCCATATAACCAAATCTGTGCCATATAAATGCTGAATATCCATCCAAACGAGTCTGAAATGCTCGGCACTTTAACTGCAATACCAATTAGCTGTTTATCATTGAACTACAATAGAGCTGATAGCAATTAACAAAATCAATATAACTATTGCCCAATCAACAACAACCATGGAGGCAAGAAAAACATACATCAACCTAGTAACATAACCAGCCTTTTCTAACATTATGAAAGAAGTACACCACATAAACATTGCTCCCAACGTGCTCCCAAAGATGTACTTCAGGGGTATAGTGGGAAAAGGGATTGATGTCCTACTAGAAAACTAGAGAATGGGTGCTTGAAATTTAAAATTTACAAAGACAAGTATTGTGGAAACGGCATACCACCACTTTTTTTTAGCCCATGCTGCGAAATCTTATTGAATTAGATCAGAGTTATGCTCTTGAAGAGCTACATTATCGCTAATTAAATTAGAGACTAAGAAAGCAAGGATTACATCAAACTAAGAATAAAGTTCATCGATAAAAAGTGAATTATTTGCTAGGCAATCAGGAGAGGAATTCGAGGATCAGCAGATGTGCTTAACTTGGACATGCGAGGAAGATCTCCCAATTAGGTGGCAGCTTTGATCGAGAATGAAAAAGTCTGGATATGCGAGAATACATTCAGCCTGCAAGAGTCGGACGACGATGTAAGAATCCGTCTCCAAGATCAATTGAATGATGCCCAACCTGGAGGCTAAATGAATCCCATAAAAAATCGCTAGGAGCTCGGCCTTTAAGGCGACATATGCCACAGCGAAAGGCAAAACCATGAACGAAAACACCTTCAGCATCTCTAAGCAAACCTCCTCCACGGGCTAACCCTGGATTTCCTTTTGACACGGCATCGGTGTTCAGCTTTATCCACCCGGCATCCGATTGAGACTATGGCTTGTTCCTCTTAGAACAAGCAGTAGTACGAGAGATGTGGTTCACCTCAGCAAAAGCTAGTGAACGGGATGTCTGGAAGGCTTCAACATTCGAATACACTATGACGTAAGCCTAAGCACTCCATCTGACTTGTCAAAGACTAATTTGTTGCTGGCATTTCCTTGTAAACCAAAGCATAAAAGCAAACCTTGTACAACTCTCATCCCTTTTCCTAATATTCTCCAAAATCCAGTTTGAAGATCCATGTTAGAGAAAATTTTTGGACTAAACTGATTCCCTACCAAAGCACACCAAACCCTTCTGATTTGAACATAATCACGCGATATATGTAACTCGGTTTCCGTCTCTGAGCATCGGGGACAAGCAGCCGACGCCAAATGCCTTCAAAACTGGTTGGCATTACAAAGAAGACAGTTGTTAGCAAGGAGATACAAGAAATTCCAAGCTCTCTCCTAGACAGGCACTTTCCAGATTTGATGCCAAATAGCATTATGCTCACATCCATCAGAATCACGTAAAATCTTCATGCCTGAAATGGTGGTAAAGAGACCCAAAGGTGAGGTATTCCATAATGGATTGTCAATATCACTAGCTCTAGAACTAACTTTAGTAGACAACATTTGCAAACGGATTGAGCTCCGAATGAAGGGGGCCAAAATGTCCCAATCCCAAGCACAATCTTTCAAGCATTCGGCTACTGTGGTCCCGAGAAGCGGTTCCGGCACGTCTTGGACAGCGAGATCAATCAAGGGTAGGGCTGGCAATTACCAATGGGTGACCAACCCACCCGCTTAACCCACCCAAATTAAACGGGCGAAAACCCAAACAAAGCGGGTGATGGGCGAATTGGGTGATGGGTGAAACGGGTGACGGGTCGGGTATGGGTGAGACTTTGTCACCCAAATAACCCGACCCATCACCCACCCATCACCCAACCCATCACCCATTTCACCCAAACCACCCACTTAACCCGTTTAAATCATACTTATCCTAGTATATTATTGAAAGTGTTCTCATATTTTGAAGGAAATATTCAAATATTTAACCTTTTATAATGTGTTTTTTTGTGTTTTTTTATTATTAATTTTAGAACTATGGATTTACATTTCATTTACTTAGTGTATTAATAATTTACTTATTGAATCATTATCTTTGTATATTTTTTTTCGTATTGAATTATCAGTATTAAATAAGATAATGGAAAAAATACAACGGTTATACGGGTGAACGGGTCACCCATATAACCAGCGGGTGACGGGTGGTTTGGGTGATGGGTGGAACATTTAACGGGTGACGGGTGGGTCGGGTGGGACATTTTTACTTGCGGGTCGGGTGGTGGAAGTGCTCCACCCACCCATAACCCGACCCATTGACAGCCCTAATCAAGGGCTTATCAAGCAACCAGGGATGGAGCCAGAATAAACTGGACTGGCCATTGCCAATAGACATACACATGCCCTTCGCCAGGAGTTGACTGCCATCAATCACAACTTTCCATGTGTGAGAAGCTCTAGTGACTAGCTGGAAAATATCAATATCGGGACGTCCATGGCAAAATATTTGCCCCAAAGAATCCTACTCTATAGACTTTGGGGCTCCCGCATCCTCCTCCAACCAATTTTGCCTCCAACCAATTTTGGCTAGCAAGGCAGCGTTTTAGAGCCTTATAGAATGAATTCCCAAACAACCATCTCTTTTTTTGCTTTGAAATCTTTTCTCCTAAGAATAAGTGAATTACAGTGTGGAGTCCTATACAAACTGATACAATACCCCTAAAATAATATTATAGAAAGAGAGCTAAAAATCTACTTATGGATCTTCTAGAAAGATCTTAAGACATCTTAGATATTATATTATGTATTCTAGAGAACATTCTAGATAATTTCCATCTAGAAATATCTTAAATAAGACATTTTGTAAATCTAGAGAACTCTTCTCTAGTATAATCTCTAGGATATTTTCTACTTTTGCTAATCCCTAGATTATTTTGTATCTTGAATCTAGAGAAGAATTCTCTAGAACTATCTAACTAATGTTTCCCTCTATAAATAGGGAAGAAGGCTTGTATTGTAGAAATGTTCCACTTAATGGATGAAAAATATTTACATAATTGAAGATCCTTCAATTATCTAGTTGATTTGTGATATCCTTGCAAATCAACACCATCTTGTTAGATCCTAACACAAACCTCCGCACTTGATCACATACAATACAAATTTTCGTTCATTGACTTGATATTTTGAAAACGGATTGGTCTTAGACTTTGCGATTGGTGTTTCTCTCAAAAAATTATGACTTTTTTTTACAAATAGATGTTAAAACAAGAGTAGATTGCATTGCATAAAGCGGTAGACTTGTAAGCATGGAATTTGCTAAAGTCGTATGACCCCCCATAGAGAGGGATCGTGATTGCGAGCCTCGAAGACGAGACTTGACCCGGTCTAGGAGAAATTGGTACCTCTAAGAAGTTAAACTATTGCAGGCGGTGCGCACCCCTAAAACAATAGGCCTAAAACAATAGGAGACCAAACACCCATGGCAAATGCTCCATATGATACAAAAAGGTAAGGAGATAAAGGATCACTTTGACGCCATGAGTAGGTTTGAAAGTCCTTGTCGCTTGCTGTCATTATAAGGGTCGAAGTTCGGCTTCTCCATTTCTGAATCATTAAGTAATTGTCGCCGATCATCCACAATACCATAATCATCATCATCAGTAAACTTGGCCACATAATCAGCGTTTCCAATATCAACCAAAGCAAGCGGTCCTTTGAGTTCCCACTTCTTTTCCAAACTTTTCTTGTAACATAGCCCGGTCCCGATCGAACATATTCAGGATCAACGATCGCATCCAGGGTCTCCTGATTTCACTCTTCTCATCGTCTGATCCTAGGGCAAAGAGGATCGAACATATTTAGTAGAGCTTTGGGTATGCTGATGAGCACCAACAATTACAGTGTCCTTGAAAGATTGTCAGTGAAGAGAACAATTAAGGATTTGGTAATCGAGAGTTCGCATTTTGGAAAAGGGGATTTGAAAATCTGCGGCAGCAAGGATGGGAGTTAGGAAAGTCAAGCCGGCAAGCCTTCGGATAAGTCAGTCAAGAGACTGAGGAAATTGAGAGCTTATATTTCTGTCGCCGGCAAGCCTCCAGGAATTTGCAGCCGCTAGAACAATCTTCTCCTTTGTATTTTGCTCCTACTAACAGTATTATTTTAATTTTTAAAGCTTTATGTGTTTGAAATTATTGTAAATAAAATTTGCACTTAACACAAAAAAAAAATCACCTCTCACGCTATATGGTCACAGTTTGGTTCAAAGCTTTATTTTGATTAAAAAAAAAGAGTTTGGTTCAAATGAAACAAATTTTTATCCTGAAACTAACTCTTATCCTGAAACTATTCTAGTTTATAGTGCACTTTTTCTATTTTAGAGTGCACTTTATCGGATTGGCACTTTACGTAGTTTTCAATGCATTTTTCGTATTTGTTATAGTGCACTTTTCAGATTGCATTTTTAGTATTTTATAATACACATTTGTATGAGAAAAAGTGCATTCGTTTCACGTTTTAGGATAAGTTGAACTAAACTCTATTGTCACATAGTTGTCATTCATACATATTCAGAAGGAAATTGTTTGCATGACACAATGTGTCATGACACAATGAATATAATAATAATAAAAGAAGAGAGAAGAGAAAAAGTAGAAAAAGTAGGTAGTAATGACGTTTTTTAATTTTTTTTTTTATTTCAGCTAAGGGTACACCAAACCTATAGGATCGGATTTAGTTTGTATCACAGATGGGCTATTTTGTATGGGCTTTAGGTTATTGGGTTTAGGTAAAATCAAATGGGCTTACATTATGAATAAATAATGGTCCTAATCAATAATAGTATATGGGCTTATATTTTACTATCATAAATAGTATATGGGCTAATATAACATATAGTCCAAATTCATTAACATATATCATATATTCAGATCTATATCAAACTCGAGTATGATATCAAAACTCGATGAAGAAAATCCAGATCTGAGAAATGGTGGAGCACTCGGGTAAGCGGCTGTCGTCGCCGGCTACGATGGACGAGGGATCGATTCATGCTCTTATCTCAAGCTAGTCGTCATCTTCGATCTCGTCGCTCACTCTACTATGTAGATATTTGGAAGAGGTGCTGGGAGAAAGGACACAAATCTGGGTTATTCATAATCGATGAAATCCCGGTATCATCCCCTTCATTCTTATGTGATAAATTTTGTAGTGAATGATTTTTTTTCTATGAATTGAACAATAAGTTGTATTTGAATTCAATTTGATGATGTCTGCTAGTATATGAACGCGATTTTGAATTTATAATTGCCAAATGGTTTTTTCTCGATAGATTGTGTTTGGGGATAATGAAATTGCAATTTTCCTGTTTTTCTGGTACTTAAAGAAGATAAATTACAAAAAGAAAGGAAACGAGAGAGAAAATCAGATGGATTAGGGTCAATTGATGAATCATGATTTGGAATTGGATGTTTAAGCTGGTGGTCTTTATGAATTGAGGGAATACAGTTTGCAGTGTTGATGTCTTGTGCTTGATCACATCCTTTTTTTCCTTGTTGAAACATGATGAGAAATCAAATGCAATAAGAGAGTTATTAGTTGTAGTGATGATTTTGTGTGCCATTAGGAGTAGTTTTTGTACCTCAAGTTTTAAGAAATATGCAATCAAATTTCATAGTTCTATTTAGTGTAGATCTCATGCAATGGTATTAGTGCTATGGCATTGATATGTATATGTTTACCATTGGCAAAAAACAAGTTTGACACTAACACATAATTGTCAACAAGAGTAAATCTCCTTTTAGTTTTTCCTTGCTTGAGAATCATCTCAAGCACCAGAAATCAAAAGGTGTTGTTTGTGTTTGTCAAACACATGAAATCAAAAGACAATGCAGCATAACATAGCAAATTAGAATCACAAGCAATATCCATAGCCAAAACACCTAAAATTATAACCATAAAGGGTTGTTACTGCCCATATAGTAGTATCATACAAAACCATCAAATTGTTTCATCCAAACCACCATAATTACCATCCCCCAACCACCATTGTTCAACCAAATATCCTCCCAGCAAAACCATCAAAAAAAAAGTCTTCCATCCATCCAAACATGCAACCATCATAGTCTTAAAAAGAACCTTCAAACATGTCAATAAAATAACTTAGAACCGACAACACCAACACCTTACCTTCTCATCCTCAACATCTTCTTCGCCTTTGTGGCCTCCTCAAGCGCCAGTACCTCATCCCTCATGTAGGCTCTCATGTACTTCTCCACTGCACGGTGCTTAGCCTTCCTTTTCGCGGTTATCTTCTGCCCAGTTTGATTGGAGATTTGGTGAGCGTGCTGAAGGAGCTCGCGGACATTGTACGACTGCTTTTTCCTCCCTAAACAATAGGGACATTGGAGTTTGCCATCCTTCCTCCTTATCTTATCCTTGCCTTGAACCAACAAGTCGTATGACCCATCGGGCTTGTCCACATAATCATCGATGTCTGAGATGTTTAAGTCCGTTGATTCGGACTCAACACCCGCAATCTCCTCTTCTGCATGGGACATGATCGCTTGTAGCCGAGACACCTTCTCTTGTGCCTTGAGGAACGCCTCATGTGCGTTGAACAACTCCTCTTGAGCCTTAGCCAGTTCAGCAGATTCCTTCGACATCTAAACAACAAACGTGTACATAGCAAATTAGTAAAGCAGGGACTAAAACAAATGAAAGTTGTGCTATATGGAAAGAATGAGTATTTTTTACAAATTAGTAATGTACAACCTATGTTTACATGAATTGACCCATATTTTGCTTATTTACCCAATATATCAACAATTGATCCATTTTTTACAAATTAGTAATGAAAAAAAAGAGTGACATTTGACCCATATTTGCCCCATACTTTCCTACTTTCCTAAGAATTTATAAAAATAATTGCCCCATACTTTCCTTATTTACCAAAAAAGGACCTTTCTACGAATTTATAGCAACAAGGGAACCATACTTTCCTTATTTAGATGACAATCCACCCATGTTTTTCACATTTGAATTAAGAACTGATTTTAACCGCTCATGGTTCAGTTGATTTCAGATTTAGAAAACAAACATAGAGGATGTAACCAACCTAAACAAAATCAAGAAACATATCGACATCCACAAGCCGTTAACGAAAAATAGTATATCCCTAGATCAGAGAAACAACATGCAAAGGAAGGACATTCTCATGAACCCTAGATTTGAACCTTGTATCGTCTCCACTTCGAACTCAATCGACTACAAAGATCCAAACCCTAAACACAATCAAGTTTATGACAGTCTCAATTAAATGATCAAATAAAGCCTTTGGAACTCAATCGACTACAAGACCTAAACCCTAAACACAACCAATAAACAAAATCAACATCCAATAGCCTCAAAGGACAACGATTTTAGACTAGATTTAAAACAAAATCGCATGCAACAGATGAACATGTCAATTGATGTATTAAAGACCCAAACCCTAACCCAATTTATGCGTGTATCAAAACACAATCGATTCACACCACATGGAAGAGGAAGAAGAAATCGACCATGCCAAGAAGGGTTGAAGAGAGTACCTTAATTTCTGTTGAAGTCTTGAAGAGATTTGCTCCTTGTACACAACAGAGGAAAAAGCGGATGAAGTTGAAGAGAAAAAGCGGATGAAGTTCAACTGTTCAAGAGAAGTTGATGAGAAGTTGAAGTGACATGTCTCAGACAACTAGTCCTCCTTTCTTAACGCGGTTAATTTTACGAATTTACTAAATTAATTAAATGAAAATATTAACCGACGATTCAAATTATCACCCTAGTTATCCACAATATTGGGTTGGGCCCCCGTTTATACTAAAGCCCAATTATGCGGGCGGGTTTTGAGAAATCGGGTTCGAATTAGGGTTTCCATAATAGAGAAAATTAATACTAAGTATGTTGTTATGGTAACGAAATCTTTGGGTAAAGTAATTTTAATAAATATTATTAATTTATTAAGGAACATATAGAGCCTATTGATTTTTTTTTGTCAATGCTAAGTAAAGCCTTGTTTAATTTAATGCTTATTTTACCTACCACCTTGGTTAAAATAAATATAAACCCTAATCTTTATTAGTTTAAACTAAACTAATAAAGATTAGGTTTGTTATTTGGTAATTGCCATTATGATTTTTTTTGGTAGAAAGTACTTTATGATTTTTTTCATGACTATTGAGGATCTATCTACCAATAACAAACCTTAGTTTAGTATTCCAAATATGTTAATTTATGCAATTTTAGGATGATTTTAAGCACTTTAAGAAAGTTGACACTATCATCCTATACCATATCTATAATTTGTAACAAAGGAACCAAAGTAAATATACGAGTATTGTACGAAATAAACAAATAGGATTTAAGGGGAAACTTTAAATTCATTAAGAAAAAAGAAAGACAACAATATGTACTCGAGGAGTGCATTTAGGGAATGAAAAAAAAGCATAACAACAACAAGACAACATTGAAGTGCATGTTTCCCCTAGCCTAGAATCCTAGTCGAGATCGATCTTCGGTATTCCATCGTCATCAGCTGGGAGGGTCTTCTTCCTTCCAGACCTACGAGCCGATTTGGACCCGCTCGGAGGAGTAGATGCATCTAGTGGCATCAGTCGTTTTGGTGTCACCTGGCCTCCGGTGCGGTAAATACTTGATGCTCTTGTTCGAAGAGCATGAGTAGATCCACCAAAGGTGGATCCTCCGCTAGGACCTTCCTCGTGTCAGCCGCAAGCCCCTTGCGTAGAAGTCGAACATAGAACATCCTGGTTTGGATGGTGAGGTTGTTGGATGTTGATTGCGCCTTGTCGAACATGGACAAGAGGCCAGTTTCAGAGATTGGAGTGGCGGGCACTTCTTCAAGAGCCTGGGTGGCGACAGGGGGGGGGGGGTTTCTTGGGCTCTTTTCCGCCATTTTCGTGTTGTGATAGTGATAGTGGAGGATTCTAAATGAGGTGTATTTATAATAGAGCGTTTAGTAATAATGATTGTGGGAAATTTAAATCAGCCAATACAAAATTAATCTTGTGGTTCCGAGGCATTGATTGCCCCGATTAAAAAAAAACAGGATATTTTTAAAAAAAAAGCATGCTACAAAGGTGGATTCGAAAGGTTTTTTTTCCGTTTGATAATCAAAGCCAACTTTAATTGATTAAAAGATCAGCTTCTACAATGTTAATGAAAGAAAGATTTTTGACGATTTGGTGTATAATGCAATAATTTAAGATCACCCATAATTTAATAGGGATTTTATCAATTCAAAATCAATACTCCTATATGTTATCTAGGAGATATATATGTTATCTAGTTATATTTTCGTCATAGAAGACTTTATGATTTATATAGAGTCTTTTTTTTTGAGTAAAATATATGCATTCAAAATAATGTTACACTTTTGTTTTTTCGATTAAATGATATAAAAATTATTATTATTGAACATTCAAATAAGTAAAATATATGCATTCAAAACAATATAACACTACTAGTAAGTATATATAAAAAACATGTATAGCGCTTTCTTATAAGAAGGATCGATTCTAAATGAATGTAACACTTTGTTATAAGGATGATCGATTCTAAATCAATGTAACACTTTCTTATAAGAATGATCGATTCTAAAGGAATATATCGCTTTCCTATAAGGCTGTTCGATTCTAAATGAATATATCGCTTTCCTATAAGAATGAACGACTCTAAATGAATGTAACACTTTGTTATAAGGATGATCGATTCTAAATGAATGTAACACTTTGTTATAAGAATGATCGATTCTAAAGGAATATATCACTTTCCTATAAGGATGATCGATTCTAAAGGAATGTATCGCTTTACGAGAGGAATGAACGACTCTGAATGAATGTAACACTTTGTTATAAGGATGATCAATTCTAAATGAATGTAACACTTTGTTATAAGAATGATCGATTCTAAAGGATTATATCGCTTCCTATAAGAATGAACGACTCTAAATGAATGTAAAACTTTGTTATAAGGATGATCGATTCTAAATGAATGTAACACTTTCTTATAAGAATGATCGATTTTAATGGAATATATCACTTTCCTATAAGAATGAACGACTCTAAATGAATGTAACACTTTGTTATAAGAATTATTGATTCTAAATGAATGTAACACTTTGTTATGAGAATGATCAAATTCAAAGGAATAAATCGCTTTCTTATAGAGTGTAACAATCTATTCCATTAAACCCTAAACCCTAAACCCTAGACCTTTAACCCTAAACCCTAGACCCTAAACCCTAGACCCTAAACCCTAAACCCTAGACCCTAAACCCTAAACCCTAGACCCTAAACCCTAAACAACTGGATCTAGATTGAAACGATCTATTCTAAATGAATGTAACACTTTGTTATAATTAAGAATGATCAAATTGAAAGGAATATAACACTTTCTTATAAGAATGATCGAAACGAGAGGAATCTATCGTTTCTAGAGTGTAACGATTTCGTATAAGAATATATGATCGATTATAGAGTGTAACGATTTCACATACGATCATAGAATGCCCCCGAATTCATCAATTGTTATTTAATTCTTGTTTGGAACATTTAAATTAATATTGATGTATTTATTCAATTAAATCAAACGCTTCGACTTCATTATAAAACAAAAAATGTTCGTATAAAAATCGATTGCCAATGCGGCACAATTGGTCCAGGTACGCGCATATGCTAGTGAGGTTAATGGTTCGAAACGGGGCAATTGAAAGCCACCCTTTTTTTCTTTTTTTTTTCTCTCTCTTGAGAACTTATACGGAGTACTTCTCAATCAACAATGAGATCGACCAAATCGGAAAATCCAAAGAGTGTTAATTGCAAATGTGACTACACGGATCTGGGAAATTTAAATAGTAATTAATTACAATTGGGCATTCAATTAACGAGGCAATTATTGCACTGTTTTAATGCAGTTAAGGTTGATGACGTTTATGTTGGTAAGGCAAAACTTTAATTTTGTTTGGGTAAAAAAAGAGGGCTATTTTTGCCCAGAGAAAAAACTTTAATTAATTTTTTAGTAAACAAAATGTAACACTTGTTCACTACTACTAACTTTAATCAATTTTTGAGAGAGTGATTGTAAACTTTAGAGATATATATCATTCATCATTAATTAGGTAAATAGAATACTATGATAAAAAATTATAGTTTTTTATTAGCGCTTTGTTATAAGAATGTTCGATTATTATAGAAGGATCGATTCTAAATGAATGTAACACTTTGTTATAAGAATGTTCGATTCTTATAAGAATGTAACACTTTGTTATAAGAATGATCGATTCTAAAGGAATATATCGCTTTCTTATAAGAATGAACGACTCTAAATGAATTTAACACTTTGTTATAAGAATGATCGATTCTAAATGAATGTAACACTTTATTATAAGAATGATCGATGAACGACTCTAAATGAATGTAACACTTTGTTATGAGAATGATCAAATTCAAGGAATGAATCGCTTTCTTATAGTGTAACATCTATTCCATTAAACCCTAAACCCTAAACCCTAAACCCTAAACCCTAAACCCTAAACAACATGATGTAGAGTGCAACGATCTATTCGAAATGAATGTAACACTTTGTTATAAGAATGATCGATTCTAATGGAATATATCGCTTTCCTATAAGAATGAACGACTCTAAATGAATGTAACACTTTGTTATAAGAATGATCGATTCTAAATGAATGTAACACTTTGTTATGAGAATGATCAAATTCAAAGGAATAAATCGCTTTCTCATAGAGTGTAACAATCTATTCCATTAAACCCTAAACCCTAAACCCTAAACCCTAGACCCTAGACCCTAGACCCTAAACCATAGACCTAGACCCTAGACCCTAAACCTTAGACCCTAAACCCTAAACCCTAGAGTCTAGACCCTATACCCTAGACCTTAAACCCTAAACTCTAAATGAATGTAACACTTTGTTATAAGAATGATCGATTTGTAAAGTAATATATCGCTTTCATATAAGAATGAACGAAGGAATATATCGCTTTCATATAAGAATGAACGACTCTAAATGCTTATAACACTTTGTTATAAGAATGATCGATTCTAAAGGAATATATCGCTTTCTCATAGAGTGTACGATTTTAAATGAATGTAACACTTTGTTATAAGAATGATTGATTCTAAAGGAATATATCGCTTTCATATAAGAATGAACGACTCTAAATAAATGTAACACTTTGTTATAAGAATGATCGATTCTAGAGTGTAACGATTTCACATAAGATCATAGAATGCCCCCTTAATTCATCAATTGTTATTATAATAAATTGTATAGAACATATAAATTAATATTGATATATTTATTCAATTAAATCAAAACCTTCGAATTAAGTATAAAACAAAAAATGTTCGTACAAAAATCGATTGCCAATGCGGCACAATTGGTCCAGGTACGCGCATATGTTATTGAGGTCTAGCGTTCGAAACGGGGCGAGCGAAAGCCACCCGTTTTTTTTGTTTTTTTTCCCTCTCTTGAAGCCTTATTGTATACAATGAGAAGAAATTAGCTCGACCAAATCCAAAGAGCATTAATTTTTTTTCCCTCTCTTGAAGCCTTATTTAACGAGGCAATGATTGCACTGTAATGAATTTAAAAAAGCATAATACAAGGATCGATGTTGATTTATTATACTCCATTTACCATTTTTTTTTTCAAAATATGGCATCAGTCGTTATTTAGGTTAAAGGCAAGGAGTGCCCTTTTTGACATTTTTCCCATATAAGGTCCTACTTATTAACAAATCAATACAATTCATATAAGATGATGGAAAAAATGTATATAAATAACATGATAAATTCTTATCCATGTTTTTATAATATTTTTATACATGTTTTTATAATATTTTTTTAAAAAAAATATTTTTATAATATAGGATAGAAAATTTCATTATTAAACAATCTTTTATTTTTGAATATGATAGATAGGAAGATCATTAGATTATTTTTTTATGCTATCATACTAAACATGGATAAATTCTTATCCATGCTTTTATAATATAGGATAGTTATTTATTTTCTCACAAAGCCATATAGTATATACATTATATCCTAAATGTTTGTATAGTTATTTTTTTCTCACAAAACCCTATAGTATTTATTTACATTTAAAATAAACGTTTTGTATGTTTATAATTTTTTTCAATAACAAATAGATACCCTATGATGAAACCTGAAATAACGGATACACTACGAGACAAGAAACAAAATTATTATATTTGAGTGCAAACACTTGCTCCTTTATTTATGATTTTTCCGTGGTTGCGAGGTTACAAACCTACGAGGTTGACATACAACTTCGGGAATCACACCTAGACCTCCTACAAGATTCCGAGATCGCACCTATTGTTGCGAGATCGATTCTAGGGCGAGGTAGATTTGAGGATATGATGTAAGGAGTTTTGTGAGTTTCTGTAGCGAGGTTTTAGGCGTGAGCGAGGTCCCTGCACGACTTTGGGGTCTTTCTGTGGGTTTCTCCTATCTGTAGCGAGGTCTTTTGACGATGTTCCTATCACGTCGATCTTTAACTAGCAAGAGGGTACTTGAGTTCAAGTGGTTTTTCGACCCCTTCTTCCTACGAGGTTCTTCTCTATTTATAGAGAATTGGGGGGCCGAGTTTAGGCCAATGTTCGATGTGGGATGCTTTGAAATAAGGGTTTTTGATTGGTCCATGAGTGAGGTCACTTGTGATTGGCTTGGGAGTGAGGTTGTTGGTGATTGGTTCGGGAGTAAGGTCGCTTGTGATTGGTTCGAGCGGGCGGGCGTATTAGTAGAGTCGGTGACGAGGTCGAGACCTCGTTCCGGGATGTTTGAGAGACCTCGCATCCGTCATGAGTTTTGTTTTTTAAATAACCAAGCATGGACGTGGGTCCCTAGTTTGCCTATGGGGGCCCTCCTGGGCCCACTTTTCGCTTTTACTATTTTGGACATCATCACAACCCCATGGCCTGGGGGCCTCGCCCCGAGGGTCGCAGGGCATAAGTTCCCCGGATCCGCGAGATGCAGGGTGTTTTTTAGAGATTTATGACGTTCTCGAGGTTGGGAGGGCGCTTTGCGAGGTGTGAGGCTCTGTACTTAGGTTCTCTTCTTGTTCTGCGCGGATGAAGATTCTTGGGCCTTTTTGCCATACTTTGCTTAGTGGGCCGCCCAGGCGAGACAGGCTTTTAAGAAGCCTTTCGGGAGTGGGGGAGGCTCAAATCTGCTCTATATAAGGGCGTATCTCACAAGCCTCCCCCTCATCTTCTCTCTCCAACATTTTCGCTCCTTCTCTCTCTTTATCTCTTCGGTTTCTTCTAAGCGGTTTCTCCAGACGGTTTCCGACGAGCTTTTTGCCGTTCGCCAGTTGCGCCACCGCCTCTCGTTCGCCAACCTTTAAACAAGTAAGTTCTTGATCTTCTTTCTCTTGTCTTTTGGTATTTTTTGCCTTTGATTCTTCCTTTGTTCGCTTTTTGCCCCGTGTTTTGTACGGGCGACGGTGTGTCACCCAGTGTTTCGCGCCGGTGTCACGGTGGCGAAGCGGCGGTGGCAGGGTTGTGTGTTTTTTGGCGTTTGCCTTTGTTATTTTTCTTTGTTCTTTCTTCGTTTCGTTTTGCATCTGGGTGGGTGTTTGTGATTTCTGGGTGTTTCTTTGTTCTTTCTTCGTTCCGTTTTGCATCTGGGTGGGTGCTGGTGATTTCTGGGTGCTTCTTTGTTGGCTGCGCGACGGCGTTGGGTGTGGTTTTTGTTCCGTAGTGCCCTTGTCTCCCCTTGGTTTTTCGTTTCCTCTCCTTTCTTTTCGTTCTGCTTTTCTCCCCTCTTTTTTCTTTGTGTTACGCTCTGGGGGGCGGTGAGACGGTGGTGAGACGGTGGTGAGACGGTGGTGGGGGGCGGTTGTCGCCGTGAGGGTACCGCTGGGCTTTTGGGTTTATTGCTTTTCTCTCTCTCTCTCTTTTTTTGCTTGGGGTGACGGTTAAACTTCCGTTTCTCCGCCCACCACTTTTCGAATTTCGAAAACCCTCGGGAGCCCAAACGTCATGATGTCTGATTGACGGGACGTTTGGGCTTCAACCATTGGCTTCTACCGTTGGTTGGCATTCTTTCTCTTTGCTTTCTTTTGGCGCTTCAAATTCTTCTTTGTCGTCCTATCCTGTCAGAGTAGCCCGTAGGGCGCCACATGGCCTTTCCTTTTATGACTTCGCGTTGCTTTGTCCGCCGAGGTTGCGACCTCGTGCTCATTTTCTCCTGAGGTTATGATCTCGCGCTTTGATCTCGGGCTCGACCTCGTTCTTCCTTCCTTCCCGGGGTCGTGATCTCGTTCTTCGATCTCGGGCTTGACCTCGTTCTTCCTTCTTTCACGGGGTCATGACCTCGTGTTTTTCTCTTTGGTTGCCTTGCCTTTAGTGCCTTACTGACCTTTTCTTTTCCAGGTGCTAGCTTTTCGTGGCCTGGACGTTGTCTTTTCATGCCTAGGAGAGCCTCTGCGAGCCCACCGCCCGACTTTGTCTTCAATTTTCAAGAGAATTTCTATCAGGAGGTCTCCGAGTCCGTAGGAAGTGTAGAGCCTAGTTATTCTCAGAACCCAAGTTCCCCTTTGTTGGTCTTCAGCGAGCCCTCATCCAGTGACTCCGCTGCTTCAATCAATTCGTACTTCCCCCGTCTGCGCATATATTCTGGTGTTGAACTGGCTTCCTCTTCTTCTCCTGATGTGATCGCCGCCGAGGTTGAGGCGAGGTTGGACGCGGCGATTGCCTCAGCTTCGGCCGCGTATGTGCCATCGAGCTTCCCCGAGGCCTATACTACCGACGCTGTGTCCGGCATTCCCGTCGTCCTTAGAGAACGAATTCCTATGAGTCCGAGCACTCCCGAGGCCTACCTGTCCGAGGGGGTGGCCACCGATTTGACGCTGGATGACCTCGCGAACATAGCTAAAGATTTCCCCTGGCCCGAGGGGGTCGAGCTGGCACTGCCAGAGGAGGAGGGGCGACCCTTGGCATCCTACGAGGGGTGTGCGGTTGTGAACCTCGTCAGTCTCCAAGCGGGCTTTAGGCTGCCCTTGGCCCAGCACATCGTTGATTTCTTGTGGGCCATGGGTGTCTGCCCTGCTCAGTTGTTCCCGAACGCTTAGCGGTTGTTGTGTGCTTACACAATTCGAAGCCGCGAGCTTCTGGACGAGCCTAACCTCAGCGATTTGTCAGCGTTAGTCTTGGCGAGGAGAGAACCTCGTTGTTCCTTGGTCAACCTCAGCACACCGAACGTCAAAATCGTTACGACCCAGTCGAACGTCGGGACGTGGAAACCTAAATGGTTTTTGGTCCGAGACCTCAGCGGGAGATACCTTAATTTCCGTGTGGCACCGGGTAACTACGAGAGATGCGTGTGCCCGTACAAGGTTGCTGAGTTCCAGGCGCTCAAGGCCAAGTACGCTATAGCGTACCAGGCGCCATACGAGCGCTACCTTTCTCAGGGCCGGCTTGAGCGGGCCAGGCTGAGCCTCAGTTTCCCTCCTCGCGAGGGCGGAGAGGGTATTTTATTATCACTATTTCTCTGATTGTTTTCTTTTTCCTTGTAAGGTTGCGGGGCTATACACCTCGTTACATTTGTTTCTGACCTCGTCCTAACCTGCTTTTTTCTTTTTACTCCTTTCTTGACAGTGGATTTTCTGCACGCTCTTACCACGACGTCAAAGGGCAAACAGCCTATGACGTCTACTTCCAAGACCCCTGCTCCCCGGGTTCCCAAGGGGATTTCAATCAACGAGCCGAGCTCGCAGCCGAGCTCGCAGGCGAGGACAGGTACAACGTAGTCGGGACCTGTTTCGCCAACGGCCGCGACAGGGGGAACCCTGCCCAAGGGGAACGTCACGAGGGCGTCGCAGTGGGATGTTACGGGACCGCCCCAAGGGGAAAAAAGGCCTGAGGTGGTTCCGTCGAAAGGGGCCACCACGAAGGGGACCACCCATCCACCTCGGGCGTCTGATGACAAGGTCGGGCGGAAGAGGAAGGAAGCGGGGTCTTCCCCTGAGAAGAAGAAGAAACCCCGGTCGGGCAACCATCAACGAGGCTCGCGGGATCTGGAACTCATCCCTGCCTTTAACTTCGAGGGGCGAAGTCGCGGGGATACATGCCCCCATCCCGCCAGGTTTCATTGCCCTGGACCTATCAGAGGGGCCCCGTTGGATTGGGCCCGGGGGGATTACAAGGAGGAGGTCGCGTGGGCCAACAACCTCACCGAGGCGGCGCTCGACGACGAGGCCGCTCGGTACTCGGCCATGGTAAGCTTTTTTTTTTTGTCTTTGTGTGTTTAATTCTTGTCTCTTTCTTGCTTCTTTTCTCATCCTTCTGTGAACTTGCAGCACACCTTTTTTGATAATTAAAACCGAAGTCGCATTGTCCTACTTCATTCGAGGATGGACAAGATGGAGGCGGCGCTTCGGGCCCACAACGAGGTGTGCGAGCGACAGGCCAAGGAGCTGGCCGAGGTCGCGGAGTCGTCCAAAGCCGCGGAGGCTGCGACCAAGAAGTGGGTCGAGGCCGCGGAGGCCGCAGCGAGGGAGGAGGTAAAGGCGGCGAGGGAGGGGGAAAAGAGGGCGAGGGGTGAGGCCGAGGTTCTGCGGGGCGAGGTTGAAGGACTTCGAGGCAAGCTCTCCGCCGAACATGAGTTCTTCAAGGCGAAGGAAGCGGAGTTTCTGAGGGTCGAGGAGGAGATCAGGCGCCTCGAGGGGCGCATTGTTGAGCTTAACGAGGAGGTCGTGGCCGCGTGTCCCAAGTATGTGGACTCGGAGGAGTACAAGGCGGAGCTGGTGGAGAGTGTGAGGACAATGTTCCACCAGGCAGTCCGCATGGGCGTAAAACAGGTAGTGGCCAAGTATGGGAACCTCGACCCCCAAATCGTCTTCTTCAACTCCAACTACAATGAAACCATGGGGGAGCTGGGGTCGAAGGATCCCGAGGGGGAATGCGAGTTCTTCCTCAACGAGGACGGGACTGTGTCCAGTACCGCGCCCCCCGAGGTAGAGCTTATTGGAGGGAACCCAGAGTTAACCTCCACGAGACCTCAGCCCGCGACCGGTGCGCCCGCGCCTCTTGCCTCCGCTGCCCCTGCTCCTGCTGAACCTGCTCCTGCTGAAGCCTCGGCTGCCTCCTCCGAAACTCCTAAGACCATCGATCTTACCGGTCCTGAGGCTGAAACCTCGAAGAAATGATGATAACTTTTCTCTGGTGGCCCTACGGGGTTTGTAATTAAAACATCTTTCTCTCTTTTTTTGTTTGGGTGACCCTACGGGGTCTGTAATCGAAATACATGCTTTTATATTCATGTCCTTCGTTGCTTTCTTGCATATATCAGTCCTTATCCGTCCAACCCCATGGTGCGAGTGTCACATCTTTTGTGGGGCTCGGACCACACCGGGCGTTGTAGTCCTGCGACGAGGTCGTGAGCCTCTGTTCGGACCTCATTGTTCTGGAAGTTCGTTCCGATCTAAAAATAGCCGTCCGCGAATCCTGGCGTCTTAGGGGGTTCACGAACCTCGCTCGTATCCCAAACGGGAAGCGAGGGGTGGAAATTTCTTTCAAACGAGATTCTCCAACCCCAAGCGCGAAGCGAGGGGTGGAATTTCTTTCAAACGAGACTCTCCAACCCCAAGCGTGAAGCGAGGGGTGGAATTTTTCAAACGAGATTCTCCAACCCCAAGCGTGAAGCGAGGGGTGGAATTTTTCAAACGAGATTCTCCAACCCCAAGCGTGAAGCGAGGGGTGGAGTTTCTTTCAAACGAGATTCTCCAACCCCAAGCGTGAAGCGAGGGGTGGAACTTTTTTCCAACGAGATTCTCCAACCCCAAGCGGGAAGCGAGGGGTGGAATTTTTCAACGAGATTCTCCAACCCCAAGCGGGAAGCGAGGAGTGGAATTTCTTTCAAACGAGATTCTCCAACCCCAAGCGTGAAGCGAGGGGTGGAATTTCTTTCAAACGAGATTCTCCAACCCCAAGCGTGAAGCGAGGGGTGGAACTTTTTTCCAACGAGATTCTCCAACCCCAAGCGGGAAGCGAGGGGTGGGATTTTTCAACGAGATTCTCCAACCCCAAGCGGAAAGCGAGGGGTGGAATTTCTTTCAAACGAGATTCTCCAACCCCAATCGTGAAGCGAGGGGTGGGATTTTTCAACGAGATTCTCCAACCCCAAGCGGGAAGCGAGGGGTGGAATTTCTTTCCAACGAGATTCTCCAACCCCAAGCGGGAAGCGAGGGGTGGGATTTTTCAACGAGATTCTCCAACCCCAAGCGGGAAGCGAGGGGTGGAATTTCTTTACAACAAGATTCTCCAACCCCAAGCGGGAAGCGAGGGGTGGGATTTTTCAACGAGGGAGCGTTTTTAGAAAAGCCTGCAATCCTTTATTTACCAACTGTGAGGAACAACGGGTTACGAATTTCTACATGTAATATTTTTTGAGTCGTGCGACGTTCCATGTTTTGTTCAGTGTGCGCCCCTCGTTGTCCCTGAGTTTGAAAGCCCCGGGCGCGACTTCTTCTTCGAGGATGTAGGGTCCTTCCCAGTTAGGGTCCAATTTTCCGCCTTTGGTGCGTCTTAGCAAGAGGCTTCCCGTGGCCAAGAGGCGAGGTCTGACCTTCTTGTCGTGGTATACGGCGACTCGTCGCTTGTATTCTCTAGAGCGTAGGTCCGCTACCTCACGGATTTCATCTCGGAACTGTAGTTCGACCTTGAGGTTGGCCTCGTTTTCTTTTTCGTCGAAGTTGTACACCCTTGCTGATGGAATTAGGGTTTCTACGGGAACGAGGGCTTCCGCCCCGTAGGTAAGAGCGAAAGGGGTCTCGCCCGTTGCGCGGCGCGAGGTCGTGCGATACGTCCAGTGGACGAGCGGAAATAATTCGGCCCAGCGGCCCTGTGCCATGCCCATGCGCTTTTTGAGGTCTGTTAAGATGCGGGCATTAACGTTTTCTACCTGGCCATTGGACTGGGGATGAGCCACGGAGGAAAATTTGAGGTCGATACCCAGCTCAGAGCAGAAAGTCCGAGTTTCTTCGCAGTCGAATTGGGGGCCATGGTCGGTCATGATTGTCATGGGGACGCCGAAACGGCAGACGAGGTTCTTCCACAGGAATTCGCAGACGTTGGCCTCGGTGATTTTTGCCATTGCCTGTGCTTCGATCCACTTCGTGAAGTAGTCCACGACGACCAAGATGTATTGCACTTAGCCAACAACTTTGGGAAAAGGGCCTAAAATGTCCATCCCCCACATTGCGAATGGGCATGGCGCGTGAATGCTGCGGAGGGGAGCCGTTGGGGTGTGCTGGACGTTCCCGTGTTTCTGGCATCCGACGCATTTTTGGACGTAAGTTCTTGCGTCTTGTCGGAGAGTAGGCCAGAAGTACCCCAAATGGACGATTTTGTGTGCTAGAGACCTCCACCCCGGGTGTCCCCCACAAACTCCCTCGTGGGCCTCGTAGAGGACGTGGTCCGTGGCCTCGGGCGGTATGCACAGCAGGTTGGGTTCAACGTAGCCCCAGCGGTAAAGCTGGTCGCCGACGACGCATTAGTGGGCAGCTTGCATTTTTAGTTTTCTGGCCAGCGCAAGGTCCTCTGGGAGGATGCCGCTTTGTATGTACCTCGTTACCGGGAACCTCCAGTCCTCGGTCCTTATGGACATGACCTCGATATCGACGCTTCGTGAGAGCTTTCTCTCCACCATTACGCGGTTTCCCACATCCAAGGGAAGCGCGGAGCCTAACCTGGCGAGGGCATCCGCTTTTGTGTTTGAGGTTCGCGGGATTGACTCTACCGCGAAGGTTTCTAGGCATGAAACCAAGGCCTTGACTTTTGCTCGGTAAGCGGGCAGAAAACCTGTTCTGGTGTCGTATTGGTCGTTGAGTTGCCGTGCCACCAATTCGGAATCTGTGTAGACCCTGATTTTGCGGGCTCCGTTGAGTAGCGCCATCTCGATCACGGCGATCATGGCCTCATACTCGGCATCGTTGTTGGTGGCATCAAAGGCGAAGTTGAGGGCATACTCCGTCTCGATTGAGGGGCCAGCGAGGAACACCCCGGCCCTACCACCGGTGTCACATCGTGAGCCATCAACGAACACTTTCCATTCGTCCGAGCTTGTGTCTGTCTCGGGGAAGGTGACCTCCACAATAAAGTCGGCGAGGGCTTGTCCCTTCATCGCGGTTCTCGGAAGATAATTGATATCGAACTCGGAGAGCTCGACGACCCACTTGGTCATGCGTCCGGAGAGAGCGGGCTGATGCAGAATCTGACGAAGTGGGAGGTCCGAAAGAACCTGGATGGGATGTGCGTGGAAGTATGGGCGTAGTCGCCTTGTGGCGGTCACTACAACCAGCGCCATTTTCTCTGCCGGGGAGTATCTCTGCTCCGCGGGCTGGAGCACGCGACTCACAAAGTATACCGGGTGCATGGCCTCTCTTGTGAGCACCGCGCTGACGGTCTCGGGACTCACCGCCACATATAGTTGCAAATCTTCGCCCGTGTGTGGAGGTGACAAGGTGGGGAGCTTGGTGAGGAAGGTTTTTAACTCAGAGAAGGCTGTCTCGAGTCTCTCGTCCCAAACGAACTTGTCATTCTTTTTGAGGGCGGCGAAGAACGGGAGGGACTTGTCTGCCAGGCGGGAGCAAAACCTCCCCAAGTAGTTCACAACGCCGTTGAGTCTTTGTACCTCGGTACGAGATCGGGGAGACCTCATTGCGAGGATAGATTCTATTTTGGCGGGGTTGACGTCTATCCCGCGCTCGCTAATTATGAATCCCAAAAACTTACCCGAGGACACGCCAAAAACGCACTTCTCGGGGTTCAGGCTGAGCTGGTGGTGTCCGAGGGTGGTGAAAACCTCGGCGAGGTCAGCCAGGTGCTCCTCGGGGCCCTTGCTCCGTACCACGATGTCGTCGACGTAGGCGGATACGTTCCTGTCCAGGTGATCTTTAAAAACCCGATCGACAAGGCGTTGGAATGTGGCCCCTGCGTTCTTGAGGCCAAACGGCATGACCTTATAACAGTATGTCCCCCGCTGAGTGATAAAGGATGTCTCCTCCTCGTCATGGGGATTCATCGAGATCTGGTTGTACGCCGAGTAGGCGTCGAGGAAACTCAAGACCTCGTGCCCAGCAGTCGAATCTACAAGTGCATCTATCGAGGACAGGGGGTAGTTGTATTTGGGGCATGCCTTGTTGAGGTCTTTGAATTCTACACACATCCGCCACTTGCCGCTGGCTTTTTTGACCAACACGACATTGGACAGCCATTTCGGATACTGGACTTCGCATATGAAATCTGCGGCCAACAGCTTGGCCACCTCTTCATTTGCGGCGGTTGCCCTTTCTTCGTTCATTTTTCTTCGACGCTGCACCACAGGACGAATGGCGACGTCGATGTTCAGGGAGTGCTGGGCCAGGGTCCGAGGCACACCTCGGAGATCTTTTGCAGTCCAGGCGAACACGTCGCGGGACCCAGCAAGCAGGGCCTCTAGTGACGTTGTTGCATCCCTAGTGAGGCAACCCCCGAGGTAGATCTTTTCTAATTTGTTTTCGAAGGGGGTAATCACCCTTCTTTTTGTCTCGGGAGTGGGTATTGTGAAATCCCGGACCTCGAGGTCTGCTTCACCCGAAGTCTCTACCATGAACACAGAGCATTTTTGCTTAGCCGAGGTCATGTAGCAGACGCGGGCCTCTTCTTGGTTTCCCTTCACTTCTCCGACACCCACGCTGGTGGGGAACTTCATTTTTAGGTGGGAGATGGAGACCACCGCCTGGAATTTCATCAAGGAGACTCTCCCGATGATTGCGTTGTAGGCCGAGGGCAGGTGCACCACCACAAACTCTATTACCTCGGTTCTCGTTGTCAGGCCAGTACCGAGGGTCATCCATAGGTCTATGAGACCAGCGACATCGACCTCGTTTCCCGAGAAGGAGGTGAGCTTCCCAGCGTAGGGCCTCAAGGATGTCGCGGAGATCCCTAGCTGCTCGAAAGCGCCAAAATACATGATGTCTACGGAGGAACACGTGTCCACCAGTATTCGCTTCACTATTTTCGAGCCCAACTGAGCGTGTATCACCAGGGGGTCGGAGTGGGGCATATGGAGCCCTTCGGCGTCCTCTGTTGTGAAGGTTTGTGTTACGCTGTATACCGAGGGCTCATGATGACTTGCCCTCGCGTATCTTTTTCTTTCCGCCTGGCTCGAGCCCGCCAGCGATGGTCTGCCCGAGATGGTGTTGATGTACCCATCGGGCGCCGTGGCTTGCCCGGAGCGCGACTGCCTCGCCGGAGCTTGTTGCTCTGTGTTGCTTGGTCGGGATCGGGTTGGGTCCTGCTGCGCGAGGTTAGCCCCCGACGCGGGGTTGGCGCGCTTTTTCTCGTTTGGGTTGTAGGAGGGGCCACCTTTGCCTCTGTAACCTCGTGGCTTCCCGCCGAAGCAGCTCCAACCTCCACCGCCACGGTTGTCGTAGCGGTTGTTGTTTCTATTGTCGTTGTTGCCTCTGTTGTTGTTGTTGCTTTTGTTGTTGTTGTTGCTTTTGTAATCGGCACGCCGGTCGTGATTTTGCGTCATGTACGCGTCCCTCGCGGCCGGCGCAGCCACTTTAGCCTTTCCCTTAGCCTCGGTCACGATTTCCTTGTCGGTCCTCGGTCGCGAGCTCTGGCTGGAAGCGTCCTTGGCGTAGACCTGTGTCGTGATCCGAGCACACAGGCTCTCATATGTGGTCGGATTTTTGAGAAAAATGCGACATTTGAAATCCCCCTGGCGAAGGTTGCCCATGAGGATGTCGCGTACCGAGGCCTCGTCGATTTGCACGATCTCAGCGACCGCGGTGGTGAACCTCGTAAAAAAGGTACCCAGCTTCTCGTTTTCCCCCTGCTCGATGCCACGGAGGTCGCGCATGTTCTTCATGCCCTTTGTTGAGCCGTTGAAGTGCCCGACGAAGGACTCGCATAGCTGGGAAAACGAGGCTATCGACTCGACCTTAAGGCTGGTGAACCACGTCATTGCCGCCTTGTCCAGAGTGGTCGGAAAGATCCGACAGAAAATGGCGTCATTGTAAGAGTTGACGTTCATCTGGACGGCGTAGTGTTTTATGTGGTCCTCGGGGTCGGCCGTGCCGTCGTAAAGTCCCATTCGTGGCCAATGGAAGCCTTTGGGCATGTGTGCCTCTTGGATCTCGGGTATGAAGGGATTCCTGTACCCACTCTCGACGGATGGGCGAGCAGACTTCGACTTTGACCTCGCCAGAGGGAGTGGCGCGCTTGCCGCCGTCTCGGACAGCTCCATGTCGCGCCTTTCTGCACGTCGCGAACGGGATCGCGAGATCTGCATCGGATCTCGGGAGGGTCTCTCCGTGGTAGATCCGTTCGTGGGCGCCTCCTGCCCCGACATGTAGCCCGGGACATATGCGGGCACGTACTCGGAGTGAGGTTGCCCTTGGGGGGAATCGGGACGTATGGGGGAGCTTGCCCCTGTTGGTACTACCCGTACCCCGGATAGGGATACTGGTTGAAAGGAGCGCCACCCTGTTCATACCCCTGGAACGGGTATGGATTTTGTGGGATGTTGTATGTCCAGCCTGGCGGGACCACAAAAGGGTATCTTGACGGACCTGCCGTCGCCCATAGAGGGGTCTCGGCCATATTGTCGGGATGTTGGGGGAAGAAATTGTTTGGACAAGCCATTCTAAAGGGGTTTTTAGGAATCAAGGTTTGCACTAAAATGGGAAGCTGCTTAGGATGAAGAAGTTCCCATAGACGGCGCCAGTGATGAAACCCGAAATAACGGATACGCTACAAGACAAGAAACAAAATTATTATATTTGAGTGCAAACACTTGCTCCTTTATTTATGATTTTTCCGTGGTTGCGAGGTTACAAACCTACGAGGTTGACATACAACTTCGGGAATCACACCTAGACCTCCTACAAGATTCCGAGATCGCACCTATTGTTGCGAGATCGATTCTAGGGCGAGGTAGATTTGAGGATATGATGTAGGGAGTTTTGTGAGTTTCTGTAGCGAGGTTTTAGGCGTGAGCGAGGTCCCTGCGCGACTTTGGGGTCTTTCTGTGGGTTTCTCCTATCTGTAGCGAGGTCTTTTGACGATGTTCCTATCACGTCGATCTTTAACTAGCAAGAGGGTACTTGAGTTCAAGTGGTTTTTCGACCCCTTCTTCCTACGAGGTTCTTCTCTATTTATAGAGAATTGGGGGGCCTAGTTTAGGCCAATGTTCGATGTGGGATGCTTTGAAATAAGGGTTTTTGATTGGTCCATGAGTGAGGTCACTTGTGATTGGCTTGGGAGTGAGGTTGTTGGTGATTGGTTCGGGAGTGAGGTCGCTTGTGATTGGTTCGAGCGGGCGGGCGTATTAGTAGAGTCGGTGACGAGGTCGAGACCTCGTTTCGGGATGTTTGAGAGACCTCGCATCCGTCGGGAGTTTTGTTTTAAATAACCGAGCATGGACGTGGGTCCCTAGTTTGCCTATGGGGGCCCTCCTGGGCCCACTTTTCGCTTTTACTGTTTTGGACATCATCACCCTAAAGTGATGAACCATAACCTACACGTTTTGAATCTCTTTATTTACATATAAAATAAACGTATGGTATTTATTTACATATCAAATAAACCCTAAACTTTATGCAATCATGTAATATGAAAGCAAATAACGCTTGCTTATTCTTAATCGTCTCTTGTTCTACCAAAAAAAACATCGTCTCTTGCAATTCTCCTACAGGCTGCAATGATGGGTCTAGGGTTCCGTCTGCAAAAAGAAAACGGTGGAACAACGCCCTTTGATTGGGTTTGGTTTTCTCAAGGCGTTCTAAAAAATAGAGCATTGATGGGGTTGGTGGATTCAAGACGCGTGCAACCCTGGGTAATTATGGGAGTTTTCTTTTGAAAATTGGGGTGGATGGGGTTTATGTTTTCGTGGATGTAGTAACAATAGATTGTTTCTCCTCCGACTAACCTTCTCTGACTACCCTTCTCCGACTGCAAGTAAGTTATTTGAGTGATATCAGAGCAACCCTAAAACTTGTTTGTACTCGCAATATTTCAATCGGGCTTTATCTTCCTATCAAAACCCTAAACCCTAACCCTAAAATTGTTGTGTGTTCTTGCTTCGAATGTTGATTGCATGTGGGTTTTTCATGTTTGTAGTTGCTCCATTTTGTTGCCAGAACTTAGATTAAGTCCTTTTGAGCCTCCCATCAGATCTATAGATTTTTTGTATCTTTTGAGCTTTTTGTATCTTGTGGTGCAATAATATTGTTTTTTTGGTTGATTTTGATTTCAGTAAAAGACATGGATCTTCATGGTTCCTCATCAAGTACGAGATCTCCCCTAAGAGAAACCCATGTGTATTGTAGATGTCATCCACCATCAATTGCTTCGCTTAGGGTTTCAGGGTCACCAAGAAACCCTAACAGATTGTTCTACAAATGTGACCACTACAATTTTTTCCGATGGTATGACGAGTCAAATGGGCTATTCGATGGTCAGGTTTCACGTACCTCTCAAACCCAAATTGCTTCCAGAGATGATATAGAGGAATTGAAGAATGACGTTAAAGAGATCATCTTATTTTTACATTGTCTCGCCAAAGTTGCGGTTGTAATGTACTTCATACTAGTGGTCATTGTGTTGCACTAATAAGTACTATGAATTGTTGTATGAATGTTGGTCATTTTTGTGTACCCTAAATAATTTTTCTAAACGTTTGTTGTTAGTCCCGTTCATTATGATATCGTTTCTTTTGACGTAAATGTTTTTTCCTTGGTCATTTTTTTCTATGAAGTCGATCATATGAAAGTATATTGGGCTTTTGCGATTCAAAAACTTTCATAACATAAATGAACTAGTATCTTGTTGGGCTATAAACCAACCACACCATCCGATACTCAACAAATGCTTCATATCAAACAAAACAGATATACTATATCACATGGTGGCTTGAACCCAAATGCAACATGTCAATTTTAATCCAAGCTGTGATAATCCAAATGAAACACATGGCTGACTTAGTGTTTGCAGCAATAACATATACCCCAATAGCTAGACCCTAAACCAAAATATCAAATCCACTAAAATAAAACTTGGAATGGAAAACTTGAAAACCATCTCTATTGATGCTGGCCATATGTATGATAAAATGCACCAGGAGCAAGATTGGAGCCTTGATGGATAATTTGAAATGGTGGCAAGTGTTGTGTTGGAACCTACCATGAGAATAAGACAACTATTAGAAGTGAATTATAAGTAAGATATGTTGGCAGTTGTAAGTAGACAAATATGGAGCAAATTATAAGTAAACCAGCCCTTACTAATATTGGGTGGATGGGTTGGACTTGTTGTTGTTGAGTTCCTTTGCCACGATTCCAATATTGAGGTGTGTCATTTCCAAACCCCTTTCGCCTAGATGCCAATCGACCCTTTCCCCTTCTATCAATAGGATCACGCACAACCTCCTCCACATTGGCCGAGCTGGTAGCCTCAATCACAATATGATCATCGATAGCACGGCGTTTACGGTACTTTCCCCCAATGTTGCCAATGGGCTCATAAGGTAGTCCTAAACGGTTACAAGCACGATGAACTTTGCCTTTCATATCCTCTAGAGCTCCCGTTACAATAGAACACAGTTGATCATTCGTCATTGAGAGAGTGGCAATGGCCTCGAAATCAGACTTCATGGACTCATACCTTTCTATCTCTTCCGGCTTCATCGAGTCCAAAGAATAGTAGGGAACCGGTATCTTCAAGTGTTGTCTTGGCAAGTCCTTCCTCCACCGATCGAGTACATACTTTTCAGGAACAAACCTTACTTCCTCCACTATGTAGACGACAAGCGTGTGGGAGCACATAATTCCCGTGAACTCAAACTTTTTGCAATCACACTTGACGTCACGTGTGTCGGGATCATAAGACACCTTAAATATCCTACGTTTGGGAACATTACCCGCCCACCATCGGACCATAATGTCATACACTTTGACTTTGCCAACCTCTTTCAAGCCCTCCTTCGTTGCATGTGTAATCTTTCTCACTTCGTCTTGAAATTCTTGTAACTTCGTCGTGGTATACACCTTTTGGAAGACACTCTCAAACTCATGATCAGTACAACAATGGAGTGGCTTGTGTATGGAATCAAAGGATGCCTTCTCCTCAGCTATGGCACGCTTGCCCATTGCCATTCCATATTGCTTCACAAACTCTTGCAGGGATGTGTTACCATTAACAAACCCTTTGAAAAAATAATTCATGCCCTCACTCCTTTGGGTAGTCGACATTCCAGCCCAAAAATCATTTTTGAAGTAAATTGGAGCCCACTTTTTCCTATTATCGAACATGATCTTGCACCAATTACTCCTTTCGAGTCTAAATTCAGAAACCCATTTTGCCCATTTTGCCTCAAATTCGGCCACACTGTATGAGAAATGCAATACCTTATGCAATTCACTTGAAATGTGAGTCCATCCACCAACATCTTTTATTTTCTCCAAGTGCTTCTTAGCATTCCTCATGACATGCCACAAGAACCATCTATGTCTTGTATTGGGAAACACCTCAACAATGGCATTTTCTACAAGAAAAACAAAAGGAAAAAATAGTTAGTTTGAATGATCAGATTTTTGCAAGAAACACCTCAACAAGTGTCAAAGGTAATTATAGGATACTTACCCATAGCTTTGCATTGATCGATTATTATGCCCTTTGGTGGTTTGTTATTCATGCTTTTGAGCCAAGTTTTAAACAACCAAATGTAATTCTCGGCATCTTCACTCCCCAACAATGCAGCCCCTAGCACAATTGATTGGCCAAGGTGATTAACTCCTATGAACGGAGCAAACGACTTTTTGTATCTATTTTTGACATATGTGGCGTCGAAGGATATGACGTCCCCAAAGTCTTTACAAACTGCCCTAGCACGTCCATCAACCCAAAAAACATTCTTCAATACACCATTATCCATTGTATCAAAACTGTAGAAGAAGTTTGAGGAGTTTGCCATCATGGTTTCAAAGTAATCTCTCATTGTAGCAAAATCTCCCTTCCCAAGTTTCAATCTTCGTTCCGAACTGATTGCATTCCTACAATCTCTCTCAGAAAAAGGGACTTTGTTGTGACCCCCATATCTGGCCACAAAGGAGTTGTAGTTCTTCGCCACCGGAACACCAGCCCTATCATTATCCAGCAATATAATCCTATTCCCTCCACTTATGTGCCTATACCTAGGCATTGAGTTTGCTGGGTTACATTCATGGTTGTGCTCAAGTTTTACGGAGCTAATTCTCCACGAGGTTCTATCAACACATGCACATGCATTAACCGTAAATGTGCAACTGCATCGAGTGCTACCTACAGCCTTTGCAGGATTTTTAGATTGCGTTTGACACTCACCTTCTTTAGAACATACTATCCTCAACCGTATATATTTAGCATACTGATCTGTGATACTCTCTACCTCGGATGCATCTTTACTAGAAAAAGAATTCATAATCCGTATTTGGAATCCCTTCGACTTGCCATAGTCATGCATAAATCGCATTAGCATTTCACAAGAGTCGAAAGTCATATCAGGACAAGGCTCAGTGACATTCTCGGCTTCAACATCTTGTTCTCCAACCACGTTTTCAAGATCTTGTTCTCCAACCACAACAGCATCACCATTCTCAAGAGTTAGGTCCACAACATCATCATTGATTCTTTCATCTAGATCTTCCACATCCTCTTGACTTGAATCATCACTGTCGTCTAATTCCATCAATGAAAAATCATCTTCATTGTAACTCTCCACAAAATCAGTATTTAAATCAAATAACCATCTCTTTGCATCCATTAAATCCTGCATATTGTGGGGTGCAATAAAAAAGTAAAGCCAAATTATACCGGCACATTAAATCAGCAAAACACAAGACATTAAAGATCGATATTCTCAAGCATTAAAAATTACAAGACACTTCTATCAAAAAATAAATAAATTAAAAGACAGTCTTTCCTCAATGAGATCGACGTTAAAGATTGATGTTATCAAGCATTAATTAGCAACACATCTTAATTCGAATTACCAACCTCAAAGCTTTCTTCAAGTTATTCAACTGAAACGTCAATGGGAGATGAACAGTCACGTACGTATTTGAGAAGAAACCCTTCAAAATGTTTCTAATGTATAATGAGATCGGATTAAAATTTGACAACTTGAAGTTATATTAGATTGGGCTTTATTTTAAATAGTGGTTTAATATTGATTCATGAGAATTGGGCTAAAAGTGTAGTTTGATTTTTTGGCCCACTTTAGCAGCCCATTTAACCATAACTCTAAACCTGAAATGTGGGTCCATCCAAGCCTAGGTTCGGATACAAATCAGAATTAAAAAAAATTAAACTTCATTAGTGGAATTAAATACGGGCCCACTTATGTCTAGCTTTATTATTATTTTAATAGTGTGTTATGACACAGTGTGTCACAGAATCATCCTCCTATTCAGAATACACTTGTTCACATAATTAAAACAGGCAGATTTTCAAGGAAAACAACAACATACAATTACAAATTTCAAAAGAACAACATACACAACTGATCGAAACCCAATTTCAAAATCAATCTCATTTCATTATCAAATTTTAACAAATTACAACCAAAAAGCACACAATTGTAGAAAGTAGAACATACCTTAGCAATGAGAGGGCAAAACCGACCGGTATCACTTGAAGCCAGTAGTACACTTCTATGAATCTGAAAAGACGACATTAAGGCGTTTGAAGTATTATCCTAGAGAAGAAATCAAAAAACAAACCCCAAATGTAATGGAACAGAAACAATTGCATCCAAAAATGGGTTTGATCATAGCCCGGAGAAGGGGTTCAGGGTAAGTTTGATCAAAGCGCGGACGGAGAAGGGTTCAGGGTTTTTACCATAGATATATAACACTGTCGCTGGTGTGAATTTTTTGTCCAACAAGTCGCCAGTGACCTTAATAACTTGTTGCGCTGTGCCCCAGCTAATGGTACACATGCCCAATTAAAAAATGGGCCTGAATGCCTGATACAATATGGGCCTTATCTGCTCGATAATTTGGTGCGGTCTCAATAAACTGTCTTCTTTTTTATGACAGATTAAAAAAAATCCTTCACCCTAGCCTTCGATCCCGACTTGACCTTTGCCCTATACAGATTCATGGCTTTCTTCATGGCATGAGCTTGGGGGATCCAACTTAGCTCTCATATTGCATACCTTTTCTTTGTGATTATGCAAGAGATTCCCGAGCTTCTCGTACGTGGAGATGGTTGTACTAAGATCATATCCGGCGGATGCCATCAACATCAAGCCTTTGTAATTTGCATCTGCTTCCACCCTGTAAGAGTCATCACAAAAATGTATAATTCTAGTTAGAGGCTTTAAAACGACCTAGCTTGACTGATGCCACTGGATCGTAAATATTGGGCTATAGGTCACATTTGTAGTGTTGGAATTAATTTCCATTTACATGATTTCCTCTTTTATCCCTTAACTGTCTTTTGTCTTCTATTTGATTGCAAGTTGCCTGTGTGCAGATACCACCAACAGAGCACCATCGGTGCACCCACTTAGTTGTCCTTTTTGTCTTGTAGTCTGCGTGGCATTGATCCCCTTGCTGGATAAATATGCTTGTAACAAACCCTATCAAAGAATCAGAGAACAATCTTCTCCCTTTCTCTCCGTTTGAGAGCTTTTGTGCCGCCTTTCATGGCTTGCCTTTCACCTTAATACAACATGGTATCAGAGTTTTAGGGTTCCGATCCCGAGAAAAGCTTTTCGATCATTCCATAGATCGTTTCATTCCCTTCCAGAAAAGTCCACTTTTATTTGATTCCGAGCTGTTTCAAAAATGGCGAACGAAAACATCGACCACAATGATCCTCTGTTTCCGCACTCCAGCGATCACCCCGGGTTATCACTAGTTCCCCAAGCATTCGACGGGACAAACTTCGGGGAATGGAGGATCTCATTGTACACAACACTCTCGGCGAAGAACAAGGCGAGCTTTGTCAATGGAGCCTTGGCCAAACCTCCAATAACAGACCCAAGATGTGAAAGATGGGAACGTTGCAACATCATGGTAACCATGTGGATCCTGAACGCGCTCAGTCCCGATATCCGGCAAAGCGTCTTGTACGCAGATACAGCTCGAGGGATATGGGACGACTTGGTGGCTCGTTACGGACAGGTCAGTGGAGCACAACTTTATTCTTTTAAGAAAGAGCTTAGCGCCCTAACCAGGGTTCGAGCTCCATTGATGCCTACTTCACCAGATTCAAGGCACTTTGGGATGAGCTAAGTACGATGCGCCAATATCCACCTTGTATATGTGGATTCGTTCAAGCAATTGTGAGGCATGATGAGGAGAGGACACTCTTTCACTTCTTAATGGGGTTAAATGAACAATATACCATTGTTAGAGGAGGAATTCTCATGATTAAGCCCTTGCCCACACTTAGTGCAGCGTATCCCACGCTCTTGCAAGAAGAGAAACAAAGAGAAATGCAAGGCACTGTCCAGATACAGAGTGAGTCGGCTTCAATGAACGTCAATGCAAAAGTCATGAATAGAAGCTCCGAGAGTCAGAGAGGAAATGGAGAAAGCGGATCATTGTATTGTACAAACTGTAAGAAGACGAACCACAACGTGGATAGGTGCTATCACTTGATTGGATTTCCCCCTGGCTACAAGGAACACAAGAACAGGAAGCCAGAGCAAGGAAAGAAGTTCTCAGGGAATGCTAGTGGGAGTGAGCTAATCCCTGAACAGAGTTCACACCTTCTAGGACTCCTGAGTTCAGAAAACAAGAAGGGAAAAGAAGTGGCTCGAGATGACTTTGTAGGGTTCGTAGGTAATTCACTTGTCTCGAACATATTTGATAAGAAAAGCACCTGGATCATAGACAGTGGCGCGAGTTGCCATATGTGTGGTGACATAAATCAGTTTGAGACCACTAGAAGGTTGATTAAGCCTTTTACTGTCACCTTGCCCACAAAGGAAACAACCATGGTTGACATAGTTGAGTCAATTCGTGTGATGCCTGAATTAGTGTTAAAGGATGTGTTATATGTAGCTAATTTCAGTTGCAACCTAATATCAGTGGGCAAGTTGATCAAAGATATGTCTTGTAATGTGCTATTTACTCCTACAAGGTGTATGTTACAGGATCCTTCGATGAAGACAGTTTTGGAGGTTGGTGAGAACAAGAATGATCTAGTTTTTCTCAGCACAAGGCCACAACATGATCAAGTTAACAAGTCAGCAAATAATTCAGTAGCCTCAGCTAGTAGTTCAGCATATTTAAGTAAGAAGATTGACCTCAACACTTGGCATACAAGGTTGGGTTATTTGCCTTTTTATAAGCTTAGCACTTTGCCTTTTGTTCATGGAGACAAGTAAGAAATTCTACCTTGTGTTATTTGTGCCAAATCAAGGCAAAGTAGACTCCCCTTTTCATCTAGCATTATAAGTTCTTCTAGTGCTTTTCAGCTTATACATGTAGACCTCTGGGGTCCTTATCACACTCAAACCTATAATGGTTATAAATATTTTGTTACAATTGTTGATGATTTTACTCGTTCAACTTGGATTCATCTCTTGTCAACTAAAAGCAATGCATCTGGTATTCTGAAAAGTTTGTAGCTATGGTAGAAACTCAGTTTGGGAAGAAGCTGCAAGTGGTGAGGTCAGATAATGCCCTGGAGCTTGGAGGAAGCAAAGAAATGTCATAGTATTTTGCAGAAAGAGGGATTAAACATGAAACATCATGTGTAGCTACACCTCAGCAGAATGGAGTAGTGGAGAGAAAACATAAGCATATTCTTGAGATTGCAAGAGCCTTGATGTTTCAATCCAAGTTGCCAATCAGTTTTTGGGGAGAAAGTGTGTCAACAGCCACATATGTCATCGACATGCTTCCATCAAGACTGCTCAAAGATAAGAGTCCATATGAGCTTCTACACCATAAAAGGCCAAGTTATGATCACATTAGAAACTTTGGTTGCCTTTGCTTTGCTTCCACCTTAAGGCAAGGCAGAGACAAGTTCCAGGCTAAGGCCTCACCCTGTATCTTTCTTGGCTACCCATTTGGGAAGAAGGCATACAAGCTTTACAACCTTGAAACCAAACAAGTGTTTTCTTCCCGAGATGTTGTATCCCATGAAAGCATATTCCCTTTCCATGACCCTTCATTCAAAGAATACCTGCCAACCAATTTTTTTCCTACCACACCACTGCCCAGTGATGATGATCTCATGGAAAGTTCATCTCCGGAACTTCCTGATATTGTAGATGTCAATCAGGGAGAACAAGAACCTGCCCTTAGGAGATCCACCAGAGCACATGTGCCACCAGCTTATCTGTCAGATTATGTGTGTACTGTAGTACATGACACTCATCATTTTTGTGGCCACACTTTGACATCCAACATCTCATTCTCTCATGACTCACATATCTCCCACACTTATCCAGAAACTAAACCACTCAGCTATGAACAAGCATGCAGGTTTAATGTTTGGAGAAAAGCCATGACATATGAGTTTTCAGCCTTAAGTGCCAATGACACCTGGGAAGTTGTTGATATGCCAAAAGGGAAGAAAGCCATCACTTGCAAGTGGGTATATAAGATCAAAAGAAGATCAGATGGGACTATAGAAAGATAAAAAGCTAGGTTGGTTGTTCGGGGTTTCACTCAAAAAGAGGGCATAGACTACACAGAAACCTTCTCACCAGTTATAAAGATGACAACAATAAGAGCTTGATCTTAGTTGCCTTGAAGAAGAATTGGCATATATCACAATTAGATGTGAATAATGCTTTCCTACATGGAGACCTACATGAAGAGTCTACATGAAGATGCCACAAGGCCTTACAACTGACAAGATAAATCAAGTATGTAGGCTTAAGAAATCCATGTATGGCCTAAAACAAGCATCAAGACAGTGGTATGCCAAGCTATCATCTTACTTGAAGTCAAGAGGCTTCACTCAATCCATGAATGATTATTCATTGTTTTCAAAGAAGATAGAGCATTCCATATTGTTTGTTGATGTCTATGTAGATGACATACTTTTAACTGGGAATGATACAGCATAAATTGATGAGCTGAGGTCCCATCTGGATAAAGCTTATAAGATCAAGGACCTTGGAGAACTTCACTTCTTCTTAGGCATTGAGTTCACCAAGACTTCCAATGGCTTGCTTATGAGCCAACAGAAGTTCATTTCTGAAATGCTGAGTGATTTCAACTGTGATGATTCCAGACATGCAGTGAGTCCACTCGATCCAAGAGCAAGGCTCTCCCCTGATGATGGAGAGTTGCTGGTTGATGCCCTTCCATACAGGCAATTAGTTGGAAAGCTAAATTTCCTTGTAAACACTCGCCCTGATATTGCATACTCAGTGCAGGTGTTGAGTCAATTCAATAACGCTCCAAGGGAACCACACATGAAGGCAGCTTTACATGTTCTGTCTTATTTAAAAGGTAGTATATCCAAGGCCATCCTGCTGAACAACCGTGCAGACATGGAAGTGATAGCCTACTCGGATGCAGATTGGGCCACTTGCCCTCACTCTAGAAAGTCAGTGAGTGGGTTTGTCATCTTGTTTGGAGGAAGTCTAGTATCATGGAAATCCAAGAAGCAACAAAGCGTATCACTGTCGTCGGCTGAGGCAAAATACAGGTCAATTAGGAGAGCCTATGCAAAATTGGCATGGTTAAGCAGGTTGTTCCATGAACTTGGAGTAGAAGGCATCAAACCAATTCCAATCAAGTGTGACAATCAGGCTGCAATCTACATAGCTCGCAACCCAGTGTTCCACGAGCGCACAAAACACATCGAGCTAGATTGTCATTTTGCTCGAGAAAAATTGCTTGAAGGGCTGATCTCTTTGTCCCATGTCCCAACTACACTGCAGCTTGCGGATTGCCTTACAAAAGCAGTTCCAGGATCTCATTTGAGGACTGTGCTTCCCAAGATCGGGATGGTTGAACCACCTCCATCTTGAGGGGGGTGTTGGAATTAATTTCCATTTACATGATTTCTTCTTTTACCCCTTAACTGTCTTTTGTCGTCTATTTGATTGCAAGCTGCCTACGTGCAGACACCACCAACAGAGCACCATCGGTGCACCCACCTAGTTGTCCTTTTTGTCTTGTAGCCTGTGTGGCATTGGTCCCCTTGCTGGGTATATATACTTGTAACAAACCCTATCAAAGAATCAGAGAACAATCTTCTCCCTTTCTCTCCTTTTGAGAGCTTTGTGCCGCCTTTCATGGCTTGCCTTTCACCTTAATACAACATGTAGTGCTATATAAGATCACATTCAAACACTATAGTAAATTAGTAATGCCATCATCACATTCAAGCAAACACAATTAATATATACATGAGCTAAATTAATGTATTAGATTTATATCAACTCAATCTATGCAGAGTAGATCCCTTAACAGGATGGCATCTCATTAATTTGGATGAATTTAAGCAACCCATAATCAGTTCCTTAATTTGCCAAATGCAGGAAAAGTAACCAGAAGCAAAGGCTAGCATCAAGATAACCTTTACTAATGACTTCACTTAGAACATGAAAAGTCTAATTGATTCAAATTTGTATGATAATATCATACTACATTATAGATTTGAACTCCAATCTAACTTGTTTAGAAATCACACCGACTCATTACCTCAATCTTTTTTAAGAGTTCATTCACAGAAACCCATTAAGGAAGTGACTGTCAACACCCAAAAGCGCCTTCTTTACTAGGATCATACCCGGCAGAGGCCATTAACACATCAATCCTATGTTATGTGCTTCTATTTCCAACCTGGAGGAGACAAATTTCACATCTCATATATGCATGCATTAATTATATAGTTAAGACGACTTAAAAAAGTGACCAGTTGCACTAAGTTCACATTCAAGTGGTATATATACTAATGTCACATTGACCTTTAGCAACTCAAAATCTATTCCTTTCTTAGAAATGTACATTGTTTTGAACTCCTAGTTCACTTGCAAGGTTTTAAAAAATTAAAACTCGAACTAGATTGGACTTGACTTACTCTGTGGAGCAATGCTGATACTTGAAAAGACTCATGTTGTCAAGTACATCACGGCTCACAAAATGAGAAAGGAGTTCTTGAGGATACGTTTCCCGATCTTCTTAGTCATATCTTCAGGCCAATGTCGAGCCACCACGCGACCAACCTAACCAACCATGGATCTATACCATAACCAACCTTATATTGTTGACGTTATTGTCAATAATGTAGAAGATAAAGACAAGGATGAGGATCAATACTGATGTAGTAACAATTACCTCATTTGAAATAAAGAATGCTAGTTCAGCATCAGTCTCAAAATAATGTACATTTCTTAGAAAGATTCTATCTAAATTAATGTACATTTGCAATAAACCCATGCATTTTCCAATCCAACGCAACACTTTACAAAGTACAAGTTATGTAAACTCGGGAAAATGTGGCCCTGGATTAGGAGAAAAAAAAAGGTGTCCCGTGGGGATTGAAAAACTATAAAGGGTTTTTGTTTCACTCTCTTTTTATTTTCTGAGCCGAATTTTCTTTCATACTCTGGTTGTCTTGGCCCAAAATTCAAGGTGGATTCAGAAAGGACAAAGAAGTGAAGGCATGAAAATTGAAATTGCTAGTGCGACAGAGACGTGGGAATCCTTGCCCGTCTTTCTCATTACTGAAATGGGCGGTTATGGATTCTTATCTAAGCTACACAACAAGACAGATGAAGGCCAGGGGCACCAGACGAAGCCAAATTAAGGCTACGACCTGTGACTTGTGAGCAGGATGCTGAAGTTCATGCACATGATTATCCTGCCATATCCAGTTCAGGATTTTTTCCCCCCTTTTTAAACTTTTACCAATTATTAAAGTGGTTTTCTTTTTCATTTCTTATAATCACACCTTTTCCCCACTAATTTATGCATTTATACCAGGAGCAAAGCACAAATTCAACTGCTCATATGCCAAGGACCAAGAGAGAAGGCAAAAAGGGTACTGCATATCTTGCCATACCCAGGTGCTTCTTCTTCTTCTTCTTGTATCTTTTTGGAATATTAATTGAAGTACCATAATTCTTTTGGATTTTATTCAAGTGATTTGTTCAGATGTCACAAAATCAATTCAAGCTTGTGTTGGGATGTACTTATGTTAGGTTAGGCACTTTTCTTGTCCTGTTTGATTTGATAAGTGGGAGGCTTAATTTATTATGTACTATTGAATGTCTGTACTCAAGAAACAATTTTTCTTTCCTTTTATGGTAAAACAACCAAAATTCTTTTTGACCAAAACCAATCCCACCTTTCACATGTAGACCCAAAATACTGAAAATAGTATCAGCAAATTTTCTGGTTGATTTTCATTACTTGACTTCAACATAGACATTTGAATACCAATCTTTTCTCAATATATTTTCCTAAGACAATCAGAAATCTAACCATAAATGCAGTTATGTTATTTTTGCTGGTATAGTCTATATGTTGAGATTAATCTTGGTTGTGTAGAAATATGGGAAGTTAACTGCTAGATATATGTGAATAGGTGTTTTGATGCATGACAGAATCAATTGTGTTACTCTTAAGATCTATATTTGCTTTTTTCAAGTATAGACGGACTTCTACAAACTACAATGTTGGCTTCTCAAAAGACCTTGTTTTCGTGGTTGGACTTGTTATGAAACTGGCTTTTGATCTGTCTGTTTAGCAAAAGTATTCAACATGGAAGATAAGTGTGCAATCGCTCATGATGTTACCGGGGTAACTGCCCTTCGCTACCATCTTATTGTTAGCTTCATTTTGTTTTAATTAAGACTAGCTAATTTACACAACATATATGCCCACAATTTCTTCTTACTCAATTTCCATCACCAGCTTCTAGGCAACATCCCTCTGGTGTACCTTAACCGTGTTGTAAAAGGTTGTATGGCCCACGTAGCTGCCTTGGTAGAGATGATGGAACCTTGCGCAAGCATTAAGGATAGGTATCTATCTAAGCTAATTAAACTCTTTGACTGCTAATTATGTACTCTTCAAGTTAAAAAAATAAAAGTCCTAAATTTGAATTTACAGGATTGGGCATAATATGATCAAAGATGCTGAAGACAAAGGCCTGATCACTCCCAGGAAGGTAAGACTACTTAATTTGGAATATGCTTTTAAATTTGGAAATAACTATGAATCATGTTGATTGAAATGGAATGTGATGAATATATATATAAATGTGTGTGTAGACTGTCCTTGTGGAGTTCACGGGTGGTAATACGGGGATTGCCCTGGCATCAGTTGCAGCAGTGAAGGGTTACAAGCTGATTCTGGTGATGCCAGATTACGTGAGTCTAGAAAGGAAGATTCTCGTAGGAGCTTTTGGGGCCGAGCTCGTCCTCACAGATCAGCACAAGGGAATGCAAGGAGTGTTTGATAAAACGAATGAGATACTTGAAAGGACCCCAAACAGCTACTTTGTTAATCAGTTTGAAAATCCTGCAAACCCAAAGGTAATTAAGCTTCTTTTATGTATTTTCCTAATAGTTCTAGAAAGAATAACGTCGGTTAATTCAGCCATTCGATGCAGGCCCATTATGAAACTACCGGGCCAGAAATCTGGAAAGCGTCTGGAGGGAAGGTTGACATTCTAGTATGCGGGATTGGTACAGGGGGTACGATTATGGGAACAGGCAGGTTTCTTAAGGAGAAGAATTCTGAAATTAGGGTCAGTTTTGTTTCTCTATTTGAAAGTGGCAGTTGTATTTGTAGCAAAATTTCTTAGCTTAATAATGGTTAAGTTGATGAGCAGATCTATGGTGTTGAGCCTGCTGAAAGTGCTGTTTTGAATGGAAAGCCTCCTGGTCAGTTCATCATGCTCTTTTATTTTCTCAAGACATTATGTGACATGTATTGTTAAGACTTCTTTAATAATATATCTTGACAATTCATCATTCAAGTAGGAGTTGATCATGCTCCTGGTTATGTTTTAATTGATACTAAACAAGTAGTTTGTTTTGATTCATTTCCAAGGTTCTGTTCACCTCTGATTACATTGTATTTCTTGCCCACCTCAATTTTTTGGCTGTGGGTGAAGGGATTCATAAAATCGAAGGAATAGGCACTGGTGTGATTCCCCCACTCTTGGAACTTAGTCTAATTGATGAAGTTATTGAGGTAAATTGTAAAATCACTCTCATGGAAGGTACCATGAAAAAAATGATTGCAAAATTCAGTGCATTGAGATGAAACAGGAAAATTTTGCTCTTGTTTTTAGGTAACTGGCGATGAAGCTGTAGAGATGGCCAAACAGCTCGCGCTAAAAGAAGGTCTTCTGGTGCGTTATGCACATTTATAACCCCTACATCTCATTTTATCTCTCTGCCTTTCTTAAGCTTTTCTCGACAATTTTTGTACTAATAAGCACATTTTAAGCCTTTCTTGACGTTCATTCTTAATTTGCAGGTAGGAATATCATCTGGAGCGGCGGCAGTGGCTGCCATAAAGCTTGCCAAAAGACCAGAAAATGCCGGGAAGCTCATTGTTGTATGTCATCTTCTCTCATTTTAGAAGTAGGCAAAGGTTAAGGGGCTGTTTGGCGAAACTATATATAGCCAATTAGGAAAGATTTTGTATTGATTACTTGAAAGCGTCACTCAAGTGACTCTTGTTGCTTATGCAGGCAGTTTTTCCAAGTGGAGGAGAACGGTATATATCAACTGTTCTGTTCGATTCCTTGAGGCACGAGGTTGAAACTATGCCAACGGTTAGTTGGTCCAGTTATTGAAAAGGACTTTGCCTAAGATTGTCTGCTGAGCTCCTTTTGTAACTGCGAAGATTGTCAAGGCTGCTAATGTTTGTTGACTTCCTTTTATATAATAAATGATTGATTATGTTGTGTTCTACCATCACAATGTATGACATTGTCCTTGACTCGTTGGGACATGAATAAAGTCGAAAGGAGGTAGAGAATGATAAGGTACGTAAATTATATTCTAGTGTTTTTAAATGATAAATTTCTTACTTTTTTCTTTCTTTTTTTATTTGAAATGGTAAATTATATTTCTGGTGTCTAAAAAAGGATTTATTGAGGCGTCAGTAACACCGATTCCAGACAAGCACTTCCTGAACTCCTGAAGCCCCATGCCTCCCTCGTTTCGTGGCTTTGTCACATCTGCCCAAGCCACCAAATTTCTGCTAGCCACTCCAAAGGAACGCCTGAATATTTTTGTGAATGCCTAAGACAGCCTTGAGAAAGAGGAAGACTCAAAGCCCTTGAGCTAATTAATAATGAAGGAGGGAGATGTATGTACGTGTGCATATACACAATAAGCTTAAAAACATAAACCCAGCAAGGTTCTATCTTCAAACCAATTGGTATTAGAAGGAACAACCTAAAGACTTATATACTGGGCAAGTTATCTCATAAATCCCGATGTGGGAAACATTTTTCCACACGCCCTCTCAAGTGGCAACTGACAATCTGACATAGCCCAATTGTCACTTGACATTATATGTCTTATAGACGACGGACCACTATAATGGGCGGGTAGCGTACTCCTAACTCAACACAAACAGCCAAAAACCGGAACCAGTACCAAACCTGGTCTGATACTATGACAAAGTCTGTGAGCCAATACTGACGGAGAGGGTGTTTGTGCGTACATTTGTGATAGGCCCAACACATAAGCCCGTGGAATTCCAATTAAAATAATTAACCCTTTATTACCTCAAGGAATCCAACAATTTATTTAGAGAGATAAAATAAACATACACCAATGTGTTTTGGTTAAAAACTCTTTGCAAAACAAACAAAATCAAACTCTATTGCTAATTGAGACATCTAACATTTATTTATAGGCAAACGTGGCATCCCAATAATCATCCTCCATCATTTTGGATATGCCAACATAAAAATTGCCTATTTTGGACACCGGCCTAATAGGCACACCTAGGCCCATAATGTTGTAATAGCCACCCATACGCAAAAACGGTCACATGAACTTATAAATACAACACACCTCTCTCCAACTGTCCATAATTGCCTCCAAAAACCCACCAAAACAACCATGTCCAACTTCCAAGCCTCATGGCCAAGCAAGCATTGGACCTCTACCTTAGGTATCAATGCACAATGGGTGCAAAGCTAACATAGCTAGCTTCAACTAGGCGTCGCTTAACCCCAAGTATTTGACATGTAATGATAAGTTCTTGAAATGGAATCAAATTTTCTCGAACCATTTGTGAGATATCCAATGCCCTATTTTGGACTTGGTGTTGCGATGTTGCCAACATGTAATGTCAATAACTTGCATGCGCGTCGTTACCATGTGCACGTGTGTCGTTACCATGTGTGCGTGCGTCGTTGCCTTGATTGTCTCTTGGCATGTTGAACGACATGTCATGGATCGCTTTAGCACGGTGTCGAGCGATGCTTGACTTGACTCTTGGGCTTGATCTGATCCGAGAGGAGCAACAGGCTCACTCCTCTTATCATTTAACCTTATGCTTTTAATTTTAACACTATATATATTGAGCACATACTTCATGTGTTACTCCAAACTCATGTCTAATGTAGAATACTTATCAATTCATAAACAATTCAACTATACCAAACGACTACTAAGTTGATACTAAAATCACTAACAAGCCTCTATTAGATTTATTACAATAAATTACCATGTTAATCTTGTGTTTATGTGAACGGAAAATACGATATTAACCATATCGAACTAATTGAAGCTCAAACATTATGAAAAGGCATAATGCAAACTATTCTTCTTCTTCCTCCTAGAGTTTCATGTGTATTTGGAGCTATTTTCTCAGGTCACATTGTCATCTTGGAGAGGCCAATGAATGAGGGAATGAAGGATTAGAGGGATGACGTGGAAGGGAGGCAGAGATGGAGGTAAATTCACAATTGATGAGTGGCAAGAAATTGATGTTCATTGACCCAATAAACATTTCATTTTAGAAAAGAGGTTAAAAAAATCCATATATAAAAAAAGACAAATTTTTTTTCTCAATTTCTTGCATTGATAAAAAAATATTTAACTTTAATCAAAAATAATTCTCTACTTTTTAGGAATTTAATCCCTAAGAAATTACTTCTGGGAATCAATCTATCTAAAATTAATTTGTCACATTTAACCAAATGAGAAAGGTTAAGATGGCAAAGTTCTTAACCATACTACTTTAAATTAAATTTTGATAGATGTAGGAAATGTAGTTGTGAATTTTCTATTAGATTCATCATTAAAAATTACCATGTTGATCTTTTGTATATGAGAACGAAAAAGTGGAGTACTAACCATATCCAACTAACTAAAACTCTAATATTACAAAAAAGGTTTAATGGAAGATATTCTTATCTTTCTTAGAGTTTAATTTGATGTAAGAGATAAATACAAAACTTTTTTATTATAAAAAATAAACTTAAATTTCTTATTTTATCATATTAAATGAAAAATCAAATAGCTTTAAACTAAAAATGATTCTGTATTTTTTTTTTAAATCTCAAATCATTGGAAAGTAATTCCTTGAAAAAGTTCTCGAGATTTAAGTTTTAACAAACAAGGGGTAAAGATGGCAAGGTTTCAAACCAAACTAGTATAAACTTAACTTTGATGGAACTATCAAACCTAGTGGTGAACCGTCTATTCTATTCATCATTAGAAATCGCCTTGTTAATTGTGTGTGCATGAGAACAAAAAAGTATGGTAATTGTCATATCTAGTGAACAGAAGTTGTGACATCTCAATGTAAGCCATTTTTGTTCTTGAGGTTTCACATCTAATGGTGCGCAAAATAGCGGAATAAGAGGTGGGACCAGGGTACGAGGAATAACGGAATTCGACGAGGTTCCCGAGGTTAAACTCAAGGCCATTGTCGTACCCATCTTAAAAAACGACAAATTCATACTTTTGTGAGGCCTCAAGACCTCGATCACGAGGTCTAAACCTCGTTGCTCAAAAGTTGACACCCCCACCCCATCTAACCCCTCAGCGACCACCGCTCTACCGACCAATAATCAACTGCCTCACTCTTGACCAATGAAAGAGCTTGATCTCGGGCATCCCACATCAAGCAATCATCAAAACCCGATTCCTCAAACCTCTATAAATAGAGGAGAACCTCGTAGGTAGCAAGGGGTTGAAAAACATCTTGAACTCGAGAACTATCTTGCTCGTTGAAGATCGACGTGTTGAATCATCGTTAAAGACCGCGCTACAGCCACGTGAAGGTCCACAAAAAGACTTCAAGTCACCCAAAGATTCCTCGTCCCTATCAAAGATCTCGTTGTATCACCTCGCATGCCACAATCATCGCTTGCTAAATCATCTCCTCGACCTTGCTACTAGAGCTAGCTAAATAGCTTGTTGGTGATAGAACCTCGCTGTAACTAGGAGATCTCGAACCTTGTTAGATCGAGATCTCGAATACTCTAAGAGAGAGATCTAGGGCGTAATCTCATTGATTGTAATCTCGTTATTTGTAACCTCGCAATATGTAATCTCGTGCTAAAATATAAATAAAAATCAAGTGGTTGCACATTCGAATAAGAGTAATCTCATTTCTTGTCTTCTAGCACTGGTTTATTTCGGGTTTCATCACTGGCGCCGTCTCTGGAAACCTCTTCACCCTAAGTAGTTTTCCGACTCGCGCAAACCTTGGATTTTGAACCTCTCAAAATGGCATGTCCAAACAATTTCATCCCCCAACACCCCGATAACATGCCCGAAACTTCACAATGGATGAACGTGGGACCACCACTAGGTTTCCCGTTCGGGGTCCCTCTGGGATGGGCGTACAACGCGCAACAAAATCCTTACCCATTCCAAGGGTACGAGTCTGGCGGTGCTCCCCCGAACCCATATCTCTACCCGGGTTATGGGCAATACCAACAGGGCTTCGCCCCTTCATATGTCCCCGTTCCCGCCTCTGGCCAACCTCACTACGAGTACGTACCCGTGTACCTCCCCGGGCATGTGCCAGGGAAAGAGGCGTCAACCAACAACTCGTCAACGGAGCGACCTCCCCGGGACCCCATGCATATCTCAAAGTCTCGCTCGCGACGCTCGAGGATGCAAGACACGGAGTTGTCCGAAACGACGGGGAGTGTGAGGCATACCCTGAAGTCCCGCTCGCAACGTCGCCCCATTGAGGTCGGGAGCCGCTCGCCTTTCGTGGACGAGATTCAAAGCACGCCGATGCCCAAGGGCTTCCATAGGCTGCAGATGGGATTCTACGAATACACGGCAAACCCGGAGGAGCATGTGAAGCATTTCGCCGTCAAGATAAACGTCAACTCTTACAACGACGCCATCTTTTGTCGTGTCTTCCCGACCACCCTGGAGAGGGCCGCGATGACATGGTTTATAAGTCTCAAGGTCGGGTATGTGGCCTCGTTTGCTCAATTGTGCGATTCCTTTTTTGCACACTTCAATGGTTTGAGGAAGCGCAAGAAGAACACGCGGGATCTCCGCGGTATCGAGCAGGGAGAGAGCGAGTCGTTGGTCCCTTTTTTCACAAGGTTCACAACCGTGGTGGCAGAAATCGCGCATATCGAGGAATCGTCGGTGCACGACACCCTCATGGGCAACCTATGCCAAGGGGCTTTCAAGAATTACATTTTCCTGAAATGTCCGACGACGTACAATAGCCTATGCGCCTAGATCACGGCCCAGGTATATGCCGAGGATGCTGTCTACCAAAGCTCTCGGCCAAGGACCGACAAGGAAATTGTGGCCGAAGCTAAGGGGAAGGCAAAGGTGGGCGTGCTGACCACAAGGGATGCGTATGTGACGCATGCCCAAAACCCCGCCAACAACAACAACAAAAACAACAGGAACAACAACAACAACAACAACAACAATAACAACAACGACCACAATAACAACCGAGGCAACCACGGTGGGAGTTGGAACTGCTTCGGAGGGAAGCAACGTGGTTATAGGGGCAAGGGTGGCCCTTTGTATAACCCAAACGAGAAGGGGTGCGCCAACCCCGCCTCGGGAGCAAACATCATACCACAAGGCCCGAGTTAGGCCAGGGCCAACAACGTCGAACAGCAGGCTCCCGCAAAGCAGGCACAGTCCAGACAGACGATGACACCCGATGGGTATATTCATACCATTTCGGATGAAGCTTCGTTGGATGGATCAAGCCAGACAGAAAGAAAGAGTTACGCGAGGGCAAGCCAACATGAGCCCTCGGTATTCAGCGTCGCACAAACCTCGCGGTCCCACGTAGGGCTGGCCTTCACCTCTCAGGATGCTGAGGGTCTGTACATGCCACACTCTGACCCTTTGGTGGTGCATGCTCAAGTGGGCTCAAAGATGGTGAAGCGGGTGCTTGTGGACACGGGGTCCTCCGTGGACATCATGTACTACGACGCTTTCGAGCAGTTAGGTATCTCCGAGACGTCCCTGAAGCCCTACACTGGGAAACTCACTTCCTTCTCAGGGGACGAGGTCGACGTCGTGGGTCTTATAGATCTCTTGATGACGTTAGGCACCGGTTCGACGAGGCGAACCGAGATGGTGGAGTTCATCGTGGTACACCTGCCCTTGGTGTATAATGCAATTATCGAGAGAGTGTCCTTGATGAACTTTCAGGCGATGGTGTCTGTTGAAACCCGATATAATGCGCACTATAAACGGGATTATAAAAATACTAACTCTCGAGAATTCGTACAACCGAACGGTTTTCGTACGTGGATTATTCCTCCTCCCCACCCCTCAGTCGGTTGTTTTTGTGCTCTTTACGAATAAAGCCTTTAGACTTTATACCGTTTATAGCGCGATCTCACTCGGAGATCAAACACGTCGAGCTTTGGCAAAACGAGATAGTTTTCGAGCCAGAGAGGATTTTCGACCATTTCTTCGGTCTTGCCTTTTTCGTATTAGTATGATTTTATGCTTGGCCGCCCGTAAATTCGGCCGATGTGGGACAAGTTTTGAATGTGAGATCAACATTCGTAATATATGAGCATGAGGTGGTTGGATAAGGTTGTGTGACAACCTTTAATTGGACCTCTCAGCACAAGCATGCACAAGATGCTTTCGTGGACTTTTGAGCATGATATTTGTTGATTTTCCCTTCTGATCATATATAAATTAAGTATATATCTTGGACCGAGCACCTCCACCTTGATTATTTGGGCCGAGCATGACTATTGGTCCAGGCCCACGTTTACTTTGCTTGCTTATTTCCAACAACACGCACACACTTCATTTAAACTCGATTACTCTCTCCGATCAAAGCGGTAAGTTAGATTTTTTTCCCTTAATTAATTTAGCGGTTATTTCGCGCACCATCAGTGTCTATCTACCACCTAAAGATGAAGTTCCTCGTCGACGGCGGGGTAGGAGAGGTGAAGGGCAACCAAGAAGAGGGTCGCGTTTGCTATGCGACCTCTGCAAAACAGAAATGCCCGGTGTTCATGGTGGAGTCTCCCGGCGAAGCTGATCTCGAAGTCCGGGACTTCACGGTCCCCATCCCAAAGACAGAGAGAAGGGTCGTTTCCCCCTTCGAAAATGAAGCCGAGAAAATCTACCTGGGAGAGTGTCTCTCCGGGAAATCAGCAACATCACTGGAGGCCTTGTTTGGTAGATCCCGCGACGTGTTCGCATGGACCGCGAAGGACCTCCGCGGCGTCCCGCGAATCGTGGCCCAACATTCATTGAAAGTTGATATTACCTCTCGTCCCGTGGTAAAACGACGAAGGAAGATGAATGAGGAGAGAGCAAACGCCGCAAATACCGAGATGGGGGCTTGCTGGCCGCAGGGTTTATTCGCGAGGTCCAGTACCCTAGATGGTTATCCAACGTTGTGCTAGTCAAAAAGGCCATCGAAAAATGGCGAATGTGCGTGGACTTCAAGGATCTCAATAAGGCCTGTCCCAAAGACAGCTAACCCTTGCCTTCGATTTACGAGTTGGTCGATTCAACCGCGGATCACGGGGTCTTGAGCTTCCTCGACGCGTACTCAAAATACAATCAGTTTTTGATGAGCCCGCGCGACAAGGAGGAGACATCCTTCATCACACAGCGAGGGACCTACTGCTACAAGGTCATGCCGTTTTGCCTGAAGAACGCGGGGGCAACCTTCCATCGCCTCATTGACCGAATCTTTAAAAATCATTTGGGGAGGAACGTGTCGGCCTACGTCGACGACATTGTGGTCCGAAGCAAAACCCTCGAGGAACATCTAGTTGACCTCGCTGAAGTCTTTGCAACACTCAGGCACAACCGGCCAAACCTGAACCCCGAAAAGTGTGTATTTGGTGTATCATCGGGAAAGTTCATGGGCTTCATGATCAGCGAGCGTGCGGGATCGATGTGAACCCCGCCGAGATTGTATCAATTCTTTCGATGAGGTCGCCACGATCTCGTACTGAGGTACAATGGCTCAACGGTGTCGTAAACTACCTAGGGAGGTTCTGCTCCTGTTTGGCGGACAAGTCTCTACCCTTCTTCGCGGCCTTAAAGAAAAACGACAAGTTTGTTTGGGACGAGGAGCTAGAGCTCGCCTTCTCCGGGTTGAAGACATTCTTATCAAAACTCCCCACATTGTCACCTCCAATGGCGGGCGAGGACTTGCAGTTGTACATGGCCGTAAGCCTAGAGACAGTCAGGGCGGTGCTAACGAGAAAAGCTATGCACCATGTCTACTTTATAAGTCACGTGCTCCAACCTACGGAGCAGTGATACTCCTCGACAGAGAAAATGGCCCTAGCTGTCGTAACCGCCGTAAGACGCCTGCGTCCTTACTTCCATGCGCACCCTATTCAGGTCCTCTCCGACCTCCTACTTCGACAAATCCTCCATCAGCCCGCCCTCTCGGGGCGGATGACGAAATGGGTGGTCGAGCTCTCCGAGTTCGACATCAGCTATCTCCCCAGGACTGCAATGAAGGGACAAGCCCTTGCCGACTTCGTGGTGGAAGTTACCTTCCCCGAAACTGATGCGAGCTCGGAGGAGTGGAAGGTCTTTGTTGATGGCTCGCGGTGTGACGCCGTAGGTGGGGTTGGCATATTTCTCGTCGGTCCCTCAATTGAGACAGAATATGCCCTTAACTTCGCCTTCGACACCACCAATAACGAGGTCGAGTATGAGGCCATGATCGCCAGGATAGAGATGGTGCTCAACAGTGGGGCTCGCAAGATCAGGGTGTACATCGATTACGAATTGGAGGCGAGGCAATTCAACGGACAATATGACACCAGAACAGGGTTCCTGCCCGCGTCCTGAGAGAAAGTTAAAGCCTTGGTATCTTGCCTAGAAACCTCCGCGGTAGAGTCCGTCCCACGCGCTGCGAACACCAAAGTAGATGCGCTCGCAAGGTTGGGGTCGGCTCTCCCCTTGGAAGTAGGAAATCGCGTGATGGTGGAAAGAAAGCTCTCGTGGAGTGTAACCAGCGAGGTTTTTCCGTCACACTCGGGGACTGGAGGGTTCCCATCACGCGAGACGTGGAGAGCGGCGTCCTCCCTAAAGATCCCGCAGAGGCTAGAAAGCTCAAGATGAAGGCAGCTCGCTACTGCATCATCGGCGACCGGCTCTATCGTCGGGGCTTCGCAGAACCCAACCTGCTATGTGTGCCAACTGAGGCCGCATAACACATCATGTTTGAGGTACATGAAGAAGTATGTGGTGGCCACACCGGGTGGCGCGCCTTGTCACATAAAATCGCCCATTTGGGGTATTTTTGGCCGACCCTCAGGCAGGACGCGAGGGCCTACATCCAGAAGTGTGGCGGGTGCCAAAAGCACGGTAACCTCCAACACGCCCCGATATCACGCCTGTACTCGATCCATGCACCATGCCTCTTTGCGATGTGGGGGGATGGACATCCTAAGGCCATTCCCCAAGGCCGTTGGCTAGGTGCAATACATACTGGTTATCGTCGACTATTTCACGAAGTGGTCGAGGCAGAGGGACAAAGGTTTGCAACTTCCTATGGAAAAACCTCGTGTGTCGCTTTGGGGTCCGCATGACCATCATGACTGACCATGGCCCACAATTCGACTACGAGGAAACACGGACCTTTTGCTCTGAGCTTGGCATAACCCTTAAATTCTCCTCCGTGGCCCACCCACAGTCCAACGACCAGGTGGAGAATGTCAACGCACGTATCATGTCCGATCTTAAGAAGCGCCTGGGCATAGCGCAAGGTCGCTGGGTGGAGCATCTCCCGTTCGCCCTATGGACATACCGAACAACCGCACGTCGCGCCACGGGAGAAACACCTTTCGCTCTAACTTACAGGGCAGACGCGCTGGTTCCCGTAAAAACCTTAGTCCCTTCGGCAAGGGTATTTGACTTCGACGAAAAAGAAAACGATGCCAAACTCAAGGTAGAATTGCTATTCAGGGACGAACTTCCCGAGATCACAGCCGTGCGCTCCAAAGAATACAAATGACGTGTGGCGGTGTATCAAGACAAGAAGGTTAGGCCCCGGGTTTTGGTCACGGGTTGTCTCGTTTTGAGGCGTACCGAGGGTGGCAAACTGGATCCAAATTGGGAGGGTCCGTACCTCCTCGGAGAAGAAGTCGCGCCCGGGACTTTCAAACATAAAGATAGCGAGGGGCGCACTCTAAGCATAACATGGAATATCGCTCGACTCAAAAGATATTATATGTAAAATCTCTGAACTCTCACCATTTCCAAAATTTTTGTGAATAAAGGGTTACGCAATGTTTTCCAAATATTGTCTCCAATGTCGAAACCTTGTTGCACGGGCGCGATTTGCGAAATTCCACCCCTCGCTTCTCGCTTGGGGTTGGAGATTCTCAGATTAAAGTTTTCAATTCCACCCCGCACTTCCCGCTTAGGGTTGGAGATCCTCAATTTAAAATGTTCAATTCCACCCCTCGCTTCTTGCTTGAGGTTGGAGATTCTCGGATTAAAGTGTTCAATTCCACCCTCGCGTTCCACTTGGGGTTGAAGATCCTAGATTTAAAATGTTCAATTCCACCCCTCACTTCTCGCTTGGGGTTGGAGATCCTCGATTTAAAATGTTCAATTTCGCCCCTCGCTTCCCGCTTGGGGTTGGAGATCCTCGATTTTAAGTGTTCAATTCCACCCCTCGCTTTCCGCTTGGGGTTGGAGATCCTCGATTTTAAGTGTTCAATTCCCACTCTCACTTCCCTCATGGGGTTGGAGATTCTCGATTTTAAGTTTTCAAATTCCATCCCTCGCTTCCCACTTGGGGTTGGAGATTCTCGGTTTTAAGTACAAAGATCTACCCCTCGCTTCATGCTTGGGGTTGGAGATTCTCGGTTTTAAATGCAAGATCTACCCCTCGCTTCCTGCTTGGGGTTAGAGACAACCAAAACAATCATGCGTGATCTGAGCAAAACTCGTGATCGCGACATATAATATATCATGTGCGATCCGAGCGAGGCTCGTGATCGCTGCATATAGTCTATCATGCACGATCCGAGCGACGCTCGTGATCGCGACATACAATTTGTCACGCGCGATCTGAGCGAGGCTCGTGATCGCGGCATTTAATCTATCATGCGTGATCCGAGTGAGGCTCGTGATCGCGACATATAATCTATCATGCGCAATTCGAGTGAGGCTTGTGATCATCGCAAACAATCAAAGTTGTGCGATCCGAGCGAGGCTCGTGATCATCACTAACTAAGCGAGGTTCAGGGCTGCTATGAGTAGTCCAAGTCAAAAACAGAATAATAAGTAACTCAAGAGCAAGGGAAAAAGATAAGTACCCTCTTCGCCTTTGCGGGGTGGATGGGTAAGACTCTGACCGGCCCGCTCAAGCTTGTCCTGAGCCAAGTACTCCTAGTACGGTGCCTAGCGCACTGGTGTGAACCGAGCCTTGAGCTCGGCGACTTTATGCATTCCCTTGGGATGGACAAAGTTGCCCGGGGCTGAGGGGAAGTTAAGGTACCTCCCAGTGGGGTCCCGGACCAAGAACCATTTGTTTTTCTACTGATTGACGTTTGACCGAGTAGTAGTGATCTTTAGCCCGAGAAAACTTAGATTAACGAGACAAGATTCATGTTCTCGCCTTGCCATGAACAAGCTCGACATGATGTCCAGGTCCGGTCCCTCCCCGAGCTCGTAGCTTCGGATGGTGTACGCGCATGGAAGCCTCCACGCGTTGGGTAATAGTTGCGCAGGGCAGATGTGCATAGCCCACAAGAAATCGACTATATGTCGGGCTAGCGGTAGCCTGAAGCCGGCCTGGAGACTGGGAAAGTGTACGACCACACACTTCTCATACAACGCAAAGGAGCAGCCTTCCCCTTCGGGAAGCGCTAGCTCAACCCCCTCAGGCCAAAAGAAATCCTTTGCAATCTTCTCGAGGTGTTCCCGCTTCAGGGATGTCGGAGCCCCCTCGGGTAGAAAGATCCCCCTGGAAGGGTTCGGGGTCTTGGGTATCCGCTCCTCGAGGATGGGAGGGATACTTGACACAGAATCAGTAATATACTCCGCGAAAACGAAGACGACCTCGCAGCAAACCCAACAACCTCCTCATCAGAAATCGAAGACGAAGCCATTTCAACCCCAAAAGACGTGCGTAGTTGGGGAAAACACGAACTAACAGAGATATTAGAGTCGCTAGAAGAAGGGTCGCTAAAGACGAGCAAAGGGGACCTCGGGTTCTGAGAATCGCTGGTCTCGACACTCCCTACGGTCTCAGAAGATTCTTCGTTGAACCTCTCCTGAAACTTGAATACGAAGCCCGGTGGAGGGCTCGAAGAAGTTCCTCTAGGCATGAAAGAGCGATGTCCAAGTCACGAAAGGCGAACACCTTGACAAGAAGAGGTTTTGAGATGTCGAACAAAGCCACAAAAGAAAGAAAACGCGAGGTGGTAATACAGGGGGACGTAGCATCCTAGGGCTACTCTGACAGATGGGACAACCTAAGGGGAATGCGAAGCGCCAAAAGTAGAATACGAAGAATGGAAGACAGCGGTTGGAAAGCCAAACGTCACATCAGTCAAATGGCGGGACGTTTGGCTTACCAAGAAATTCGAAATTCGAAAACGGGGGCGGCGAAGAAACTCAACCGCCGGCTGACGCGCCGAAAGACTCGAGAACATTGCCGAACCACCAACGCCACCCTTGCCCCCTCCGTTTCGCCGACATGACACCGGCGCAAAATGCCAGAAAACCACCGCCTCCCACTAGGGTACGAGACGATAAAAGAAAGAAGAAATGCCGAAAACACACAAAAGAGAGAATCAAGCACTTACTTGTCGGAAGTTGGCGTGAAGAAGGCGGTTGCGGGCCTGAAAACTGTTGAAGACGCTTCGTCTACTCGCTGGAAACAGCAAAAAACGAAAGAGAGAGAAAGTGAAAAACGCTCGAAGAAGAAGATGAGGAATGAAGAGTGGAGGAACGTGAAAGGGCGCTTTATAAAGTGCGAACCTGGGCCTAACCCGGATCAACAAAAGCTTAACGGGTGTGCAACATAAATTAGGTCCACACAATAGTCAATAAAAGTAATAACTTTAGAATTAAACACAAACTCCCCGGCAACGGCGCCAAAATTTGACCAGACTAAAGTCGGTGTGCCAAGTCAAAGATAAAACCCTAGTTAACAACTTAGTATAATTGATAAGTCGGGGTCGAACCAAGGGAATTCGTGATCCTAAATTAATACTTTTACCAACCGAAAGTAATAAAAGTATGGAATTTGTGAATTAAGCTATAAAACTAAGGAAACAAAAACAAATATGAAAACAAGTTGAATTTCTTAATAAGATTATTAAAACGAATTCATCCATACAGATCCACTTTGATAAGGTTGTTTGATCATTGAATTGCAATAAATTCCTTTTATTCTCTTGTTTAATTCCAATCCTAATCATGGATAATTGCAAGTCTACGAGCCAAGCAGTACTTAATACTGAATGAAACGATCAATTCAATATTAGCATGAAGCACAAGGATAATTTGGATACATGCAATTGTAATCACAACGAGCTAATTAACAAAAGCATGAAAATATCTCTCTTTCTTAATGAATCTAGTCCTACGAGTCCTAGAACATCAAGTTTGCTACTAAGATCAAGTTTTAAAACGAGAAAACTCAGATTTAGCAGTAGAATATAATCAAGTTCAATCAGGTGATCAGACTAAGAGAAATCAATCACATTCATAGGAATTCAAGCACAAGAGAGATAATTATCAACCATGGAAAGGAAATTAAATACCAAATCTCACAAACTTGCAAATCAAAGGTTCAAAGTATGAACGAACTCAAAAGGTTTTGATGATGTCCAAAATGGTAAAATAGGAGGTGGGCCCGGGATATAAGAAATAAGCACACCCGACGGGACTCCCAAGGAGGATTCTGAGGCCCACAACCGTACCCATCATTTAAATAAACAAAATTCCTACCTCCGCGAGGTCCTCCGAAACCTCGGAGCGAGGTCTAAACCTCGTAACCGACTCTACTGACACACCCGCCCACCCGGACCACTCAGCTAACGCCGCTTCCCCAAACCAATCACCGGCTGCCTCGCCTCCGGACCAATCAGAAGCCCTGATCTCGGGCGTCCCACATCGGACAATGAACAAAACTCAACTCCCCAATCCTCTATAAATAAAGGAGAACGTCGTAGGAAGAAGGGGTCGAAAAACATCTTGAACTCAAGAACTATCTTGCTCGTTGAAGATCGACGTGATTGAAACATCTTCAAAAGACCTCGCTATAGACAAGTGAAGTCCACAAAAAGACTTCAAGTCACACAAGGCCCTCGCTCACATCAAAGACCTCGCTACACAAGCTCACAAGCCATCTTCACCACACTCTTAACTCAAGCCTCGCGTCAAGACCAGTCAAGCGACACCTAGGTGGTAGAATCACAAAGCAATTAGGAGATCTCGAACATTGTTAGATCGAGGTCTCGAATACCCGTAGGAGGTCTAGATGTAAATCTCGTTTGTTTGTAAGCCTCGTTGGCTTGTAACCTAGTTGTAAAGAAGAATTAAATAAAAAGCAAGAGTTTGTACAATCGAATAAAATAACCTCGTTTCTTGTCATTTAGCGAGCGGTTTATTTCGGGTTTCATCACTGGCGCCGTCTGTGGGAACCTCTTCATCCCGATTTGTGCAAACCTTGGCTTTGAACCCCTCAAAATGGCTTGTCCAAATAACTTCTTTCCCTAACACCCCGATAACATGCCCGAGACCCCGCAATGGATGGCCACGGGGCCTCTGGGTTGCCCGTTCGTGGTCCCTCTGGGTTGGACGTACAATGCCCCGCAAAAACCCTACTCATGCCAAGGGTATGAACAGGGCGGTGCGCCCCTGATCCCGTATCCCTACTCGGGTTACGGACAGTACCAGCCGAGATTCGCCCCCATACGTCCCTATGCCCGCTCCAGGCCAACCCCACTTTGAGTACGTGCCCGCTTACGTCCCCGGGCATATGCCAGGACAAGAAACATCCACCAACGGCTCGTCAACGGCGAGACCTCCCCGAGACCCAATGCAGATCTCGCGATCCCGTTCGTGACGTTCGAGGATGCGAGACACAGAGTTGTCCGAAACAGCAAGGAGTGCTATGCACCCCATGAAGTGGAAATCACACCGTCAATTCGTCGAGGCCGGGTACCGTAACCCTTTCGTGATCGAGATCCAAGAGGCACCTATGCCCAAAGGTTTCCATTGGCCACAAATGGGGCTCTACGACGGCACGGCCGACCCTGAGGACCACGTGAAACACTTCGCCGTCCAAATGAACGTCAACGCCTACAATGACACCATATTCTGCCGTATCTTCCCGACAACCCTGGACAAGGTCGCGATGAAGTGGTTCATAAGCCTCAAGATAGAGTCGGTGGTCTCGTTCTCTCAACTGTGTGAATCCTTTATCACGCACTTCAACGGCTCGAGGAAGCGTAAGAAGAACATGCGGGATCTCCGCGGTATTGAGCAGGGAGAGAGAGAACAGCTGGGTAATTCCTTCACGATATTCACCACCGCAGTCGCAGAGATCGCGCACATCGACGAGACGTCCGTGCGAGATATCCTCATGGGCAACCTGTGCCTGGGTCCCTTAAAAAATTTCATTTTCTTGAAATTCCCAACGACGTACGACCGCCTGTGCGCCCGGATCACGGCCCAAGTGTATGTTGAGGACGCCGCCAACCAGAGCTCGCGACTGAGGACCGACAAGGAAATCGTAGTCGAGGCTAAGGGGAAGGCAAAAGTGGCAGCGCCGACCGCGAGGGATGCGTATATGACGCAGGCCCACGACCGATGCGTCGACTACAACAACAACAAAAATAACAACAACAACAACAACGACAACAGGAACAACAACCGCTATAACAACTGCGGAAGCGGCAGTGGGGGTTGGAGCTGTTTCGGCAGGAGACCACGAGGCTATAAAGGCAAGGGCGGCCCTGCGTACAACCCAAATGAAAAGGGGCGCGCCAACCCCGCGTCGGGAGCTAACACCGTGCAGCAAGGTCCGGTCCAGCATCGGGCCAACTACGTTGAGCAACAAGCTCCCGCGAAGCAGGCGCGCTCCGGGCAGACAGCGACACCCGACGGGTACATCCTTACCATATCGGGTGGACCCTCGCTGTCCGGATTAGGCCAAGCGGAGAGAAAGAGGTACGCGAGGGCAAGCCACCACGAGCCCTCGGTATTCAGCGTTGCCCAGACCTTGCGGTCCCACGTAGGCTTGGCGTTCACCTCCGAAGACACCAAGAGACTCCACATGCCGCACTCGGACCCCTTGGTGGTGCACGCTCAAATGGGTTCAAAAATGGTGAAGCGAGTGCTGGTGGACACGAGGTCCTTCGTGGACATCATGTACTACGGCGCCTTCGAGCAATTGGGCATCTTCGCGACATCCCTGAAGCCCTATGCTGGGAAAATCACCTCCTTTTAAGGGAACGAAGTCGACGTCGCCAGTCTCATAGACCTTTGGATGACGCTGGGCACCGGCTCCACAAGGAGAACCGAGATGGTGGAATTTACGGTGGTACACCTGACTTCGGCGTACAATGCAATCATCGGGAGGGTCTCCCTGATGAAGTTCCAGGCGGTGGTATCCATCTACCATCTCAAAATGAAGTTCCCCGTCAACGACGGGGTTGGGTAGGTGAAGGGCAACCAAGAAGAGGGTCGCGTTTTCTACGCGACCTCGGCAAAGCAAAAGTGCCCGGTGTTTATGGTGGAATCCTCCGGCGAGGCCGACCTTGAAGTCCGGGACTTCACGATCCCCACCCCCGAGGTAGAAAGAAGGGTGATATCCCTCTTCGAGAGTGAGTCCGAGAAGATCTACTTGGGGGAGTGTCTCTCCGAGAGGTCAACAACGTCGCTGGAAACCTTGCTTGATGGGTCTCGCGATGTGTTCGCCTGGACCAGGAAAGATCTCTGTGGCGTCCCGTGAACCGTGGCCCACCACTCCCTAAACGTCGATGTCACCGCTCGCCCCGTGGTGTAGCGACGAAGAAAAATGAATGAAGAAAGGATAAACGCAGCGAATGACGAGGTGGCAAAGCTGTTGGCCGCGGAATTCATCCGCTAAGTCCAATACCCGAGATGGATGTCCAACGTCGTGTTGGTAAAGAAGGCCAACAACAAGTGGCGAATGTGCGTGGACTTCAAAGACCTCAAAAAGGCATGCCCCAAAGATAGCTACCCCCTGCCCTCGATCGACGAGCTCGTTGATTCAATCGTAGGGCACGAGATCTTGAGTTTCCTCGATGCATACTCGGGATACAATCAGATCTCGATGAATCCGCATGACAAGGAGGAAACGTCCTTCATCACACAGCGGGGTACGTACTGCTACAAGGTCATGCCCTTCGGCCATAAAAACGTTGGGGTCACCTTCCAACGCGTCATTGACCGGGTCTTCAAAAACCACCTGGAGAGGAACGTGTCGGCTTACATCGACGACATCGTGGTGTGAAGCAAAACCCCCAAAGAGCATCTGAAAGACCTCGCTGAAGTCTTCGCTACCCTCAGGCGCAACCGTCTCAGCCCCAACCTCGAAAAATGCGTCTTCGGCGTATCGTCAGGGAAGTTCTTAGGCTTCATGATCAACGAGCGCGGGATCGACGTCAACCCCGCTAAGGTCGAGTCGATCCTCTCAATAAGGTCGCCGCGATCTCGCACTGAGGTGCAACGGCTCAACGACGTCGTCAACTACCTAGGGAGGTTTTGCTCCCGCTTGGCGAACAAGTCTCTCCCCTTTTTCGCTGCTCTCAAGAAAAACGACAAGTTCGTTTGGGATGAGGGGCTCGAGCTCGCTTTCTCCGAATAAAAAACATTCCTGTCGAAGCTCCCCACATTGTCGCCTCCATTGGCGGGAGAAGATTTGCAACTATACATGGCAGTAAGCCCGGAGACGGTCAGCGCGGTGCTGACCAGACAGGCCATGCACCCAGTATACTTTGTGAGTCGCGTGCTCCAACCTACGAAGCAGCGATACTCCCCGACGGAGAAGATGGCGCTGGCAGTGGTGACCGCCGCAAGGCTCCTACGCCCTTACTTCCACGCGCATCCCATTCAGGTCCTCTCTGACCTCCCACTTCGACAAATCTTCCACCAGCCCACCCTCTCCGGACGGATGACGAAATGGGAAGTCGAGCTCTCCGAGTTCGACATTAGCTACCTCCCGAGGACCGCAATGAAGGGGAAGGCCTTCGCCGACTTCATGGTAGAGGTAACCTTCCTCGAAACAGATGCAAGCTTGGAGGAATGGAAGGTATTCGTCGATGGCTCACGATGTGATGCCGGTGGCGGGCTGGCATATTCCTCGCTGGTCCCTCGATCGAGATGAAGTATGCCATGAACTTCGCCTTCAAAGCCACCAACAACAAGGCCGAGTATGAGGTCATGATCGCCGGAATAGAGATGGCGCTCGTTAGTAGAGCTCGCAAAATCAGGGTCTACACCGACTCCGAGCTGGTTGCACGTCAACTCAACGGGCAATGCGACACCAGAACGGGGTTCCTACCTGCGTACCGAGAGAAGGTTAAGGCCTTGGTGTCGTGTCTAGAAACCTTTACGGTGGAGTCCATCCCGCGAACCTCGAACACGAAGGCGGACGCTCTCGCGAGGTTGGGATCGGCCCTTCCCTTGGAAGTGGGAAATCGCGTGATGGTGGAAAGAAAGCTCTCACGGAGTGTAACCAACGAGGTCTTCTCTGTTACCACAAGGAACTGGAGGACCCCGATCACGCGGTATGTGGAAAGCGGCTTCCTACTAGAAGACCTCGCAGAGGCTTGAAAGTTGAAAATGCAGGCTTACCGCTATTGCGTCATTGGCAACCGTCTCTATCGACGAGGCTATGCCGAGCCTAACCTACTGTGCGTACCGATCGAGTCTACTATCCTCTATGAGGCACATGAGGGGTCTGCGGAGGCCACCCGGGATGGCGGGCCCTGTCACACAAAATCACCCATTTGGGGTACTTTTGGCTTACCCTTCGGCAAGACGCGAGGGCTTACGTCCAACGATGTGACGGATGCCAGAAACACGGTAACCTCCAGCATGCCCCGGCCTCATGTCGTCACTCCATCCACGTGCCATGCCCCTTCGCAATGTGGGGGATGGACATCCTCGGCCCCTTCCCTAAGGTTGCCGGCCAGGTGCGGTACATCTTGGTCATTGTCGATTATTTTAAGAAGTGGGTCGAGGCACAAGCCATGGCAAAGATCACTGGAACAAAAGTCTGTGAATTACTGTGGAAAAACCTCGTATGCCGCTTCGGTGTTCCCATGACCATCATGACGGATCATGGCCCCCAATCCGATTGCGAGGAGACTCGGACTTTTTGCTCTAGCCTAGGCATAACCCTTAAGTTTTCCTCCGTGGCCCACCCCCAGTCCAACGGCCAGGTGGAGAACGTCAACGTCCGCATCTTGTCCAACCTGAAAAAACGCCTGGGCATGGCGCAGGGCCTCTAGGCGGAGCTTCTCCCGCTCGTCCTATGGACATACCGCACCACCGCACGTCGCGCGACGGGGGAAACACCTTTCGCTCTAACTTACGGGGCGGAAGCACTAGTCCCAATAGAAACTTTGGTCCCTTCGGCGATGGTTTTTTATTTCAACGAGAAGGAGAATGAGGCCAACCTCAGAATCGAGTTGTTGTTTAGGGACGAGTTGCGCGACGTAGCTGACCTACGCTCCAGAGAATACAAACGGCGCGTGGCAGTATATCACGACAAGAAGGTCAGACCTCGTCTCTTGGCCACGGGTAACCTCGTCTTGAGGCGTACCGAAGGTGGCAAATTGGACCCTAAATGGGAGGGGTCATATCTCCTCGGCGAGGAGGTCGCGCCCGGAGCTTTCAAGCTCAAAGACAGCGAGGGACGTGCCCTGAGAAAAACGTGGAACGTCGATCGGCTCAAAAAAATATTATGTGTAAACTCTCTAAACTTCGTTGTTTCTTACAAGTTTTGGGAATAAAGGGTTGCAGAATTTTCAAATCTCTCTCAAAAATGAAAATCTCGTGTTTAAGTCCACCCCTCGCTTCCCGCTTGGGGTTGGAGAATCTCGTTTGTAAGTTAAGTCCACCCCTCGCTTCCTGCTTGGGGTTGGAGAACCTCGTGTTTAAGTCCACCCCTCGCTCCCCGCTTGGGGTTGGAGAATCTTGTTTGTAAGTTAAGTCCACCCCTCACTTCCCGCTTGGGGTTGGAGAATCTCGTGTTTAAGTCCACCCCTCGCTTCCCGCTTGGGGTTGGAGAATCTCGTGTTTAAGTCCACCCCTCGCTTCTCGCTTGGGGTTGGAGAATCTCGTTTGTAAGTTAAGTCCACCCCTCGCTTCCCGCTTGGGGTTGGAGAATCTCGTGTTTAAGTCCACCCTCCCTTCCCGCTTGGGGTTGGAGAATCTCGTTTGTAAGTTAAGTCCACCCCTCGCTTCCCGCTTGGGATTGGAGAATCTCGTGTTTAAGGTCCACCCCTTGCTTCCTGCTTGGGATTGGAGAATCTCGTGTTTAAACGCCCACCCCTCGCTTCCCGCTTAGGGTTGGGAAAAGCTAATAATCATCATGCAAGGTCCGGGCGAGGCTCGGGATCTTGGCATCATAACCATCATGCAAGGTCTGAGCGAGGCTCGTGGTCTTGGCATAATAATCATCATGCGAGATCCGAGCGAAGCTCGGAATCTCGGTATAAAAACAAGCACCCGATGTGGCCCGAGTATGCCACAAATGTTGTGACACTCAAACCATGGGGTTGGATGGATCAAGATGTATACAAGTAAAGTGAAACAAGAAGCACAAACACAACCATGAGACAAGAAAAGCGGCATAAAATAAAGGCACAAGGGCCGAAGTATTCAATTACAGACCCCGCGGGGCCACCAACAAAAAAAACAACATAAAAAACCAGAAACACCCTTCATCCCTTCGAGACCTCGGCAGCAGTATCTTTCGAAGCATCAGCAGCGGGGCCCGTAGAAGCATCGAAGACGGGCAGAGCAGAGACGGCGTCAGGCGAGGAGCTCGACACGTCAGCGGGGTAAGGACCCGTGGTGACAGCGTCCTGACCTCCCTGGACGAGGTCCTCCGCGGGGAGTGCCTCGGAGGCCACTATTCCATCCTCTCTGAGGAAGAACTCGCATTCTCCCTCGGGCTCCTCCCCGGTCTCTTCCCCCATAGTCTCCGTGTAGTTGGGGATGAAGAAGGAGATGCGGGGATCAATATGCCCATACTTTGCAATCGGGTTATATCGGGCCTTGAGTTCCTTGATTTCAGTGGCTTTATGCGCGCCCTTGGGCCGAACAAAGTTGCCCGGTGCCGTGGGAAAGTTGAGATACCTCCCATTAGGGTCTCGGACCAGGAACCATTTCTTCTTCCACGGCCCGACATTCGAAGGGGTCGTGGTGAGTTTAATACCCGACAAGCTCAGATTGACGAGTCAGGACTCGTGCTCCCTCCTCTCTAGAAAAAGGCTCGACATGATGCCGAGATCCGGCCCATCCCCAAGCTCGCGGCTGCGAACGGTGTAGGCACACATCAGCCTCCACGCGTTGGGAAACAACTGTGTAGGTCAAACGCGCATGGCCCACAAGAAATCAACGATGTGCGAGGCCAGGGGCAGTCTGAAGTCGGCTTGGAGACTGTGCAGGTGCACAACCACGCACCTATCGTAGGACGCCAAGGAACAGCCCTCCCCTTCGGGAAGCGCTAGCTCAACTCCCTCGGGCCAGGTGAAATCCTTGGCAATATCTGCGAGTTCTTTAAGCTCCAGGTCCGTGGGCACCCCCTCAGATGAAAAGGTCTCATTCGAGTTTGAGGACATGAGAATCCACTCCTCGAGGACGGGCGGGACGCTGGACACATCGTCGGTAATATGCTCCGCAAAGAAGCTCGTGAGGTCGTTGGAGTCAGACGACCTCGCAATAACCTCGACAACTTCCTCATCAAAGATCGAAGACGAGGCCATTTCAATGCCAAATGATGCGCGAAGTCGGGAAAAGCGCGAGTGAATGGAGACAACGAAGTCGCTGGAAGAAGAAGGGTCGTTGAAGACCAACGAGGGAGACCTCGGGTTCTGGGAATCGTTAGTCTCTACACTCCCTACGGACTCGGAAACCTCCTCGTAGAATCTCTCTTGAGCCTTGAACACGAAGCCTGGCGGGGGGCTCACGGAGGTTTTCCTAGGCATGAAAGAGCGACGTCCAGGCCGCAGAAGGCTAGCACTTGGAAAAGAAAGAGGTGCTGAGACATTGGGCAAAGCATCCAAAGAAATAAAGCGCGAGGTCATAGGGGGAGAAGGCTACGTGGCACCCTAGGGCTACTCTGACAAGATAGGACAACATAGGAGAATTTGAAGCGCCAAAAAAGAGGAGAGAGAAAGAAGAACGCAAACCAGTGGTGGAAGCCAGCGGTGGAAACCCAAACGTCCCGTCAGTCGGACATCATGACGTTTGGATTTCCGAGGGTCTCAAATCCCAAAACAGCGAAGGAAAAACGTTTGGGTTCCAGGGCATGGCGGTCACCACCCTCGCCCCACTGTCTCACCACCATGGCGCTGGCAAAGAGCGCCGAAAAATAACCACCGCCCACTAGGGCGTAAAACAAAACAAGAGAAAACACGCAGAAGAGATGACGAGGGCACCACGCAAAAGCACACGCCGCCCTCACCACCACCGTCTCACCACCGTAACACCGACGCAAGATGCCGAGGAACGAGCCATCGGCCGCCTAGGGCACGGAACGGAGAAAGAACAAGAAAGGGGAGAATCGGAAGCACCGCGCAAACACGAGCACCGCCCTCACCCCATCTGTTTCGACACCGTGACACCGGCGCGAAACGCCAGGGGGCATCCATTTCCCGCTGAGGTAGGCGGCGGCGAGGAAAGGAAAAAGAGCATCGAGAACACAAAAGGAGGAGTCGAGCACTTAATTGCTTAGAATCGGCGTGGAAAGAGCGGTGGCGGGAATGGAGGGTGGCGGAAGGTCGTTGGTAACCGTCCCGGAAACTGCTCATCGGAAACTGAAAAGACGAAGAAAGAGAGAGAGCGAAAATGTTGGGGAAGAAGATGAAGGGGAAGCGTGTGAGAGACGCCCCTTATAAAGAGTAGGCTTGGGCCTCTCCCCGCTCCCGAAAGGTTTATTGGGCCTATCCTACCTGGGCGGCCCATTAAGCAAAGTATGGAGAGCGAGCCTAGGAAGCGTCACTTGTACGAGCAAGAGAAAAGCCTAAGTACTGGGCCTCGCAAGGAGGAAATCCTCGCAATATGCCCACTCAACCTCCAAAACCTCGCACCTCGCAATATGCCCACTCAACCTCCAAAACCTCACACCTCGCAATATGCCCACTCAACCTCCAAAATCTCGCACCTCGCAAACCTAAGGAGATTATGGCCTGCGACCCTCGGGACGAGGTCCCCAGGCCATGGGGTTGTGATGATGTCCAAAATGGTAAAATAGGAGTTGGGTCCGGGATACAAGAAATAAGCACATCCGACGGGACTCCTAAGGAGGATTCTGGGGCCCACAACCGTACCCATCATTTAAATAAACAAAATTCCTACCTCCGCGAGGTCCTCCGAAACCTCGAAGCGAGGTCTAAACCTCATAACAGACTCTACTAACACACCCGCCCACCCGGACCACTCAGCTAACGCCTCTACTGACTCTACTAACAGACTCTACTAAGGCGGGGGGGACGAAATTCAAGAAAGGTCGAAGAACGTTTTAATGAAAAATGGCTAGAAATGTTGAAGTGTAGAAGATGATCTCAAAAAAAAATGGTTTTCTAGTGATTTTTTGTTTGCTAAAAGGCCCATTTGGGAATAGGCCCACTTGGCATTTTTGTTAAAAAGGCCCACGAGAACAAGTCTGTTGCCTGCTGGAGAACAGAACAATTGAAGTTACTGAACCATTTTTTACAGCCCTAAATGGCTAAACCTAGACCAGTTGGCCCCAAATCATAATTTTCTTCAAATTAATGGTAATTTTACATTATATGTGGGTGAATTTGTAAAATATAATTTGATTACTTGGTTAATTTTTGGAAAATTGTAATTTGTAAACTTGTGAATTGTAATTTGATAGGTGTGAGTGTGATAGATATTAGAGATTGCTATATTGATTTTTTTTTATAATTGTGTATTTTTTTTAATTATTGTTGAAAATTATGGTTATTTGTTGAAATTATTGTTATTTGTGTTACTTTTCATTAATTTTTTTGGTTGACTTTTATTTATACTAGCTTAATTTGTCTATGTACTAGTTCTATGTACAAATTAGTTGTCCCGTCGTGCCATGCACGACTATGACTCGATATTTTTTAGATATACTGTAAAAAAGATATTAATAAATAAAAATATAATATAAAATTTAATGTGAGTAATTTGTTTCCCGTAATATGTATAAAATTATTTTATTTTTAAAAATCAAATAAAACAATTTAATGTTAGATTATTAAGTATAAAATTGAGAATAAACATAGATTATTAAGATAACATAATCTACATTGCTCATTTTTCTTGACAATATTTCATAAATAGGTTTAATTTAAAAGAAAGAGATAAAATATGAAGAAAAAAAACAAAAATGATGTATTTTGAAAATATGGAAGAGATGAGATTTTGAAAAATAATAATTAATTTAATAATAATATATGTAATTGAGTATATTAATCTGTTAATATAAGAGAGAGAAAGAAACAACTAAATCTTAAAAAGATTAAGCATATATATTTTATTGGATTATAATGAAAAAATTCAACCATTAGTTAAATTGTTTTAGTTATGGTATTATCTCCTACTAAAAATTAAGATATTATCTAAATTTGGGAATAAATAAATTTTAATTAAGTTGAAAAAATTTGCCATGTGGAATATGAAGTGGAAAGAATAATTAATATAAAATTTATATGGAGAAATGATTAAATGACATATGGCAAAATCCTATGTGGATTAATAATAGAACGATATGTGAAAAAAGCTAACGTGGCGCAAAGTGGAGGCTCCAAACCTTATTGCTTTTATATATATAGTAGATTTCACGGTCCGCCATCCTGATCTGCCCCTGGCTAAGTTCGTTGTGCGCTCAACCCAACACGTCCCTGTTGTGCAATCCCATAAAAAACCTTCGTAAAAGAATGCCTCGTAATTTTTCACATTTTCATATAAGGTGACGTTTACACCAGATCTTCACCCTCGACAATTATACTATTACTACGTAAGCGAAAGGAACAGGCTGAACAAGCGTGTCGTCGGGCCGACCACTCGGACGGCTTTGGCCTTCGGTTTTCCGATCAATTTTAGTGCGCTACTATTCTACTGTGTGGTTTCCGATTGCTATGCTCAATTTGTGAGTTGTGATTGATGGGCCACTAGCCCTTTTGAAGCCCTTTTTAGGCCCATTTTTTGGTTGTTCTTTTCGATCTTTGTTGAGAGCTTTTTTTGGTTTTTGTGTTTCAATTTATGCTCTCCTTTTTTTGGTTTTGTCTTTGTTGGTCGGTGTTTGTTTTTGTGGGTGCTTTTGTTGTGTGGGTTTTGTTTTCCTTGTTGCTTGGTTATGGTGTGTGTGGTGTTTGTTTGTGTTTTAACAGGTGTGTTGCGAGTAAGGTTTATACGACTTTGATATTTGGTTCTAGGATAGGGGGTGGTTTGATTGTGATTGGCGAGGTCGTCTGGAAGTGTCTATGACTGCTAAAGATCCTTCATCCCGGTGAAGGCAATGTTGGTAGTCTACTTCTTCTTCATGATTTGTCCGCTTTAGACCCGAATGCTAAAGGAGTTGATCACTTTATCCCCACTCTGACCACTACCCTACTCGTCCTAGTTCTCTTTTTTCGCCAGTTTGTATTTACTTTACGTGTTGTTGGTTGTTTCAGTCTGTTCTTGCCGACTTCCGGTTGTCGTTTTCACGGCCTCTCGGTTTTACCAGGCCTGCCTGGTAAACCGAATTCTTACTTATAAAAAAAAAGAACAGGCCGAGCCTAGACTTCACATAGACAGACACGTAGAGAGGCTCGTTTCGTCATAATTCATCTATTCCACTTTCAATTGACCCGGTTCTTCGGAACCTCATCCATCTGGGTGCTCTAGGGTGACCGCTAGCCTGTTAGCGGCCCCTAATCTCTTTCCTTATAAAAAAAAGGAAAATTTCTTTTGGTGCCCTTAAGTTTTTGCCTTTTCCTTTTGGTGCCCAAGAAAAAAACTTATTCCTCTTGGTACCCCTGAGGTTTTGGATTTTCCCGTTGACGCCCCTCTCCGGTTCAAATTAGCCAATTTCAAGCTTACCATTATGTTCATCACCCTTAAATTAATAGGATTTGACAATTAAAACATCAAAATTCATAACCAAACTACATCAATTTGAATTTTTAAACAATTTGGGTTGTTTACAAATTTGTTTAAAAATTCAAATTGATGTAGTTTGGTTATGAATTTAAGTATTTTAAGAGTTAAATCCTACTAATTTAAGAGTGATGAACATAATAATAAGCTTGAAATTAGCTAATTTGAATCGGAGAGGGGTTTCAATGAGAAAAGTCAAAAACCCACGAATACCAAGAAAAATAAGTTTTTTTCTTGGACGCCAAAATAAAAAGGAAAAAAATTAAAGGGCACCAAAAGGCTCACTTACTCGATACTCAACTTCTCAATTTCCCCAACCTGGCCTGCCTCGTCTCTACATAACTCTCTTGATCTCTTCCCTTTCTATGACCTCTGCCACACTCCACCAGCTCCCGCGCTCTCACCTCTCGTCTTCTCCATCCTCCTCACCATGATCGCAACGTCTCCCCGATCCATCGAACTCTAAATCCCTACTTTCTTCGGCATTTGAAGAGGGATCTTCTGTTAGAGATTTGGAAGAGAGACGGGAGAGATCTGTGATATGGCTTTCATGGCGGTCCTTGAATCAGATCTGCGCGCGCTCTCTGCTGAAGCTCGCCGGAAGTATCCCGCCGTCAAAGACGGAGCTGAGCATGCTATCTTGAAGGTCAGATTGTGATCTGGAATTGGAATTCGGTTTTGCATCTTGAAATTTGACCGTTACTACATTTTTTTTCCTTTTTTTTCCCCTCTTCCCTGGTAATACTTTTTGTAAGGGCTACCGAGAAATTGACTGGGATCGCATTCGGTATGAGGTGCATAGCTATCCAAAGCTCTTGGTACTTGCATAAGCTACTGAAGCCCATGTCTTACTGTCTTCCATTGTGCCTGGGATTAGTTTGTAAATTATTTCACCCATATACCAAACCCTAAACCTTGAAAGTTTAACTGAAGGCTATTTAATCTACATAGTTGGCATTTATATCTTTATGTGTCAACATATAGTTGAATCTTTACAAAGTTAATTTTTTAAAGAATTTTGAGACACCATGGCGAGTTTATAGAGTTAAAAAGAAGGGAGAGAATAGTGCTGCCACAATGACAATGGCAGGGTGGAAATGGACAGAGGGGTAAAATGAGAAAGCCATGTGGTATAAAGGGCTGATGATATGCATACTTATTGCCATGAAATACCTGGAATTTTCAGTTTCAGCTTGATCATGCTTAGTGTGATTCGAACAATTGGTGGCTACATCCCGAAATTTAGATATTTAGGATCTCTATTATGTGTTTCTCTAGTACATAGACCTAACTCCAAAATCTAGCTCAAGAGAGGCGGGAGAGCATGCAGCTCTACATTAATCTCACATCAACACCTCATATTTCATACGGAGCCCAAGTCCCTTTTGAATGGGCCCTATAACTGTCTCACATTTGAATTCATTTGCTTGTACAGTAGTTAATGCTGTCCCATCTGCTTTGTAGTTCGAGATTCTCACAGAACTTACTGGTGGTTGTAATAATTCACCTACGACCTGAATAACTACTTGATACTTCTTATTTTCTTTGTTGTCTCTGTGCTGTTCCTTTTGGATTCAATGTTTCTGCTATGTAAATTGCAGCTCCGATCATTGTCAACCCCAAGCGAAATTGCTCATAGTGAGGATATATTGCGTATATTCCTTATGGCATGTGAGGTTAGATCAATCAAGCTGAGTGTAATTGGGCTTTCATGTCTGCAAAAGCTAATTTCTCACGATGCCGTGGCTCCCTCAGCTCTAGGAGAGATACTTTCTACCTTGAAATATGTGAGTTTAATTCCCTTTTAATGTATTAATGCTATCACATAAGAAATTGTAGAGCATATTGATTATTGGTTCACAGGAAGGACCTTCCCTGTTGGTCTCCATCACATTTAAGCAACTGTGGTTGCATCATCGTGTTTTAGTTTGCTCTCAGAGTTTACTTGTCTCAAAAGAAAATCCCAAGTCATGACTTGTAATTTCATGTTTGTTGTTCTTGGATAATACGGAGTATTTTGTTAATATTTTGTTCTTAGTTTTGGTACTCTTTTAATTGATACTCTTGACATGTTTCTTTTCTAATCCATAATACTTTATTCCTGTACAGCATGCCGAAATGACAGATGATACTGTTCAATTGAAGACACTTCAGACTGTATTAATCATATTTCAGTCACATTTACTTCCTGATGATGAGGTAATCTTTGTATTCCTTGAAAGTACATTTCGTTCAAGTAATGGCTCTGATACTCAAAGTTTCTAATTGCATTCTTGATCCCTTTTAAGCCATTCTTTACTGATTGTCAACTACTTTTGTGGATATCTTGACATCTTGTAAAAGAAGTTTCACAGGCTCATTTTTTATAAATCACATTTCATAAATTCAGTCAAAAGCTCGTAGATGGGCTTCCGAATGTCATAATGGGGTTAATAATTATCCTTATGCAAACAAGCTCCTTATAATTGCTTATAAACTTTATGAATCTGATAGGATAAACTGGTAGTCAGGAGCTTATAATTTGCTTATAAGCTCCTTATAAATAATAAGCTGCTCACTGGGTCGAACTACACCCTATGTTCATCCAGTTTGAAGAAAAATCTGTAAGAACGAACTAAGTTAGCAAATTGTGCATCTGTTCATGTCTGTGGTTTTAGTATTAGATTGGAGTAAAATCTTGAAGTTATCTGTATTTGGTTGGTGACTTGGTGTTAGAAATTCTTTACTGAAGTAAACATTCTGATGAGATCATGTGTCACTTGTGTTGATATGGGGCTAATGGCAGCTGACTCATCTCTGTAGATTCATTGTAGTCAGCTAGACCTTTACTCCGTACCGCAGTTTAAAGATTGTATATCTTAAGAAAGGCGAATAAGTAGTTCTCACTACCATTGGCATGAGCTAAATATCTAATGTGAATGGCCCAGATCTGTTGTAGCTTGTCCACCTTGCAAAGCTTCAGAATTGTAGTTTACTTTTCTGTCAGCTTGGATTTGACATGTGATGTGGTTGTTCTTCATGTTTTTTTACACATTAGATTAGGCCCAATGGTTACAATTTGATATCTATTATAAAATGATCTAAATATACCATTAAGGAATATTTGTCATGGTTTTCTAATCTCAGGACAACATGGCTCAAGCTCTAGGTATTTGTCTCAGGCTTCTAGAAAGTAACCGGTCCTCAGACAGTGTGCGGAAGTAAGTATCTATTTGGATGACCATAAGGCATGGCAAGAGCATTTTGTCACTTGTGTAGTGTGTGCAATGTGTCCTTTCACTTAACATGTCAATATTATTAATATGAATCATGTACAGTACTGCAGCAGCAACCTTCAGGCAAGCAGTAGCCTTGATTTTTGATCATGTAGCTCAAGCCGAGTCGCTTCCTTCAAACATATTTGGTTCCGGAGGTCAAGTCTACCGGTCCAATTCCATTACGGGAGATATAAATCGTAGTATTCATCATGCAGAGTAAGTACGTTCTTACCATTTTCAGTTCACCCTTTCCTTGCTTCTTGGGATATTTCTTACTTATTACTAGTGCAATTTGCTTTGAATTATTGTCTTATCATTATATTCATATGGGAATTTTATTCACATTTCAACGCGGAATGCTTTGCCTGTATGTTGAACATCATTTCTATGCTCATTGTTTTACTTTCCTTATCATCTTTTAAACCTGACCTACTAAAACATCTATAGGGAATGGGATATTGTTTCAGTAGACCCATCATTGAGGAGGGAAACCTTGACCAAAACTGGAAAGCTGGGGTTTCACTTGCTTGAGGACCTCACAGCTCTTGCAGCAGGTGGATCTGTATGTGGCTATGTTCTCATTTCCATCTCTATCTGGATAGTGTATTATTCTATGTTTTATACCAAAACCTGACAACTAATTAATATTTGGTGGGAAGATATGCTGAAACGTTGATCTGTTTTGTAATAGAGTCTAGTTTCCTCACTTATGGATTGCCGTTTTTGTACTCCAGGCAACCTGGCTACACGTCAGTTCTATCCAGCGTTCGTTTGCACTTGATATACTTGAGTGAGGCATCTGTCTCTCTTTCCACTTTGAGTTATTTTATATCTGCTTTTGCATGTACTTTTGTTTTACTAAGATTGTGAAGAACTTCCCAGGTTGTTTGACTTACAGTTTATAGTGACATAAGATTTCATTTTATAGTTACTAATGGTCAACTCAAGTGTGCAAAATTCTATATTTCTGCATCATTCCCTTGTACCACTTTATGGTATCTTGTGTCCTCTTTTTTCTTGGCCAATCATTTCTATTTGATTGATAAGAAGTAGAAACCATGCAGTTCCGGATGCTCTTATATTTTCTGCTAGGTTCTTCGTTCTCTTTCTTCTCTATGCTAGAAAAAATTCAATTCCATAATGACTTCAACGTGGACATGAAATGTTTCTCATTGCCACCTCTACTAATTAAATTGTTGTTTGGAGTATGTTTCTAGGGCTGAGCATGGGTCGGTTCAAACCTAAATTTTTAGCCGAACCGACCGAACAGAAACCGATATTATTCGGTTCGGTTTAGGAATTTTCCAAAATCCGGTTTGGTTCGAATTTTCCAAAGAATAACCTTCTATTTATCTAAAACCGACAAAAACCGAATCTGAACCTAACCAATTTATTAATAACAATAGCTCATTGGTTTTCGGTTCGGTTTTGAACTGATGGTCAGCCCTATATGTTTCAACGAATTAAATTTCTGTATGAATTATAGCTGCCTTCTTGATCTATAGTCCTTAGACTTCTCTTGCATACTATTGCCTTCCACTTGTACAGTTGTACATACATCAGAGGATTGAAGTTCTCATCTAATAATCTAAAGGGTTTCCTTATATTGGCATACTCGGAGGCACAAACCCATTTTTACCTATTGGTCCATATTTTGGAGAAGGCATTTAGAGGGATGCTTTTCTTAAATTCCCAATGAAAATCTTGGATGCTTTGCAAACAATCCTCTTACTTTTGATTTTTTTTTCTTATTGAATAAGACGTGAATGACCCTGACTTTGGATTTTCTCGAAAGCATAATGAAGGATATTTTTTCGCCTGAGAGGCCTAAACAGTTTTGTATAAGTTTGATTCCTCATAGCCTAAGCATGCCTGCAGCAGTTTCTGTAGAAGTCCTTTTAATCAGCTTATGTACTGGCATCATCATGCTAACAAGCATATTATGTGAAAGATATTTTTTGGTATGAACTTTTTTATTTTGTGCAATTGCAGGTTTGTTCTGTCAAATTATGTAGCTGTGTTTAGAGCCTTGATTCCATATGAGCAGGTTCTTTGATTGTTGTCAGATGTTTCTTTTTCGATACTTCATGAATGCTAGTCTAAATTCAGTTGGAAAGATCAATTTCAACTATGCAGGTCTTGCGCCATCAGATATGCTCTCTTCTGATGACTTCTATCCGAACCAATGTTGAGGTAATGCAGTATGGTAACTTTCTTAATACCTGTATTAGACATCATATGCTTTGTTTAACTTTGCTTGTCCACAAAACCAGCTAGAAGGAGAAGTAGGTGAACCTTCTTTCCGTCGTTTGGTACTTCGGTCAGTAGCGCACATCATCAGGCTTTACAGTTCATCCCTCATAACTGAATGTGAGGTATTGCTTAATTTATATATAACTGTCCTCTTTAAGATTCTGTATTCCTTTTTTTTTATATCTATCCAGTCCTATATTCTTTAAAGAAGTATCTTTCCCCCCTCAATAGGAGTCTACAGAAATATCATGATATACAATCATGCTATTGTTATTAATAAATTGTTTTACTTTCTGATATTTATCTTGATAGGTAAGAATACTTTATTTTGTCAAAATAAAACAAAAAAGGGAAAGGGAATTTGAGTGCTGCAGTACTTCCAGTATGGTGAATACAGATTGACAGATTAGATTATATGCCTTGGTGTAGGTTTTCCTCAGTATGTTAGTGAAGGTAACAGCCCTAGACCTGCCATTGTGGCATCGGATATTGGTACTTGAAATTCTTAGGGTAAGTGTGATTTTTTTTCCTCCTTTGGTAATTGAATTGGATGCACAAAGAACAATAACCTTACAAATTATAATGAACAGGGTTTCTGCGTTGAGGTGCGAACAATGCGCATTCTCTTCCAAAATTTTGACATGTAAGCCTGTTGATTCCGTACAATTTTTACTTGAACAATGAGAATGGTTATGGCTGGAGTATTATCATCTGTTTTGCTATGAGGTGCATAAATTTATCTGGCTTGTCACATAATTAGATAGTACGCGAGTTCTTATTCAATTGAGGTCTGTTGTGGTTTAAATAAGATCAGTTTCAGAATATTCAGATGTTTTGTCTGTTGGAAAAAAACAATATATTGCTGCAAGAAATTTAGTTATACAAAGACTCCTTACCTGGTAGCATATTTGCACTTTAATTTTCTGCATCAATTGAATAGAAAAGCAGAAAGCAATAGCCTTGTCCTGCAAAGAAACTATTGGAAAGATTCTTCTACCTGAATGCTAAGTACTCTCTTTAGAGCCACTTTTTAAGAGAATAATATCTTTTAACACCCTCTGTTTCCTATTTATTAGTACTGTTACTGAGTGCTGAAGCAATTTTGGTGTATTTATTTTTTACTTCTTAAATGGTTTGTACATATGGTTCCCATTTATTCTCTCCAAGTTTCTAATACCTATACTTTTGATATTTTCACGTGGAAAGTCTAATTTTTTTAACTTGCAAATTTCTCTCATAAAGTGTGAATTCTTGAGTGATGGGTGAATAATTAGGTACCAACATTTCGTTGTGATTAATGTAAGAAGTTATGGAAAAATCCACTACTCCCTCCATATCAAAGTATGAGTCTTTTTATCCATTTGTACACTTAGGGTCCGTTTGGATTACACAATTTAGTGCATTAAGTTGCATTAAACAACCCATTTAATGCTTTTTAATGCAACTTAATGCATTAAATTGTGTAATCCAAACGGGCTTTTATTAAGAAAACATTGAGGCCTTGCTACACTTTGCTTATTAGAAAGCAATTTTTATAAAAAAACATACTTTTTACATTTCTCTAAACAAAATTATAACTATCGTTCACGCATTCCAATGTAAAAAAGCATTACTAATTAGCAAAAAGTGCTTATTTACACAAAGTGTAGCAAGGCCTAAATCCATATATCTACAATTTATTTTACATCTAATTAATTAATCTATTTTTAGTTTTTTTTAAAGAAGGGATGTAAATGAGTTATAGCCAAATTCATTGAATGAGGGGGGAGTATACACTTGCTGATGAATAGAATTAAAGTCTGTATCAAAAATAGAGAATTAATTAATGGATGAGTGGGGATTATTAATTGCAAATGTTTGAAAAGGCTAAAATGACATATTTTAATACAAGACCAATGAGCTAAAAGGATTTATTTTTGATAAGGAGGGAGTATTTCCTAGCATCCTTGTAATTTCACTATTTCCGCTGAGCTATTGGTTTTGTGGTATTTGCAGGAACCCCAAAAACTCTAATGTTGTAGAGCATATGGTGAAAGCTCTTGCTAGATTTGTTTCCAATGTACAGGTAATACATACAAAGTTTAACAATTTATTGTACTCTTTATTTTCTAGTATCACTCTTCCCTCACTTGCATGGAAATGTTTTCTGAACTCTTAAGCTCCTGTAATCCTATATACTTCTTCAGTTCTCCTGTTCTTGCCGTGATCTCCTTTATTTATTTAGCGGATGGCCCAATTTTTTCTTTTCTACTTTGCCCTTGTTTTAGCTTATCTTTCCATTTCTGTGCCTTCGTTTCAAGTGGTACTAAATCATGCTGTATGCTTGAGTAATGGTGAAATGAGCTTGGTATGTTTTGTTTTAACTTCATCCTTATGTAATGACGCTTATACTGTTATACAACTATTGATTTCACATTGATTCGGGGGAGTCGCTACCTTCCATTTTTTTTTTCATTCTTCTGTCCTGGTAAGGGAGGTTAAAAACACATCCCTGTACATCATGGATTTCAAACACTTCTAGGTTAATTGCTAAGTGAACTTGACAGCTCTTTCGTGATGAGGCATTGGTTTAAGTATCCACTGCCTGAAATATGCAGTTAAATACTCTTTGTTAGTTTGGTAATACTATATATACATTAAATTATTGAATTTTAGTAATTTATTGAGTGGATCTAGGGCCAGAATGGAATTCTTGCCTTCACGTCTTCATTTGTCTTTGTAAATTGTTAACTAACTGCAAGAGTGGCCTGTAGTTGTAGCTACACACCCAAAAGAGACCGGGGTTGAATAACTGTGATAATTGATATAAATAGTTGTGTGCTGTAGGTAGAAGAAACAAGTGAGGAAAGTCTGGCAGCTGTTGCAGGGATGTTCAACAGTAAAGCTAAAGGTAGTCACTTAAACAAACTTTTACTTAAATCTATATACCTACCAGTGAAGTTATGTCACAGCTGTAGATCATCAGAATCTAATCTCATTCTATGGTTTTTCTTGCCTTGCTCCAATGTATGGTTGGAGAAAGATACATAGTTGCAGGATTTTTTTAAAGCATTGGGCATTATTTTGGTTACTTCAGGTTTCTATTACTTGTTTTCTGGATTTTCTGAACCATCACATTCCCATTTTTTCAAGCCTTGATGTCCCAACAGATTAATTTGTCATGCATACAATAGGTATCGAATGGATATTGGATAACGATGCATCTAACGCAGCCGTAATAGTGGCAAGTGAAGCCCATGCAATAACTTTGGCAATTGAAGGCCTTTTAGGTGTCGTTTTTACAGTAGCTACATTGACAGACGAAGCTGTTGATGTTGGAGAGGTGTCATTTTTTGTTCACTACTCTTTCTTCACTTTTTTGTTAATCATTTCTCTTTCATATCTGAATATGAATGATTTTTTTTTTTTTGTTGAAAAATGGGTTAACAGCTTGAATCCCCAAGATGTGACGGGGTTCCTCCTGCATTAACTGGGAAAACAACAGCTATCTGCTTAGCAATGGTGGATTCAATGTGGTTAATCATTCTTGATTCTTTATCCTTAATTTTGGCAAGGTATGGTTATGCTACTTGTAATTATTTTAGTACACTTGCGCTATTTCTGATCTGAAATTATTTGGAAGATCACAAGGGGAGGCTATTGTCTTGGAGATCTTGAAGGGATACCAGGCATTTACTCAGGTTTGTATAAATTGGAAAAAAGAAATACTTTATTTGAGTGAAATGGATAATACTGTTGCATCCTCTTTCTGCTGTGCAGGCTTGTGGGATTCTTCGCTCAATTGAGCCATTAAATGCTTTTCTGGCATCACTTTGTAAATTTACGATCAACATCCCGAATGAGTTTGAAAGAAAAAGGTTTGAGAATCTTTTTATATGAATTATATCATTCAGTGCTGGCAAAATCATCAGCTGAGTATGACCACTAAACAGATTTGTTTCATTGTTTCTCTCATAATTCATTTTGCTTCCAGATCCAATTTCATAATGCTCATTGAAATATGTTGTTGCTTTATGCAATATATTCATTTCCCCACTTCTGGTAGACTGGTACTGCCTGTACATTTTTTATCTGGACAAATGATAATGCTGTAGTACTAAGGCAATTAATTAGTCTGGTTGAATGAAAATAGCAACTTTTTGTATTTGGGAAAAGGCAAGGCCTCATTGAAAATTCACTTAATGGTCTGAAGGATTGTGGCTAGCACAAAAAAGTTTGATATCTTTATTTGCTATGTGGGGGTATATTTACATACACTATTATTACAAAAAATTTAAAGTAAGTTAGTTTGATGCTTCTCTTTCCCAGCCTTTGGAGCTAAGACATGCATTGCCATGCATACATTTGATCTTCTTTGTTGGATAGTCTTACAGATTAAGATATTGAAGAAATGCTGAAAAAAGAAATTGGCAAGCTGTTTTATTCCTACAAAGGGTTTTTTTGTGATGATCATTTTTCTTGTTTCTTAATGTGCTTTGATGAGCAAATCAGCATCTGCTGCTACTTTAAATCTTTCACTTGCTAAAGAAGCCTCAAAAGGTTTTTCAATTATGATTGCAGTGTCCTGCACTCTCCTGGGTCAAAGCGTTATGAATCTTTAGCTGATCAAAGGGATAGCATCATCCTAACTCCAAAAAACGTGCAGGTATAGGGATTTTCTGCCCCTGTTTTATTTTTTGGATGTTGACACCACCTCTTATGCTTTGCCTTTAATCTTTCAATAATTATACTTTGGGTCCGTTCGGCAACAATGTACTTATATGAGTTTATGCTGATGTAGTTCATGCTGATATAGTTGATGCTGAAATTATGTGTTGAAGTTAGTAGTTGAAATCAGATGTTTATTTTTTGTATAAGCTACATGGTGTTTGGGAAAATAGTAATTTACGAGAGTTGAAAAAGCACGTAAAAAGGTTGAATTAAATTTCAACTACTTAAAATAAATACATTTTAAAATAAATACATTTATGGGGCGCATCCTCACGCTCATTGGCTTTTGTACAATGCCTTTGAGATGGATATAACCCCTATATCAATTTTGGTGCATTTTGACTAGATTCAATTATCATTGTCACATAGCTGAATTTTAGTGTTCCTTGGGTTTTCCGGACAATGATAATACTTGGGCCGTCTTCATAAACCCTCTCGATTTTGTATTGGGGCAAGGGTGTGTACATCATGGCCCCCCAGATCCCGCCCGAGGCGGGTTAACACTGGGTTGATGATGATGATGATTAAAATAAATACATTTCAACTCCATAAGGTCCTCCCCCTCACCTTATGTTTTCCCCAAAATTTCAACTAGTATCAACTAGTAGAAACACGTTTCAACTATCACACCCGAACACTCATGTAGTTGAATTTTTTTTTCATTTCAACTACATAAACTCATTTCAACTCTAACGAACGGAGCCTTTATACCTTTTCTACATTTCTTTGTTAAGCTTAATGTTATCTTGCTATAATCAGATTGCTTTTAAGTTATCCTTACTTACTTTGATAATCAGGCCTTGAGGACTCTGTTTAATGTGGCTCATAGGCTACATAACGTTTTGGGCCCTTCTTGGGTTTTGGTAAGTTGGTATATTTTCTACGTCCGTTAAAAGGTTCATCAACATCTTACTAACAATTTTGCTATGCATTTGTAAATAGGTATTGGAAACCTTAGCTGCACTGGACCGAACAATCCATTCACCACATGCCACAACACAGGTGTGTGTACTATCTTCATCATCTCTGATCTGACTTTGGTAGTTTATTTCATGTCAGATAAGCTGCTTGAATGTTTCTCTTCCTAATCTGATTCTATAGTTTACAAGTATCTGTATTTCTGTGATATTGGATGCACTTGGGAATCATTGCAATATACAATGGAGGATGAGATAAATATTCTGGATCTTCAAGAAAATTTCACTAGTGCGGTTGCATGTAGAATGGCTGTAGTTTGTATTTGGAAGCAGACTTTGAGCTTGACAATAGAATTTCCACTTTTTTTTTCCCTAAACATGCTATGACATGAAAAGAAAAAAAATCTCTTTTGTAGGAAGTGTCTACTTCTGTTACAAGACTTACTAGGGAATCATCAGGGCAATACAGTGATTTCAACATCCTCTCCTCTTTAAATTCTCAGGTGAATACATGATCTGTTTGTTTCAGATAGATCAATCTTCTTTAGTTGCATGATCTAACACAAATGAAGCTCCTTGTGCATACAGCTATTTGAAAGCTCAGCCCTGATGAACATAGGTGCTGTAAAATCACTTTTATCTGCTCTTTGCCAACTGTCACAACACTGCATGCCAGGAACTTCGAGTGGCTTTGGACCAACATCAAGTCAGAAAATGGGAAGCATCAGTTTTTCAGTTGAACGAATGATATCAATCCTTGTTAACAATCTTCACAGTAAGTGTTTATCTATGTACTCCCCATTGCTACTGTTTTACAACCCCATCCCGAGTTGAATGCTATCATAAAGCAGATCGAACAGCATAACCGATATCACAACTCAAGCGCAAGTAATGTGTATAAATTGTGCTACAAGTTCCTTATAATGTATAAGGTCATTGCACCAAATGAACCCTTTATTTCTTAAGGTTTCTAAGCTGGATGTATGTATCAATATAAAACAGTCTCTAGAATGTGTAGGGCAGTGTGTGAAAAGGCGAGGCGAAGGCGTGCCTAGGCCAAGGGGGAGGTTGCCATGATAAGGCGAGCCCTAGGTGCGCCAGGCGCCTTCCCTTTTCAAGTTTTAGGTGTAAATTGCAATTGCAATTACAGTTGATCTGTAAAAACAAATCTTATCATTTAAGGTTTGTTATCTTTCCAAAGAATATTTTTACTATCCCAATTTCCCTATTACTAATATTTATTTTCTTATCATTTTTTCAGAAAATCTTTGTAATGCAACTAATCCTTTTCCAAAAAATATTTTCCTGTTTAATCTGTATACAATGAACCATTCACGTCTGACTTTATTTAAATCGACATTTTCTGTCTTCTCTTTCAAACGACAAAGCTCTCTCCTCCTATTCTCTTTCTCGTTGATCCACTCCCAAAACCATCCACCGTCCACCGTCCACCCACTCCACCCCACCATAACTTAGTTTTTTTTACTAAAAAGACTTGAGTTCTTGAGTTTATTAGTTTGTTTTGCTCTCTTTAAGTACCTACATGAGAAAACTACTTGTTTTTCTTTTTAGCTTATTAAACTTCAATTTCGTAATTGATTAAAATTTGTTTTTTGCTTCAAATTATTGTTTTTATTCCCTAAAATGATCTTACTTAAGATTTTAAGTTTATATTCTTTATTTACCGGGCTTTTGAGGAAAAGGCGATCGCCTTCGTCTCTAAGGCTCGGATCGCCCAAGGGGTCCACGCCTTGGATGTCGCCTCGCATTTTCAAACATTGGTGTAGCCGTGTAGGGCATATAGGGTATGTCGAACGATTTTAGCTAATTCTTTTTCATTCCCTTTTTGGAAGCATGATGCTAGTGCTTGGTGACCGTAAATTATTCTTAACAAATGTATGGTGAATTTTCATGAAATTTGTCTTCGTCATTCTTTTCATTATGATGCTCTGAATTCTTTGCTCTGTGGCTTTTGCATGTCTCTGTACATTAAGCAAATTGAGTGTACTCTTGTTCTCGACATTGATGATTGTGCATATTTTCTTTAGAAGGTTTATTTCTGAGGAGTTTTCTTATGGTGCATTTATTTATGAAGAATTAATTTTGCAAATTTGTGCTGATTGACAACATCTACATAATTTAACACCTTAGTATTACGCTTAAATGGTTTGTAGTTTACATTAATGGTCTTTTCCAACCTCAAGACTCAGGAATCAAGTCAAAACAGGAAATGGTTATCTTTTCTATCTGAATTGTTTCAATGACCTTTGCTCTTTCTGTACCGAACATTGTAGGAGTGGAACCTTTATGGGATCTAGTAGTTGATCACTTTTTGCAGGTAATCTAATGGTTACTTGAATTATATATCTTGGTGACAGGTGCATCTTTAAGCATTCTTATAGCCAGATTTTGTCTGCAGCTTGCTGAGAACACTAATCAACATCTAAGAAACATGGGATTCAATGCCTTAGACCAGTCAATTTGTGCCGTTCTTGGGTCTGACCAGTTTCAGGACCACACATCTGTTAGATCAGTAAGAGAATTTGATGATCTAAAGAATATTGTGTTGTTGTATATTCTGCTGCAGATCACTTTATTTCTTGTTTGAAATACATGTACTCCATTTCTCTTTTTTACCGGCAGAAAAAAAGTTCATTACAAGAGACACGATCACTCGAGTGTTCTATCATATCACCATTAAGGGTACTCTACTTTTCAACCTCAACCATGGAAGTGCGTGCTGGCTCTCTAAAAATTCTTCTGCATGTTTTGGAGGTAACTTATCTTAACTATGAGTCGTCACATGCAGTTTTGTGCCGATATTTCTGCATCTCATTGTTTACTAACTAATCCTAATTTTCAAATTGCTGCCAGAGATATGGAGAAAAACTTCACCATAGTTGGCAAGATATACTTGGGATGTTGAGGTCTGCCATGTCCTTATTTGGTAAATGCTTGCTTTTCTGACCCTCTTTTTCTGGTTATAACTTCTGTTGCATATTTCTTATTTAGGTCAGTTGCTGATGCATCTGAGAAGGAATTGGTCACTCTAGGATTCCAGGTTTGAAAAAGAGAGGACATGGATTAATTGTTTAAAACCTGTGCTTATACTTCTTCGTTTATAGCTTTCATATTTAGCGTAGTTTTTATTTTTGAATGATCAATTCAATATGAAACTTTGCATGTTTGCATTGTTTTATTAATTGGTGACATAATTCAGTATATTTTTATACAATGCCTTTGAGATAGATATAGCCCCTATATCAATTTTGGTACATTTTAACTAAATTCAGTTATTATTGTCACATAGCTGAATTTAAGTTTTCCTTGGGTCTATCGGGCATATCCTCCTGACATGTTCAGGTTATGGATGCCCCCATATTGACCCCCAGATGCCGCCTGAGCGGGACTCTACTGGGCGATGATGTTGATGTTGATAATTCAACATATTCCATGATATGTTGTTTCTTGTAAATAATACCTGCAGTGCTTAACTTTTGGCTGCTTTATACACAATAAGATGTTACTGTCCTTTTAAAGGAGAAATATTTCAATGTGACTAGTTGTTGAAACAGTCTAATCTATATGAGAACTGCATGCAACTTCTAATTTGGGATCTAGCCATCTAGGTTTTGCTTCCTTCAATAAATTGCATTCATTCTTGTTTAGTTTGCTGCTGTATATTCTTAGTGATAGGTCATTTACTATTTGAGATTGGAGAAATGCTTTGGTGTTGCAGCATTTTCAGATAATTGCCATTTCTACTATCTTGTGACCCTTCAGCTGTTGAATGATGCATTCGTTTTTAATGCTTTTGTTATAGAATGTTACGCTTTTCATTTTGGCGGTGTATGTTTATTGTGATTCCAATTTGATTTGTCTAACTGTAGAGCCTCCGCGTCATTATGAATGATGGCATATCGACAGTACCTGTTGACTGCCTTCAAGTGTAAGTTTTGATCTCTTATCCTGAAAGAGTCATTTCTTTTATTTGTTAGTCCTTCTGAAATGTGTCCTTTTTTTTCTATCTTTCTGTAACTTCTTTTGAGTTTTCTACTGTTTTACTTACCTTCACAATTTTGTCACTGTCATTATCCACAATCAGTTGATGGATGCCCTGTAGAAATTAAAAAAGTGTGGTCTTTTTTAGCTAATAGAGGATGTTCATTTTAATTTCTTTTTCCTTGTTGCGTGAATTAAGTATGACCTACACATGTTTGGCACCTTAACAGTGTGGGATATCAGGCTAAAAAATAGGGCTGTAGACAGTATGATGTTTGCATTAGATGAGCCGAAAACAAAGCTCTTATTTTCTGTTGAGCAATAATACGAATAGTTTTTGAATAGAGGTATCGACATCCCATAGACTTTGTATTTATGCTGACTTTAGTACATACAGATTTGTGAACAAAATTTTGAAGAGCACTTGTGAATGATTGAGTGATTGGACTTCGGAGTTATTCTTAATTTGCTATCTGTTATTGGCTATCCTGAATATATATCCTATGTTTTGGTAAGGGGTAAAGCTCTTCACCTTTATTATATAAATAAACGTACTTTATAGTATAAGCTTTTCCAGTTGCCATTAATCATGTAAATAGATCATTCTTCTTGAGGTAGTGGAGCTACAATATAATGTGCATGGAAAATTTTGCATTGGCTCATTAATGGACAGTTTTCTGATAGTGGGAAAAATTTTGTATTTGAAATGGCAATTTATGGGTAAATTGCTTGTTTGATCCTTGACCCTTAGGACTTCTTTCAAGATGCTCTCTAACCTTTATTTCATTCAAATTAAGTCCCAGACCCATTAATAGTTTCGCAAAAATGATGCTTCCGTTAATTTTCAGTTAAGTGACCATTAAATATCATACAAACTTTAAAACTTTGTTAATGTGAGGGACCATAATGAGATCATCCTTAAAGACTGCAGACTATCATGAAACAATCTTTAAAGGTTGAGGACTATCATGAAATGGCCTGTAAAGGTTCAGGAGTAATTGTCCAACAGATTTAATAATATGGGAATAGAAGGTTCGTGGAAGGACCAATTTTGCAACATTTTTCATAATATGGTAATACGTTTGGGATCTTATTAGAACAAAATTTGGTTATGGAGTATCATAAAGTAACCCTTATAGGTTATGGGACAAAAGTGTAAATTAATAGGCAAATTAAAGCAGGACAAGATAGAGAGAAAGTAGTATTTAAATGTGAACTGAAGGAAATTATCCTTTTTGAAATATGCATAGCAAAATCGCGTAAGTCCGTGTCTCATCTATGGCTTTGTTTGGCCAAGCTGAAATCCTCAGGGTTCTCCTCAGGAAGACAAAATAAGCTCCTAAAATTGCTGAAGCTCCTATTGATTGCCAAAATGCTCTGATTTTGCAGTTGCATAGACGTAACTGGAGCATATAGTGCTCAGAAGAATGAGTTGAACATAAGCTTGACTGCTATAGGTCTCTTATGGACGGCAGCTGATTTTATTGCAAAAGGTATCATCCGCAGGCTTGGAGTAGAAAAGTGTATCCAAGCATATCTCAAAAATTATTAACCTGTATAATTCTTGTTAGTCAACTAATATACTTGATTTACTTCAGACAGTGAGAAGAAGAAAGGAGAAACAGTCACCTTGGATCAAGGTAATGGCCACGCTTCCTCGTTCGAACTAGCTGATCCTTACAAGCTGCTTGTCTCCATTTTCTCCTTACTTCATACACTTGGAGCTGATGAGAGGCCAGAGGTACTCAATATTATTCAGAATACATATTCTATTTTTTATTGTGAAAGTAGAGCATCTTTCTATACGAGTGTGATCTTTTTCCATATTAATGAATCTCTCAGTAGATATTTCAATTTTTTCGATGTAAGCATGCAAAAAGTTTCTAAAGTTACTGTGTTTTGTTTTGCTTGTATACTCCGATGAAGGGATTCCTATTTACTGCTTAATGTACTGAGCTGCTGGTATTTTTGTTAAGGACATCAATTTATATTTTCTAGTTACCCATACCTCATCACAAGTCACTGAAATACAATTGCTTCTATCAAAAAAAGTGTCATGAGAATGTGAATAGAATATGCCTAGTGTTTTCCTTGTAAACCCATCATTGACACGCATCTTTGAAAAGAGTCCCTTCAATATAAATTGATACTTCTTGTATGGTAGATGTCTCACAAATTTGTTACAGCTTCTAGACAGGAAGTAGAATACAGGCTCATTCTTTCTTACTCCTGTCATTTGCCTTATTCTTCTTCAGCCCTTTCACAACTGTTCTCTGCTCAGGTCAGGAATTCATCGATCCGTACACTGTTTCAAACTCTTGGTACTCATGGTCAAAAGCTTTCAGAGAGTATGTGGGAGGATTGTCTGTGGAAATATGTTTTCCCAACTCTAGACCGAGCTTCTCATATGGTATGTCAGAAGAGTCTCTGTGTACTAGATGAGTAGATGGCATGTTCTATAACATTTTTACTATTTGTTCCATTTATAGGTTGCAACATCATCAAGAGATGAATGGCATGGGAAAGAACTTGGAACTCGAGGAGGAAAAACAGTTCACATGCTAATACATCATAGGTGATTTTTCAACAGCTTAATATGGAAAAGGGGTTAATTGTGATCCAACATAGAATTCCTTTTCTTAATTTGCAGTCGAAACACTGCCCAGAAACAGTGGGATGAGACACTTGTGCTTGTGCTTGGAGGGATTGCTCGCCTTCTACGCTCTTTCTTTCCTCTTCTTAGAACCTTACGAGATTTCTGGTCTGGTGAGTGAGTTACATATTTCTTGTAGAAGTATGCAAATTGATCAATGATGAGGCTAATTTTATAAATTTACACAGGATGGCAATCACTATTGGTTTTTGTGAAAAATAGTGTCTTGACCAGTAGCAAAGAAGTCTCTCTTGCAGCAATCAACTGCTTACAGACAGTTGTTGTCTCTCATTCGGCAAAGGTGATTTAATGGTGATGGAATTTTTTTTGCTCTCTGTTAGATTAGCTTAAATTGGGTCATTGAATGTTGCTCTCTCAAATTATGCTCCCAGATAAATATGCATGCTTATACTTTAAAATGGTTTGCTTGATTCTCAAGTTTCCTAAGATTTGGTTGTGATAATCAGGGAAACTTGCCGATGCCTTATCTTGAGTCCATACTTGATGTCTACAAGCACATTCTTGTACAGTTGCCAAACTACAATGGCAGTGCAGCAGCCAAAGTGAAGCAGGAGATCCTACATGGGCTTGGTATTTAATTAATCCCTTTTTCTTTTGTCATTTTTTCACATTTACTGTTGATTTAAGTAGGATACTCAATTAAGTCACTTATCAGGCTGCATCTCCTCTATACTTAATCATTATATCTTCTCTTATCCCATTTCCCCTTGTATAAAAATGTATAAGGCTTAAGTTTCTAATATGTTTCCTTGAAATGATCTGCTTGCTAATGTGCTTACGGGTGCTCTCCACTTCTTCCAGGAGAGTTATTTGTCCAAGCTCAAAGGATGTTTACTAGTGACATGTACAAACAATTGATTGAAGTCTTACATTTGTCTGTTCAAGAAGCCGTAATATCAAATGAAAATGGTGAATTTGAGACTGTAAGTGTGCTTTTTAAAAAAAAAAATTTATTTTCATCTTAATTTCCCATTCGCGCTGTCTTTTCCTTCTTTCAACTATTTAATTACAATGAAAAGATAAGAATTTCATGTTAATTTATTATATTTTGGGGCTTTGAATGTGATGGAATAGGTGGAGACAGAGATCTGAACCAGAAAAACAGTATGTGGGGTCATCCTTATAATTAGTAGCCATACTTTTGGTCTGTCGACTCTGTCTTTGGTCCCCATCAGGATATGTGTATTGTATTTTTCTTGTTAAAAGCTGTCTAATAGAAGTGAATAAAGAAGAAAAGAAACATCTCAGTTTCATTTAGCATGCAGCAGAACTAGGGAGAACAATTGTAAACATAGGGCTATAAGTCTATCACTAGAAAAGGCATTTCGATCCTTGCCAATGAACTAGCTAATTTAGCAGGAGAGAAAATTTTGCAGGGATTTATTCCACCTTTGCTACGTACTATGCTGGAGGTTTTGCCACAATTATCTCCGGGGCAGCATCTCTCTTCCATGTGGTCCTATTTCTTGCGAGAGATTATACAGTATCTTCCAAAATTCCAAACTCCTTCAGAGAATGGGGATGACTTGACAGGAAAGTCTGGAAGCATTGGTTCTGTTCAAGGTACAAGAAAATCAGTAAACATTATTCTCATTTCAGTTTGCCTTCAGTTTAAGAATCCAAATCAGAGTACTTTTGTTTCATTCTTCCACAGAATCTGCAAATATATTACAGCACGAGAACCAAAAGGATGTGCCCTACAAATCCCCCAAGCAGAAAGCTCTTTCTGAGTCAGTTCATGAGATAAAAACATCATCTGCAATGAGAAGTTCTCTATTTACTGAAAAACTTGTTACAGTGCTGGTGGACCTTGCCTTACAGGCCCCTATGCTTGAGAAATGCAAAATGTATCCAGAAATTATTCAAGACCTTGGAAGGTGCTTGAAATGATCGTAGCATTGTTGTAGGCAATAGCTTTTTCAAGTTTTTTGTTTTTTGAAAGAAATAGCTTGGTGAAGTTTGTGGAGCTCTCATCAATCTTTTTTTAGGTGGCCTTGCAATCTTTAGTTATTACCATTACTATATAATAGACAGTAATTTCTAATGAAAAGTTCTATCGTGTGGATTAAGTCAAGTTTTAGAGCTATCATATGTTCACAATCCGTTTTTGCCAGACAGAATCAGATAGTGTATACGGGAAATAATTTTGCAGTGGAATCTTTGTTTATGCCCATCTGTGACCCTTTTAATAGATTAATATTTAGCCAAATCATTCTTTATGCTTCTCATAAGTTCATATTGCATTCTTAAACTATATGCTCTATATTTCATAATTGTTTGGAAAACTTCCTGTATTTATTATGCGCTAATATGATTAAGTGGAAAATAATGGAATGCACTATCCTTATAGGTGCATGATGACCAGAAGAGATTATCCTGACGGCGCACTCTGGAGGATAGCTCTTGAAGGGTTTAACCGTATGGTTGTTGATGATGTCACCAAATCGTCTACTGGATCTGAACTGGATCCTAGTATTGGTAAATCGGCAAGTGTCCGCATCTGGAAAGAAGTGGCAGATGTTTATGAAATATTTCTCTTAGGATACTGCGGACGTGCTCTGCCTTCCAATTCTCTCTCTGAAGCCACTCTCAAGGCCGATGAATATTTGGAGATGACCATTTTAAATACCTTGGGTGATAATGTATTGAAGTCGGAAATTGACGTGCCCCTTGATGTAATGTTACCACTTTCTTTCCTATTTCACTCTAGTTTTCAGCAAATTGTTCTTTTTTTTTTTCTAAATAGTACCATTTGGAATCATTAAGGTCTTTTAAGCTTGTGAATGTCTTACAAAACTCATGAAGTACTTATAAGACCACATTTTGGTATTGTTACAGATTTTGCAACGACTAGTATCAACACTGGACCGCTGTGCGTCACGTACATGTTCTTTACCCGTTGAAACCGTCGAACTTCTTCCATCACATTGTGGCAGGTTTTCCTTAAGTTGCTTGCAGAAGTTATTTGCCCTAATCAGGTATGACTGTACAAGTAATCTTGTATACTTCACCTTTACTGATTACTTGATATGTTATTAAAACATAATCTGAGCTTTTTGGGCGTTTTTTTTTTTTTTTTCTCAGTTACAACGGTGAAGCAGAAAACTGGGGTTCAACAAGATGTGAAATAAGCAGAGTTGCTATCATGGTGCTTATGGATAGATGTGAATATATATTCAACAGTCTGTTGACAGATGAAGAAAAGTTAGGTATGTTGATTTCCTTGTTCCATTTCTGGAATGATGAAGGAAAGAAACTTTTTAAGAACTTACCTGAACTGGTCGAGTCAGAGTCTTTCAATTGTATAAATTTATTGGATTTTTATTGATGCAGGTGAACAACAATTGCCTACAACAAGGCTTGACGAAGCTATCTATGTCCTTGAGGAGCTTGCACGCCTGACAATTCATCCTAACACCGCATCTGTGCTTCCCCTGCATACGTACCTACAAAGTCCAATCCAGAAAGAGGACAATCACAACAACCGTACTCATCTTTTTGTGCTGTATCAATCCTTCTGTGAACTCATCGTGTCAAGGTAAGAAGATTTTAGCTTTGCAATTGAGTCTATGTTGAATGAAAAATGGTTGTCTCGTGTGATAATATTGGAACATATGTGCACACCATCCTATGTTTATTATTAGTTTAACATAGATACATTTGAAAAGAAGTAATAACAAGTCATGAAGCAAAAACTTTATTTGGATCATTTCTTGTGTAGCATTTTACTACACCCAGAGCCAGAGGTTGTTCATAAATGATATGGAACCCATTCATTATTATAATTTTTAAAATAAAAAATATGCTCAGGCAGAAGTAGTAGTATATCTTCTTCGGGACTGCATGAGAAAAGTTTTGCGTAACAAATGGTGACTTGATGAATAATAAGTATGGGAAGTATAGGTTAGCTAGACTTAAATTTTGTATGGTTGTGCCTGCTCTTGATTCTCTGTAAAAGACATGAAATGCAGCAATTTTATTTTCCACTCAAAATACCTTTTTTGGTAGGCAATTTAACGTGCTTAATATTTCTTGAATTGGGCAGGGAAGTGAGAGTGAGGAACTTGGTACAAATCTTACTTAGACTCGTCGGTGAAGAGCTAGGGCTCCGAAAGTTGGAACAACCATCGTAATCATAGGCGCAACAAAATAATTTTGCAGAGCATCCGGCACGGTTTCATTTCTTGGGAGTGGCTGAGGAATTCAATTCTATAGCTTTTTTCTTTCACACCGGTTGTTGTTCCATTAGGTTGTCAATGTTTTATTACATACCCTTGATTTTCAATTTTTTTTTTTGCATTCTCTCTCCGGTGAGTAAGTGGTTGGGGATTGAGCTCTTTGAGTTCACAGTAACAGCTGCTTCACATGAGGTAAAATTTCATAGTAAGGCTGGGCTTGGCCGTCTGGTATGTAAATCTTGATTGTAAGTTAAATCCATATTGTTTGTACTGTACTACTGTACCGACGCGAATCGTCTGTCCACATAACCCGTCGCACTTCACTGTCCCACAATTTCGTTGGTCTACGTGTCACAACAATTTTAATGCCAAATTATTACTGTAATTTTAATTGGGGTTTGTTATTCACAACCCACTAAAAAAAATAAAATAACTTAATTTATCAATATTTGCAAATAAGCCCTTCCTAAAAAATCACAATCTCATTCTTCTTCTCTGTTGAACACTTGACGGTGCTATGGAAGAAAAAAACGCAGTCTCTAATCATTTTTCTTGCCCTTTCCCAATGATTTGTGGGTTATTTTTGACGATTTCGCTGTTTATTAAGTTGCAAGGTTAATTTTAATCTTGAATTATTAAAGCTCTCCTGATGTTGGTGGTTAGAGTTTTGAAATTTAGGGTTTATGAGTTTGTCATTTTTTATGTAAAATTGGATACATTGATTGAAATTATGTGTACATGGTGGTGAAAAATAACGAGATTTGTTGAGTTTGTTCTTTCTTTTGAATTAATTTTGAACAAAATTGGATTCAAATGGTGGTTTGAATATAAGGTTGATTGGTCGGAATTGGGAAAGGATGAAGGCGGAGAGGATACGGTGGCTAGCGGGAGGGAGAACGGTGGTTGTTGTTGGTGGCTAATGATAGTGGCTGGTCAGCAGAAGTATCGTGATTCGTGAGTGAAGAGAGAAAGAGGGAGATGATGAATTTGAGTTGAGGGACTAATTTCTAAATTATGTTAATTTTAGGTTATATTATTAGGTTTAGTGTGTTATGCATAGTAGTTATGTTTTAATTATGCCAATTCGAATTAACCGTATGTATCCACATAATTAATCTCATCCGCTCTTCTCCGTCTTTATTCTCTTTGTCTAACTGTACGCTTGGGACGCTGGTGGCGCCAACCCTGGTCCTGCTGTACTAGTAAGTTTTCCTCAGGATTTACTCTTTCTCCTACTCTATCTCCTCCTTGTTTCGAGTTAGGGTTTAAGTTTTATTTTGACAATTTCCCCCAATTTAATCCCTCTCAATTAGACTTAATTTTCCCGATTTTCTGCTTTGATCTGTAATGGATTCAATAGTTTCCAATTTTTCCTTTGATTTGAGTTGCTGAGAATGAATACAAAGCTTTTGTGGGTGAAAAACACCTTTTATCTGTCTAAAAAAATTCTAAAAATTACCACTTGTCCTAAACACATTTTCCACCCCTCTTCCTCACTTTCTCCTCCACTCTTCTCCCTCCCCTTTCACACTACAATTTCATCCATATACAAGATTGAATTTTCCAAATTACAACCAATTTCATTCATAAACATGTAAGCCTCTTCTTCTTCATTGATTTTTATACAAAAAAATTCATAAATTGTAGAGCTTTGAGAACAAATTTTTTGATATTTAGGGTTTAGGTTTAGTTGTTTAGATCTATGAAATAGGGCATTTACATAGTAGATTTAAGCATTTTAATTGAATGGGTGTTGAGGACGCCATGGCCTTAAGCATATAATAGATATACGCAGTGGCGGAGTCAGAAAAGTTCAGAAGGGGGGCGGACATTGAACATAGGGACGGACCGAAGGGCGGGTTGGGTACGCTACAGCCCGCCCTAAAAAATAAAAAATAATAAAAATAGGGTAAGTTTAATAATAATAAAATAAAAAAGATAAATTTAGTGTTAAGTTAATTAAATTAAGGAAATTTAGCCCACCCAAATTTTTTTAGTAACAATTAGCTCACTCTAATGTTAAATCGGGCTAGTTTAACATATCTATATATATATTGAATGTATAAAGTACATAAAATTTTAGGTAGTTTAATATACAAAATTACAAATCAAGCTATATTTGTTAATGTGGTTACTTTAAAAATGATTAATTTTTTTGGTAGAAATTTAAAAAATGATTATTAAAAATGATAGAATTGAATCAACTTAACATTTCAAGAAAAATTATGAAAGTAATTAATATTCAACTTCAATTAAAATAAAAAATAAATTTATATGTTTTTGTATTACCTCCAACTCCAACTCTCCAAGGCTCCAAGTAAGAAAATGAAGAAGGAAAGTACAGGGTGTACGTTATTTTTGATTTTTTTTTGAATTAAAAAGTCTAATACTTTTATAATGTAATAGGCCTGACTCAACTTATCTTTTAAGTCCAATTTAATTCACAAAGATAAGCCCAATTGTTTATTTCTTATTTCTTTTTTAAAATAAAAATCTCTTCTTCCCCAAATTTATTCAACGCATCAGCCAAGAACTTCGTCGCTTGCTGCTGTACTCCTCTGCCCACACCAACGTCCTCCCAAGTTCCCCCTATCTTATTCTCCGCCCCTCCCTCCGCCACTGGATATACGATCTTGACGGTCTTTGGTTTTGCGAATGCAACGGGTTGTGGGTTATCTTACACCATTTTCTATGTTTGACGATCCTCATGTGAGCGAGGCCATAAGGAGATCTATTATTGATCTAGGAGGACAGTGGCCCCGCCAAAGGTCGGCCAGGGTAGTGGTACTGGACCTCATGATGATGATGATGATGATGATGATGATACTGTCGCTTGATTTTTATGTTGTTTTGACTCATTATTTCTATGACTTATGTTGTATTTTCATACTTGATGTTTAGGTATTTTCCGACTTGGGTTGTTTTTTGTACTTTCTGACTTGTGATGATGATGTATTTTCGTACTTGACGTTTATTTATTTTCCGACCTATGATGTTTAGACATGATTGGGTAGGGCTGAGCATGGGTCTGTCCAAACTAAAATTTTAAGCCGAACCGACCGAATCGAACTGAAATTAAAACCGATATTTCCAAATTTCAGATCGGTTTCAGTTCGGTTTCGATTAAATTGTGGTTTGGTTTGAATTTTCAAAGAATAACCTTCTATTAATCTAAAACCGACAAAAACTGAAACCGAACCAAACTAAACCAATTTGGTTCGGTTTTCGGTTCACCTTAAATGGAATTTCAGTTTTTGGTTCGGTTTGGTTTTGAACCGATGTTCATCCCTATGATTTGGACATATGGTGTAGACCTGTACAAGTCCGGGCCGGCCCGGCCCGTCCGGCCCGCTAAAAACACGAGCTTGGACATAGGAAGTAGCCCGAAAGGCCCGGCCCGGCCCGTAAAATATGGGACCGGGCTTGGACAACGAAAAAAGCCCGTCGACCCGGCCCGGCCCGTATATATTATATTATTTTTATATATAATTTATTATTATATTATATCATTAATTTATTAATATATTATATCATTAATTTATATATAATTTATATTTTATAATAAAATTAATATCATTTATAATTTATAATAATATTAATATATTATAAATAAAATTTATTATGCGGGCCGGGCGGGCCCGTGGACGCCCCATCCCGTGTAGGTGGGCGGGCTTGGACAAAAAAATCGGCCCGAATTACCGGGCCGGGCTTGGCCCGGCCCGTTGATGTGGACAAAAAATTTTTTTAGGCCCGGCCCGAGCCCGCCCATGTACAGGTCTAATATGGTGTTTATGACGTTTATGTATTTTTCGACTTTCTGAGTTTGATTAAAATGCATTACCGGAATTGAAATGAAGCCAAGAGTTTGATTGAAAATGCCACTGTTGAGCACCAACCGTAACAGTTGGAGGGGCACCGGCCGTAACAGCCAGATGATCCCCGGCCGTACCGTAACAACTAGGGCATGGATATTTCAGTTTTTGGTTTTTTTTAGCCTACCCGCAGGGTATTTTTTTTTTTACAGTTCGATTCCTAGATTTTTTAGTGAAGAACCGTAATAACCGAACCCGAACTTTGATCGGTTCCTAACTACGGTTATTTCGGTTAACCGAAATACAGAAATTGCCTATAAATTTCGGTTCTTCCGTTCTTCGGTTACCCGAAATATGGTTCGGTTCCTATATTTAATTCGGTTCTTGTTAAAAAATCGGTTTTTTTATATACTTTTCGGTTCTTCAGTTAAAAAATCGGTTTTTTTTATATATTTTTCGGTTCTTCGGTTACCCGAAATTATATATTTTTATATATTATTAATATATAACGATTATTCGGTTTTTTTTTGTAAAACCGAACCCAACCCGAAGTTTTTTTACAGGAACCGAACCGAAAAATTTACCCAAACAAATTATCATTAACCGAACCGAAATGAGCGGTTATATTCGGTTCTTCGGTTCCACGGGTATAAAGTCCCAGCCCTAGTAACAGCCAGCCGGTGCACCAAGCAAGTAAGCTCAATCTGCGCGAATGCACAAAGCTTTTGAAGTTGTTCCACGACCCAAGCAAAGTTGTCCTCCCTCTCAAAGGCCAAGAAAGCACCAACTATAGTGCGATTCATCCATGCTAAGGTAAATCCAACAATTTCTAAGAAATACATACCGTACATGTAGGTTTGTCAATGGGTTAGAATGGAAGATATTTGTTTTGTTGAACTTAGCCGTAACGACCAATAGCGTTCTGGCCGTTACTACCAATTCAACAGAATCTAAATTTGAATCATGCTAAGTGCATAAAACTTAAAAATGAAGAGTATGACTTACTTATTTGAAGTGTAGGTGCAGTCAAGTACTAAGACGTAGGGAAATGCCTTAAGAAGTGATATTGAATCAGGACCAGTAAAGAAGACATCACTGATCCTATTGCTTTTATCGTCTTTTCTGTGCTCCATGAAATTGTTGTCTCCTTAGCTCGGAGGAAGAACTCTTGAACAATAGTTCGCCCCTATAACCCAACCTTCTTAAAACCATATCTTGTTGTGTATATCTGTTTCTTACTCGTGTAGTTCATTGAGAAATCATTCAATACCACTGAAATCTAGGTTGGGTTACAATTGCTTGATGACATAGACTCCACCAACTTAAGCTTTTGGCCGATGAGTCTTCCAGCGAGCGCATGCCCATGCAAACTAGAATTTATCTCATGGTTGTGAATTCCATGAACAACCTTAATCCTCCACAATCCTCTAGGGCCCTTAATATAGGTCAAGGCAAACTTGCAACCACATTTTTTTGACTTAATGGTCTCTTGGACCTCCTTTACTTCCCTTTTCTTCGGGGTGTGAGCCCCTTCTCTTTCACATACCAACCATGTCTTGCCAAGTGGACCAATTGGTATAGAGTTTTTGGTCTACCAAGTTCGTATGCACATGTTATTTTGTATATCAGTTGTCTTAACTCACTAAACGGCCTCATCTCTGCTAGCAAATATCCTATCTATAGTAAATAACTTTGTATAATCATCAGAGTCTTGCACCACCTCCTCCACGGGTTTCGAAAACTTTGGAATGCTACTCAAATGTGGAAGCCCATACCTTGCCACTAGCCCCATATGTGTATAATCACTACTATACTGATCAATCTGCATCTTAGAATACCCACTATCTTAATGATCTGGTCGCATATGAGAGTATCCACCCCAATCACCGGTACTTGGCATTTGACTTGGATGCATCGATGATAATCCAATACTTTACCAATCTCCAACAAATGGAATCAGGTCTGACTGCACTTGGGGATATCCATATTCAGAATTGTTGTTTACGGGATCTCACTCTGTCCATCTTCGATCCTCAATGCATCAAATGCAATGTATACTTCATTCTCTTCCTACAAAGATTAAAACAAAACATTAGATTAAAGATGTTCTGTAAGGTGTAGCTGTTACGGCCAGAAGCCCTCTGGCCGTTACGACAATAACGCGTTTGGCCGTTACGTCCGGGCACGCCTCTTGCCGTAACGACCATAACGCTTTGATGAGGTACTTTTCAGTCGTTTACCTATCAAAGAATCCTAAAGGGTCGATCCCACAATGACTCGTGTATGTGTGTTATTACTTGAATGCCAAGTAACCAAAGGGGGTTTATGATTGATATAACTAAACTAATATGCAAACTAAAAAGTAAATATGAATGCAAATGTTGATTGTAAAATATGAGAGACAAGAGTTTTCAACTAGTTAAATCCATCATGACATTTCTTAGTTGATCATCGATTCTCTTGATTCTCTTCTCACTTGAATCTCTTCAATCTTCATTTATGCACTCTACCTCAGCACCATAGCTAGCCTGGATCACACCTTGCTTTGCTCTAATACCCAAAAACCGGCAAAACATAGCAAACAAGCGCAGTTTACTCGAAAACGATAAATCCTAAAAACTAAGCTAAAACTAAGCTAAACCTATGCAAAACAAACATAAAACATGCATCTAAGCTATACCTATATGTAAGCTATCAAATTCTCACATGCTTAACCCTTTCTTGTCCTCAAGCAAGACATAAATCCAAAGTACACCACAGAAATGCAATCATGCATCCATCTCATAATCAAACGAGCATTTCAACATATAATCAAAACCCGACCAAGACTTCCTAGCATGTATTATAACAAGCAAAAAGCAAAGATCATTCATTCATTCTAGACCTCACCAAGGTAAATGTGTTTGCACTCTTACTCTCAAGTGTTTAAGGACGTGTTTCACTCAAAAATCAACCATGAAAACTAGACTACCATAGGCTTGCATCAGCGTCCTACATCTCCACCGTTGGGGATCAAACACATAAAAAAACCATGAGGTCTTTTTAAGGGTTGTAATGGGGCCAAGTTAAAGAGAATTTTGGAAGGGATCTTATTTGGCTTGTGGTGCTAAATTCGGGATAAAGATCTAATCCTAAACCCAAACTTCAACACACTTTTCATCTCATCTTTCCCCAACTTTCTTTTCCAACTCCATAAACACATTTAAACACTTTGTTTCTTTCTTCACTTTTTTTTCTTGCCTCTTCTTCAACTCTTTTCCTTTTCACTCATGAAGATTACTAACATTTGTACTCAACTTTTTCTTTGCTTTGCAACATACTTTTCATCTTCATTTTTTTCTTCACTTACATACAAGAGTTGTATTTCTCTTTTCCACCGTTTTCCTTCAACTTCCCACATATTTGTACCAGATTCACATAAAAACAAAACCAACCTAAAGTCCTAAACACCGGATGGGTCAAGCTTATTAGGCTAGGGATCATTTTGTGGAGCTAATAAAAACAGGCTTAAAACTCAAAAAAATAGGGGTGTCAAAACATGAATCTTGTAAGGTAGGAAGGGAAATAATAGGCTATAAAGAAACATTGCCACAATCATTTTAAAGTCATGTATTCAATCATATAAAGCAGCCTTGAAAAAGAGTCATGACGCAAGTTCTAGAGCTAGATAATCATGGTGATACACTCAAGAATGTAGAGAACAAATATAATCATGAAAGGCAAAAAATCTCACTAGCCAATTTTTTATCTAGAACTTCAAAATGAATCTAATACTCAAGCTAAATACATGCTCCATCCTATAGTCAAAGTAATCAATCAATGATCATTCTCATATCATATAAACTTCAGCAAATCAGGCAAATTATGGGTAGGACTCATACTTAGCATTAAAATACAAGTGGAATCAAACAACGGGGAAATAAGAACCTAAATGCAATATTTTTGTATTTTTTTTCAAATTTTTTTTCATTCTTTCAAGATTTTAATCAATGCATGCAAAATTTAAATATGCCTAATATAATGCAACTACATGCAATGTAAACAATTTCCTTCCCCCATGCTTAAAACATACTTTGTCCCCAAAGCATAGTAAAAAGTAAAGGAAAGAGAAAAACTCACAGAAATCTAACTATCCGGGTAGTGTTGGGGATCATGTGGCGACGATGGTGGATAAGCAGTGAACTGAGGATATGGTGGCGGAGGAAAGTTGTACTGAGGGTAGTACGGATGAGGTGGGTAGCCGGTGGAACTTCAACCATCCAATCTAGTATTGAGCAGCCTAAACCGCTCATCATGACGTGCATGGAACACCTCCTACTAAGCCTAAAAAGCAGCAAACTACTGATCTTGATGAGCCTGAAGAGCGGAGATCCTCTGATCCTGATGTGTCTGAAATATGGTGAAACACTCATCCACATAATCATGTAATCCCGTCAACCCCTGAGTCTGGCCCAACTGCATCTGATGCGTCATCCCAGACAACTGATCAAATTGGGCTGAAGAATAGCCCATACCCTGATGCTCATCGCCAACCTCAATAGTCGGCCGCTCTTCCTTACTCTCATCAACATCATCTACCTCCATCTCATAATCCTCAACTTCAGCTTCATCATCATAACCCTCCTCTAACACCTGATACCGTGCATGGAAAGTTGGTACTCTAGGCTGTCTAACATCTGAACTCTGACCTCTAACCCTCTGCACAGGAAAATCACTATCTAACACCTCAATCATCCAAGTTTTAGAGTTTCTTATCCCAACATCAATCGTAGTCCTCCTCTCATTAGGCAAATTCATAACTCGTCCCGAATCTCCTATCACCCAATAATATGTCCCCTTAGAAAAATAGCACAAATTCATGCTATGGAACATCTTGAAGCTCATAGGTAAAGGCTCCATGTCGGCCTGATATCCACTCAGGTTAACAATACCACCAATAGCATTAGAAGTACCTCCAACTCGACCCACTTGATACAACTGATTCATCAGCAACCCAGCTAAATTGACTTCCTCTTGTTCCAAACATGCACATAGAAGCAACAGATTTTCCTAGGGCAATTGTTTTCCCCATCCCCTGTCCCACTAATGGTGTGGGCTATGAACCTCCGAAGTATACGAATAACGGGATGAGAGATGAAGGAAGATTTAGCCCTTGAATGCTTGTAGACTTGCTTCCCTGTAATACTAGACCAAAAATCCACAATCAACCAAGTAGCTTGGCTCTCACAACGGGCCACATCTTTGTTTGCAATCATGGGAAAGCCAAACATGACATTAATCTCATTCAGAGTCATCCTTCTTTGTAAACCTCCCAGCTGAAACCTACACAACCCATCCTCAACATCCTGCCCTTCAGTAATGTCACACTTCAGAGTACTCAGAAATTCCAAAGTGAGGCCTTTGTAAGTAGCCTCTCTCAACTAAATGAAATCCCCAAATCCCAAGGCCTGAGCAACCTTGATCAACTCTCCTTGAAGCCCCAATGCTTGCATGAATTCCCAGTCAATGTAGAGAGTGGGATTCCATGCCCGTTCTGTAAGACTCTGAAACCTATTCCGGCTCCAACCCTAAGTCAAACGGAAACCATACTGCTCAGGGGTGGCCTCTCCCACAATGGGTAGTGGTTCAGGCACCTCTGGAGCTCGTCTCCTAGTAGTAGAAGTATGAACTGCTCGTGACCTAGTATTTCCCCGTGCTCTAGGAGCAGCAGCACGGGAGGTAGAAGCACCCTGACTAGCTCTCTTAGGACCCATGGTACCTAAATTTTGTCAAATTCCTGCACAAACTCCACCAAACAACACACACAATTGTAATTTTTGTTGTCCCAGCAAGGACAACCACAACATTATTTCACAAATAAGCTCTCAATCACTCTCTTCCCCCACGACCTAGAATATTTTAATCAAATTTAATAAAAAAATTCTAGGGTTAATCTCAAATCTTCACAAATTAGCAAAATAAGTACAAATTTAGCCTATAATCAAGCAAAGAACAATCTTTTGTGAAGGAACTAAGCAAAAAATCGAACTAAATTAGCCTAGATCTAAGTTTTTCTAGAAAACCTAGAGCATGCATAATTTTCGAAATTCTGCTTAAACATGAGAGATTTGGGGTTAAGAAAGCAAAAACTTACTTGAATCTTGTTGTTGGATGAAGTTTAGGTGAATTTGATGAAGAAATTCGAGCTTGAGAGGCCTTTAATGGAGTTTTGGGTGAGAGAGGGGCGTGAGGAAGGAGATGAAGTGATATGGGTGTGCGTGTGAAAGACTCGGCCACGACCCCGTTATATCCCGAAAAATACAAGTGGTGCGGGCTCGAGCACAGACTGTGCGGCCGCGCACCCTGCCTAATATGCCCGTGTCACTTCCTTCAACGCACTGTTGGAATTACGCAGGTGTGGGACCCAACTAGCGCGATCGCACCACCTGTCCTTCATGCCCGCGCTCCTCTGATTCATTCGGGTAATTGACTTTTGAACCTAGGGTATCTAAAACACACACAAAAACTACCTAAAAAGCAAAAGATTTAACTGAAAATAAAATAAAATAAAATAAAAACTACTCTAAACATTGGGTTGCCTCCCAACAAGCGCTTGTTTAACGTCATTAGCTTGATGTAAAAAGGATATTAAGGCTCTTGCTCGGGATCCTGTAGAGATGTCTCTTCCAAGGTGGCATTGTTGAATCCGTCATAGTATGGCTTCAGCCTCTGACCATTCACTTTGAACACGGAATGAGTGGCCCTGTCATAGATGTTAACAACGCCATGTGGATATACACGAGCCACCACAAAAGGACCTCTCCATCTTGAGCTCAATTTCCCAAGAAACAACTTGAGGCGGGATTGAAACAAAAGTACTTTGTCTCCAACTTTGAAATTCTTCCTCCAAATATGCTTGTCATGCCAGGCCTTTGTCTTTTCTTTGTATATTACTGCATTGTCATAAGACTCAAGCCTGATTTCTTCCAATTCTTGGAGTTGAAGCTTCCTGAATTCGCCCACCTCATCGGCTTGCATGTTGCACTTCTTGACGGCCCAATATGCTTTGTGTTGAATTTTCACTAGCAAGTGACATGCTTTACCAAACACCAAATGAAATGGTGACATTCCAATTGGCGTTTTAAAAGCAGTCTTGTATGCCCATAGTGCATCATCCAACCTTACACTCTAGTCTTTCCTGTTTGGTGCCACAGGCTTCTCCAAAATAGACTTAATCTCTCTGTTGGACATCTCTGTCTGGCCATTCGTTTGAGGGTGGTATGTTGTAGAGACCCTGTGTGTGACATGATACTTTTTCAATAATGCACTCACCATTCTATTACAAAAGTGGGATCCCTTGTCACTAACTAAAGCTCTAGGGAGTCCAAATCTAGTAAAAATGTTGGTCTTCAAGAAATCTGTCACCACTTTAGAATCGTCAGTCCTGGTGGCCTTCGCTTCCACCCACTTGGAAACGTAGTCCATCGCAAGCAAGATATAATAATTCCCAAAAGAATTAGGAAATGGACCCATAAATTCAATGCCCGATCCATCAAGAATTTCACAAAAAATAATAGGAGATTGATGCATCTCATTCTTTTGGGACATATTCCAAACTCTTTGACATCGGTCACAGGATTTACAAAAGCCATGAGCAACCCTAAAAATGCTAGGCCAGTAAAATCCTGCATCCAATACCTTCCTAGATGTTTTGTAAGAACTAAAATGCCCCCCACATCCGGGATACATCGTCGGATTACCTGATCAGTGCAGTGCTTCCACAAATATGGATCATCCCAAATGTAGTACCTTGCTTCACTTTTTAACTTGTCCTTTTGAGCTTTCATTAACGTTGGTGGAAACTCACCCATAACCAGGAAATTAACCAAGTGCGCATACCAAGGTTTTATAACCTTAATAGAAAACAAGGTATCATCAGGAAATTCCTCCTTAATGGGTTAACTCTTTGGGCTGATTTGTTCTTCCATCCCCAGATGACCCAAATGATCAGCAACCACATTTTCAGCCCCCTTTTTGTCCTTGATCTCAATGTTGAACTCACTCAACAACAAGATCCACCTGATTAACCTGGGCTTGGCCTCCTTCTTCGTCAGCAGATAGCGGAGTGCTGCATGGTCTGTGTATACAATCACTTTTGTTCCCAACAAGTAAGAGCGAAATTTCTCCAATGCAAACACAACTACCAAGAGCTCCTTCTCCATGGTGTAGTAGTTCCTCTGGGCCTCATTCAATGTCATAGAGGCATAGTGAATCACATGAGATGCCCTTCCCTTCTTTTGTCCCAAAACAGCCCCCACTGATAATCACTAGCATCACACATGATCTCAAAGGGGAGAGACCAATCTGGGGCTTTGATAATGGGAGCTGTGGTGAGGCGGAGTTTTAGCTCATCAAACGCCGTCTTACAAGCCTCACCAAACTCAAAATTGGCTTCTTTCTTTAACACCTCACATAAGGGGGAGGAAATATTTGAGAAGTCTCTAATAAACCTGCGGTAAAACCCTACATGGCCTAAAAAAGAACGCACTTCACGCACATTAGTAGGATAAGGTAAAGATTGAATCACTTCAACCCTAGCCTTATCGACCTCAATACTCCTAGAAGACACTACATGGCCTAATACTATACCTTGTTCTACCATAAAATGACATTTTTCAGAATTAAGAACAAGATTAGTATCTTCACATCTTTTAAGCACAAGTGTCAAGTGAGTTAAGCATGAATCAAAATCATTCCCATGGACTGTGAAATCATCCATAAATACCTCAATGAATTTATCTATGTACTCATAGAAAATACTAATATTACACCATTGGAATGTAGCTGGGGCGTTTCACAGTCCAAAAGGCATCCTTTAGTAAGCAAAGGTGCCAAAAGGACAAGTGAACGTTGTCTTCTCCTGATCCTCCGGTGCTATGGCTACCTGAAAATATCCAGAATACCCATCTAAGAAACAATAGAATGAACGACCGACAATTCGTTCCAACATTTGATCAATGAAAGGTAATGGGAAATGGTCTTTCCGAGTTACCGCATTAAGCTTACGGTAATCAATACAAACTCGCCACCCGGTTTAGACTCTAGTGGGTATGAGATCACCCTTGAGATTTTCAACCACTGTGATGCCACCCTTTTTAGGGACAACCTGAGTTGGGCTGACCCATTTACTATTAGAGATTGGAAAGATCATACCTGCCTAAAGGAGCTTCAACACCTCCTTCTTTACCCACCTCCATCATTGGAGGATTCAACCTTTTTTGGGCCTATCTAGAGGGTGTATCTTCATCTTCCAATAGAATCTGATGCATACATGTTGAGGGACTAATCCCTTTAATGTCTGCAATGGTCCATCCTATGGCCGTCATATGCTCCCTCAAAACTGCCACCAATCTTTCCTCTTGCTCCTTGGTGAGCTTGTTGGATATGATTATCGGTAGAGTGTCCCCATCACCTAAGAAAGCATACTTAAGATGGTTTGGAAGTTGCTTCAATTCTACCACTGGTGCCTGCACAATATATGGCAAAAGCTTCTCGCTTGGCAAGGTTAGTGGCATGGGCTTTGAGCTCGGTGGCACAAGTGGACGATCCAAGTGAGCATTCAACTCATCCACCACTTCCTGCAGGTCAGTTCTTAAACCCATATATGAAATATCATTCATAATAGCATTTTCCAAGGTGGATCTCAAAGCTTCAAATTCATGCATATTGAAGAATTTTTGAGCAAGTGGTTTTATAACATCTATTAAGCACAAAGAGGAATGTTCGGGAGGGTATTTCATTGCATCATAGATATTGTACTCAACCATTTCCTCGTCGAATTCCATGGTCAAAGTGTAACACCCCTATTTTGCAACACTAGGTATTACCTCCAATGACCTCGGACTTTACCGTCCAAAGTCACCCAAGGCTTTATAATGATATTAAAACTTTTAGAAATGCGGAAATTGACATAAATATACATAAATAAACGGATGCTCACGAATGAGACTTAAAGGTAAGTAAAGATGAAATTGACTAAAAGCGGAATCTTATTTATTGATGAGAACTATCGTTCATTACATTGAGAGTCGTTTTACAAATGATGTAGCAGCGGAAAAAGAAGCCCATATAAAAAGGGTTGAAAAGACATGTTGAAATTACAAGTATATTTACCCAAGACAATTTATGTGATGATGATTTGCTTGGTTTAAAATAGAAGAGTTGGTGTACTATCTTCGGAATGCTTTAATTTGCTTTTATGAAAGTTCCTTCCTTCCTTCAACGTCGTCTTGCCTTGACCTTCTATCCTTGCATAACACTTCTTGAACCATCTAGACTCTATCTTCAACACTTCGGTGTGACTTCCTACAGTCTGGCATTTGTCGCGAAAGGCGAGAAATACCAAGCAAAAATACGGAAAAGTGGAATTAGTCTAAGGAGACTAAGCAAGCGAGAACGGAAATTTTCAAGGGTATTTCGGTAATTTATAATATTCGAGAGATATTATTGGGATGTGTTTTAAGGTATAGCTCTTTTTGTGGGGTTTATCACGACGGAGAAGAGTGTATCTCGAAAGGATATAGCTCGTTTAATCAAGAGAAGAACTACTAGATTGTAGACTTCTTTTTAGAGTAGGAAATATGTTGGGAACGTTATTATTCATTGAAGTTTTTAAAAAACTCTCGCGCCCTTGCGTACCGAGAGCCGGATCGATCATTTGAGATCGGTCCGTTTTTGATGTCTTTTAAATGTGCATTGGCACTTATCTCATATTGTGACAAAAATATCGATTACGTTAATGATTTTTACAGAGTGTGGGGGGCTTGCATGGCCCGGACCACTTAAGGGAAACTCAGTTCCGACACTTAGCTACGGTGCCACTCATCCCTCCTTGCAATCGGAGCGGACATAGATCATGATCGTGAAAGTTGTACTTTAAGGTGAGAGGCATATGACTTAGTAAGTTATATAGAGGTGTCGGGTTAATCCCGCACCCCTCACTATTTCATCCCAAACGATCTCTAAACGAGATTTAAACAATCAAGGACAAAAGCAAGACTAGCATAATAGTCCTATTGAATATTTAAATAGCGGAATAACGATAACAATTGGGTCGTTATTTCTAACAATCGATATTCCTTGTTTCATTTATTATTAGCAAACAAGTTGTTCCCAACATCGAGAAATTTCACGAAACGAATTTTTAAAGCTACAAGGAGAAATTTCACTTGCCTTAGCTTGTACGATTGTGTACTAACAAATGAACTGAAACGTTGTCCTTAAAACGAACCGGGAGCTCGACCTATCGACACGGAATATACGAACGAGCTTTAATAAGAATTTTCTTTAAATTCTTTTTAAGTTTTGGAAATCTCTTATATCCTTATTATAAGAGAATAAATTGCTAAATTATTATAATAATAATTTAGGTGGAGGTGAATAAAATAATAATATTCCTTATTATTATTTCATATTTGTAATATCTTTGTATTCTTTGTAAAAATCTTTATTTTAATTTAATTACTATTTTCTTTTGAAGACCAAGTCATCAAATTATTTAAATTATTAAAAATATTCCTTTTTGCTTAACTTATTATCTTTTATTATAACCAAGCAAAGGAATATCTTTATAAAATCATTAAGATATAGTTTTCATATTTAAAAGAATTATTGTTTTTATTAAACTCATCTTAGGGTGTGAAAAGTCTAAAATACCCTTGTAATTGAATATATTTTATTTCTTTTATTTTTATTTTAATATCCACCTTATCATAAGATCTTTTGAAATCTTTATAATATATTCCCGATTGGGGATAAAATGAGAACAATTTTTATCCTAAGAAATGAGAACAACTCTCACCGTTGATTTTTTGAGATTAAAGGTCAAGATGGACTGCTATCAACACTCACACTCCTTTATTTTTTTTAAAGCTAGAAGGGTATTTTTGTCACACTACTCTATTTTTTATAATTTCCAGCCCCTAAATCTAAGTGTAGCCGATCTCTCCTACTCTTGTTCGTGATTTCAGCCAACTACGACGATCTCCCCTTCGATCCCTCTTTCGATCTCGATCTCCCTTTCGATCTCAATCTCCCTTTTGATCTCGATCTTCCCTTCCTTCGATCCATATTCCTACTCCAAATTGAAGGCACAATGAATTTAGGTAAGTAGTTATGAAGAATACTTAAGAAGAGTTTAGTTTGGTGGATGGTTTCTTACTCTCAAATAATTCCTAAATTTGTTGTTGTTTATGGTTCTTTGTTGTTTGAGATCATGGAGAAATGTGTTGTACTCTTGGTTTTGGGATTGGAAACAAAACATTATAGAAACTAGAATTAAAATTTGTATGCTTATTTGATTGCCCACAGAGTGTTTGATAAAATGTCTCAATGAACATGTTTTGCTAATTTATATAGGAATATTGTTTTTACTATTCTAGTTAGTGAATATGAAGTTAAGGTGGACAAATTGCAAGACCTTTTCATGTATTGGTGATGTTTTAATGTTCAAATTCTCCCTTGTGGATAAAATGAATGTTTGCATATGATGTTTAGTATGCTTTGTTGGATATGATGCTTTCGTGTAGATGTCTATGCATAGTTTTCCACATTGACTAGTTGAAGATTGTTTTGAATCAACAATTAGTACCCTTGTGACCTTTGCAAGATCGTTTCACTTACAATACGTATTGTTATTTTATATGAACCGTATTGTTATTTTCAGTGAACCTTCTTGATTAATATTATGAACCACAATGAGAATATTTGTGAACCAAATGAAAAACAGTATTTTGCACATTTTTACTAGATCTCTTCTTTTCCCCCCTTTTTATTGTAGGTTGTCATCAAACTCCGGTCATCCTAATTTGTCTAATTCGGATAATGATGATAGTATTGATGGGGTTCAATTGAAGGGTCTTGATAATGATGTTAGTGTTGATGGGGTTCATCAAGCTCCAGTCATCCTATCATTTGAAGTAAACTAATAAATACTGGTCATTTGGTTTCCTGATCCATAAAAAATGACCAAATTTGATACAGTTTATGTCAAATAGTATTGTTATTTACATGAACTGCATTGTGATTTTCAATGAACCTTATAGTGTAATATTATGAACCGTTTGTGAACCAAAAGAAAAACGTTTTTTTCACATTCTTATTGCCCATTATGTGTTCCATGTTGCTTATAAATTAGCTTAACTTTTTTCCTTTTTTTTTAATTATAGGTTGTTCATCAAGCTTTGGTCATCCTAACTTGTCTCATTCGGATAATGATGCTAGTAGTGATGGAGTTTCATTGAAGGGTTTTGATAATGATGAGAATGTTGATGGAGTTCCATTGGATGATCATGATGAAGCTAGTGACACCTACATTCTTCACTTATCACAAGATTGTCCTTATTTCATTCCCAAGATTGAACATTGAAGTTCCAATTCTCTACTTGTCTTTTTAGTAGTTGTATGTGTTTGAGGGATTAAGTTGTCTATTTTTATGTTACTTTGTGTTTGACAAATCACTTTGCTGCATTGTAATTGCTTTTAAGGTTGTTTTTTACTTCACATTGAACCCAATGAGCTGAATGTGTTCTTTACCAATTTTATGCATTTTCTGTTAAATGAACTGATTATTTAAAATCCATGAACCTTCATGTTGAACACTATGAACCTTCATGTGTAACAATATGAACCTTCATGTCGAACAATACGAACCGTGTAATTATTTCTATGAAACGTGTAAGTAATCAAGGATCAATCTTTTACATTGTTTTCTCAAAATGGAACCTTTCCATTGCGTAGCATCTGTAGTGATTTCCTCGATCCGCTTCTAGTTAACTATTGTTATAACAATGTAATTTAAAATCATAGGTAGTATTCAATCAACCTACAAGTATAAATTGTGATAACAAGTACACTTACAAACACATGAAACAAAATTTAATGTACTTTAAACCAAAAAACAAATATCATGAACCAAAATTACAACTAGTACGTATGTATGACTTAAAAGACATGAACTGTAAGATGAACTATTATGAACCAAAATTTAATTTACTATGAATCAAAAGAGCAAATGTCATGAACCAAAAAGACATGAACTGTAATATGAACTATTATGAATTGGAGCTTACAAAATCATGAACCGAAAGAAGAGTTATAATGAACCAAAATATATAAAGTGTTTATAGAATTAACCTATGTGGGATTTGAACCCACATCTATGTGCACATACACATTGATCTACCATTTGAGCTAATAGGCTACCAAAGACATGAATTGTATTTGACACTTCTATGAACCTAAGTATACAAAATCATGAACTAATAGAGTAATTATTATGAACCTAGAGTCATTACACTAGTAAGAACACGTATAATAAACCATATCATATAAAATTAAACAATCAGCTTTCTTTATTTTAAAAACTACTTTTCTTACGCTATTCCTTGAACCAATTAAACAAAAACATTTGATATGAAAATGCCAATTTGATTCCAATTCCAAATTCGCACACCAAAACTTAAACTAGTTATAAAAGCCAGCTTGAAATCCCTTGAAATAATGAAGACAACAAGGATCTTCAACATTCAAATTGTTCTATTGTACAAGACCCCAATCTTAATGAAGAAAGCGATAAATGTAAGCAAGTAACTGTTTCGTAATAATGACAAATTTGTATAAGAGCTATTATTTCTCAAATTCAGATCCACAAGACTATTGAGTATCGAAACTCAAAAGGTTTAGAATCAGACCTGTCAAATGGGACATACTCGGAAATTTATCAGTGCCGATGAATTCATAAAAGGAGTCGACCAAATTCGCGCTATTTGTAGAGAAAATCCACAGGAAAAGGGCATCTTGTAGACTACCGGCCACTCGCTAAACGGGTTTGGATCTAGTTAAATGTATGTAAATTGCTCATTCCTTCAAAGAAATTAGAAGAAATTAAAGCGAAATGATTCACCATGATATAGGGGATTTCATGATATTTAGATTGAAGGGATTGGATTTTAGATTTTATGGTTTAGGATTGTTCGGAGTGTATCCATCGATGAGGAGGCAGAGATTGGGGAAGGAGAGATATGAGGGGTTAATGAGAGAATGAACGAGAGAGAAGATGGTTATGGGAAAGGAAGGGTTTTTTTGTCTTGACAATAAAATTTAACACAATTTACCTTCCGTGCCACTAGTTTCTTATTTTAAAATTTGTTTGCATCAGACTTGTTTAAATCTAGACCGTCCACGCATCTCATCCAATGGCCCCAAATTGTTCCCATTTCTCAGCGTAAGGAATGTTTTCACTAGAGCCTAACTCATATATTCCCATTATTACATCCTTCTCTTTTTAATCTTGTCATAAAAGACATACCATTTTATATAAATATATTTATAAGGTAATAAGGCTTTTTCTAGAACTTTCCTTAAATAGAAATCTCTGCTATACTTTATTATGGTAACTATCCAAGTATAATATTTACTAATAACATCTTATTATTCATTAAATAATTTACCCATATATCTTTTAGTTTATAAGATAGAAACATGCCTTATAAGTTATAACATCATCTTATAACTAGGACCATATAATTTATTTATTTATATCTAAGATCATAATAATATCTTTTCTTATCTTTTATATCTTTTTATATAAGATATCTTTTAACAAACTAACATGCTTACAATTTTATGCCATTAATAATGTATATAACATACTCTTTAATATATCCACTGTTTTTATTTAATAATTCTCATGTCTTGAGATTTACTTTTATTATTTAATTTAACCATGCAAGACAAAAGCTAACAATAATGGGATTACTTATTTTGATTTTATCTTATTTACCCAACAAGATCCTTTTAACAATATCTTGTCTATGTTAAAGTCATTTTTATATTATGCAATTTCCTTGAGTTCATATTAATATAATTCAACTAAATTTAATAAAAAGGATAAGATTTTTACCCTTACCATATTACATCTCTTATTCTTCCTTATAAATATCTTTTAATCCATATTTAAATCATACAATATATCTTAAGACTAATATATCTTATCAACATACTTTTAAGCTTATCATATGCTTTTTAAAAAGACATGTAATCACTTTATGTATTATAAAAAGTCTTAAGATGATAATTTCTATCATCTTGCTCAAATTCTTTTATTCATTAAAATAAGTTCCAAGTAAGGTAAACATATTATTTATATTATACTTTTCAAGTATATAAACTCAAGTTTTAAATCCTATGATTTTATTTAACAATCTTCAAATTTAAAATCATCTATATTATTCTTATAATTTATTTAAAATTATTCTTTGTCTTGCCATATTTATTTCTTTTTATAAAAACCACATGCATGTTATTATTCTTTTCAAATTATCAACAACCTAATATGCTTAAAATATCATTTTTATGAATTTTAATATTCTAGGGACTCACATATGATTTATTGAAAGTTATATTTCTCTTAGATGGGCATGCAAATTAATTTAATTACATAATTTCCTTTTTAAAAGCTCATTTATAATATTTAGTGAATTTATTTGAATAAAAATTATATATATTTAAAATTATTTTATAAAGAGATAGAAAATTAAAATACGAGTCGAAAAATTATACCGAGCGATAACGGGACGGAATGGGCACGTATTTCGAGATGAACGAGGTTGGGCTTCTCCTTTCTCTTTTACTCTTAAAAAAATCTGATGGGCTAATTAAATACATATGGGCCTAATAAAACCTCAACCCAAAAATCAACGAAAGGCCCAAAAGTTCCCACCTTCTTCTTTCTTCCTTCTTCTTACGTGAATAGAACTAGAGAGTGTACAGGATAGAACAACGATGGACATTGACGGCTCCAGGCGGGGTAGGGCGGCGCCTCTGGTGGCCGGCGGTGGCTCGCACGGGTGGTGGTGGCATCCCGCAGGTGGTGGCCCAAGGAGGAGGAAAAGTTTTTTTTGTGGATTTTTGAAGAAAAAATCAGATTTGGGGCAAAAACAAATTCTGGAATTTTTGGCCTTAGAATGGACGAAGTTGAAGAGGAGAATGAGAGGTAATTGTTGTGTGAATTTTACAATGAAGTTTCAGCCTTTAAATAGGCAAATTTGTGAGCTCCCTTGATCCTCATCAATGGAGATTGACCAATGGTGGGAGAGGAGGTTGATGACAATAGGTTGATTTTGTGTTAGTTTGTTGATGACAAAGGATGATGCAATATCTTAGATGGTCTTAGAAGCAATTGAGATGATTGGGAGGCCATTGAAGCATGTATTGGATTAACGTCAGTTCAATCAAGCAAAAGTCTGATCTCCTCTTAGAAGAAGAAAATAAAGATTGTTTATAATTAAAAGAGTTGTCTTATGAGTAATCAAGTTACAATGGCTTAGTGGTTTGGAGTGTGAGTTGTTATAGAAGAGGTGCAAGAGGTTTTTGATCCGAGTCCCGGCTCTTGCCTCTTTTTATTTGCCTTGTTTTCATATTTTTGCTTCCTTGAATTATTACATTAATAAAAATTCAAAAATTATTAATTATATTTGTTTTGAATTTTATTTGCCATTTTGACAATCTTTTATAACCTTTTTATAATTTATTAAGAAAATTATAAGAATATTTAAACTCTCTATTTTAGAGAAAAATATTTAATTAAGTACCCGATTTGCTTAATATATTTAGGAAAATTCTTAATTGTCATTGCAATAAACTTTTACAACCTCTTTATAATTTACTATGAAATTATAAAGATTATTAAGTTCTCTACTTTAGAGAAAAAAATTATTGGGATAATTACCCATTTTATTTTATTTAGAATTTAGCGGATATTACACAAAGAACCACTACACGCATCAATTTTTGTCTTAGCTGTTTTCAAGAAAGGTCTACCTAATAGAATAGGTGCAACATGTTTATCATGGTCCATATCCAATACATAAAAATCAGCAGGAAATATTAAAGTATCAACCATAACAAGCACATCTTCAACTATCTCCCTAGGGTACACATTAGATCTATCAGCTAATTGTATGACAACACCAGTCTCTTGCAGAGGACCCAATTCAAGCATTTTATAGAAGGAATAAGGTAACACATTAAATGAAGCACCTAGATCTAGCATAGCCTTGTCAATTTTTGCGTCACCAAATATGCAAGGGATAGTGAACATGCTAGGGTCACCACATTTCTGAGGCATGCGCCTTTGAAACACAAAAAACACATGTTCACTCACAAAGATCTTCTGTTTTCCCTTAAGCTTTTGAGTTCTTTTTATGGTGCATAATTCTTTCAAAAACTTAGCATATCTAGGGATGCTTTTAATCAAATTGAGTAAATGAATGTTTACCTCACATTTGCTGAATGTCTCGAACAGTTCCTTGTCATTTTATGACTTCCGGGTCTCCTTTGCAGCTTCTGGGAAAGGTGGAACAAGTGTATAAGACCTCGGAGGAACACGGAGAAATCACCGTCGACGCGGTCTTCGAAACAGGAGGCGCGGGCGCGCCATCGTCAGGCCGCGGCCGCGTCGCACCATGTGCAGTTGTGGTGTCTTCTTTCTCCCCCGCGTCAAGTTTCTCGAACTTACTATTGAAATTAAGCAGGCTCGGCTCAATAGGGCGCGGTTGCGTCACTTCAGGTTACTCACCGCGCCCGCGGAGGTCCACGTCAGCAAAAATCCGAGGCGGCGACTGCTCTTTCTATCTATCTATCTTTATTTATTTCCGATATTATTTTATTTTGTACGTGTTGTTCGAGATTATTTAGACCTATTTTTGAAGTTTGTTTTGTATTCTCTCTTAGACCTAATTTCAGACTTTGATATTTTCTCTCTTATGGAGAACTAAACTCTTTTGATTCTATTCAAGTTGAAGTTTTTCAGACTCAAGTTGTTGTGAGATTCGTCTATTCAGGTTTATTTCTACAGGTTATTTCAATTCTTTTGTGCGTAATTTATATTGATTGTGTTGATTTCTTCAGGCCTAGCTAACTTGTTGGAATTAATATTATCTATTGCTAGATTTAGGTTTTCTCGTAGCAAAGCATGATCTTTGTAGCAACTCAATTGATTTAGGACTCGTTGGACTAAAACAATTGAGAAGAGATTTGAATGCATGTTGATTGTTTGACTCGTTGGAATTCAATTGCATGTATCCTGTTTATCCTTGTTCTTAATGCTAATATCATTATTATTTATGATCGTTTCATGAATTGTTTGGATGTTAAGTTGCATGTCTCGTTGCCATGTTATAATTCTTATCAGGATAGGAATAACTGAAAGAAATAACTTGTTTGAATCTAGGATCAATAACTTGAGGAAGAAAAGTGGATACTTGAATAGGATTGATTTTCCCTAATTGATAAAAATCCAACTTTTGCATTGTTTGATTGCTTGCTTTGTTTGTTTCAATTCCTTAGTTTTAGAATATTAATCAAAATCCCCCCCTTTACTACCTTTCTGAGTTGATAATACTACTACTTAGAATACAAGTGTTGATGTTCGCATTTTTAGTATAGTTTTTAGTAGGTTTTCTTTGCTTTTTAGGTTTAGTTTTGTTATGTTTAGGATTAGTTTTGAGTGTTTTTTGGTAGTTTTGCATATTTCTATGAAAAGAGTGGAAGCTACGCTATTTTGTGTATTTTGTAGGTTTTAGCAAGGAAAGGAGCTATATGGAGCTGAATTTTGAGCATTACAGTGAAAGACGGAGGAGTACAAGATGAAGAAGTCAGAGCTTAAGATTACGAGAGGAAGTGTGGAAGAAAACAATGCCTAGGCTCGTTAACGAGGCTGTGAGGGCTCGTTAACGAGGCCACGAATGAGAAGAATTGAAGATTTATTTTATAATTCACCGATCCTGAGCGGGAATTTATTTCCGTGTCGGTTGAGTATCTTTTTAGAATCTTTTGGGGTTATTAGAATATGTATTTTAGGTCTTAATATCTTTTTAGATTTTATTTCTATCTTTTAGGGTTTGTTTCTATCTTTTTAGGAAAGTTTATATCTTTTAGCCTTTTTTAGTTTTTAGCTTTTTAGTATAAATATCCTTCTATCTAGCATAGAAAAGGGGAGGCTTTTTGAAGGGAAGTTTTTAGTAGAGATTTTCGAAGGGCCAAGAGAGGAGAAGTCGGATTGGAGTCGGATCGAAGAGGCTCGGTAGACGACAGTCACCGGGATCGGTAGTTGTGATTTTGATTCTGTATTTTGATGTTTTCGGTTTCTTCTGAATCTCTGTAAGACGATATTTTCTTATTAATTTGAGTTTTGTTTTGTTTTCAATGTTTCTTTTGATTGAAGTTATTGGTTTCTTAGTCATGATTAGTGAGTAGTTTCCTTTTCTAGGATCGGGGTTAAGCCCGACATAGTTGAGCATGTTTAATGAGTAAGATTGTGTGTTGATTGCCTTTTATCTTTTATTGAGGATTGTTTGTTGTGCTTATACCGAAACGAAAGTTGAGGTAATTTAGGTTTTTAACTTGATTGAAAGAGAAAGTTAGTAACTTGAAGTTTGATATTGTTTGAATACGAAAGTTTCAAGCTTTAGATCCAAAACAAGCAATTAAGTGAATTAGGATGCGAAAGTTTGTTAATTTACTTGTTAAGTCAACGAAAGTTGATGACTCTATCTGTTTAAAGGCATGATCTTATCTTCTTACGAGTTTTTATGCTTGGCTATGTTGTGGTGTCCCTAAATCCTAGATCTTTGTTTTATTCGAATTATTTCCAAGTGAACTTTTGTTGCTGAGTACTTACCTCGGTACCGAATTTAATTAGAATTTAATTAGGTCGTTATTTGAAGTGTTCTTGTGTTCGGTGGTTCGTTAACAACCCTGACAACGTCGTTAACGAGGCTGCTTGTGAGTGTTTTTTATTTGTTTTTGTTTATTTTTTAATAGATTGATAAACGAACAACCTTGCTTCCTGTGGAACGATCCTGACCTCCCTATACTCAGCGGGGTCTTGATTATAAATTTATTTGTTGTCAAGAAACCCTTTCAACAAATTGGCGCCGTTGCCGGGGAAGCAACGAGTTTGTTAGTTTATCTTTGGGTTCGGGAATAGCCCGACCCCGTTTTTGTTTTTAATTTTTGTTTTCTTTGTCTGTTTTCTCAGTGTATGCTGGTAGGACGACGAAGGCTTCAGTTTGATAACACCGGTTATTACTCAGAACCCGAACGTTCCCTACACCGTCGACTCCGAGAAAACTGAGCCATGGCCACAGCAGAAGAGATGGCTCGCGAGTTAGAGATCCTCTGGACCCAGATGGAAGCACTGAAAGCCGAGAAGGACGACGCAGACGCCGAAGCTGAGCGTCAACGAGATGATAAGGCTCGACTACAAGAAGAGCTTGATGCATATCCAAGGAATGCCAAACAATACATGCATCCGGAACTGAGGGTGCCAGAATCTCCTATTGTGCTTCCAGCGATAGAGAAACCTTTTGAGATCAAGTCTCAATTTATATCCTTAATCAAACGGGCTCAGTTTGAAGGGAAACCTGCTGAGTGCCCTATGGAGCATATTAGAAACTTTCTTGATTTATGTGACACCATAGCTGCTGAAGGTGTCTCATTAGAATATGTTCTGTTAAAAGCTTTTAGATGGTCTCTTACTGGAAAGGCCCTGAACTGGTTGGAGAGCCTACCTTCTAAGTCTATCAGGACTTGGAAAGCTTTGTAAGATCAATTTCTTACAAAGTTTTTCCCTCCTGCTAAGACAACGGAGTTGAGGAAACGCATCACCTCCTATCACCAGTTGCCTAATGAAACATTTGTTGAAACATGGGAAAGATTCAAAGAGATGCTTAGACAGTTCCCTACTCATGGGCAACCTTTATATGTTTTGCAAGAAATCTTTTTCCAGGGTATCAACGCAGAGACCAAGAACCGCATCAACACGCATACTACGTGCGGTTTTATAGAGATGAACCCGACAGAGGCGTGGAAACTGTTGGATAAGCTAGCTAATTACGATGCTATGTATGGAACCCAACAAACTCCACAAACTCAAAAACGTCTCTACATACCTAACCGAGAAGAAGTTGACCCAGATGTTAAAAATCAATTCTTACAAGATGAGGTCAACCGTCTGAGGAAACAGGTAAGTTTTCTGAAATCCTCTCAATCATGTCAAGAATGTGGTCCTTCTGCACATAGTACTTCTGCTTGCACTAACATTGAGCAGGTTAGAACCGCTGAGACAATAGCTGAGATGAACTATACGCGAGGACCATACAGGAACCAGCCTAATTATAATGACAGGTCGAACAACTATCAACCATGGGGCAATTAGAATACAAGTCAAAACTACGCAGGGCCCCCACCAGATAGACGACCTGCACCATATTGACCTCCAGGCCATCAGGAGACGCCATCATGGGTTCAGGAAATAAAGGAGAGCATTAACGGAGTGAACAACAAAGTTGATGAAGTTCAAGCCAAACTGAACCGACAAGATAAAAGATGGGGAGAGTTCGATATTTGGAAGAGGAGTGTTGATTCCCAACTAGGGGACTTAGCTGCACGGATTCCAAGACCACAAGGGCAACTCCCGGGCCTCCCCGAGGAGAACCCTAGAGGCCAAATAGCAGCAGTGCACCTCAGAAGTGGGAAGACATTACCGGAGAGAGTTCAAGCTGGAGAGAAGGAGGAACAAGACCTCGCAAAACGGCTCGTTAACGAGCCAGCGAGAGCAAATACCGAGTCTACAAACCAGGATGACGAGGCTTCAAGGGTTCCTGACGACCCTACCACAGGTAAGTTCTCTAAACCGAGCCTCCTTCTCAATCCCAGGGTAGTTAACGACCCCACCAGGGTCGGTAACTGTTGAAAGGATTTCCCGACAACAAATAAATTTGTAGTAAAGACCCCGCTGAGTACAGGGAGGTCAGGTTCGTCCACGGGAATTAGAAGAATCTATGTCTAGCTACTAATCCTAATAAAAGAAAGCAAAACAAAGCAAAACACTCAAACTGACGCTCGACACCGACCCAAAACAGGTCGTAACCGACCAACACTTCAACACAAACGCAGGAGAAAACAAGAAACTCAGGTGCTCGGCACCGACCTAACAGGGGTCGTAACCGACCTATCCGGGTATGAGAAAATTCCGAAAAACCAAATTAAAGAAGATCTAGAGCAAAGGATTCACCACAACAAGTTTATACATGCAAACATGAATCAAAATCAACCATAAATAATCCCATGTATGACTCTCGTCATGATAAATCAAGTAAAAATCTTAACTTTCATAAAGATCTAAACTTGCAATCCTACTTGTTTCCTAAAGGTTTAACTTTCGTTTCAACCAAATATAATCCACATTCACAACTAAATCTTTCAATTCACTCATAAACATGAACATGCTTTGACTTTCATCAAGGAATAGGTAGCAAACAAGAGGATAATGGATAGAAATTAAAAGAGATGGTTCATTCAAATATTCATGTCTTAATCATGCATAACTCGTCGGGTTTCACCCCAACCTTAGAAAGTAGACTACTCACGATCCATAAAACAATCAACAATGACAAACGAAAGAGAAGACATGATTCAAATTCAAACAAACTTCAATTAAAAGAAAACTTACAAACTCAAGCAAACCTCCAAGTCTCTCTAATTGTCCAAGAGCTTGGAATCAAAGAAATCTAGAAAACCAAACTTGCAACTTGTTCCGTCTCCACAACAAACCCTAAGAACGTTTTTTTTCCAAATCAGCCTCTCTTGAAATAAAACCCTAAAGATCCTTATACAGTGGTAGAAATAAATCTATATGGAAACTAAAATCTATCTTAAAAAGGCCCATAAATAAAACAATTACTAAACCAAACTTAAGGCGCAAGTAATAATTCGGCAACACACGGAGTGGGTCGTCACCGACCATGACTGGGTCGTCACCGACCCCCTGGCTGCACATAACTTCCTCATTTCTTGCTCAAAACTTGCTCCAATGCTTGGCTTTCCTTCATTGTTCCTTCTTCAATCGCTCTTGGCCTTTTAAGACGTCCTTTAGCTCCTTCTTCAAGCACTTAAACCTTGAAACCTTCACTCTCAAATCATCTAACCTTCACATGTATTGACTCTTGCTCTTCTATAAACATCACCACAAAACAATCTTTTAGCACCACCTCCTAGAAAGCTTTAAAAACCGAAATATCTCCTCCTCAACGCTTCAAAGACCTACAAAACATCAAACACACTTATGTAGACTCCATATCTTAAGATAATATGAAAATCCACAAGAACGACTCAAAACGACACAATAAACTTAGAAAAGACTCAATCCTAACTAGAAAACTACCCATGAAAACTAACTAGAAAGTGCGACATCAAAATACCCCATACTTAGACTTGCTTGTCCTCAAGCAATCACTTAGCATGCATCAAAACCAATAAACAAAACTCAAGAATCAGCTTATAGGAAAAATAAGCACAAGTGGAATAATGAGCAAACGACTTCCACATCCTAGCATACATGAACATTTCAAGTAATCACAATCCAACCTTACCAAGGAATGTATTTCACTCAACTCTCAAAGTGTTTAGGGTATAGCAATGATCTCTCAACTCAAATTCCAAGTACAAAACCGCATAGTCGGGAACTTATATAAACAAACTCTCCACCGAAGAAGTCAAAACAAGTCAAATCATCAAATGAACTCGGGTGGCTCAATAAAAACTTCAAAGAAGTCTCTATTCGGCCGGGTTGTAATGAGGCTCGGTGAAAACAAAGGGTGTGGAAATAATTTGGCCTTGTGGTGCTAACTAATCCGGGAATCAAGACTCCTAGACTATACATCACTCATCCAACGTTCTTTCCTCTTCTTCAATCACCAAACACTTCAACTTTACAATGCACATCCCTTTTTCACCTATCATCATTCGTCTTTCTTCTATTCTTTTGAAGGCCTTGGACTCTTTGCATTTATTATATGGAACTTCTCTTCTCTTTCTTTTCTTTTTTTCTTCTTTATTATTTTTTTTACGGGGATGGTCGGCACCGACCCACTTTGGGTCGGCACCGAGCTACATATATGCATTGTCGAGTCCAAAAACCTTTCATTCCTTTTGATTTTCAAAGACAACACCTTTAATCTACCTTCCATAATCTCTTTGTTTTTCACCCATTTAAATCATACAATTTTCAACAATTTCTTCTAAATCCTAATACCCGGATCAAAGAGGTCAAGCTTATCATGGCTAGGGAATTTTTTTGTGGAGCTAGAAATAGGCTTTAAGCTCAAAAATAAGGGCTACAAAAAGAGGGATCATGTATAGGTAGGAAAAGGAATATAATAGGCTTATAAAAATGAGTTCAAAATCATTTGATTCAATCAATTAATGAGCAAATCTCCATTGGTCTCAAATTTTAAAATAACCATGCCATTGTCAATTGGTATATTTGCACTTGGAAGAGTATTTCACACATGAAAGAGAAAGGAGTAAAAATGTACATCCTTTATAGGCCAAAAATATCTCACTTAGGTTCATATTTTGTTGGATTGCTTTTACTTAGAAATATGTATGCTCAATTTTCATTGTAAGCTCATAACTCAAAAAGCAAGATCATGGTTTAGGTGATTCTTAAAGCATGTCATTGGGATTATATGATAATGCAAGCAATTTCCGTCCTAGAACATCTAAGGGATAGGGCATTTATCCATCTAAAAATTCCAAAAGAAAAAAACTCAAAACAAGACTAAACACATCTAAACACATATTAACACAAAGCAACACATGACTTAAACAAATAAAGACTCATACAAGTAATCTCTCAAACCACCCCATACTGAAACATCAATGTCCCCATTGATTAAGAAAGTAAGGAGAAAGGAAAGAGAACTTACTTGGACACAACTTGAAGCGTTGACATAGGAGGAGGATCATTCTTGAGGAGGTTGAGGAGGTGGTGAAGGTTGGTAAAGGTATTGCCCCAACCAATGGTTGAATTCCTCTTGAGCTTACCATCTTGCGACATCCTCTTTATGGTCTTCATAATACTCAACTCGGAAGTCGTGGAGCTCTTGTTGGTGGTTGACGAATTGGTTGTGGTGGTGGTTGAGTGCTCCATAAAGATGGTGTTGGTGAAGCATAAGAGCATCTATTTTAGCCGAGAGAAGAGAGATATCGGGGTTACCGCCCGAGCTTGAACCGGTATTGTACGTGCCTTGTCCTTGGAAGTTAGAGCCACCGGATCCATCAAAGCCATACGGATGTGGATAGTAAGGGACCATATCCGCCTGAGGTCCCATGGTGTAGTCCATCAGGTCGACACCGGACTGGTTTTGGAATTGGCTGTCCATTGGAGGGTCGCCACCGACCTCATGTTGGTCGTAACCGAGCAGGTGGTGGTCGTCACCGACCCTCTGGTGGTCGTCACCGACCTCCCCAGTGTGGCTCCATGTTGAATCCGAGTCGGAAGATGCTCCTCTTGGCGGTGGATTGGGTATGGCTCGGCGGAATCTGCTGGGTTGGCGTCTAATCTTCTTATCATCCCGAACTTTGGCTCTCAAAGGGTAAGGAGCGGGGGCCCAAGCATCGTACCAATTAAGGAGATAGAAAAGCTCGAGATTCTCCTCGGTAAGCTCAACATCATGAGTCTCATGCTTGCTAATATAGAACTTGCTGATGTAGCCGGTGGGAGATGGAGCAATCACCTTAGAATTCACAAAATACTTGACGTCCATAGCAATGACCGGTTTTGAAGAGTAGGCGGAGAGGTTGATGTTTAAGGACTTAGCAAGAATAGCAACAAGCCACCCAAAGTAGGTAGTAGTGTGGGTCTTTTGGTTTTGGTGGTTGATGACGGCCGTAGCATACTCGAATCCCAAGTTCATGTGAACGGTTGGCTCGTAGAGCATGGTGGTTAAGCATGCAATTTCTTGCTTGTGTGGGCGAGAGAGCTCATATCGTGGCCAAATAGTGGACCCCAAGATGCGAAGGATAATCCGGAAAACCGGACTTGCAATGTAGACGCCGGGAAGGTGGTTGGTGGGATACTCTTCTTTGCCGGTGAGGTATTGCCACAACTTCTTGGCGGGAAAGTCCGTTTGTTTGTAGGAGCCGGGTGGGGCACGGAAACCTAAGAGCTTGTTGAATTTCTTGATGTTCATCTCATGCCCTTCATTACCAAGTTGGAAAGTGATCATGGAGCGATTGAAATCGTCCTCATTCCGGTATAAGCAGAAATTAGACATGAATTCACATGTTAGCGCCACATAATGCTCCTCGATAGGATGTACAATGAGGTGTTGAGCACCAATCCAAGAGAAGGCCTCGAACACCTCTCTATGAACACCGATCTTGTCGGCCCCGGCCCGTTGATAAGCTCGGACATTCACATCACCGTTCCACATCTCAATAAACCGAGCTTTTTGATCCTCCGAGTCAAACACCACCGTATCCACTTTTTGCTTGTTCTTCTTTTGCTTCTTGGATTGGGGACGAGAGGATGAAGCCATTGTCCTACAAAACATGCAACAACTTTCCAAGATAATTTCCATAATTTGAAAGAACAAGGCCAAAACACAAGATACCCATGTCAATTCCAAAGAAGTACCCCATACTTATTCGAAGAAACATGCTTAAATTTAGAAAGGATCTCAACCTAGCATGCTTAATCATGAAAAATAAATAAGTAGAGGGAAAGATCAAGCAAAAAGCACCCCAAATCATGGTAAAAATAGCTCCATTATCATGTATGAACAAAGGGACACTCGTCAATCGGGGTCGGTACCGACCCTTGGGAGCATGGTGTCGAGCAATTTCGAAAATGTAGGAGCTGGGGGGTCGTCACCGACCCATTGGGGGGTCGGCACCGACCGTTCCGGGCAAAAAGACGCCCTCAAATTCGGTTCTTGTGCAAGAAAGTGTACCCAAAAATTCCTAATAAGAATCAAATACTCTCTCAATCAAACAAACAACCAAATAAGCATCAAGAGTTCCACATGCAATCCCCAATTAATCAAGGAATGATATAGATCCAACCACCTAAACATGCAAACAACCCAAATTTCCATATTCAAATACAAGAACACCCAAAACCTAGGTTTTCAACTAATCCCTCAAACATAAATCAAGTAAACTTGTATATAAGATCGAAGGAATAGAAAAACATACCAAAGATGATCAAGCGTATAAGAATGAAAGTAAAAGGAGGTCGTTGATGTTCGCATTTTTAGTATAGTTTTTGATAGGTTTTCTTTGCTTATTAAGTTTAGTTTTGTTTAGTTTAGGTTTAGTTTTGAGTATTTTTAGTTAGTTTTGCATAATTCTGTGAAAAGAGTGGAATCTACGCTATTTTGTGAATTTTGCAGGTTTTAGCGAGGAAAGGAGCTAAATGGAGCTAAATTTGGAGCATTGCAGCGAGAGACGGAGGAGTGCAAGATTGAAGAAGTCGAAGCTCGAGAGTACAAGAAGAAGTGTCGAAGAAAACAAACCCCAGGCTCGTTAACGAGGCTGTGAAGGGTCGTTAACGAGGCCACGAAAAGAAAGATTTCGAGTATTATTTTTATTATTAACCGATCCTGAGCGGGAATTTATTTCCGTGTCGGTTGAGTATCTTTTTAGAATCTTTTGGGGTTGTTAGAATATGTATTTTAGGGCTTAATATCTTTTTAAATTTTATTTCTATCTTTTAGAGATTGTTTCTATCTTTTTAGAAAAGTTTATATCTTTTAGCCTTTTTAGTTTTTAGCTTTTTTAGTATAAATACCCTTCTATCTAGCATAGAAAAGGGGGCTTAATTTTGGAGAAGTTTTTAGGGAGTTATTTTAGAGGATATTTGTGAAGGCCGAAGGAGAGGGAGATCGGATCGGAAAAGGATCACTAGGCTCGGTCGACGACGGTTGTCGAGTGTTCGTTGGTCGTGTTTGTGGTTCGTTGTTTTTTTTTCTCGGTTTCTTCTGAATCTCTGTAAGACAATATATTTTTCTTATTAATTTGAGTTTTGAGTTTTGTTTTAATGTTTTATTTTATTGAAGTTTGTAGTTTCTTAGTCATGATTAGTGAATAGTTTACTTTTCTAGGGTCGGGGTTAAGCCCGGCATAGTTGAGCATGTTGGATGTGTAAGATTGTGTGTGAATGCCTCTTATCTTTTATTGAGATTGTTTGTCGTGCTTAATACCAAGACGAAAGTTGAGGTAATTTAGGTTTTTAACTTGATTGAAAGAGAAAGTTAGTAACTTGAAGGTTGATATTGTTTGAAAACGAAAGTTTCAAGCTTTAGATCCAAAACAAGCAATTGGGTGAATTAGGATGCGAAAGTAGATTAATTTACTTATTAAGTCGACGAAGTTGATAACTCTATCTGTTTAAAGGCATGATCTTATCTTCTTACGGAATTCTTATGCTTAGCTATGTTGTGGTGTCCCTTGTCCTAGATTTTTGCTTAAATTGAATTATTTCTGGTAAATCTTCATTGCTGAGTACTTGCCTTGGTACCGAATTTTAATTAGAATTTAATTAGGTCATTAGTTAATATTTTGTGTGTTCGGTGGCTCGGTAACGATCCTGACAACATCGTTAACGAGGCATCTCGTGAGTGTTTTGTTTGATTTTGTTTGGTTTTTGTTAGATTGATTGACAAACAACCTTGCTTCCTGTGGAACGATCCTGACTCCACTGTACTCAGCGGGGTCTTGACTTACAAATTTATTTATTGGCCGAGAAACCCTCTCAACAAATTGGCGCCGTTGCCGGGGAAGCAACGTGTTGTTAGTTTATCTTCGGGATCGGGAATAGCCCGACCTCGTTTTTGTTTTTAATCTTTGTTTTCTTTGTTTGTTTTCTCAGTGTATGCCGGTAGGACGAAGAAGGCTTCAGTTTGATAACACAAGTTATTACTCAGAACCAGAACGTTCCCTGCACCGTCGACTCCGAGAAAACCGAGCCATGGCCACAACAGAAGAGATGGCTCAAGATTTAAGATCCTCCGGACCCAGATGGAGGCACTGAAAGCCGAAAAGGACGGCGCAAACGCATACAAGGCTCGACTGCAAGAAGAGCTAAATGCCTATCCAAGGAATGCCAAGCAATACATGCATCCGGAACTGAGGGTGCCAGAATCTCCTATTGTGCTTCCTGCGATAGAGAAACCTTTTGAGATCAAATCTCAATTTATATCCTTAATCAAACGGGCTCAGTTTGAAGGGAAACCTGTTGAGTGCCCTATGGAGCATATTAGAAATTTTCTTGATTTATGTGACACCATAGCTGCTGAAGGTGTCTCGTTAGAATATGTTCTGTTAAAAGCTTTTAGATGGTCACTCACTAGAAAGGCCCTGAACTGGTTAGAGAGCCTACCTTCTAAGTCTATCAGGACTTGGAAAGCTTTGTATGATCAATTTCTTACAAAGTTTTTCCCTCCTGCTAAGACAACGGAGTTAAGGAAACGCATCACCTCTTATCACCAGTTGCCTAATGAAACATTTGTTGAAACTTGGGAAAGATTCAAAGAGATGCTTAGATAGTGCCCTACTCATGGGCAACCTTCATATGTATTGCAAGAAATCTTTTTCCAGGGTATCAACGCGGAGACCAAGAACCGCATCAACACGCATACTGCGTGCGGTTTTATGGAGATGAACCCGACAGAGGCGTGGGAACTGTTGGACAAGCTGGTGAATTACGATGCTATGTACGGAACCCAGCAAGCTCCACAAACTCAAAAACGTCTCTATGTGCCTAACCGAGATGAAGTTGACCCCGATGTTAAAAATCAATTCTTACAAGATGAGGTCAACCGTCTGAGGAAACACGTAAGTTTTCTGAAATCCTCTCAATCATGTCAAGAATGTGGTTCTTCTGCACATAGTACTTCTGCTTGCACTAACATTGAGCAGGTTAGAACCGCTGAGATAATAGCTGAGATGAATTACATGAGAGGACCCTACAGGAACCAGCCTAATTATAATGACAGGTCAAACAACTATCAACCATGGGGCAATCAGAATACAAATCAAAATTTCGCAGGGCCCCCACAAGATAGACGACCTGCACCATATCGACCTCCAGACCATCAAGAGACGCCATCATGGGTTCAGGAGATTAAAGAGAGCATCAACGGAGTGAACAACAAGGTTGATGACGTTCAAGCCAAGCTGAATCGACAAGATAAAAGATGGGGAGAGTTCGATATTTGGAAGAGGAGCGTTGATTCCCAACTAGGAGACCTTGCTGCACGGATTCCAAGACCACAAGGACAACTCCCGGGCCGCCCCGAGGAGAACCCTAGGGGCCAAATAGCAGCGGTACACCTTAGGAGTGGGAAGACACTACCGGAAAGAATTCAAGCTGAAGAGAAGGAGGAAAAGGACCTCGCCAACCAGCTCGTTAACGAGCCAGCGAGAGCTAGTACCGAGCCTACAAGCCAGAATGACGAGGCTCCGAGGGTATCTAACGACCCTAACCCAGGTAAGTCTACTAATTCGAGCCTTCCTCTCAATCCCAGGGTAGTTAACGACCCCACTAGGGTCGGTAACGACCCGCCGAGGCAATCAATCAACCCCAGTGTCGACCCGGTACTCTCACCTCTCGAGCCTAACTTGGTTCCGAGAATGGTGAAATCTCTTCCATTTCCTACTAAGAAATCTATGGACTCTACTGAGAGAAAGTTCAAGCGTTTCGTTAAGATTCTTCAGGGCATTAATATTTCCATCCCATTCGCTGACGCCCTAAGCGAAATGCCGGCTTACAAAAAATTTTTGAAAGATATTCTTAGAAGGAAAAAGGTTTATTACAGAGCTGCAGGATGAAGTCAGATCGATAGCTTTACCAGAAAAGCTAGGAGATCCCGGGAGGTTTGCAATCACAATCGGCATAGGCAACCACAAGTTCAAAGCTTTATGCGATCTTGGTGCCAGTGCTAGTCTTGTTCCGCTCTCAATCTGGTCTAGAGCAAATATGGGACCACTGGAGCCCGTCAACATGCGGCTTTACATGGCAGACGGATCTTGCATCAAACCAACAGGGCTGCTAGAAGACTTCCCAGTTCAAGTGGGCAATTTCTTTGTTCCTAATGACTTCATCGTTATGACAATGCCCGAAGATCCAGTTGTGCCTATTATTTTGGGAAGACCATTCCTTGCTACAGCAGGAGCCATGATCGATGTTAGGAGAGGACTCCTAACTTTCGAAATTGGGGATGAGGTGACGGAATTCCAATTCAAACAATCCAGGGAGTCCGACAAAGCTGAGGTCAAGATGCTCTACACCCACAAGGAGATCATTGAATGTGGAGACCCCATAGGAAGATCAGCATACAATGATGAAATTTCAGGGCAAAGATGGGCGGAAATAACCACTGCAGTCTTAGTAACGAGTCCTCCAGCATCGTTACCGATTCTCCTGGCAGAAGACGCATGCTCGTTAACGACCCACCTAGGTTCGTTAACGACCCTAGCCGAAGATGGCGAGATCTCAGCTTTTGAATGCTTTCATGAAGTGTTGAAGACGGAACCAGAAGATCCAATTCTAATCCCTGCCGAACCGTCCCCAACACTTAAACCTTTGCCAGATTCCCTCAGGTATGAATTCCTCGGTCCTAATTCTACTCTACCTGTCATCATTAATGCTGGATTAAAAGATGAAGAAGTAGGAAAACTCCTGAATGTGCTTAGGATGCATAGAAAAGCCATAGGCTACTCCCTAGATGATATAACTGGCATATCCCCTTCTCTTTGCATGCATAGGATTTACATGGAGGACAATCATAAACCCACCATAGAGCATCAACGTAGATTAAATCCTAATATGAAGGATGTAGTTAAAAAGGAAATTATTAAATTACTTGATGCTGGGATCATATTTCCTATTTCGGACAACCAATGGGTGAGTCCGGTCCATATAGTCCCAAAGAAAGGGGGGATGACTGTGATAGAAAATGAAAAGGGAGAGCTTATTCCGACTAGAACCACCACTAGTTGGAGGATGTGCATTGATTATAGGAAGCTTAATAGTGCTACTAGAAAAGATCATTTTCCGCTTCCTTTCTTAGATTAGGTGTTAGAACGCTTAGCCCAACATGATTATTTCTGTTATTTAGATGGCTATAGCGGCTTTTGGCAGATTCCCATTCATCCTGATGATCAAGAGAAAACAACCTTTACATGTCCCTATGGAACCTTTGCTTACAAAAGAATTCCATTTGGGCTTTGCAATGCCCCTGCTACTTTTCAAAGATGTATGATGGCTATTTTTTCAGATATGATAGAGGATATTGTAGAGGTTTTTATGGATGACTTTTCTGTTTATGGTTCTTCATTTGATTCTTGTCTTGCTAACCTTGCACGAGTGCTTAAAAGATGTGAAGAAACCAATCTTGTACTTAATTGGGAAAAGTGTCATTTTATGGTTCAAGAGGGGATAGTACTAGGACACCTTGTTTCTAAAAGAGGGATAGAAGTAGATAAGGCAAAAATTGAGCTTATTGAAAAACTACCTCCTCCCTCTTCTGTAAGAGACATTAGGAGTTTTTTAGGGCATGCTGGCTTTTACAAGCGATTTATTCAGGATTTTTCTAAGATAGCTAAACCTTTGACTAACCTACTAATGAAAGATGTAGTGTTTGAGCTGTCTCCAGAATGTCTTGAAACATTTTACAGGTTAAGAGTTGCCCTTGTGTCCGCCCCCATCATGCAGTCCCCAGACTGGACATTACCCTTTGAGATCATGTGCAATGCCAGTGACTATGCAGTTGGCGCAGTCTTAGGGCAACGGAAGGACAAAAAACTCCACGCCATTTACTACGCCAGTAAGACGCTGGATGAGGCGCAGAGTAAGTATACCACAACAGAGAAGGAATTCCTTGTTGTGGTATTTGCCTTTGAAAAGTTCTGGTCCTATCTTGTTGGATCCAAAGTGATTGTTTATACTGACCATGAGGCCGTTAGATACTTAATGGCTAAAAAAGATGCAAAACCTAGATTGCTTCGTTGGATGCTCTTACTGCAGGAATTTGATCATGAAATAAGAGACAAAAAGGGAGCAGAAAATCTAGTGGCGGATCACTTGTCCAGGTTGCCAATTGAGCATATCACCAAGTCCAATAATGAAGTTCCGATAAATGATTCCAGACCCGACGAACACCTCCTGCTGAACGAGGTTGAACTTTACAAGACCCTCGTCACCAACCCCTTCAGGGTCGTTAACGAGGTGCCGAGGCTGGAAGACACAAATAAAAAGGGAAAATGTTCAGATTGGGTCGACAATCAAGTCAATGAGGTCGTTACTGAGCTACGGGAGGTCGGTACCGAGGTCAAAATATTAAATCCTAGCTCGTTAACGACCCATCCAGGAATGATTTCTGAACCTAAGTCTTCTCAATTAAAATTCACCCCCTCTCCTTCTTCAATTTCTTCTTCCTCAATATCAATCCATGCTATTAGAGGGCCAAAAGCTCCTTGGTTTGCGGATTTCGCTAACTATCTTGTAGGAGGCGTAATTCCCGAGGGCCTTACCCCACAAAAGAAGAAGAAATTTCTCCATGATGTAAAACAATACTATTGGGACGATCCCTACTTGTTTAAACAAGGAAGCGATCACCTCTTTAGGCGTTGTATCCCAGAGGAGGAGATTGAAAACGTGATCCGTCAATGTCACACACTTCCAACTGGAGGTCATGCAAAAGGATTCAAGACTACTGCGAAGATTCTTCAAAGTGGTCTCTATTGGCCCACCATGTCAAAGATGTGCAAGCTTATGTGACAGCATGTGATGGATGTCAACGCTCAGGCAACATAACTTGGAGACATGAAAATCCACTGACTGGGATATTAGAAGTTGAACTATTTGATGTATGGGGCATTGATTTCATGGGACCGTTTCCCACCTCAGGACCCTACAAGTACATCTTAGTTGCGGTTGATTATGTTTCCAAGTGGGTGGAGGCTGCTGCTACAAGTACTAATGACGCCAAGACTGTTGCTAAATTCATCAAGACCAATATTTTCCCAAGATTCGGCGTTCCAAGAGTCCTTATCAGTGATGGTGGTTCCCATTTCATTGAGCGAGTTTTGAAGCCCTTTTGGCTAAATATGGGGTATCTCATCGGGTGGCAACACCCTATCATCCCCAAACAAGTGGCCAAGTTGAAGTTTCAAACAGGCAAATAAAGAGCATATTGGAGAAGATAGTTTCCCGTTCTAGGAAGGATTGGTCCTCCAAGTTGGATGACGCTTTGTGGGCATATAGGACAGCATACAAGACGCCTCTACGCACCACCCCCTATAATCTAGTGTATGGCAAGGCATGTCATTTACCGGTCGAAATGGAGCATAAGGCATTATGGGCTCTCAAGGAGCTCAACATGAACCTCGACGCGGCTGGAGCAAAACGATTCATGGAGTTGCAAGCATTAGAAGAATTGAGGCTGAAGGCGTACGAAAATGCTGAAATCTACAAGGAACGTACCAAAAGGTGGCATGATCGGAAATTGGTGCCTAAAACTTACCACATCGGCGATAAGGTACTTCTCTTCAACTCTAGACTCCGATTATTCCCAGGAAAGCTAAGGACACGATGGAGCGGGCCATTTGTTGACTGATAACCGAGGCGTCATTTTCAAAGTTAATGGACACCGGCTGAAGAAATTCCATGAGCAGACTGACCCAGATGACGAGATAAGAGTTAACATGGCTCTCACATCAGCAGACTAGCAAGGGAGCTCGTCGGGCTAACGACGTTAAACATAGCGCTTACGGGAGGCAACCCGCTTTTTGGAATGGGTTTAGCTTAGTTTATTTTTCTTTTCTTTTTTCTTTTTTTTATTTTATTTTCTAGTTTTATTTTATTTTATTTTTAGTCTTAACTAGGATAGAAATTAGATTTTTAAAGCTAACAAAGATTTCAGGAGAAAGGGGTCGAAAAATCACTGAAGAAGGCCACGTTGGCTCGTTAACGACCCACCCAGGGTCGTTAACGACCCGGTCCGAAGATCCGAATCGTCACAATACGGGACAGGTAAGTAATTCTAACCTACTCTATCTTTTTAACCCTAGCCGCCACCCCTCCTTCTACCCTAACCCCTCCTATATAAACAGTTCTACCCCTCCCAAAATTCTATCACAATCCCTTCAAAATTCACTCTCAAACCCAAAATACTCTCAATCCCTCTCCCTTCTCTCCCACCGAGTCGGAATTCCCCACGCTAACGACCACCGGAGACGCCGTCGTTACCGGAGCTCGGAATCCATCCACCAACAAGGCCGTGCTCGTTAACTACCCCAATTCCGACCCTTGTTCTTCAAATTTTCGGTTTTCCGGTATGATTTCTAAACCCTTGCTTGAAATTGCATGATTGATTTATCTATGGGTCGAAATTTCATATTTTGAATCATGATTATTAGGGAGGTCGATGAGCATGCTTGATTTCGGTCCTAAAAATTCATGATTGTGCTTCGTTGTTCATGTTTTAGGAAAGATTATTCATGTTAGATTAGCTTTTGTAATTCTCTAGTTAGGAAAGCATGAATTTTTCTTGTTCTAGATCTAAAAGTTCAATCTTTGCATGTCAAAATTCCGGGAAATTTTTAGCATGTTCGGGACGGGCAATTGAGTAAGTATGGGGTGTTTATATCCGATGGGGGATTTGTGGAGAATATTAGAAGATTGCATGCTTGATTTGTGCTGAATTAGAGGTAGATTGAATTTCTGAAATTTCTGGTTTTGCTCTCGGCAGGTCGTTAACGACCCACCCAGGCTCGTTAACGACCCTGCACTTCATCATCGATCGATCCGAGCCCAGAATCGTGAACGACCCAATTGGGTAGTTTACGAATAATTCCGAGGTTAATTTTGAGACCAAGTATGGGGTCTCGTACCTATTATTTTTGAGTGGATCTTATCTTGGAAAATTTTCGATTATTTTGTAGGATCCATGGCTAGTTCAAGCAGACCCGCTACCCGAGCCCAAAAGAAGAGGAGGAACCACAGGTCTCCATCTCCACCCCGGGTGGATGATGTGATTTTGAGCAGTCAGAGCCAAGTACGGCGCTACCGGGATTTTTTGGAGAAGGACCATTACACCTGATGGTTCTCGAAGTCTAGCGCCGTCTCTACGGGCATCTACACGGATGTCAAGGACGCCTTCATCATCCTTGGGGCCGCTCACCTATTGAAGCAAGAGAGCTTGCCACATTACCCGGCCCTCACATCCGAGTTCTTGGCCACTTTGGAGACCAACTTCTCGACGAAGACCTCGGCGGGACGTATTCGGTTCCGGCTCGGTAACGAGGACCGTGACTTCACCATGGCGGAGTTCAATGCAATCTTGGAGCTCCCAAACCCGTCAAGAGACTATAGCTTGAAGGACTACCGAGTGACCCGCACTTGGAGCTACATCACTGGAGAGGTTCAATCCTCCACCGCGGCGCTATCCGGGGCAAACATAGTCAACCCCATCTTCCGGATTATCTTGAGAGTCCTCGCCGCAACATTTTGGCCGAAGAAAGAGTTGAACCGGTCTACAAGGACGGAGGTCGCTTGCTTCCGCACCATTTTCTTTGAGGAGCCCGACCCCTTGAATTTGGGGTACGAATGGCTCTACTATGTCGAGAAGTCCACCAAGTCCAAGGAGGTGTGGTGTGGCAATTTGGTTAGCCTCTTGGCTAAGAATCTCGGAGTTGATCTCACCCGCTACACACCGGCCCACGCCCAACTCCTCAACAAAAACTATTGGTATAGTTCCGGGATTTTCATGCAAGCCGAGGGAGGCTACAAGGTGAAGGTTCAAGATCGACTAGTCATACCTTCCCTCGACATGTACGAGAAACTCTATGTACCAAATTGGTATGAGGTGTGGACGGGACATCCTTACCCATTGGAGCCAAAACCGGAAGACGAGCTCTCGCTTAGGCCTTGTGAAACCCGGTTTGAGCGGGACGACGTGGATGAATATGAAGAAGAAGATGAGCAAGAGGATACTGAGGAGCTCAACTTTGAAGAAGACGACATGGACACGGAGGTGTTAGGCGGCCACATCTTCGTTGACGAGCCCACCAGGGTCGTTAACGACCACTTCCAGCCACCACCCAACACTGTTAACGAGGCACCCAACTTTTTTAACGAGGTGCCGAGAGCTCCTGTCAACCCACCACCAGCTCTTGTCGACCCTCATGCTTATGGCCTAATGCCTTACAACCCGGTGATATATCAAGACCATTTCCAGCCTCACTACCCACCACCTCCTCAGCTCGAGTACGCAGGATCGAGTATACCACCACCATGGGCTGAGGATCTTTCTGCACGGATGCAGCAGCTTCACCTCCAGACGGATCACATTCATCAGAGGATGGATAGATGGGAAACTGTCTATTCCGCTCGCATGTCGATGGAGGACGAGAGGCAGCGTCAGAGAGAGCGGATGATGCTGAGCGTTGGAGGACGATGTACGACTTCATGGGGAACTTTGAGCACTACTTTCCTCCACCGAACCGTTGATTCAAGCTCAAGATGAAGTTTCCTTTCCTTGTTTCCACTTTTCTAAGTTTTATGTTTTTCTTTTTCTTTTCAATTTTTTGTTTTCTTTCTATTTCTTTTCCCTTTTCTTCTTATTTTCCTTACAGTGGGGACACTGTAATTTTAAGTATGGGGTGGGAAGAAAGTAGAAAAGGTATGTCCTAGGTGTTTCTGTGTTCTATGTAGTTGTTATTTCTTTTAAACTGAAAAAAATCGAAAAATCCAAAAAATTTGAAAAATCCAAAAATAGTTTAAGAATTGATAGATATCCCTTCTTAAGTTCTATGATAGCAATCACTAGCTTAATCATACAATTCCTTGCAAACATGTCTTTAAAAGTATAGCCAGATTCTCAAAAATTAAAATTTTTGTTTTTAGAAGAGAATAGTACTTGATGAAATTGAGCACATATACTTTATAGCATAGTTGATGCAATCCAACAAAATCTACGTGGTGAGATATTTTTGGCCTTATAGGGAGAACATTTATAAACCCCTCTTCTTTCTTGTGTGATTTACTCTCTTTATGCATATTATCTCTTGGAATTGTGATGGTTATCTATTTCTTGAGACCCTTATGAGATTATAGTTCATTACTTGTGAAGATCATATGATGGAGAACTTATTTATGTAAGCCCTATTATTCCCTATCTACCTTTACATTATTCCTTCTTTTGATAACCAATTATGGCCTGAAACCTTTTATTTTTAGCTCCACAAAAATTATTCCCTAGCCGAGGTAAGCTTGACCCTATCCGGGAATTAGGACTTAGATTGGAGAGGTAAAGTTTTGTGCTTTGTTAAAAAGAAAAGAGTGTATATTTGCCTTAATTGAAGGGTATTTGGGAAAGGTAGATTGGAAGTCTCTTGTTATTACATGTAAGAAAGGTCTCTTGATAGAAAAAATGCACACAATAAAGTTTTGATGGATATAGTGTAAAGGAAGAAAAGGATGTATACGGTGGATCGTTAACGACCCTAATGAGGGCTCGTTAACGAGGCAGCGAATGAAAAAAATAAAAAAAGAGAAGAAAAAAAAGAAGGAAATCAAAAAGAGGTGAAGAGTTAAAGTGCATTTGTGTTTATAGGTAATATCAAGAGATTCTTTTATTTTGGTTATGAGACTTTCCAGGATGATAAAGGGTGAGTGAAAAGGAGTGTGCATAAAGAAGAGTGAGTTTGGTATGTTGTTTTATGGACTTTTTGGATGTGTGAGTTTTTAGGAGTCTTTGATTCCCGGATATTCTTAGCACCACATGACCAAGTATTTCCACTCCTTATTGTTATTACCAAGCCCCATTACAACCCGGCCGAATGGAAGCTTCTATGAAGTTTTTCATTGAGCCTAAGTTCTCTTGATGATTTTTGCTTGTTTTGAAAAATCTTGGGTGGAGAGTATTGGTGATATAAGTTCCAATTTCTATGAGTTTTTGTATATAAGATGAGTTGAGAGATTGAATTTCTAAGCCTAAACACTTGAGAGTTGAGTGAAACACATTATATCCCTTGAGAGGTTGGATTGTATTATTTTATGTCTATTTAAGTGCATATATGTGTGAGGATGTTAATAGTCTTTTGCTATAATTTTCTTATGTGTAGATGTTTTTTTTTAGAAGATGGCTATGTCTTGATGAGCATGATTTGTTTTGGTTTTGGTTAGAGTCTTGTTTATTGCTTGAGGACAAGCAAGTCTAAGTATGGGGTATTTTGATGTTCGCATTTTTAGTATAGTTTTTGATAGGTTTTCTTTGCTTATTAAGTTTAATTTTGTTTAGTTTAGGTTTAGTTTTGAGTATTTTTAGTTAGTTTTGCATAATTCTGTGAAAAGAGTGGAATCTACGCTATTTTGTGAATTTTGCAGGTTTTAGCGAGGAAAGGAGCTAAATGGAGCTAAATTTGGAGCATTGCAGCGAGAGACGGAGGAGTGCAAGATTGAAGAAGTCGAAGCTCGAGAGTACAAGAAGAAGTGTCGAAGAAAACAAACCCCAGGCTCGTTAACGAGGCTGTGAAGGGTCGTTAACGAGGCCACGAAAAGAAAGATTTCGAGTATTATTTTTATTATTAACCGATCCTGAGCGGGAATTTATTTCCGTGTCGGTTGAGTATCTTTTTAGAATCTTTTGGGGTTGTTAGAATATGTATTTTAGGGCTTAATATCTTTTTAGATTTCATTTCTATCTTTTAGAGATTGTTTCTATCTTTTTAGGAAAGTTTATATCTTTTAGTGTTTTTAGTTTTTAGCTTTTTTAGTATAAATACCCTTCTATCTAGCATAGAAAAGGGGGCTTGATTTTGGAGAAGTTTTTAGGGAGTTATTTTAGAGGAGATTTGTGAAGGCCGAAGGAGAGGGAGATCGGATTGGAAAAGGATCACGAGGCTCGGTCGACGACGGTTGTCGAGTGTTCGTTGGTCGTGTTTGTGGTTCGTTGTTTTGTTTTTTTCTCGGTTTCTTCTGAATCTCTGTAAGACAATATATTTTTCTTATTAATTTGAGTTTTGAGTTTTGTTTCAATGTTTTATTTTATTGAAGTTTGTAGTTTCTTAGTCATGATTAGTGAGTAGTTTACTTTTCTAGGGTCGGGGTTAAGCCCGGCATAGTTGAGCATGTTGGATGAGTAAGATTGTGTGTGAATGCCTCTTATCTTTTATTGAGATTGTTTGTTGTGCTTAATAACAAGATGAAAGTTGAGGTAATTTAGGTTTTTAACTTGATTGAAAGAGAAAGTTAGTAACTTGAAGGTTGATATTGTTTGAAAACGAAAGTTTCAAGCTTTAGATCCAAAACAAGCAATTGGGTGAATTAGGATGCGAAAGTAGATTAATTTACTTATTAAGTCGACGAAAGTTGATAACTCTATCTGTTTAAAGGCATGATCTTATCTTCTTACGGAATTCTTATGCTTAGCTATGTTGTGGTGTCCCTTGTCCTAGATTTTTGCTTAAATTGAATTATTTCTGGTAAATCTTCGTTGCTGAGTACTTGCCTTGGTACCGAATTTTAATTAGAATTTAATTAGGTCATTAGTTAATATTTTTGTGTTCAGTGGCTCGGTAACGATCCTGACAACATCGTTAACGAGGCATCTCGTGAGTGTTTTGTTTGATTTTGTTTGGTTTTTGTTAGATTGATAGACAAACAACCTTGCTTCCTGTGGAACGATCCTGACTCCGCTGTACTCAGCGGGGTCTTGACTTACAAATTTATTTGTTGACCGAGAAACCCTCTCAACAGTCGTCTACGAGCACCAAAGTGGTTCGAAATTTTGAGAAATTGTTGTGGGGGTGAGATTTTTGGTTTTTGTTGAATGATTTGGAGAGTTTATGTAGCACAAGGGAGAATTTGGGGCGGGAATGGAGGATTTTGTGATGTTTGATAGGCAAAGAGAGTGGGAGGAACAATGGAGGTTTGGGAAAGAGGAGGGGTCGGCGTGAGGGAGCAAGGGGTGGGAGGGGATAGGGTTAAAAAGGGGTAAACATTTGAGGGACTTACCTGCAATTTCCAATTTTCTGAAAATATTTACCATATTTGCTTGGAAGGGGTCGGTGCCAACCATGAGTGGGTCGGTTACGACCATGGAATCGTCCCTATTGCTTGTGTATTTCGGCCCCTTCAACTTCTCCCGCCTCACTTAGCTTCCTACAAAAAGTTAGTGGAGAACCAAGACAAGAAAACTAGCTATTCTATACTAAGAAAAACAAATGAAACTAAACCTAAAAAAAGAAAAATTCAAAAACAAAAACAAAAACAAAGCGGGTTGCCTCCCGAAAGCGCTTAATTTTACGTCTTTAGCTAGACGGGTGGTACCTCTACTTAGTCCGAAGATGTGAGAGCCCATGTGGCTCGAATTTCTTCATCGGGTTCGGCCCTTGCAAAGTATTTCTTCAAACGATGCCCGTTGACCTTAAAAATCCCTCCGTTTTCATCTAAAAGCTCGACCGCTCCATGTGGATAGATGTGATGGACAACAAATGGTCCACTCCATCGGGATCGCAATTTTCCGGGAAAAAGTCAAAGTCTTGAGTTGAAAAGGAGTACTTGATCACCCTATTTGAAGGTCTTCGGGATGAGTTTCTTATCATGCCACTTCTTGGTTCTTTCTTTATAAATCTTGGCATTCTCATATGCTTTAAGCCTTAACTCTTCCAATTCTTGCAAGTCCATAAATCTCTTTGCTCCGGCCGTGTCAAGATCCATGTTGAGCTCCTTGAGAGCCCATAGAGCTTTGTGTTCAAGCTCGACGGGCAAATGACACGACTTGCCATACACAAGATTGTAAGGAGTAGTGCAGAGTGGAGTTTTGTAGGCGGTGCGGTATGCCCAAAGTGCATCATCTAACTTGGAGGCCCAATCTTTCCTTGAGCGGGAAACCGTCTTCTCCAGGATGTTTTTGATTTGCCGGTTGGAGATCTCTACTTGACCACTAGTTTGGGGGTGATAGGGAGTTGCTACCCTGTGAATGACCCCATACTTAGTCAGAAGTGACTCAAAACTCCGCTCAATGAAATGAGAACCGCCATCACTAATAAGAGCTCGGGGAACACCAAAGCGGGGAAAGATGTTGGTCTTCATAAACTTGGCCACAACTCGTGCATCATTAGTTCTTGTTGCTATGGCTTCAACCCACTTAGACACGTAGTCAACCGCTACAAGGATGTACTTGTATGGACCCGAAGAAGGGAAGGGTCCCATGAAATCGATTCCCCATACATCAAAAAGCTCAGCTTCCAGAATTCCTATGAGTGGGTTCTCGTTTCTCCATGTGATATTTCCCGCACGCTGACACTCATCACAAGACGTGATATAAGTATGAACATCTTTGAAGAGGGTAGGCCAGTAGAATCCGCTTTGAAGAATTTTTTCGGTAGTCTTGAATCCCTTAGCATGGCCGCCCGTTTCAAGAGTGTGACACTGTCGGATTACTCCCTCAATTTCATCGTCCGGCACACAACGCCTAAAAATATGATCGCTCCCTTGCTTGAAAAGGTAGGGATCGTCCCAATAGTATTGCTTGGCGTCGTGGAGGAACTTCTTTCGAGCTTGGGAATTCAATCCATCGGGGATAATGCCTCCTACAACATAGTTAGCAAAATCCGCAAACCAAGGGGTTTTCGTCCCTCGAATAGCATAGATAGAATGGCAAGAGAGCATGGGAGGAGAGAAATGAAGAATAGTGGAAAGTACCGAAGAAGGGTTAGAAATATGACCTTGATTAGTGGTGGTGAGGGTCGGTGCCATCCTTCCTAGCTCGGTGCCAGCCAAAATCTGCATATGGGGGCTCGGTGCCAACCCAACAATGGTCGTCTCCGACCCAAAAATGGTCGTCTCCGACCCAGAAATGGTCGTCTCCGACCCAGCCTTTGTTGTTTCGATCCGTAAGACTTCATTGCTCAATAAAGTTTCATCCGGGCGAGAGTCGTTGATGGGTATTGTATCTCCAAACTCCTTAATGTGTTCCAAGGGTAACCGAGAAAGATGATCCGCCACAAGATTTTTCACTCCTTTCTTATCCCGTATTTCAAGGTCAAATTCTTGCAATAGAAGCATCCATCGGAGCAATCTCGGTTTGGCATCCTTCTTATCCATAAGATGACGGATAGGTGAATGATCTGTGTAGACGATTACTTTGGAACCCACCAAGTATGACCGGAACTTCTCAAAGGCAAACACAACAGCCAGGAATTCCTTCTCTGTGGTCGTATATTTGCTTTGGACCTCATCTAGCGTTTTGCTCGCATAATAGATAGCATGAAACTTCTTCTCCCTTCTTTGCCCAAGGACTGCGCCCACTGCGTAGTCGCTAGCATCACACATGATCTCAAAGGGAATGGTCCAATCCGGAGGTTGCATAATAGGAGCCGATACAAGTGCATCCCGGATCCTGTGGAAAGCTGCAAGACACTCGGAAGAAAACTCAAACACAACATCCTTCATTAATAGGTTAGTTAATGGTTTGGTAATCTTAGAGAAATCTTGAATGAATCTTCTATAAAACCCGGCATGTCCTAAAAAGCTCCTAACATCTTTCACTGAGGAAGGGGGTGGTAATTTTTGGATCAATTCAATTTTAGCTTTATCAACCTCAATCCCCCTTTTTGACACAACATGACCTAGAACAATTCCTTCTTGCACCATAAAGTGACATTTTTCCCAATTAAGTACTAGGTTAGTTTCCTCACATCTCTTAAGTACTCTAGTAAGATTGGCAAGACAAGAGTCAAAAGTGGTACCGTAAACCGAGAAATCATCCATAAATACCTCCATAATGTCCTCAATCATGTCGGAGAAGATGGCCATCATACACCGTTGGAAAGTGGCCGGGGCGTTGCAAAGCCCGAACGGCATCCTCCTATAAGCAAATGTGCCATAAGGACATGTGAAGGTGGTTTTCTCTTGATCATCATGATGTATCGGAACCTGCCAAAAATCACTATAGCCATCGAGATAACAAAAATAGTCATGCAAAGCTAATCTCTCTAGCACTTGGTCAATAAAAGGCAAGGGAAAATGGTCCTTTCTAGTGGCGCTATTTAACTTCCTATAGTCTATGCACATGCGCCAACTAGTAGTAGTCCTAGTGGGGACTAATTCGCCTTTATCATTCTCAACAACGGTAAGACCACTCTTTTTAGGCACAACATGAACAGGGCTTACCCACTTACTATCCGAAATAGGGAAGATGATACCTACATCGAGCATTCTCAATATCTCTTTTTTTACCACTTCCTTCATATTTGGATTAAGCCTTCGTTGATGCTATATGGATGGCCTATGTCCTTCCTCAAGAAAAATACGATGCATACACAAAGAAGGTGAGAGGCCACTTAAATCCTCAAGTGAGTATACAATGGCCTTCCTATGAGTCCTAAGAACATTCAACAACTTTTCAACTTCTTCCTCATTAAGGTTAGCATTAATAATCACAGGAAATGTGGAATTTGGGCCAAGAAACTCATACCTCAAAGACTCGGGGAGAGTCTAAAGCTCTGGAGTCGGTGATGGTGGTGTAACAATTTCGTCAGCCTTCTCCATTTTGAAAAACTCTTCATAGTGAGTAGTATCATCTGCCTCCAGAAGGGTCGGCTCCGATCATAGGGAGGTCGTCACCGAGCCAGAAGCAAGCATAAAATCTTCAGCAACGATCGGAATGGGGGTGGGTGCCGAGCTGGAAGTGGTCGGTGCCGACCTAGAGATGGTCGGTGCCGAGCAAAATGTGGTTGGTGCCGAGCAAAAAGTGGTTGGTGCCAACCTTGCAGTTTCTTCTTCGGCTTTAGCTTCACTTGTATAGCTCCAAACAAACGTTCGATCGGGTCCTCACAGTCAATGTAGTCCGAGCGAGTGTACAACATCTTCACTTCCATAGCTTCACCGGTTTCCTTCATCGTCGGATTGAACCGGAACTCAACCACCTCATTGCCGATTTCAAAAGTAAGGAGACCTTTCTTCACATCAATAATAGCTCCAGCGGTTGCAAGAAAAGGTCGCCCAAGAATGATCGGGACGACAGGGTCTTCCGGCATCTCCATGACAATAAAATCATTAGGCACAAAGAACTTGCCGACTTGAATAGGGAAATCATCTACAACTCCGGTGGGTCTAACACAAGAACCATCCGCCATATAAAGCTTCATATTCACCGGAACCAAAGGACCCATGTTGGTCTTGGACCATATAGAGAGAGGTAGAAGACTAGCACTTGCACCAAGATCACACAAAGCCTTAAAACGATGGGCACCTATGCCGATAGTGATTGCAAATTTACTCGGATCTCCGAGTTTCTCTGGAAGCTCTAAGGATCGCACCTCATCAATTAGTTCGGACATAGACCGTTTTTTGGACAAGATCTCTTTAAGAAATTTGGTGTAGGCGGGCATCTCATTCAAAGCTTCAGCAAAAGGAATGGTGATGTTAAGACCTTGAAGAACCTGCACAAAACGCTTGAATTTGCCAGCCGTGGAATCTTTAGCTTTCTTGGATGGGAAGGGAAGCACCTTGGTTGTTGATGAAGGAGGGATGGAAGGAAAAATTCCGGGAATGAGGTCGGCCACAACCCTGGTTTGGTCGGTGACGACCCTATCGGTGGTGGGAGGAGGGTCGGTTACGACCTGTGGTGGGTCGGTGACGACCTGCTCCGAGCTTGGCCGGTCTTTATCGTTCTCCCTATTCTTGCTTGTTCCTCGGTCTGGTAACTTCGTTCCGCTTCTCAAGTGAATTGCAGCAATTTGTCCTCTCGGATTCTCATCAGAATGTCCCGGTAATCGCCCTTGTGGTCGTGGAATATGGGCCGCTAAATCACCAAGTTGAGAATTTACATTCTTCCTCCAAGCCTCAAAGTCACCAAGTTGATTTTGCACTCCTTTAAGATCGGTTCGGACTGCATTCATATCGGTTCGGATGCCATTCATTCCTTCAAGGAGTCCTTGTGCCCATGTTGGTGGCTCTTGAAAACCGGGGGCCTATAGGGCGGGGCTCTTTGTTCTTGTGGTGGACCTTGAAAACCTTGACCATAGCCATTGTTATTCCATTGAGAAAAGTTGTTGTTGTTTCTTGGATAAGCGTTGTTTTGGCCACGGTAGGGTCCTCTCATATAATGTGCTTCCGCATAAGCCTCTGCAGCTCGGACTTGTTCCACGTTTGTGCAAGAAGAAGTAGGATGAGCAGGGGAGCCACATTCTTGACAAGGTTGAGCGGTGGATTTATAGTGGCCCACTTGCTTCTTAAGCCGGTTTATCTCATCTTGCATAAATTGGAACCTCACATCTGGATCAATTGGTTCGACATTAGGATCATAAAGCTTCTTCATTTGAACCCGGGCGGATTGTTGAGTGCCATACATCGCATCATAGTTGGTAAGTTTTTCCAACAAGGCCCAAGCTTGATCGGGATCCATCTCAATGAATCCGCAGTCGGTATGAAGGTTGATGCGGTCCTTAGTAGCGGCATTGATTCCCTGAAAGAAGATCTCTTGAAGCACATAAGGCGGTTGTCCATGAGTGGGACATTGCCGAAGAAGTTCTTTAAATCGCTCCCAAGTTTCCACAAAAGTTTCATTAGGAAGTTGATGATAAGAAGTAATGCGTTTCCTTAGCTCTGTAGTCTTAGCTGGTGGAAAGAATTTAGTCAGAAACTGATCATGCAACGCCTTCCAAGTATGAATCGATTTGGAGGGCAAACTTTCAAGCCAAGTAAGAGCTTTTCCGGCCAAGGACCATTTGAATGCTTTCAAAAGCACATATTCTAGTGATACATCATCAGCCGCAATAGTGTCACAAAGGTCAGTGAAGTTCTTGATGTGCTCCATGGGGCACTCGGTGGGCTTGCCTTCAAATTATGACCTCTTGATAAGAGTGATGAAGTGTGACTTGATCTCAAAAGCGTGCTCAATAACAGGGAATACAATGGCAGATTCAGGAACTTTGAATTTAGGATGCATATACTGCTTTGCATTGCGTGGAATAGCATTGAGCTGTTGCCGAAGGAGAGTAACAGTAGTAGTTTGATCATCACGTTCTTTCTGAATACCTTCCATCTGAAGGCGAAGATCAGCCATCTGGCGAGCAAGTTCCTCAGCGTTGGCCATTGCTCGTCGTTCTCTCAGCTTGCAGTGAAGGGTTCTCTCAAGTTCGGAATCAAAAGGAAAAAGGTCGACTTCCCTTCGCGAACTGGAGGGCATGCACCTACACACAATCAAAAGAAAACGAATTAGTAAACACAAGAGGGTATGGGCTATTCCCAAACCCCAATAATAACTAGACAAGAAACTAAACTAACTCCCTGGCAACGACGCCAATTTGTTGAAAGGGTTTCCCGACAACAAATAAATTTGTAGTCAAGACCCCACTGAGTACAGGGAGGTCAGGTTCGTCCACGGGAATTAGAAGAATCTATGTCTAGCTACTAATCCTAATAAAAGAAAGCAAAACAAAGCAAAACACTCAAACTGACGCTCGCCACCGACCCAAAACAGGTCGTAACCGACCAACACTTCACCACAAACGCATGAGAAAACAAGAAACTCAGGTGCTCGGCACCGACCTAACAGGGGTCGTAACCAACCTATCCGGGTATGAGAAAATTCTGAAAAACCAAATTAAAGAAGATCTAGAGCAAAGGATTCACCACAACAAGTTTATGCATGCAAACATGAATCAAAATCAACCATAAATAATCCCATGTATGACTCTCGTCATGATAAATCAAGTAAAAATCTTAACTTTCATAAAGATCTAAACTTGCAATCCTACTTGTTTCCTAAAGGTTTAACTTTCGTTTCAACCAAATATAATCCACATTCACAACTAAATCTTTCAATTCACTCATAAACATGAACATGCTTTGACTTTCATCAAGGAATAGGTAGCAAACAAGAGGATAATGGATAGAGATTAAAAGAGATGGTTCATTCAAATATTCATGTCTTAATCATGCATAACTCGTCGGGTTTCACCCCAACCCTAGAAAGTAGACTACTCACGATCCATAAAACAATCAACAATGACAAACGAAAGAGAAGACATGATTCAAATTCAAACAAACTTCGATTAAAAGAAAACTTACAAACTCGAGCAAACATCCAAGTCTCTCTAATTGTCCAAGAGCTTGGAATCAAATAAATCTAGAAAACCAAACTTGCAACTTGTTCCGTCTCCACAACAAACCCTAAGAACGTTTTTTTTCCAAATCAACCTCTCTTGAAATAAAACCCTAAAGATCCTTATATAGTGGTAGAAATAAATGTATATGGAAACTAAAATCTATCTTAAAAAGGCCCATAAATAAAACAATTACTAAACCAAACTTAAGGCGCAAGCAATAATTCGGCAACACACGGAGTGGGTCGTCACCGACCATGACTGGGTCGTCACCGACCCCCTGGTTGCACATAACTTCCTCATTTCTTGCTCAAAACTTGCTCCAATGCTTGGCTTTCCTTCATTGTTCCTTCTTCAATCGCTCTTGGCCTTTTAAGACGTCCTTTAGCTCCTTCTTCAATCACTTAAACCTTGAAACCTTCACTCTCAAATCATCTAACCTTCACATGTATTGACTCTTGCTCTTCTATCAACATCACCACAAAACAATCTTTTAGCACTACCTCCTAGAAAGCTTTAAAAACCGAAATATCTCCTCCTCAACGCTTCAAAGACCTACAAAACATCAAACACACTTATGTAGACTCCATATCTTAAGATAATATGAAAATCCACAAGAACGACTCAAAACGACACAATAAACTTAGAAAAGACTCAATCCTAACTAGAAAACTACCCATGAAAACTAACTAGAAAGTGCGACATCAGTAACGACCCGCCGAGGACATCAATCAACCCCAGTGTCGACCCGGTACTCTCACCTCTCGAGCCTAACTTGGTTTCGAGAATGGTGAAATCTCTTCCATTTCCAACTAAGAAATCTATGGACTCTACTGAGAGTAAGTTCAAGCGTTTCGTGAAGATTCTTCAGGGCATTAATATTTCCATCCCATTCGCTGAGGCACTAAGCGAAATGCGGCTTACACATAATTTTTGAAAGATATTCTTAGCAGGAAAAGATCCATTACAGAGTTGCAGGATGAAGTCAGATCGATAGCTCTACCGGAAATGCTAGCAGATCCAGGAAGTTTTGCAATAACGATCGGCATAGGCAACCACAAATTTAAGGCTTTATGCGATCTAGGGGTCAGTGCTAGTCTTGTTCCGCTCTCAATCTGGTCTAAAGCCAATATGGGACCACTAGAGCCAGTAGACATGAATTTGTACATGGCAGATGGGTCAAGTGTCAAAGCCACAGGAGTGGTGGACGACTATCCTATTCAAGTCGGGAAATTCTTTATACCGAATGATTTTATCGTCCTTGATATGCCTGAAGACCCTCATGTACCCATAATTCTCGGGTGACCATTTTTAGCCACAGCAGGAGCAAGGGTTGATGTGCGGAAGGGACTCCTCACTTTTGATATAGGAGAAGAACAGGTGGAATTCAACTTGAATCAAAAAGCCAACGACCCAGTTGGAGTCGCACAAATCGAGTTGACTCAACCTGAACTTGACACAACAGCCCCTACTGAGCCTCATTTTCCGATCACTGAGTCCCATGTGCAAGAGTTTAACCAAGGCCCTACTATATGTAATACAGAAAAGTCCAAACCACCTTGGCTTACGGACTACACTAACAACCCAGGGATATCAAGCGTACTAATGGAAGAAAAGGGTCCTAATTTAGCAACTCAAGCACACAGAGGCTGTAAGGCTACGACAGGGGTACCTCAAGACCCCAACATGGCTACACATGAACCACCATGAGACTAGCAAGGGAGCTCATCGGGCTAACGACGTTAAAAATAGCGCTTACGGGAGGCAACCCGCTTTTAGAATAGGTTTAGCTTTTCTTTTCTTTTTCTTTTTAGATTATTTCTTAGCTTTCTTTTGTTTTTCTTTTTAGTTTTAGTTAGGATAGAAATTAGAATTTTTTGAGCTAACAAGATTTCAGGAGAAAGGGATCGAAAAATCACTCCAAGAGGCTATGGCAGCTCGTTAACGACCCACCCAGGGTCGTTAACGACCCGGTTCGAAGACCCGACTCGTCAAGAAACGGGGTAGGTAAGATTTTTACCCTAATCTATCTTATTTTCTACCCTAGCTGCCGCCTCTACCTACCCTTCCCCCTCCTATAAAAACCCTTTTACCCCCCCCCCCCTTCCACAAATCTACCACAATTCTCCCAATTTCATACTTCTCTCCCCTCAAGAAGCTCGAAATCCCTCTCCCTTCTCTCCCACCGGTTCGGAATCCTTCACTCCACCGACCAACCAAGAGGTCGTCGTTACTGGAGCCCGGAAACCGATCACCGACGAGACACACACTCGTTACCACCCCGATTCCGACCCTTTTGTTCTTCAATTTCTCGATTCTCCGGTATGATTTCTAAACCCTTGCTCGAAATTGCATGATTGATTATCTTTAGGGTCAAATTTTCGTGTCTTGAATCGTGTTCTTAGAAAGGTCGATTTGCATGCTTGGTTTTTGTTCATAAAAATTCTTGATTGTGCTTAGTTGTTCATGTTTTAGGAAGAATTATTCATGTTAGATTATCTATTGCAACACTCTAGTTAGGAAAGCATGAATTTTTCTTGTTCTAAATCTTAAAGTTCGAACTTTGCATGTCAAAATTTTGGGTAATTTTAGCATGTTCGGGATGGGTAATTGAGCAAGTATGGGGTGCTTATACCCGATTGAGGGATCGATGGACAAATATAGAATATTGCATGCTTGATTTGTGTTTTAAATTAAGGTAGATTAAAATCGGAAATTCTGGTTTTTGTTCTTGGCGGCTCGTTAACGACCCACCCAGGCTCGTTAACGACCCTGCAATGCTTCATAGATCAATCCGAGTCCAGAATCGTAAACGACCCAATTGGGTAGTTAACGAATAATTCCGAGGCTAATTCGAGACCAAGTATGGGTCTCTTACCTATCTATTTTTGAGTGGATCTTATCTTGGAAAAATCTTGATTATTTTGTAGGATCCATGGCAAGTTCAAGCACACCCGCTACCCGAGCTCAGAAGAAGAGGAGGAACCATAGGTCCCCATCTCCACCTCGAGTGGATGATGTGATTTTGAGCACTCAAGGCCAAGTACGGCGTTACCGTGATTTTCTGGAGAAGGACCACTACACCCGATGGTTCTCAAAGTCCAGCGCTGTCAACACGGGGATCTACACGGATGTCAAGGACGCTTTCATCATCCTTGGAGCCGCCCATCTTTTGAAGCAAGAGAGTTTGCCACACTATCCGGCCCTCACATCCGAATTCTTGGCCACCTTGGAGACCAACTTCTCGTCGAAGACCTCGGCGGGACGGATCCGGTTTCGGCTCGGTAACGAGGACCGTGAGTTCACAATGGCAGAGTTCAACGCAATCTTAGAGCTCCCAAGCCCATCGAGAGACTATAGCTTGAAGGACTACCGAGTGACCCGCACTTGGAGCTACATCACCGGGGAGGTTCAATCCTCCACCGCGGCATTATCCGGGGCAACCATCATCAACCCTATCTTCAGGATTATTCTTAGAGTCCTCGCCGCGACGTTTTGGCCGAAGAGAGAGTTGAACCGGCCTACAAGGACGGAGGTTGCTTGCTTCCGCACCATCCTTTTTGAGGAGCCCGGCCCCTTGAATTTGGGGTACGAATGGCTTTACTACATCGGAAAATCAACCAAGTCCAAGGAGGTTTGGTGTGGCAATTTGGTTAGCCTCTTGGCTAAGAATCTTGGAGTCAATCTCACCCGCTACACACCGGCTCACGCCCAACTCCTCAACAAAAATTATTGGTATAGCTCCGGTGTCTTCATTCAAGCCGAGGGAGGATTCAAGGTGAAGGTTCAAGATCGTATCGTTATACCCACCCTCGACAAGTTCGAGCTTCTCTACGTACCGAATTGGTACGAGGCGTGGACGGGACATGCCTACCCATTGGAACCTAAATCGGGGGACGAGCTTTCGCTTAGGCCATGTGAATCCCGGTTTGAGCGGGAAGCCATGGATGAGGATGAGGATGAAGATGAAGATGAAGAAGAGAACACCGAGATAGTAGGCAACGACACTGAAGAGGCCGACACCGAGGGCGGCACTGAGGAGCTCAATTTCGAGGAAGAAGACATCGACACAGAGGTTCTAGGAAGCAACATCTTCGTTCACGAGCCCACCAGGCTCGTTAACGACCACTTCCAGCCCCATCACAACACTGTTAACGAGGCACCCAGCTTCGTTAATGAGGTGTCGAGAGCTCCTGTCGACCCACCACCAGCTCCTGTCGACCCTCATGCAAATGGACTCATGCCATACATCCCGGTGATGTATCAAGACCACTTCCAACCTCACTACCCACCACCTCCTCAGCCCGAGTACACATGATCGAGTATACCACCACCATGGGTCGAGGATCTTTCTGCATGGATGCAGCAGCTTCACCTCCAGCAGGATCACATTCATAGGAGGATGGATAGATGGGAAACTGTCTATTCAGCTCGCATGTCGATGGAGGATAAGAGGCAGCGTCAGAGAGAGGCGGAGGATGCTGAGCGTTGGAGGACGATGTACGACTTCATGGGGAACTTCGAGCACTACTTTCCTCCACCGAACCGTTGATTCAGCTTGAAGATGAAGTTTTTCCTTGTTTCCACTTTCATAACTTTGTAATTTTTTATGTCTTTCTTTTTCTTTTTAATCTTTTGTTGTTTTCTTTTCTATTTCTTTTCCTTCTTCTTATTTTTCTTACAGTGGGGACACTGTAATTTAAGTATGGGGTGGGAGAAAGTAGAAAACTTATGTCCTAGGTGTTTATGTGTTGGTGTTTATGTGTTTTATATTACTTTATGTCAAAAAAAATCAAAAAAAATCGAAAAAAAATTGATTTTTTTTTGAAAAACTTAAGTTCTATGATAGCAAACGCTAACTTAATCATATAATTTCTTGCAAGCATGTCTTTAAAAGTATAGCCGGATTCTCAACTTAAAATTATTGGTTTTAGAAGAAGATAGCATTTGATGAAATTGAGCACATATACTTTATAGCATAGATGATACAGTCCAACAAAATCTACCTTGTAAGTATTTTTGGCCTTATAGGGAGAACATTTATAAACCCCTCTTCTTTCTTGTGTGATTTACTCTCTTTATGCATATTATCTCTTGGAATTGTGATGGTTATCTATTTCTTGAGACCCTTATAAGATTTTTTTCAGTTCATTACTTGTAAAGATCATATGATGGAGAACTTATTTTCATAAGCCCTATTATTCCCTATCTACCTTTACATTATTCCTTCTTTTTGATAACCAATTCTAGCCTGAAACCTTTTATTTTTAGCTCCACAAAAATTATTCCCTAGCCGAGATAAGCTTGACCCTATCCGGGAATTAGGACTTAGATTGGAGAGGTAAGTTTTGTGATGTGTTAAAAAGAGAGGAGTTGCTTATATTTTGCTTTAATTTGAAGGGTATTTGGGAAGGGTAGATTGAAAGTCTCTTGCTTTTACATGTGATAAGAAAGGTCTCTTGATAATAAAAAAAAGCACAAAATAAAGTTTTTTTGATGGAATTGAAAAGAAGAGAGAATGTGTACGGAAGCTCGTTAACGACCCTGATATGGGTTCGTTAACGAGACCCCGCTGATAAATAAAGTGTGAGTTTTCTTGACAACAAATAAATTTATAATCAAGACCCCGCTGAGTATAGGGAGGTGAGTTTTGGAAGTGTGAGTTTTCTTGACAACAAAAAACTCACACTTCCAAAACTCTCATAAACACAATATACCAAACTCACTCTCATTATACACACTCATTTTCACTCACCCTTTTTCATCCTAGAAAGTCTCATAACAAATCAAAAGAATCTCTGATATTATCTATAAATACAAATGCACTTCAACTCTTCACCTCTTTTTATCATTCTCCTTCTCTTTCTTCTTTTTACTCTTTTTTTTTCTTTTTTTTTTCGCTGCCTCGTTAACGAACCCATATCAGGGTCGTTAACGAGCTTCCGTACATTCTTTCTCTTCTTTTCACTTCCATCAAAAAACTTTATTTTGTGCATTTTTTTATTATCAAGAGACCTTTCTTATCACATGTAAAAGCAAGAGACTTCCAATCTACCCTTCCCAAATACCCTTCAAATTAAAGCAAAATATAAGCAACTCCTCTCTTTTTAACACATCACAAAACTTACCTCTCCAATCTAAGTCCTAATTCCCAGATAGGGTCAAGCTTATCTCGGCTAGGAAATAATTTTTGTGGAGCTAAAAATAAAAGGTTTCAGGCTAGAATTGGTTATCAAAAAGAAGGAATAATGTAAAGGTAGATAGGGAATAATAGGGCTTATGAAAATAAGTTCTCCATCATATGATCTTTACAAGTAATGAACTGAAAAAATCTTATAAGGGTCTCAAGAAATAGATAACCATCACAATTCCAAGAGATAATATGCATAAAGAGAGTAAATCACACAAGAAAGAAGAGGGATTTATAAATGTTCTCCCTATAAGGCCAAAAATAATCACAAGGTAGATTTTGTTGGACTGTATCATCTATGCTATAAAGTATATGTGCTCAATTTCATCAAATGTTATCTTCTTCTAAAACCAATAATTTCAAGTTGAGAATCCGGCTATACTTTTAAAGACATGCTTGCAAGGAATTATATGATTAAGTTAGCGTTTGCTATCATAGAACTTAAGAAGGGATATCTATCAATTCTAAAACTCTTTTTTAGATTTTTCAAAAAAAATTCAATTTTTTTTCGATTGTTTTTGATTTTTTCGACATAAAGTAATATAAACACATAAACACCAACACATAAACACCTAGGACATAAGTTTTCTACTTTCTCCCACCCCATACTTAAAATTACAGTGTCCCCACTGTAAGAAAAATAAGAAGAAGGAAAAGAAATAGAAAAGAAAACAACAAAAGATTAAAAAGAAAAAGAAAGACATAAAAACTTACAAAGTTATGAAAGTGGAAACAAGGAAAAACTTCATCTTCAGGCTGAATCAACGGTTCGGTGGAGGAAAGTAGTGCTCGAAGTTCCCCATGAAGTCGTACATCGTCCTCCAACGCTCATCATCCTCCGCCTCTCTCTGACGCTGCCTCTGATCCTCCATCGACATGCGAGATGAATAGACAGTTTCCCATCTATCCATCCTCCTATGAATGTGATCCTGCTGGAGGTGAAGTTGTTGCATCCATGCAGAAAGATCCTCGGCCCATGGTGGTGGTATACTCGATCATGTGTACTCGGGCTGAGGAGGTGGTGGGTAGTGAGGTTGGAAGTGGTCTTGATACATCACCAGGTTGTAAGGCATGAGTCCATAGGCATGAGGGTCGACAAGAGCTGGTGGTGGGTCGACAGGAGCTCTCGGCACCTCGTTAACGAAGCTGGGTGCCTCGTTAACAGTGTTGTGATGGGGCTGGAAGTGGTCGTTAACGAGCTTGGTGGGCTCGTCAACGAAGTGTCTCTTGGGTTCGACCCCGACTTACCGACTATACTAGTTGAGTAACTAGGGAATTATTTTTGATTTGGCATCAACGATTCTAAGCCAGTCAAATTTTGGCACCGTTGCCGGGGACACTTTGTTTTATTCTGAGTTTTTATTTTTATCAACTTCTGTGTGGACCTATCTTACGGTCCACACCTGTGCTACTAATCAATGGCTATGTTTGAATGTAGACAACTACAGGATGAACATTTTCATGTGTATTTCTCTAGAGTGCAACAATATTTTCATACACTTGGTGCTTGGGGCTATCACCCTTATGAGAGGGAATTATGTCAATGCATCCTAGAAGGGATGAATTATGAGACTCTTTAGTTGGCTGAGTACATGAACAATTATAGTCTATGGTGTATGGTACCAAAAGAGTGTTGGGATTTCTTTTGCTACATGAGCTATCAGTGTGAGCAGGTTGAACAACATCCACCTATGCTCCATCCAGTTGAGAACTCCTCTTTCAATGCTGAAGATATGTTTGCAAAACTTGCCAATACAGTGGACCAGTTGGGACAAAACACACTACCTAGTCTCAAGAACATGGAGACTCAGATTAGTCAAATGGTCACTATTGTGAATAGACTGGAATCAAGAGACTTTGAGAATTTGCCTTCACAACCCATAGACCCAATGGAGAATGTGAGTGCCATTACATTGAGGAGCAAGAAGGAGGAGATCAAAGATGATCTGAATTCTGGTGAAGAACCGCAACCGCTGTTGGACATCCGTGATCATGGATCTACCCTAGAAGTTGATGATGATTATATGCATTCCGATTTTCCTCTTCTTTACTCTCAAAAGTCAATGCTCATATATCCTGAGGCACTCAAGGACACTATGAAGCCTATAAAACCAAGTGAGCCTAAGATTGATGCAAGAGATTACATGGAGTTCATCTTTGGTAAGAGTGGTAATGTTGATGAGTTCTTTGATCCATACTATAAGTATTCTTTGACTTCACCACTTGTGTTGAATTTGTTTGAGCATATACCATCTCATAAAAATTGGTCTCACAAGTTTGATAAGTTGAAACGATTTTGAATGGTATATTATTCAATTTCAATTTATCCTTATGCTACTTATGTTTTTGTGAGATGTGTTCACAAGCTTTTGACAGGTTGTTAAGGGCATTGACAATGTCTAATCTTGTGAATTCATTGCTCTCCATCTATCTTGTGTCCTCACCACCAGACTGTTGCCACTTTGAACATTCTCCATATTCAAAAGAGTAGATGACTTTGTGAGTGTTTTCTCTTCCTTTCTCTTTAATTTTATACATTGGGGACAATGTATTGATTATGCATGGGGGAGGGGAACATTTACATGTTAGTTTAGTTTTGCATTGCATATAGTTTGAATTCTTGCAAAGCATGTTTAAATTCTTGCATTCATAATTGCATAAAAAACAAAAATAAAAATCAGAATTTTTTTTTAAAAATACAAAAAAAAATATCATGCATTTTAGGATTGTCATATTTCCCTAAGCAAAGAAACTACTTGTCCTCTAATATTTTTGATGAAAATTTTTGCCCCTTAACTTGCTTGGATTGCTTGAATCTTGATAATGTTTATTTCTTTAAGAGCATGTTTGATTATTTGATTGAGCATGTATATCCTTGAGATCTAAGTTACACGGAAGTTCGAGGCAAAATTTACCTTGTGAGATTATTATTTTTGGCCTTTCTAGGACTATGCATCTATGAGTCCTCTTTTTCATTGTGTGTTCTCACTTTGATTGCTTCCTCTAGAACTTGCATTTAAATATCTTTTTCAAGGCTGCATTCATGACTTTTGCATATGACATTAAAATGATTGAGGCATTGTTTTATTAGCCTATTATTCCCTTATCCACCCTTACATATGTTCCTTCTTTTGAAGCCCCTTTCTGAGCCTTAATAGCCTTATTTTTGGAAGCTCCACAAAATAAATCCAAAGCCTTATATAAGCTTGACCCATCCGGGAATTAGATTTTTACTTGATTTGTTTGTGGTTGTGATCCAAGTATGGGGAGTTGATAGAGAAATTGGTGGATGAATATTTGAATTTGAAAAATGAGGGTGAAAAAAAATAAGGAGCTTAAAAGTTGAAGTCTTCAATTGATTGAAAAGAAAAATTATATGAGAGTTGAAGCAAAAAGAAGAAGAAAAAAAGAATGAAAGTGAAGAAAAAAAAGAGAAGGTTAAATGGAGTTAAGAGAGTAGGAGTTGGGAAAGAAATAAAGAATTGAAGTTAGGTGTTGATTTAGAATTGAGTTGAGTCTTAATTCCCGAATTTAGCACCACAAGGCCAAATGATTCCCTACCAATTCTTATTACCTTGGCCCCATTACAACCCTCAAAAGACCTCATGATTTTTGTTGTATGCAAAGTCTCTAGCGGTGGAGAATTAGAACACTGATGTAAGCCTATGGTAGTCAGGCTTTCAAAGTTGAGTTTGAGCGAAACACATATATACCTTTAAACACATGAGTGAGAGGGAAAACACATATTCCTAGTGAGGTTTAGAATGGATGTGTTTACCTGATCTTTTGGATGCCAAAAATACATGCTATGATGTCAATTGTTGAATCATGTCTCTTGTTATTATATCTTAAGCATTTATCAAAGTGGATGCATGAATTGCATGTTTGTGGGGTGTTAAATCTATTTCTTGCTTGAGGACAAGCAAGGTTTAAGCATGGGGGAATTTGATAGCATGCATTTAGGTGTTAGTTTTAGGGCATATTTATGTTTAAATCTTAGGTAGTTGCATGTGTTTTGCTTAGTTTTCGTAGTTTTTGCATTTCGGTGTCTACTCTTGTGCTTTCATGTTTTTAGGTCGTTTTGAGGAGCAATGATTGGTTAAGTTGAAGGATTCAAGATTAGAGATATTCAATTATCTCTTCCAAGGATATTCAAGCCACCTTTTATGATTATTAAGGCCCAGGAAATTGTGGAAAAGAACGCTGAAATCCGGGCAATACATCGGAGTTGTTGTTTCGACACCACTTTCTTATGACGCTTATTTCCGGAGCTACGGTGGTCGGATGAATATGAATTTAGTATCATTGGAAAGATAACTCAAAGAGCTACAATTTATATTTTTACTCCGAGTCGAAATTCCAACTTTAAGGTGGTCAACAAATCTTCCGAAAACAGCACGGGAATTCTATCACGATCAGTTCCGCGATCGCGGAGGTTACTCACCGCGCCCGCGGAGGTCCACGTCAGCAAAAATCCGAGGCGGCGACTGCTCTTTCTATCTATCTATCTTTATTTATTTCCGATATTATTTTATTTTGTACGTGTTGTTCGAGATTATTTAGACCTAGTTTTGAAGTTTGTTATGTATTCTCTCTTAGACCTAATTTCAGACTTTGGTATTTTCTCTCTTATGGAGATCTAAACTCTTTTGATTCTATTCAAGTTGAAGTTTTTCAGACTCAAGTTGTTGTGAGATTCGTCTATTCAGGTTTATTTCTACAGGTTAACTCAATTCTCTTGTGCGTAATTTATATTGATTGTGTTGATTTCTTCAGGCCTAGCTAACTTGTTGGAATTAATATTATCTATTGCTAGATTTAGGTTTTCTCGTAGCAAAGCCTGATCTTTGTAGCAACTCAATTGATTTAGGACTCGTTGGACTAAAACAATTGAGAAGAGATTTGAATGCATGTTGATTGTTTGACTCGTTGGAATTCAATTGCATGATCGTTTCATGAATTGTTTGGATGTTAAGTTGCATGTCTCGTTGCCATGTTATAATTCTTATTAGGATAGGAATAACTGAAAGAAATAACTTGTTTGAATATAGGATCAATAACTTGAGGAAGAAAAGTGGATACTTGAATAGGATTGATTTTCCCTAATTGATAAAAATCCAACTTTTGCATTGTTTGATTGCTTGCTTTGTTTGTTTCAATTCCTTAGTTTTAGAATATTAATCAAAATCCCCCCCCCCCCTTTACTACCTTTCTGAGTTGATAATAATACTACTTAGAATACAAATGTCTCTTGGGTTCGACCCCGACTTACCGACTATACTAGTTGAGTAACTAGGAAATTATTTTTGATTTGGCATCAACGATTCTAAGCCAGTTAGTACTCTTCCCCTTTATTAATTTGAAGATCGTCCCTGGGCTTCCTATTTATTGTCTTGCCACTACGTAAAGTGATGGCGTTAACATTCTGTCTTGGATTCTGTTCAGTCTCAGAAGGAAGCTTGCTTGAATCTTTAGCCTCTAGTTTGCCCACAACATTGGCAATTTGGCTCACTTGAGTCTCCAAGTTGTGGATGCTAGACTTGGTCTCTTGTTGAAATTGACTCATAGAGCCTTGCATTGTGGTCACGGTTTGTGCAAGAGTTCGAATCATATCTTCAGTAGACATGGCATTCTGATTGGTTCCTTGAGGATGGAGTTGGAAAGGTGGCATGTAAGGAGCTTGGCCACCCTGCTGATTGGAATGTTGATTGTTTGAATTCCCGTTCCTCAAGTTAGGATGATCCCTCCAACCAAGATTGTAAGTGTTGGAGAAGGGGTCATACCTCGACCTAGGTGGTCCATAGCCTCCCAATGTATTCACCTCAACATTTGGATCTTGGAGTGCAGGGCAAGCATCAGTGAGGTGCATGTTGTCAAAGCATATTTCACAGGATTCACTTGTTGTCTTCCACCTTGTTGTAAAAGTTGCCTCATTATTGTTTTCAGCTTAGTGACTTCGTCTAGGATTCTTGAAGTAGACACCACAAAATTTGCAGCTTTAGAGCCAGTCTCTTTTCTGAACTGTCTTGTGCCCTCGGACAGTTGGGTAAATAGTTCAAAAGCAGCAGCATGTGTTTTGTTGAGAATGTTGCCTTGACAAGCTGCATTCACCATTCTTCTCTCATCATTCAAGAGGCCATTAAAAAGATATAGAATCAAGTCTTGATCAGTGTAGCCATGAAAAGGGCAGCTGGCTATCAACCTCTTGAATCTCTCATAATACTCGTACAAAGACTCATTAGCTTCTTGTTCAATGTTGCTAATCCTCTTTTTCAGATCGTTAAGCCTTGTAGAAGGGAAGTACTTCTCTAGAAAGGCTTGCTTCATCTTTTCCCATGTGTCAATACTTTCCAGAGCCAAGTAGTAAAACCAATCTTTAGCCTGATCCTTGAGAGAAAAATGAAAGGCTCTCAGCGCAATTTGGTCATAAGTCACATCAGCGGGTTTCATGCTTGAGCACACAACATGAAATTCAGAAAGATGTTTGTTGGGATCTTCACCACAAAGCCCATGGAATGAAGGCAAGAGGTGAATCAACCCAGATTTCAGATCAAACTTGACTCCTTCAACAAGAGCAGGAAATTGCATCACCAATGGTTGTTGTGCCAGATTTGGTGCAGTCAACTGTCTCAACGTTTGGTCACCCATCTTAGCAGATTCAAATTTAGTCTCTGATTCAGATTCAGATTCTTCAAGAAAGAACGGTAGAGCCCGAAAGTAATCCCAGATTTCCTTCCTTAGCTTGAAGAGTGTCCTATCAATATCTGAATCAAAAAGCAATGGAGATGAGTTAGTAGCACGGGTATGAACCATATAACAGGTTCACACCCGAAATAGCAAAAAAGTAAAAACACAAATAGCGACAAGTCCCCAGCAACGGCGCCAAATTTGATGAGGTATTTTTCAGTCGCTTACCTATCAAAGAATCCTAACTTAACCAATCTGAGTAGAATGGTAAGCAAGGGTCGATCCCACAAGGACTCGTGTCTGTGTGTTATTACTTGAATGCCAAGTAACCAAAGGGGGGTTTATGATTGATTTATCTAAACTAATATGCAAACTAAAAAGTAAATATGAATGAAAAAGTTGATTGTAAAATATGAGAGACAAGCGTGCTCAACTAGTTAAATGCATCACGGCATTACTTTGTTGATCATCGATTCTCTTGATTCTCTTCTCACTTGAATCTCTTCAATCTTCATTTATGCACTCTACCTCACCACCATAGCTAGCCCGGATCACACCTTGCTTTGCTATAATACCTAAAAACCTGCAAAACATAGCAAAAAAGAGCAGTGTACCCGAAAGCGATATATCGCAAAAAACAAAGCTAAAACTAAGCTAAACCTATGCAAAACAAACATAAAACATGCATATAAACTATACCTATATGCAAGCTATCATGCTTCTTGTGTTCAAAGGTGAAATCTTTTTTTGTCAAGAACACTTCGAACTTTTATTCCAAAAATTACGATTTTTTTCAACAAAGATATCATCTTTAACTTAGTGTTTTGCTAATAATTACATAAGTTTGCCTAGCCAATACATTCAAGTTCAAACACACAATTTATTTCCTACTTCACTGCCATCTCAAGATAAACATGGTAGTTCTACCCAAGAAAATAGATAAATAAGGTAGAGTAGAGTGGTGGAAGAAAGATAAGAACAAACTAGCAAATAAAACATACCTCATTGCGATTGATGTTCAAGGCTTGATCTTCCAATCTGATAGAACCCACTCAAGGAGTGTCTCGCTTGAGGAAACCACTTTTAGGCAAGTATTTTGCGCGAGAGGAATTGTGCTGGAAAACTCTCCAACGTTTCTGATTTTTCCAAATGATAGAACCCACTCAAGGAGTATCTCGCTTGAGAAAAGCACTCTTAGGCAAGCATCTCGCCGAGAGGAATTGTGCTGGAAAACTCTCCAACGTTTCTGATTTTTATTAAAATTCTGAATGTGTATGGGGGTCGTGATGGATGGAAAGCGGAAGAGTGTGTCATCACCATTCGAATTGAATGGCTATGATACCAAATGATAGAACCCACTCAAGGAATATCTCGCTTGTGGAAACCACTCTTAGGCAAGTATCTCGCCGAGAGGAATTGTGTTGGAAAACTCTCAAATGTTTCTGATTTTTCTTCAATCTCCATGACTTCTGGCTCGACTTTGTCATCTTCTCCTAAAGGAAGCAAACTGTTTTCCTCATGGATTTTCTCATTCGATTTTTCATCTTTGTGGTTAACGGACTTCTCGCCACTGCAATGAACCCTAGACTTTAAAATTTTGGCGCTTAGAAAAGGCAAAAGCTTCTCCAAGCAAGAAACAATCAAAACTAGTTGCGGTTTAATTTTGGGATTGAGGAATGCGAGTGGTGGAGGATTTGTGTATAGGGTCGTGATGGATGAAAAACGGAAGAGTGTGTCATCACCATTCAAATCGAATGGCTATGATACCAAATGATAGAACCCAATCAAGTAGAATATCTCTTAAGGAAACCACTCTTAGGCAAGTATCTCACTAAGATGAATTAATGATGAAAGACTTCTAAATTTTTATTATAATCTCAAACGTGAATACAATAATTCCTAGGTAAGGTCTTATATAGAGGCCACTAAATCCATAAAAGAACCCTAAAAAGATAACGTAGATCTTCGTATTGCTAAGAATAAAGAAAACAATATAAATAATGTAGATATTTCCTAAAATAAAAGATAATAGACTCAAATAGAAAGTAATATACTAACTAAACTACTTAATTTTAGCAAGGATCGTATCAATGCACCCGCTTTGAAAACTTGCCTTGACCTCAAGGAGAAATTGAGGCGCCTTTCATCCCTAAGTGACAACACCCAAGTAGCTTTGCCATGGTCCATTTATGCCTTGAACAATTGTCGGCCTCTCTAGCTCTTCTTTGAGATCAAGTGATGTAAGAGTTTGATTTTTATGGTTCATTAAGGCTAATGGGGAAAACAATTATGAAGGTTTGGATAGGAGAGGGATGGAACATGGGAATATGGGATGTTTTGGGATTTCTTTCTGGACAGTTTTGCCTTCAACCTCCATGGATCTTGACTTGTTACCCCCGAGGACTTCATTGGTGATCACTTGAACCCTCACATCTGATTTTTCTTCAATCTCCATGGCTCGACTTTGTCATCTACTCCATGGCTCGACTTTGTCATAATCTCAAACGTGAATACAATAATTCCTAGGTCATCTACTTCTAGAGGAAGCAAACTGTATTCCTCATGAATTTTCTCAATCGAGTTTTCATCTTTGTGGTTAACGGGTTGTTTGCCACTGTAACGAACCCTGGACTTTGAAATCTTAGCGCTTAAAAAAGGCAAAAGCTTCTCCAAGCAAGAAGCAGTTGAACTAGTTGTGATTTAATTTCGGGATTGAGGGATGCGGGTGGTGGTGGATTTGTGAATAGGGGTTGTGATGGATGGAAAGCGGAAGAGCGTGTCATTACCACTCGAATTGAATGGCTCTAATAAAAAATTATAGAACCCACTCAAGGAAAATCTCTCTTGAGGAAATCGCTCTTAGGCAAGTATCTCACCAAGAGGAATTGATTAAGAAATAGTTCTTATTTTTATTATAATCTCAAACAAGAATACAATAAGTCCTAGGTAAGGCCTTATATATAGGCCACTAAAGCCATAAAAGAACCCTAAAAAGTTAACGTAGATCTTCCTAATATTAAGAATAAAGAAAAAAAAGATAAATAATATAGATATTTCCTAAAATAAAAGATAATAAACTCAACTAGAAAATAGAAAATAATAGACTAATTAAACTACTTTATCCCCATTACTATTCATTGTTGAAGAATGATGACCATGGAGAGGTTTTGTGACTTTTGGAGAGGAGATGGAATGTAGTGACTCATGATAATGATGGATTAAAGGTATACGACGAAATCATTTAAGGTAGGTGAGAGCATTTAATTTCTTGGTTTACGAAAAAACCTAATTGTTAAGGCCAGAGGGTGCGTTATTATGAAAAAAGCGGGGTGCACTGTTCTGAAATCCCGTCTTTTTATTGCACTCAATGAATTACAAAGGTCATAGTAAAAATGTTTAGTGTTGACATCAACGAAATGCTCAACTTTCTTTGAATGCTTTCTGCATTTTCTATCTAATCATCATGATTTTACTCACACTGTTACACATTTATATTTAATAGTTTCCACCCATGATCTTAAGTGGAAATGATGCTCTTCATAAAGAGATGATTATGGTTGAAGGCAAATTAACATAGATTTGACAAAAAGAGCTAGCTAGCATTAGATGGAACAAAAACACACGGGATGAGGTATGATGAATACGATCCCTATCATGAATGTTTGCATCTATGAGATTCTATTGGTATATTTTCGAAATCATATGGTTTTCTTTCGGCCTTTTGACATCCACACCACTTAGACCATCCACAACCCTAAACCCATTTTTGAGAAAATTGGTTTGTGAATTTTAAAGATTGCTCTTGGTCTCCCGACTCAGCCTGCACGTCGTCTAGTGCCTGTATCTAAGTCTCTGGCTGTGACACAACCTGCTCCCTTTATGCATCTCTGCGGCGATGACGAATTGACCTATCTCCTATCTAAAATAAAAAAGTTAAGCATAAGAGTGAGAATCAATCTAAGGAAAAATTGCCCTGGCCATAACGGCCAAAGGCCTTTCGGTCGTAATGGCCGAAGCTTCGTCTTCCTCAACGAGCTTCGACCATGGTCGTTTACGGCTTTCAACAATGGAGGTGCCATGACCTTCGAACCCCATTTCAGCACAATGAAATTGCCATTTGTACATGAAATTTGAAACCTAAACTTACTAATTCCCCCATTTCAGTCTAAAACACAAAATCAAAATAAAAAACCTTAACTCACATATGTAAATCTGAAATTTGACAAAAAAAAAACTCAAATTTAAGAACAGAATTTACATTATAATGAATATTGTTGTTGGAATGTTGTGTAGTTTGCCTTCCTTGTACAAATATGTTGGAATATTTTGGGGATTTGAAAGAGTTTGAGTGTTTGAGTCTAGGGGGAAAAGAAGAGGGAAGAAAGAGAGTTGGAAAATAAAGGAAGAGTAAATGTAGATGATGTAGTAATTTTGGGATATGTTTTTAATATTAATTTTGAATACTCTACAATGAAATTTTAGGGTGCTCTGTGATAAAGGTTCACGCTTTTTGCACACTAATTTTTGACCTTTTGCACTACGCTATTGAATGGCGTTTAATTTAAACGCTATTAAATGGTGTTTAATTTAAACGCTATTAAATAGCGTTTGATTTTTAAAATTATTATTTTCCGTTCATTGTTGGTTTTATGTGTTTTAGAACGCCATCCAATGGCATTCTAAAAAGCCATCAAATGGCTTTTACATAAGCCATCAAATGGCTTTTCCATAAGCCATCAAATGGGGTTACATATGGCAACTGTTGGTGCCAAAATTGGACCGACCCATACGAGTTTTGGGCCCAAATGGAATGCTATTTAATAGCATCCTCAAACACCACTAAATGGCGTTTCAAAGCGCCAGTTTGTTTAAAACCCTAGCGCTATCCGTCTCACTAGTCTTATTCCTCTCGATTCTGATACAAAATTACAATCGGTTTCATTTCGGCGACTTAAAAATGTCAAGGATTTGGAAAGGGAAGCCTAGAGAAATGGTAGGTGGAGTTGGTGGCTAACCGATCGGACCGCCAATTTTAGGCCAGAAGGGTCGTGCCGGGGTGGTATCAACCGAGATGGAGTAGTAGTCGAGGCTGGTGGCTACCCGACTGAACCGCCAATAGACCAACGGAGTAGCAGGCGACAGCCCGAAGCATCTGAGATCTAATTGTGTTGGAGGTGGTGGGGTGATCCAACCCGAATCTGTTGGTGGTTGAGGCAGCAGGGTGGCCGGTGGTCCGGGAGATCATGATGGGCTAGCCGTAGGTGCGAGCATGTCGATAAATTCGACACTAAGTGCAAGTCTTTTCGGTCCTTCAAAATCGGTACGTATTCTTCACACCAAAAATTTATATATTGGCAAACCCTCTAATTCACGTAAAAAATGATAGTTCACACTGATGTACATTCATGGTACAATGGTGAACCAAAAAGGCTGAATGGAGGAAGGCCGACCTTTCCTTTTTTTATTTTAAAATTTCATTAAAGCTATTACTGTTATTGCTATTAGTCTACTGCTATTGTAGAGGAGTAGGAGGCATTTACTCTTTTTTTTTGGTAAAAAGCCTATGCTAGGCATGGGCATATATAGAGGTAGAGAAATGAATTTATTTACATCTTCACTCTGGATTAAACCCTAATTTAATTACATCTTCACATTGATGTACATTTATATTCTTCACACTGTTGTACATTTAATTGGATCAGATTAAACTAGTGATAATCGGTACTTTACACTAATGTACATTAACGTCAAAAATTAATTCACAAGATTTTATTAAATCGGGACTTCAAACCAAAAATTCATTCACTTCACAATTTCTCATTTTATTAAATCGGTTCTGTGATAGGAGAGGACATGCGCCAGACTGTCCAGGGATGGATTGATGTGTTGACTAGCGTTGCCCCGATCATTTTGCCTCCTTTACCTCGTGCATCCCAGACTCAGACTGAGCGAGCCGAGGGTAGTGGGACCCAGATACAGACAGAGTCTTATAACGTTTATTGATATTTTGGATGATTTTGGATCATTTGGATTGTTGTGCTTTTGGTCTGTTGATATTTTGGATGATTTTGGATCATTTGAATTGTTGTTGTGCTTTTAGTTTGCTTATAATTTGGATGATTTTGGATCAAATGGATTGTTGTTATGTTTTTGTTTGTTGATATTGTATATAATTTTGAAATATTTTTGTTTTGTTGATAAATAGAAACAACAACAAAACAAATAAATTATATAAAAACCAAACTAAATGTCATACAAATTACATAAAAAAGTGAAAGAGGACAATTACAAAACAACCACTGTATTTTACGAATACATGTTCGGGTTATGCCCGTGCTCAACACGATATGCGCTATGAGGCTTTTGGCGCGCTCCGCCTGCAGAAGCTTCACTCCTCCAACGCGGTCTTGGCCTTCAATCCACGGTTTGCCACTTCACTCTTGTCTTGTAATTCTCGCCTCGGATCTTCTCTTCAACGCTCCCTATGCATCCCGAGGTCCGGTCCTAAGCCTTTCATCCACCGTCTTCCACCTTCCGACCTACAATTATGCACAAAGACGTGTAGATTCCGAACTAAACAAAAATAAAACCTAAACTAAAACTTAGAACGAAATCCTAGCTAAAAATGCATAAAACGGGAATAAAAACATGCTCTAAGACCTATACCTATATGCTCTATCACAATCCCCATCCATTCATACATGGGTTGTGTGCGTGACTCCAAGTCAAAGTCGGGGGAGGCAGGGGTGCTTTCTCGTTCAACCAGATCTGCATCACAAAACAAATTATACATTAGTTATGAATCACTTAATGCTCGAGTAATATAAGGTTTTAATACAATAATATTACTTCATAGAGCTTTAGAATTACCAGAATATAGTGAGTTTTGTTTCTCACATGTGCAATCCCAAAAACGTGTGTAGGGGGCATGATTTCCACCAGCACTTACCACCGCCACCGGTAGGCATGTGTGGGACGAGGACCATGACAAACATATGAGTCCCACAGTGTTCGTACGAACACGGGCTTCCGATGTATCTCACGCTTGGTATCAACACGTCTAGTGGGGTGAATACATATGCAACCTCGTATATTCCTCTATTTCGGCCCAACTCTCCCTATGCATCCCGAGGTTCGGTCCTAAGCCTTTCATCCAGCGTCTTCCACCTTCCGACCTACAATTATTCACAAAGACCGTAGATTCCGAACAAAACAAAAATAAAACCTAAACTAAAACTTAGAACAAAATCCTAGCTAAAAATGCATAAAACGGGAATAAAAACATGCTCTAAGACCTATACCTATATGCTCTATCACAAGCCCCATCCATTCATACATGGGTCGTGTGCGTGACTCCAAGTCAAAGTCGGGGGAGGCAGGGGTGCTTTCTCGTTCAACCAGATCTGCATCTGACTGGCTTAAAGTCGTCGTGCCAAATCAAAGATAAATCCCTAGTTACTCAACTAGTATAGTCGGTAAGTCGGGGTCGAACCCAAGAGACACTTGTATTCTAAGCAATATTATTATCAAAACAGAAAGGTAACAAAAAGGGGGGATTTTGGAATTAGACTAGAAACTAAGAATTGAAACAAACAAAGCCAGTAATCAAACAAGGCAAAGATTGGATTTTTATCAAGTTAAGGAAAGCAATCCTATTCAAGTATCCACTTTTCTTCCTCAAGTTATTGATCCTAGATTCAAACAAGTTATTTCTTTTGGTTATTCCTATCCTGATCAGAAATATAACATGGCAACGAGACATGCAAACTTAATATCCAAACAACTCATGAAACGATCATAAATAATAAGGATATTAGCATTAAGAACGAGGATAAACAGGATACATGCATTGAATTCCAACGAGTCAAACAATTAACATGCATTCAAATCTCTTCTCAATTGTTTTAGTCCAACGAGTCCTAAATCAATGGAGTTGCTACAAAGATCAGGCTTTGCTACGAGAAAACCTAGATCTAGCAATAGATAATATTAATTCCAACAAGTTAGCTAGGCCTGAAGAAATCAACACAATCAATATAAATTACGCACAAGAGAATTGAAATAACTTGTAGAAATAAACCTGAATAGACGAATCTCACAACAACTTGAGTCTGAAAAGCTTCAACTTGAATAGAATTTAGGGAGTTTAGTTCTCCATAAGAGAGAAAAACACAAAAGGTCTGAAATTAGGTCTAAGAGAGAATACAAAACAAAGTCTGAAAAATAACCTAATATAGTCTCGACCCAGTCGAAATTAAAAAGATAAAAAATATAAAATAATAAACTAAGCGGATAAATATGAACGCGTCCGATCCAGCTAGGCCGCGATCGCCACCTCTTACTAGCCGCGATCACGCCTAAGTGCAAACCGCGACCCATCGGCGACTTCTGGCAACCGTGATCGCCACCCATATATGGCCGGATCGCGGCCTTCAATGTCTCGCGGTCCTCAAAATCGGCGACCTTGTCCTCCTCGGCGACGTCCACCGCGACCGCCCTCAGCATCGGCGGCGATCGCGGCCTTCAGCATCCTCCAACATCTCCAAAAGTCGCTAACTATAAACTTCGGACTTCAACTCTAATGCTCCATAATGCTCACAATAGGCCAAAAACATTACATAAATATGTACTAAAAAGTCCTAGTTACGCTGTACAAAACACAACGTATCAAATTCCCCCATACTTAGACCTTGCTCGTCCTCGAGTAAGCTCAAAAAAATAAAATCAAACATGACAAATCAACAAAGGTCTACAGACAGCAATGGGAGAAAATGATCTAAAACTAAAAAGCACTCAAAATAATCTCACAACCCGAACCCATGTAGAGAAATAATGAGCTAAAACATGAAAGCTCAAATCACACACCTCACAGATACAAAATATAACACTCGAGCTCCAAAAATTGTAGAGCAACCTAGGATCTACCCGACATCTAAAATGTAGTCCCCAAACCCCAAAGTAGAATATGAATCCTAAACGCTCTGATTTTACCACTCATTCTACTTAGGCGCCCTTTCGGGTTTTCACATAATCACTCTTTTCATTTTTCTTCAGGTGTGTTCACAAATACTCACATCTCTCATGAACCTCTTATTACCCCAGCCTAATGCTGGTCCGGGTTACCTGCTTATTACCTGAGCCGCCCTTTCGGGTTTTCAGCTCATCCCAGGATTTTTATGCCTTTTATCTCATTTTTATGGCTTTTTTTTAATGTATTATTATTTTATTTTTTTATTTTTTTTAAATCTAAAATGCAAAAACTGAAATGCATCTGTATATATATACAACAGTGAGTACACCCTCCCCCATACTTAAATCTTTCATTGCCCTCAATGAAATAAAGACAAATCAGATAAAAATAAAGGAAAGGGAAATCAGAAGACTCATTGTGGGGAACCTGGTGGCGGCTGATACTGTGACCAATCAGGAAAACCTGGCCACATATGACTGAAAAACTCATGTTGTTGCCCCTGCCTCCGCTGCATGTCCTGAACTGTGGATGCAATAGCGCTCTGCTGAGCTGCTAACTCTCTCTACTGTGCCACAATATCTCTCTGAACGGACACTATCTCATTCTGGGACACAGTAAGTCGTCCCATCTCCCAAAGCATACGGTTCTGCCAATCTGAATCAAAATGTCCACCCCAGCCAGATCTACCTGCAGCAGCGTCCCATGCAAACGTATCTCCATATCCTCCATAACCACCTCTGTAAGCAGCAGCTCCACCGTCACCATAGCCGGTATATCCTCCTGGTGCCCAACTCAATGTACTCGATGGTGCTGTACTAAAACTGCCACCCCATCCAGAAGATGATGAACCAACACCACCTCCAAGCACAAAACCAGCACCACCATCTCTATCATCTCCTCCATCATCTCCGTCATCACCATCATCATCATCATGACCATCATGGTCCTCCTGATCCTCCATCTCTACATCAACTGCAGGCTCCTCCTGCTGAACCCCGCCCCCTCCAACAAAATCAGATGCGATGTACAGATAAGGTAAGGCAGGGCCAGTAGGCATGAATCTAGGAAGACGCAAATAATCCTGAGCTGGGTGACCTATAGTCCAGACATAACCCTGCTCAGCTGATCCCCTCAAACAATGTGCCCTCTTCAGCTGATTTTCATTAAACTTAAATGCTGCACTAACAGGCCGTCCAAATCGCTCCTCACCCACAAACTCTCTGGCAATCAGTGTAATCATGCCACCTATAGCAATCTTGCCTGTATCCTTCTTCAGGATCTTCTTAATACTCCCTATAAATAACTCAACCCAATCAGGAATTGCATCCTTCATAGGCATCAAACACCAGATCATGCTCAGGTCAAATCGAGATGCCTTGTTGACCTCCCCTTGCCCCAAAAAACACATAGACAACACCTTATGACACAATCTAATACAGGGGTGGGTAATGCAGTAATTATACTCTCCCCTCTTAGGTGAAAACCCAACACCTGTAATTGCCTGCCAGAAATCATTAAGGCATGCCTCTCTATTAACTGCCTTCCAGTTCTCAGTAGGGACACCAGTAATTCCTAACACACCTCTCAACCCCTCTCTGTCTATATAATACGGCTCATCCAGAATGTTAAATCTGAACAAACCCTCATCCTCCTGAAATGTAGACAGAAACTCTAGCAATATATTCCTATAAGTAGGGGCATTCAGCTCAATAAAACCCCTTAATCCACCATTCATCAGAAATCCACTAGTACAGTTATACATGCCTAGTGTACCAAGCATCTCAACATCAAAGAATTTAGTACTAGTGAATTTTCTCTTAGCCAGAGAATTCCATTTTTTCTTCTGAGCAGCAGTTAGCTTCTGAACAGGATACTCCATCTAATAAATGCAGCTAATCAGATCAACAGTGTAGGCGAAGAAACAACTTACAGAAGCTGGAAAACTCGTTTTTGTTGGTGGGCCGCGATCGCCGAGAATATGAGGCCGCATTCGTGGTTTTTGGCAAAGCCGCGATCGCGGGTGGAAAGAGGCGGCGATCGCGGTTTCTGGCAATCGGTGAAGCCCGACTTCATTGCTACTCCGAACCGCGATTCTCTTCAACTCCGAGCCGCGGTCGCTTCCTTGGTACGCCTTCACCGACCCGTCAATGGGCTAAGAGGGTTGTATATGATAGATTTGAAAGGTGTGGGGGAAATTTTTGGATTTTTTTTTGTAGATTTGATTTTTGGTAAGAAATAGAGAGGTAAAAGAAATTTTGTGAACGGATTTGGATTGAGGACGGAATGAGGATTGTAGATCCGGGTTTTGTTTTGAGTTTGGAAGAAATTTTTGAGGAGGGTTTGAGAGCTTTAAAAAGGGTTTTAATGGAGGTTGAATGGAGGTTGAAGAAGAATGAAGGATAGAAGAGGGAAGAGAAAGAGAAGCGGAATGAAGAGGAGTGGGGCCAGCGGTGGGAGTGGCCCCACTGCCTCGTGTCAATTTAAATTTTTTTTTTATTATATATCTCATGGGCCACGATCGCTGCCTTGTGAGGGCCGCGATCGCGGCCTTCGCTAGGTACCGTCAATTCCTATTTTTTTTTCCGAAAAACGCCTCGCAATCGCCCTGTTGAAGGAAGGATCGCGGTTTGTTTTTAGTAATGTTCTTTCGAACCTAGTACCTGCAGGTTAGCCTCACGAGATTGAAAAGAAAACTAAAGAAAAACAAAAATAGAAAAAGAAAAAGAAAACTTACCTCGGGTTGCCTCCCGAGCAGCGCCTTTGTTTAATGTCGTTGGCTCGACATTGATGCCTTTTTAGTTGACATTTGGATCCTCAAGACCCATCTCTTCTAGCACTTCATGGCTGACTCCCTCATGGTATTTCTTTATTCTTTGACCATTAACCTTGAACACCTTTTGGGAATCCCCATCCAATAATTCCACAGCCCCATGTGGAAAAACTTGAGTAATTGTATACGGTCCAGCCCATCTGGAACGGAGTTTGCCCGGGAAGAGTGTGAGACGAGACTAAAATAGAAGGACCTTGTCTCCAACCTTGAATTCCAATTCCTTAGGATGTTTTTGTCATGTCATGCTTTGGTTTTGTTCTTGTAATTCACAGCATTATCATAGGCATCCAATCTCAACTCTTCCAACTCTTGCAACTGTAATTTCCTGAACTCTCCATTCTCTTTAATGTTGAAGTTGCACTTTTGGACCGCCCAATAAGCTTTATGCTCAAGCTCAACTGGCAAGTGACACCCTTTGCCATAAACCAATCTGAAAGGAGACATCCCGATGGGTGTCTTGTAAGCAGTACGGTAGGCCCATAAAGCATCATTGAGTCTCAAACTCCAATCTTTCCTGTTAGGTGCCACCGTCTTCTCCAGAATGGATTTTATCTCCTTGTTGGACACTTCAGCTTGTCCATTGGTCTGGGGATGATAGGTTGTAGAGATCTTCTGAGTGACATGGTACTTCTTCAATAAAGCGCTCACAGTCTTGTTGCAAAAATGAGTACCCCTGTCACTTATTAGAGCTTTTGGAATCCCAAATCTGGAAAAAATGTTGTCCTTAAGGAAACCTGCAACTTCTTTTGAATCATCAGTTTTGGTGGCCTTTTCTTCCACCCACTTGGAAACATAGTCCACCGCAAGTAAAATATACAGATTCCCATAGGAAGAGGGGAAGGGTCCCATAAAATCAATGCCCCAAACATCAAAAATTTCACAGAATATCATGCGAGATTGAGGCATCTCATGTCTTTTAGAAATATTACCCACCCTCTGACAACGATCACATGATTTACAGAAAGCAAATGCATCCCTAAAAATATGAGGCCAATAAAAACCAGCTTCTAAGACCTTCCTAGAAGTTTTATTAGTCCCAAAATGACCCCCACATGCATAGGAATGACAAAAAGACAAGATAGACTGTACCTCAGAATCCGGGACGCATCGTCGGATTACCTGATCTGTGCAGTGCTTCCATAAATAAGGATCATCCCAGACATAGAATCGGGATTCATGACGCACCTTGGCCTTCTGAGCTTTGGTAAAATTAGGCGGAAATTCCCCTGAGACGAGATAGTTGACTAGATTTGCGTACCATGGCCTGAACGAGTGGATTCCATAAAGCAACTCCCCGAATCGCGGTTCTTTAACGATGTCGCCACCAGGGCCGCGATCGCCGCCGATATTGGCCGCGATCGCGGTTGTCTTGGCCGCGGTCGCCGAGTCATCTGGTGGCGATCGCGGTTGAACACCAGTGGTGATTCCGAAAAGCATATCATCGGGGAATCGTCCTTGAATGTGTTCTTGGCTTTCTGACTTGGTTTCCACATGTACAAGTCGGCTCAGGTGATCAGCTACCAGATTTTCAGCTCCCTTCTTATCCCGTATCTCAATATCAAACTCGCTCAGCAAGAGGATCCATCTTATCAATCTCGACTTAGCCTCCTTTTTCGTCATTAGATAACGAAGTGCGGCATGGTCTGAATAAACTATCACCTTTGTTCCCAGCAAATATTGTCTGAACTTCTCCAAGGCAAACACTACAGCAAGCATTTCCTTCTCAGTGGTGGAGTAGTTCCTTTGGGCATCGTTTAGAGTCATGGAAGCATAATGTATGACATGAGATGCTCTAGCTTCCTTTTGACCCAAAACAGCCCCTACAGCGTAGTCACTTGCATCACACATGATCTCAAAAGGTTGAGACCAATCTGGGGCTTGAATTATTGGGGCACTGATTAGGCGTGTTTTCAGCTCATCAAACGCCTTTTTGCATGCCTCATTAAACTCATAAGGCACATCCTTCTTCAGCAAATCACACAATGGGGCTGAGATCTTGGAAAAGTCTTTAATAAACCTGCGATAGAAACCTGCATGGCCTAGAAAAGAACGCACTTCACGCACATTAGTTGGATAAGGCAGAGACTGAATGACATCAATCTTTGCCTTATCGACCTCAATACCCCTGGATGACACTATGTGACCTAACACAATGCCTTGCTCAACCATAAAGTGACACTTCTCAGAGTTTAGAACCAAATTGGTTTCTACACATCTTTGAAGGACTAAGGAGAGATGGTTTAAACAGGCATCAAAGTCATCTCCATGTACTGTAAAGTCATCCATAAAAACCTCTATAAAATTTTCAATATACTCAGAAAAGATGCTTACCATACACCGTTGGAACGTCCCGGGTGCGTTACACAATCCGAATGGCATTCTGCGGTATGCAAAAGTGCCAAACGGACATGTAAATGTCGTTTTCTCCTGATCCTCCGGTGCAATAGCAATCTGAAAGTACCCTGAATAGCCATCTGCCTGTAGGAGCTTCAGTACCTCCTTTTTGACTACCTCCATCATAGGTGGGTTTAGCCTTCTCTGTGGCTGTCTGGATGGCTTGGCGCCATCGTCTAGGAGGATCTTATGCATACATGTGGAGGGACTAATCCCCTTAATGTCAGCAATAGTCCATCCTAGAGCTGTCTTGTGCTCTTTCAGTACCTGCACCAATTTTTCTTCTTGCTCCTTGGACAGTTTGTTGGAAATAATGACAGGCAAAGTGTCACCATCTCCAAGAAAGGCATATTTTAAATGCTCAGGGAGCTGTTTAAGCTCAATTTCTGGTGCCTGTACTACAGAAGAAAGCAATTTCTCGCTAGGGAGAGTTAGTGGTATGGGCCCAATGGCCAAAGCATCAGCAAAGGATTCACAACAAGCATTCAGATCAACAAGGATTTCATGGTATCTATCAGGCAAATTGTAATCCAAGCATGAAATTTCGATGTCATTCTCTAAAACGGATTGTAACTCATCACCATAAGTAGTATCAAAGAATTCTTGCACAATGGGATCAATTACATCAACAGAACAGAGAGAATGATCATCCTGGGGGTATTTCATAGCATTATCCATACTATATTCAAATTTCTCCCCATCAAATTCCATAGTTAGGACACCTTTACACATATCAATTTTTGTTCTAGCAGTTTTCATGAAAGGACGTCCTAACAAAATGGGTGCAGCATGCACATCATGATCCATATCAAGCACATAAAAATCAGCAGGGAAAATCAGATTATCTACCATAACAAGGACATCTTCAACAACCCCTTTCGGGTAGACTGTGGACCTATCAGCTAATTGAACAATAACACCAGTTTCATGCAAAGGTCATAAGCCTAGTGAAGTGTAAACAGAGTAAGGCATAACATTAATAGAAGCACCTAAATCAAGCATGGCTTTATCTATTTTAGTGTCTCCTATTATGCAGGGAATGCTGAACATGCCTGGATCACTGCACTTTTTAGGCATTCGCCTTTGAAATACAACAGAGACATGTTCACTGACCTTAACTTTCTGTTTCCCTTTTAATTTTTGGTTCCTTTTGATAGTGCATAACTCTTTCAGAAATTTAGAAAATCTAGGAACACTTTTAATTAGATTGAGCAAAGGGATATTTACCTCACACTTGGAAAACGTCTCAAAGATCTCCTTGTCATTCTCTGGCTTCCTTGTGTCTTTCAGTGCTTCAGGAAAAGGGGGAGGTGGCTTCTGGGAAATCATAGAAGGGAAATCCGGACGAACATACTGATTGCTAGATTCTGGAGACAGGCCACGATCGCCGATAAGATTAGGCAGCGCTCGCGGTTCTTCAGATTTTCGGGAATCACCGCCACCGCGATCGCCGCCAGATGTGGACGCGATCGCGTCTTCGATTTTCCCAAATTCCGACGCCTCAGAGAGGAGGCCGTGATCGCCTCTGATTGTGGCGGCGATCGCGGTTCCGCAGGCATCTCGTCAGTTTTCGATAGTTCTTTTCCGCTTCGTAATATGATCGCACTCACATTCTCCCTTGGATTGATGGGATGTGCTGGCAATTTTCCAGAATCTCTGGCCTCTATCTTGCTTACTGCATTAGCCAGTTGACTGATCTGAGTCTCTATATTCTTGATACTAGCCTGAGTATTCTGTCCTATCTGATCTACCGTGTTGGCTAGCCTGGCAAACATCTCTTCAGCATTGAAGGAGTTGTTCTGATTTTGAACTGGAGGTCTAGGAACATACGGTGGCCTGGGTTGCTGATTGCCTCCTTGATTATTGTATTGGGGCTGATTTTGATTCCCATATCTAAGATTTGGATGATGTGCCCAACCTTGATTATATGTATTAGAATAGGGATCAAAACGAGGTCTAGGAGGTCCATAGCCTCCTACAGCATTAACCTCAGCCTGAGGTTCCTGGAGTTGTGGACAGGCATCAGTAGGGTGAAGTGTATCAGCACAGATTTCACATACCTTCAGTTGTTGAGGTGTTCCTGACAGCATGAACCTCTTCATCATATCCTTCAACTCCGCCATCTCAGGTTTTATAACAGAAGAGGAGTCCATAGCATTGACTCCTTTAGTGGCAGTTCTTTTATTGAATTGCCTTGAGTTCTCAGATAGCTCAGAAAAGAGCTCAAGGGCATCTGCTGGTGTTTTGTTCATCAGGCTTCCACCACAAGCCGCATTCACCATTCTACGCTCTTCATCCAGTAATCCACCAAAGAAGTACAGTACCAGGTCTTGATCAGAATACCCATGATACGGACAGCTAGCACACAGTCTCTTGAATCGCTCATGATAATCGTACAGGCTCTCTCCAGCCTGTTGCTCAATGTTGCTCAGGCTCTTCTTTAGACTGTTCTGTTTGGTGGCAGGAAAGTATTTCTCCAAGAATTTCGCTTTCATCTTAGTCCAGGTATTTATGGATCCTGGAGAAAGATAGTAGAGCCACTCGTTGGCTGAATCCTTCAGAGAGAAAGGAAACGCCCTCAGCTTGATCTGATCCTCAGTTACATCTACAGGCTTCATACTTGAGCAGACCTGATCAAATTCAGCAAGATGCTTGTTTGGATCCTCTCCACCATGCCCATGGAATTGGGGTAAGAGATGGATCAATCCAGACTTCAACTCAAACTTAACACCTTCATTCAGCGCAGGGAACTCAACAGCCAGGGGCTGCTGTTGAAAGTTTGGGGCAGTCAGCTGCCTCAAAGTCTGATCTCCCATTGTCTCAGCTTCAGCAGAATCCAAGTTGAAGGGTAATTCACGGAGTAGTTCCCGAGCTTCGCGTCTCAACCTGGAAAGAGTCCTTTCGATTTCTGAATCAAGAGGCAAAATAGAAGAATCAGTAGCACGAGTGTGGACCATAAACTAGGGTCCACACCAGAGTTGGTAACAATAAAAACTTAGAATTAATCAAAGTGTCCCCGGCAACGGCGCCAAAATTTGACTGGCTTAAAGTCGTCGTGCCAAATCAAAGATAAATCCCTAGTTACTCAACTAGTATAGTCGGTAAGTCGGGGTCGAACCCAAGAGACACTTGTATTCTAAGCAATATTATTATCAACTCAGAAAGGTAACAAAAAGGGGGGATTTTGGAACTAGACTAGAAACTAAGAATTGAAACAAACAAAGCAAGTAATCAAACAAGGCAAAGATTGGATTTTTATCAAGTTAAGGAAAGCAATCCTATTCAAGTATCCACTTTTCTTCCTCAAGTTATTGATCCTAGATTCAAACAAGTTATTTCTTTTGGTTATTCCTATCCTGATCAGAAATATAACATGGCAACGAGACATGCAAACTTAATATCCAAACAACTCATGAAACGATCATAAATAATAAGGATATTAGCATTAAGAACAAGGATAAACAGGATACATGCAATTGAATTCCAACGAGTCAAACAATTAACATGCATTCAAATCTCTTCTCAATTGTTTTAGTCCAACGAGTCCTAAATCAATGGAGTTGCTACAAAGATCAGGCTTTGCTACGAGAAAACCTAGATCTAGCAATAGATAATATTAATTCCAACAAGTTAGCTAGGCCTGAAGAAATCAACACAATCAATATAAATTACGCACAAGAGAATTGAAATAACCTGTAGAAATAAACCTGAATAGACGAATCTCACAACAACTTGAGTCTGAAAAGCTTCAACTTGAATAGAATTTAGGGAGTTTAGTTCTCCATAAGAGAGAAAAACACAAAAGGTCTGAAATTAGGTCTAAGAGAGAATACAAAACAAAGTCTGAAAAATAACCTAATATAGTCTCGACCCAGTCGAAATTAAAAAGATAAAAAATATAAAATAATAAACTAAGCGGATAAATATGAACGCGTCCGATCCAGCTAGGCCGCGATCGCCACCTCTTACTAGCCGCGATCGCGCCTAAGTGCAAACCGCGACCCATCGGCGACTTCTGGCAACCGCGATCGCCACCCATATATGGCCGCGATCGCGGCCTTCAATGTCTCGCGGTCCTCAAAATCGGCGACCTTGTCCTCCTCGGCGACGTCCACCGCGACCGCCCTCAGCATCGGCGGCGATCGCGGCCTTCAGCATCCTCCAACATCTCCAAAAGTCGCTAACTATAAACTTCGGCCTTCAACTCTAATGCTCCATAATGCTCACAATAGGCCTAAAACATTACATAAATATGTACTAAAAAGTCCTAGTTACGCTGTACAAAACACAGCGTATCAGCATCACAAAACAAATTATACATTAGTTATGAATCACTTAATGCTCGAGTAATATAAGGTTTTAATACAATAATATTACTTCATAGAGCTTTAGAATTACCAGAATATAGTGAGTTTTGTTTCTCACATGTGCAATCCCAAAAACGTGTGTAGGGGGCATGATTTCCACCAGCACTTACCACCGCCACCGGTAGGCATGTGTGGGACGAGGACCATGACAAACATATGAGTGTCACAGTGTTCGTACAAACACGGGCTTCCGATGTATCTCACGCTTGGTATCAACACGTCTAGTGGGGTGAATACATATGCAACCTCGTATATTCCTCTATTTCGGCCCAACTCGGCCGCCAACAACTTCTGCACTTTATGTTATTCTTCCTCATCCCAATCCAAGATGGAGGCAAGGGCCCGATACCACAATTTCCATCTGCAAGGACATCCTTGACCCAATCAATGAAAGAATACATCAAGACGTCAACGACTCGTACCCCAAAGAAAACTCCCATATGGGTCACGTCCTCCGTCTCTCTGGGAACTCTAGCACTCCCCTTGGCCACTAATTGCTTCTTCTTGGCACGCGGTTTTCTTGTAGGTGTTGTCTCTATGTTGTCCATATACTTGTCCTTCCCCTTTCCCCACTGAGCCATCTTGTGCTCAAGGTATGTTTTATCCATTACGGAGTACTTAGTAGATCCCTTTGGCCTTCCTCTATCTTTTAGTCTTGACGGGGGTTTGATCCTTGTCTGGCTCGGATTCTCACTATCTTCAAAGCAAGAAGTGATTCGAGAAAACTAGTCTTCGCTCATTTCACCCCATTTTTTTCTGGCTATTTCACGCCATTTGATCTCCTTAATGCATAGGGGGGTTGTGTGATAGAGTAGAAAATCAGGAAACACAAAACACACACAATTACTTTGATTAAACTAAGAAGAACAAGTAAATCTCAATGGAACAAAGCTTCCAAAGATCCAATCTCAAGGAGAAAATCTCCAAGAGCCCAAGGCACTAATGCCCGATCCTTTTCTCAATTTCTGGATAAATCCTAATGGGGAAACATTCCCTTATTTATGCTGAAACACTAAGGCCTTGTTTGGCAGTTGGCCATCCTTTCTCCCTAACATTATATTTAAGTGTCTAATAATACCACCTCTCTTCAAAACAACCTTGTCCTCAAGGTTGGCTGTAAAGTAATGAGATGGATTGTGCACCCAAATCAGCCTCAGGTTGCAACTTATAGAGCGGTGCAATTGCTTGAAATCTAGTTGTGCAAGGACCTTGTTCTTGCAACCTCCCAGTCTGCCATTCTCTTGGTGATTCAGCTTGCAACTCCACATCATAATAAGAAAATGAGAGTTGAAACTCTTCTTGATGTAAGCAAAGTTTTCCCGATCAGTCGATGATTTCCTTTCCTGCCCGTGCACTTGAACTTTGAACATTCTTTGGTCTTCTATATATGCTAACTCAGGAGGACGAGGAGAGTGATAGAAAAGATTAACCATTTTATTAACCTTAGGATTCCCTTCCACTTGTTGCCTATCTTCATGTTCAGCCTGACAATTATCAACTTCAAAAACAAGTTGCCCAAGGAATGTAAACTTCCCATCAGTTTGCATTATATCCTCACCCATTAATTTGAATTCTCCATAAACTACTGTAATCGCATAAGCCTTATCCCCAAGACTGTAATTGAAAGCAAATCCAAATACAAACAACCATGGAGATTGAAGAAATAGGCTGTCACCCGGGTCAACCCCAGAAGCTTCCCTTCTTCCGCTCCACTGGCAAGAGTTGCAATCCCCTGTGTTGTTGAAGACCAAGAAAAGGGTTACAAGATCAGATCGTGAGGGTGGTGGAGGCTCCGCTGGTGGACGGTCAAAACTCCACCCTTCAACATAGTTGTCACCTTCTGCAAGGGTTATGACTGCCCTTGCCAATCCGTTCAAACCAGCCTTGTCCTCAAAGCTGTGTTTGGATTCCAAAACGGACACCAATAATGAGATGTGATCAACCCGACTGTCACCGAGGTCGTCACCGGCGGCATCTACCTTGCCACTTAAGAAATCCGAAGGAAAATCTGTGGCTTTTTTGATGGAGACTTCAAATGTGGCGGAAGTGGCTGGCCAAATGGAGGAGGCTGAAATTTGAACTGCTCATATGTTAGTTGCTTGACGGGGATGGTTCTTTCGGAAGGTTGAAGACGAAGTTCCTTATGCCACGTCAATTCCCCATGAGCTGTTGCCAATTCCTGTTGGTGTTCTGGGCTAGGTTTAGTAGGGCACATAAGAGGCCCATTCCAATTTTGTACCCAAAACAACTCCATAGAAATCTTGGATGTGGTATTGGGCCAAGGGGGTGGACCTAGAGGCTTACAAAATAGCCCAATATGATTTTGCTCTATTTCAGAATTTAAAAAGCAATTAAATAAAATGGGGCTAGTATTTGGGCCGAAATAGTCTGAAACCTTGTTAGAGTCCAACCCAAACTTTTCCATACCCATCACAACAAGGAAAACGGGTTCTTGCCCTTTCAACCCTAAAACCCAAATAGCCTTTTCTGATTGTACCTCACGCGCCGCCTTTAACAACGCATTCTCGAAGTCTTTTGCGAGCTCTTCTTTGGACCACGACAGACGATTAATGGCGATGTTGCCATCTCCCTTCATCCCCCCGTTGAACTTGGAATTAATGGCATCTTCCTTAATCTTGTTCACCCCTGCCTCTTCTTCCTCTCGTTCGATGTCTCCTTTGCTTCCATCCTCAACCTCAGCCTTGGCTTCACCCGTCGGTTTTGCGATCAGCATTCCTGAGGTCGCAGAAGAACGATGATCATCATTCTCCTTGCTGAGAGCGAAGTCGATCAGTGAGAACTCTTTGGAACTGTCGCCTTCTTCTTCATGCCTGAGATATCCTGACCAAACTTCTTCTGGTTCGTCCACCGCGGAAGAAGATTGGAGTTGTGCATCGTCGTCGCCCTCCATCTCCTTCAAATAATCTCTCACAACTGAGGTCATCAGCTCCACTTGTCGCTTGAGAAGAATCACTCGACCCAGCAACTGTATGCTCTGATCACTTCCAATATCTTCCAAAATTTCTTCTCTCAACTCTTCTAAATAGATCTCCAACCATCCTAAATCATTCCCCGTATACTTCCCTGTAAACATTGATCTCCCTTCCACCTCAGCAATCCATGACAGAACCGACTTCCTCACTTCCTCAACCCAGTTTTTGAGGTAAGCCAATTTCTCTTCCCGATTTTCCTCTATCCCCATTGTTGAATCTCTCAATGAAAGCACCAATTGATAGAGTAGAAAATCAGGAAACACAAAACACACACAATTACTTTGATTAAACTAAGAAGAACAAGTAAATCTCAATGGAACAAAGGTTCCAAAGAGCCAATCTCAAGGAGAAAATCTCCAAGAGCCCAAGGCACTAATGCCCGATCCTTTTCTCAATTTCTGGATAAATCCTAAGGGGGAAACATTCCCTTATTTATGCTGAAACACTAACCGACTCCCACCACTTCTCTGACCTTCTTTACCCATTTAGCCCCTTACTAACAACTTCAAGGCCTTGTTTGGCAGCTGACCATTCTTTCTCCCTAACATTATATTTAAGTGTCTAACACTGTGGTATCCGGCTGGCAGAATGTACGCATCTCAAATATCATCCCACTTCAATTGCCTCCAAAAAAGATGACTCTCATACAATCTGATAAGAGTACCCTCAACGATCGCACTCACAACTCTATGAATGCATGGAATCCCAAAACAATCTCTCCACCAACGATCGACGCACGCTTCTTCATACTGACCTTCAATCACATCTTTATACATTGCGAACAAGATCTCAAAACACATATGGGACACTCGGTGAAAAAGTGGAGTGAACAAGTACAAGGACGCAAAAACATTGTCCATCTTGTTTTGAATTGTTGTATGTGATGTCTCCATTTTCTTCCCTCACAATTCGGATTTGTGACTCCAAGTGATAGTGAATCATTTGTATCATTGCGTTGAAGCCCAAAACTGGTGAAGATAATGTTTTCTTCAAAACTGTGTGCATTCCCTCCGCCCTGTCAATATACAAATTATGACGTTCAATATTTATTCTAATATATTAAATGAGCAAAATTTGTTTTAAGATGAGATTATACTTGTTTGTAGTTCTAGTGTAGAAGTGAAGCCGGTTGTCGGTCCAAGCTCTCACATGTTCATTTTATAAGGCTCAAGCCACATCCTATCAACATAACCGACCCAGAATGCCAATTCTTCAATATTTCTCGTCGTTTGGCTTCATAGCTCTCTTTGGTGGTTGACATGAACAATCCCCAACATCGATCTGCAAACGCTTGAACTTGTATCTCATCTTTTAGGACATCAAGCGCATACGCTTTTATGTTAGCATATGCACCCAACACAACAAATGTTGCACTTCTTCATTGGTGAAAACATCGGTAATTGCATTTATAAGGGCTTGTTCTCGATTTGACATAATGGTTGTTGGCATTTCACCTTCTTCATATAATTTTCTCAACTCCCCTAAAACCCAAGCAAAATGTGGAGTGTCTTCCTTGGACATGAACGCAAACCCGATGTTAAATGTCATGTTTGTGCAGTCATACCAACCATCTCTAACAAGTACATGTTATACCTATACATTATAATGATTTTTAGCACAAACAACAAACAATATAATAAAAACTCCAAATGGGAAAAATACATCGAGTTAAAAACATACCTGTTTGTCTTGTACGTAGCATCCATAACAACCAGATATGGAAACTTCTTCAACACGTGCAGTGAACTCGGGTGGACAAAGAACATCATATCTAACTCACCAGAACCCGAGCGAGTTAATTTTCGCACTCTGTAATCCTTGTTGTGCATGCATTGTAGTGTAATTTGACACACTATCAACTTACCACGATCGAACAACAATATTTTCAGCTTAAAGTTTGATATCCGTTTCCTGGACGTCACATTTTGTGGGTTAACAGCCACCAACATACTTGAAATAGCCTTCGGGCTCAAGAACAATCCCGAAGCATTGATGACCATATTTTGCTCCTCCGGGGTCATTCGGCCAACATACGAGTGTCCAAGAAAACTGGTACAGAGCTCATGGTTGTTCATGCCGGACGTTACCTCTAAAATCCATTTTCGATTACACCTAATTCGGCGTCCAACCAATTTAAAACGGCATTTGCACTTCCTTGAGACTCCTATCTTCTTTTTCGATCTAGACTTTCCAGATTGCTCGCATGTTAGTTTGACATAATTGTCATTTGAGTTTGCAATGAGCAAAATCATCATCCTATCTCGACCGAGTTGCCTATCCCACTCAATCATCTCATCTTTGTGATCCCACAAGTGATCAGTGACAAAATCATTTGTAAAATCTGGACCACATGGGTGTTCATAGGTATCAATTCTAAACAATTGCATATAATGCGTTAAATAAAAAATGATTATAACAAATTTTAACAACTATATCAATTCTAAATTATTATTATCTAACAATTGTAAATTATAACCAATTTCACAATTATAACAAATCTACAAGAGCATATCAATTCATATTATGTTCATGTTTTTGATTATATCGAATTCTAAACAATTATATCAAATTGTAAAGTATTATAACAATTTTAAACGATTGTAAAAATTTTAAACCATAGTTGTTGTAACGATTATACATATTTCACATTAAACTCACAATTCTAAATGATTAATTATAAACAATTGTAACACATTTTAAACGATATATCAAATTTTAGATCAAAAGATACATACCGGTAACCATTTGCTCGGATCGAACGATTCTTCTTGTTCTTCTCCTTCACCTCCATCGTGATATGATGAATTTTGGCCAACTCCATTTGATGCATCTTCTCCGTCAAATATGAACTTTCTCCAACATAATACATTATTGGAATATGAGTATGAATGAATGTAGAATTGGGTTAGAGAAAGATGAAAGGATTATATAGTACAATATAGTCGTTGAATAATATAGTTGTTGTATACATCCATTGGAATATAGCCGTTGTATACATCCGTTGGAATATAGCCGTTAGAGTTTCGAAAATGCAAGACAAATGAAACTCCATTTGATGGAGTTTACCAAAGTCATTTGATGGTGTTTCCAAAATCCCGCTGCAAATCTACCCTTTGTATTAATTAAGGAGGCTATATACACAAAATATAGTTTGACCAAACTTTACGCCCACTCTAAATTAAACTAAATACATTAATTACATTACATTCTTCAATGCTCCCCCTCGAGTTGGAGCATGGAGATGCCGAATGCCCAACTTGCCCAACAAGAACTAAAATTGTTGAGTGCCAAGTGATTTAGTAAGAATATCAACAGGCTGAGAATGTGTCCGAATATGAGTTGTAAGAACGGTCCCAACAAGTAGCAAGTCTCGAATAAAATGACAATCAACCTCAATGTGAAGAGCAGCTTGACTGTCAAAAAATAATCGCATAGGAGAAGAGTGATCAATTCCAAGAGAAGGCAACAAGGCTTTTAGCCAGAGTAACTCACAACAAATAGTAGCCATCACTCTGTATTCTGCTTCAGCAGATGAACGGGAGACAATCTTCTGCTTCTTGGTCTTCTAGATATAGGAGAAGAACCAAGTTGAAGAAAGTAACCTATCAAAGATCGACGAGTCATAGGACATGTGGCATAATCTGAATCACAATACACAATAAGTTGTAGAGAAGAATCATGTCTGAGCAAAATTCTTTGCCTAGATTGACTCTTAAGGTAACGAAGAACCCGACTAGCACATCCCAATGATCAATGGTAGGAGACTGCATAAAATGGGCTAAAGTATGAACATCATAACACATTTTGGGACGAGTGATAGTCAAATAGATGAGATGACCAACTAGACGACGATACCTATCAGGAGCCTCAAAGAGAGGTGTAGTAGATAAAGCAAGCTTGTGATTCAGTTCCATAAGAAAATCACATGGCTTGCTGGCAATTAATCCAAACTCAATAAGAATATCAAGAGTGTATTTCCGTTGACACAGAAATAGACCATCAGCAGATCGTGCAATCTCAATGCCCAGAAAGTACTTCAAAGACCCTCGGTCCTTCATATGAAAACAAGAACTAAGCTGATCCTTGAAGTTAGACAAAGTAGACGAAGCATTACCAACAATAATCAGATCATCAACATAGACGAGAACATGAATGCAGATACCAAACCGAGTATAAGAAAATAAGGAGTAATCTGCACGAGACTGTGTAAAGCCAAACCTGCATAATGCAGACATCAATTTCGCGAACCAATTTTGCGGAGCTTGACGTAAACCATATAGAGAACGGTTGAGCCTACAGAATTAGCCCGTGGAAACACCTGTAAACCCAGGTGTGGAGGTTTCATATATACCTCTTCATGTAGATCACCATGAAGAAAGGCATTATGAACATCCATTTGATGTAACTCCCAATTCTTAGCAGCGGCAACAACTAAGAAAGCATGGACAGAACCCATTTTTGCAACAGGTGCAAAAGTCTCATGATAATCAATACCCTTCTTCTGATTATTGCCCAAAACAACTAGCCGAGCCTTATATCGCTCAACAGACCCATCTGAATTAAACTTGACTCTAAAAACCCACTTACAACCAATAGGTTTCATCCCTTTGGGAAGTTTTACAATAGACCATGTCCTGTTGCGCCCAAGGGCAGCAATTTCAGCCTTCATGGCATCGCACCAGTGTGGGTTGCACACGGCTTCAGCAAATGTGCGAGGTTCTGCAATAGACTGAACAACAACAAGAAAAGCAGTATGGCGGGATAAAAATGATTATAAGTAACATAGTGAGTTATGGGAAAAGATGTACTTGACGAAACTGACGGATGAGATGGAGTACGATCCCGAGTAGAACTACGGGTGGTGGCTTGAACAACGGCAGGAGAAGATTGAACCCCACTCCCCCGTCGGTTGTCTGCGATTGGTCATTTGAGAAGCTAGGTGATGGGATGTCTTGAACAGAAACAGGAGATTTTCCGCCACTCCCCCTGTCGTTTGTATGTTGTTGGTTGTTTGTGGTGTTGAGGGTTGGTTCTTGAACGGGCACAAGAGGAGATTGAACCCCACTTCCCCTGTCATCCATCTGCGTATGAGATAGAGGACTAGACGATGGATCAAATATAGAAGGATGTAACAGTTCCGATGGTTCAGAAGATGTGTCAGCTGGGATTTGGCAAGTTTTAAAGGGAAACTGTGATTCATAGAAGAAAACATCGCAAGAGACAAATCGTTCTTTAGTTTCTAAATGAATTACTTGCCATCCTTTTTGTCGTTTGGGATATCCAATAAAAACACACTTTCTAGCATGATCATCAAATTTATTTGTTGATTTAGGCACAATAGAGGAATAACAGAGACATCCAAGAGTGCGCAGATGAGCATAACTAGGTGCTCGACCATATAAAATCTCAAAAGGTGTTTTATTTTGCAATAAAGGAGTGAGCGTTCTATTAATTAGATACCCAGCCGTTAAAATACAATCACCCCAAAATTCCAAAGGTAAATTAGCATGAAAGCGAACAGATCGATCAACATTGAGAATATGACGATGCTTATGTTCAACCCGCCCATTTTGTTGGGGCGTTCCAATGCAAGAGGTTTCAAAACGAATGCCATGTTTGTCAAAAAAGGATTGCAAACATACAAATTTCGTGCCATTATCACTTTTAAAACATTTAATAGACTTTTGAAATTGATTTTTTGCCATAGAAAAAAAATTTGGAATCAAAGTTGAAACCTCAGATTTATTCTTCATTAAATATATCCATACACCTCGAGAACAATCGTCTACTAAAGTCATGAAATAACGAGCACCAAAAATAGAAGGGGTTCGATATGGACCCCAAACATCACAATGTATCAAATCAAATATCTCAATAGCATATGAATAACTAATTGGAAACGAAGAACGAGTTTGTTTAACACGATGACAACTTTCACATGGGTCTAAGGAGCCACTTATTTTAACACATGGTAAATTTTGAAGAATAGAAAGGGAAGGATGACCAACACGGGAATGCCATAAGGCAGGCGAATTAACATCCATCCGTGAAGAACGTGCAGTCGGCGCTGCTGCACTAAACTAGTAGACTCCATTTCGCTCCTCACTCGTTCCGATCAACGTCATCGAGGTATGATCCTGTAACACACATAACTTATCAGTCAAAGTGATAACACAATTTTGATGTTTCAACAATTGAGCACAAGAGATCAAATTGCACGTCAAATTAAGGACGACGAGCACATTATGCAAAATTAAGCGATCACTCAAGGTCAATGTGCCCGATGTTTTTGCTGATGTAGACAGACCATTAGGCAAAAGAATAGTATCCAGATCCACAATAATTAAATCATATAACAAATCAGAATTTCCCGTCATATGAAAGGAGGCCCCAGAATCAATTATCCAATGAAGAGAAGTATTACCCGAGAGATGTGGATTGGAATCAGATTTAGAGAAAGATACAAAATTCATTAAATCAGACCACTGATGTTCGGATAGGCCTGTTCCAATACGATCTCCAACCTGAAGTGCTAAGACAAACTTCTGACCGGGGGCTTGCTGTGCAGTGTTTGCGCGCCCAAGAGTACGACCACACGAGTTCCCTACAGCAGGAGTGCGAGAGTCAGCGCTGGTGGCTAGCGCCGGTTCGATGGGTTCAATGGGTTCGATGGTGCAGTAGGGACGATCAGGATAGGGCCGATCAGAACGCCGATCATCGTGAAACCCTTGGTGATCGGATTGTGCATGTCGGCGATCTCCCGAACCCTGGTGTTAATGCTCAATGTGAGCAGATCGGCGACCAGATTCAGCAGCAAAGACTCCGCCTTCTGGTTTCTGGTCGCACGGCTTTGTAACTTGTTGTTGTCGCTCCTCCTGGACAACCATGGCGTAAACACCATTGGAGTCGGACAAGAAGGAAACCTTCTTTTTCACGAGAGACATGATTGTGAGGCAAGAGGAATTTTGTGGTCTTGCGTCGGGAAAAATGGCTATATTCCAATGGATGTATACAACGGATTAAGGAGGCTATATATACAAAATATAGTTTGACCAAACATTACGCCCACTCTAAATTAAACTAAATACATTAATTACAATACATTCTTCAATATTCCCCCTTGATGACATTTCCGAACGACATTTGATGGCGTTTCTAAAAGCAATTTGATGTCGTTTCCGAACGCCATTGGATACAACATTTGATCAATATCATTCCTTATTGTAGATCCAAGTGAATGAGATAAAAGCTTCTTTGAATAGGTGTCATTTCAGGATCATGTCTGAGTTGATTGGAGTTGACATTTCAGACTATTAAACTATACTTATCAGACAAAGGAATGAAGTTTCTGATGGACGAATATGAGAAAGGGGGAAGATACACACTTTGACCCTAATTGTAGATGTCTATTGCTAGTGACACACGGGTTGCCATGTGTCCACAACATTGCTTGTTATGTGTCCCAGGAGACGCCAATTCCTCCTACTGCAGTGCATATCTTTTGGCGAACACTTGACCTAAACATGCCCATACTTCCTAATGAAGAGGTGGAAGGTACAAAGCGCAATGTTGCAAGATCATCGATGGATGACTTCATCAACACCGAGTTCTCTGAAATGACAGCTAATAAACAATACAATTGTGTTCATGATATCAGCAAGCTAGCCCGACCAGATAAGAGGACAAAAAAAGAACTCGTAGTTCAAAAGCCAAAGGGAAGACCCAAGAATAGTCCAAATAAAAGAATTCCATGTGGGTGGGAGCAAATTGACAAAGAGTTGGACGAGACTCCTCCAAAGAATCCTAGAGGTCGGCGCCCAAAGTACCCAACCCCAACTCTATCTGAAATGACCTCTCCTAGCTAGCACTCCACCACTTACTTTGGATCCATCACTCGGTCCTTTGCAGTTTATTCCGATGTGTATGAAGAACTTCTTTAGGGGTCACTATGCGATTGTTGTTGATGGAAATTGTAGGTTCAGAGTCGTTGCAGAATGTCTAGCCGGGCTCGGTCAAGAAAGATGGTGCGACGTCCGAACTCAAATGATGATGATTGTACTCGAGCATGCCAACAAATTTAACCGCGGTTTCCTTCATTATACAGCTATTAAGATGTCTCGCAAGCTAGAGTGGGATAGTCCAGGTTTCGCCCCCCGGGAGAGGTGGTTTAGCCTTCCAAACATGGGACATGTGGTTGCTACAACATACAATTGCGCCCATGTTGTTGTGGGGCGACAACACCAAACTTATCTTCCCTTAACTGTTCCCCCAATTAGAATGGGACCTTGGAGAATGGAGTCATCTTCATTTTCTTCGAGACCCTTTGTGCACATTTTGAGTCCATAAGTTATTGACTTTTTTAACTCTTTCGGGCTTTTTTCGATTATGTATAACATTTAATATGTTAAGGTGTTCTTCCTTGATGATTGTCCACTGCCACCGGTAGTTCCAATGTGGAGACATAATTTTGACACAGACGCAGTTAACATTCTTCTTCTATTGCTCCAACGACTCAACAAATACAACTTTGCTCCCAAGGATGATCATCCCATTTTAATGGACCTAGTTTCTTCAAATTAGTTTGCTTCCAAGAACAGTTTGAATATGTAATATTAGTTTGAAGTTTCTACTTAGTTTGAATCCATATCCGAGCATTATCATAATCCTACATAATACAGATCCATATGCGAGCATAATCATAATCCTTCTTAAGCAGAACTACAAATCCAAACATAAATAATCCGAACTACATAATCAAAACATAAATCTGAACTACATAATCAACACATAAATCCCTAGGCATCATCTGACTGGTCATATCCATCGCCATATCCAGGGACCTCTCCTCCCATGATCTCAATAGATCTCCTGATGGCGTCCTGGATCCCTGGTGGGTGCACACCTACATATGCTGCCCATGGTGCAAGATAACCCAACGCTTGTTGCATGCGCTACATATATAACAAAATGATTATTAGCTAAAAACATCAATTATGTAACAAAGGCAAAAAATCCCAAAGTTATACCTCCTCAACAATCGTGGCGGGCTGACTAACACGTGCATGTGTACGCGGTAAGAACCAATCCAAGTAGTCCTCAGCACACCCGAAAGAATCACCAGTCACAGGAGATCCCATCGTGCCTAAGCTGATACGGTGCAAGTCCCTAGAACTCCAAACCCAAGTGGCTGCGTCAAACTCTACCTTGTACCTTGTCAAGTCTCCTACTCGAAGGGCAATCTTCGGCATAATAACTCCTATAGGTATCCTATGCATGCTCCCAAACTACCTAGCACATCGATCTGGCATGTATGGCTCTGATATAGCCAAACATGATAGCAGTCCATGAAAACAAGATGAAGCATATGCATCGATAAAATCCAAATCCCCATAGAGCATCCAAGCCACCCTATTCAATTTCGCATGATAAATGAAGTCCTTTTGGAAAAAATAACCCTAAATACAACTCAGAGCATCAAGCTCTGCTCTGTTGTTGCCCAACCTGCACTATACCACCATCTCCCCACCTCTGAGCCCATGTCGCTCCCTCCTCTAATGGCATCCCAGCGGGACAAAATGTTGGAAAGTACATGAAGATCCAAGACTAGACAAAAAAAAAACATCCGACTAGTCAAGTGTGGCTGATAATATTAGCCAAAATAAAAAAAATTAGGTCCAATCAATTACCTGTAATAGCGTGTAACACATAGAAGATCCTATAGCCCCAATCCTCGTGCACTCACCAACGCTCCTATAGAGATGAGCCAATGCAGCAGAAGCTCAAGATATGTTCTGTACATCATCGTGATCATGTACCATGTCCAAGTATGTGATAGGGATCAGATGCTGAGACTTGTCAAGACAGATCGTCGACGCTATCAAGTACAGTAGAAACCCAGAAGCAACAATCTCAAGATCTAGCCCACGCCTCCGGTCCATGCAATACTCCTTGAGATGTGTATGTGCAACATCGGCATTATCAAAATGTGTGCGGCTCAACCAATCATCACCCATCTAAAAGAACTCTATGAATCGGCATCTTTGAGAACCTCCAAGATCTCCATCTGGCACAACTGCATCCTCGTCGATTGTAAGGTCGAGGATGAGCGCCACATCATGAAGTGTGATCGTCATCTCGCCCCATGGCTTATGGAAAGAATTGGTCTCTAGATGCCATCGCTCAATAAATGCATCTATAAGGCCAGTATGAACATGCTGGTGCATAATAATCTGCAGATGGGCAAGCCTGCTAGCCCATAAAATATCAATCCAGCTGCTGTCTCCCATCTGTGTCCAGTCTGTAAGTTGTGTACGTCGGAACTGATACTTTAGAGGTCCTCGAGGACGCTCCTGTAATACATTAACGCACATAAGATATTTTAATTTCAAATTCAAACATAGATATCACACATAATTATCATATATTTTAAGTAATTTACTTACATTGCCAACGTATATGTGGTGGGCCACATGCTCCTCGAAGCCCAACAGTAACTCCGGGATCTCCGAACCTCCTAGAGCAGGATGGATGAGCAACGGCTCAATCCGACGCTGACCGGGTTGGGTCTGTCTCCTCTGTCTAGACCCTCCCGTCGGAGCTGGCACAGGGTCTGCGCCTCCCCTGCCAACCCCTCGTCCATGCCGAGAATGTGGTGTCGGCACTTGAGTACTCTCAGTGTAATAGGAGCATGGATTGGTGTTTGATCCTCAACAGAACATGTGTGTAAGCTACTCCCCGTGTCGTACTATGATGAGTTGAACAAGGTTCGGCACTGCCATGTCTGAAGTGGCAGGGTAACACCGGAAAGGGTGGAACCTCGGGGGCCACATGGACCTCTGGGACCTCCGAGGCCAATGGAATCGGTGTCGTCTGCTCACTACGCGCCTCACGACGTCGATAACGAGCGGACCGAGTCTCTAAACCCTTCTCTAAGCACCTCAACGTCTGACATACGAAAAAAACATGATCCAAATTATTTAGGTGGAATTCAATTGAATTCACCTTTGGGGCCAACCATTACGGTTGAGACACACTCAGCCGCAACGGTTGTGCATACCATGGCCGTGACGGCTGTGGCTTTGCTAGCCGTTACGGCCATGGCCGTCCAAGCCGTCACGGCCATGGCCGTCCCATCCGTCATGGTTGTGGACGTCTTGGCGGAAGACGAGATGGTCGTGACGGTCATCTTCAACCTCTAGCCAGCCGCGAACGCCCCGATCCTCTACCGTCGTTTTTCACCCAATTTTCACTTTCGACCATTAAATATTTGCCTATATTGGTTTAATCTTTAAAAATGGGTTCAAATCTTTAATATAGATCATACTTTGCACAATTTGAAAGTAAAACATCTCCATCTTGCAAAACCTAGATCTAGAAGTTGAATGGAAATGAAATTGGATGAATTTTGTAGAAATAACTTACCATGATTGTTGTAGGAGTGGATTTTGTGGAGATTAATGCACCAAAAACTTGATTTGAAGCCCTTCAAGCTCTTTGAATCTTGTATAGAATGAGAGGGTTAAGAGAGAGGAGGAGAAGAAGAGAGTGAACAATGAGAGTAGTGTGTTTTGTAAATTGTAATTAATTTTTATTTATATGTAATAGGGGGTAGGGTGTGTGTTGGGTAAGGTAAAAAGCCTGCAAAAAGCAAAACCATCCACTTAAGGTAAAATGCATGTAAATTGTAATGAGCAAAAACATAACACATCATGGCAGTGGTCCAAGTTAGTGGGCCTACGAGACTTGTTCATTAAGGGACTCATCTGGCAAGTGGGGGACGGCAAAATCATCCGATTTTAAAAAAAAAATTAGACCGGCAATGGTCCCATCATCCCAAAGCCAGAGGTTGAAACCCTCATTAATTGGGAGGAGCTTATTGAGGTGTATCTTAGTGAGGATAACTCATGGAACATTGAAAAGTTGAGGCATGTTGTGAATCAAGATGACCTCGAAAGAATCTCCAAAATTATTAACCCCATCAATAAAATACCGGACAGACTGTACTGGCAATCAAGCAAAAATGGTTGATACTCCACTCACTCGACAATGCAGTGGCTCCACCAATCCAAAGGTAAACCAAAGATTAACCTAGAATGGATTAACCGGTTAAACATCCCTCCCAAAATGAAAAACTTCATGTGGAAAGTGGCTTGTAACGGCCTTCCGACTAAAACTAGGCTTGCGGCTAACCATATCTCGGTCCCACAAGACTGCGAAGCTTACAATAACCAGGTTGAAGACACAAATCACATCCTATTTTCATGCCCCCTTACAAAAGCAGCCATTAATTCTATAAACCCAAAAATCCCTAGGATTACTAACCAGGTATCCCTGGACGACAAAAATCACATCAAGTCCTCGAAGAAATTAAGGAAAAGCTAACAAAAGAGGAATTGGAAATCCTTATAAACACTTGGTGGAGCCTATGGTTCGCCAGAAATAAGCGAGCTTTTGATAACAACAACGGAACAAACTTGACTAATGCTGATAACATTGTTGAATTTACCCAAAACTAGATTAAAGAATGGAAACTAGCTGGAGCTTTGGATTCCCATGGCCCCCGCAATCACACGATTGGGGGTGAAGCAAGAAGAAAGCATACGAAATGGGCAAAACCCAAGAGGGACTATATTAAACTGAATTTTGATGGTGCAGTGAATGCAGATGGCGTGGCTTCGTTCAGGTTCATCCTCAAGGACTCTGGAGGCTCCCCCATCCACATTGACGGAGGACTGATTGGTCGATAGTCCGTTCTGATATCCGAGACCATCGCCTTGCGTCAGGGACTTCTCAAGGCCACCAGATGTAGTATTCCCCGGATCCAGATTGAAGGCGATAATTTGCAGCTGGTCAAGGTCGTGCTCGGTGACTGGCGCTGCCCGTGGGAGATTGAGCTGCTGCGTTCGGATATCCACTGTTTGCTTGCTCGGTTCCAAGATTGGAGTATCACTCACATTTATCGAGAGTGCAATTATGTGGCGGACTTCATCGCTGGTTCTTTCAGACGTGTCTCTTCCTTCCCGCTTGCAGTTGATCCGAGTTTACTTACCCCCATCCGTCAGGATGCTCTAGGACGACCACTAGGCTGTTAGTGGTCACCCTAATTACTTCCAAAAAAAAGAGTGGATGCCAAATATAATTGGCCCAAAAAAATTATGCAACTAATGACCAATAAATATAATAGTTAAAAACTTAAAACAAATCACACATGTCAGTCACCTTTCACCTGGCACATTTGACCCTTAAACCCTAGGAACCAGAGAGGGATTACTCGAGAGTTTGCCAGAAAGAATTAATAATTCTTCACCGGCAATCTTCTCTGCCTCGTCAAAGTCTACAAAGGTTTAAACTTGGTGTATGTATGATGTATCTCTAGGTTTCCTCTCCTTTGACTTGTTGTAATTTTTAAAGATCCAAGTTGATCGATTGCTGAAGTTTTCGTTTCTTTTCTCTCTTCGGTGGATCCGTGGATGTTTTTTTTTGTAACTCTACTTTTTGAATGGATTGCAGTAATGGCATTGCTTCTAAAAGCACCAAGTAATGTGGGTTGGATAGGAAATGTCGAGGCATTCCCTGGAATTCGAGTGAAGTGCTGTGTTTTCCGAGTTTCCATGTCAAGCTCGAGCTATCAGGCGCCACACACTGAGAAACTCTCATCCAAACCAAAGGAAACTATGATTCCTATAATGGTAATCTTCTTTTTAGTTTTTATTGCAAACCACCATCCTTTTTAAAACTTAAATGGACAATTTTGATGTTCAGCCAAGGATTTATTTGACAATGTGGAGTAAGCTTCTGATATGAACCGACTGAACACTGCTGAGAAGTTTTCCCATGTTTAAACAATTGAGATTAGGAGGGATTTGGTCTTTGATTGCTATATTTCCCATTGTTTGGCTAATCCCTAGCCTTGAAATATCTTAAATTTGACATCTTCAAATTTTGTTTAGCACATTGGGTTGTATGCTGTGTTTTATGTCTAACTATCGTTGGACTTCAAAAAAACCTATTATGATTGCATAAAACCCTAGTCTTTTCTAGGATATGCTAAATCGTTAATTTGAAGGCATCAACTATTCAGTAACTGTCCATTTGGTACCATGGCCAATTGCTAATATGTTCTCATGCATCCTTAACCTATATATTCTTTTTTAGCAGAAATTGGCATTTAATACAGTATGTCTAGGCTGTCATATTGAACTTTTCTGTGGCCTGGTCATGTATTAACTATTATCAGCTGCTTTTAGTCTAAAAGAACAGTTTTTCATATAGTTTTGGTTTCGATGTGAAGGTGAATAGCTGCAGTGGGAGAATGGGAAAGGCTGTGATTGAAGCAGCAGTCTCTGCAGGACTTGAGATCGTGCCTTCTATAGCTGATGAATACCCAAATCTGATTGTGGTGGATTACTCTGCTCCTGCAGCTGTTAATGGTAAACAAGATAGTTCCTTATATTCTTAGGAAGGGAAAGCTAAGAGCTTGTGATGTGCTATGTTTCCTTTTGGAAACTTAAATATGTGTGCATTTTGATTTGCAAAGAACATCTATTTAGACTTTGTTTGTTATGGAAATCTTTATTTTTTTTGTCATTTTTTTATCTTTTTATTCAATTCTTACAGTTCCTTTTCACGGATGGTACAATTTCAGGTAATGCTGAGTTGTACTCTAAAGTTGGTGTGCCTTTTGTGATGGGAACAACTGGAGGAGATAGGGATAGACTTTACAAAACAGTCAATGACTCCAAAATATATGCTGTTATATCTCCCCAGATGGGAAAACAGGTAAATTGTGAATCTATGTGCGTGAAACTTCTAATCATTTGCTGATGATGCTCCTCTTTGACTAATTACACTCTTGGTTGGTCTTGCTAAGGTGGTGGCTTTTCTTGCAGCCATGGATATTATGGCTGGGCAATTTCCTGGAGCCTTTGCTGGATATTCTCTTCAGGTTTAGAAAAAAGCTTTCCTTCATCTGGCTTCTTTTACTTTTAGCTGATGCATGTATTTGTTAAACTATGTCCTGAAAACCGAGATCAATTTCTGGTTTCTTTGGAATTCAAGCTAGTTACTCAAGCAGGAATGATTTTGTTTTGGGCTTTATTTACAACATGCTTTTGTTTAGTGTAGGTGAGCTCTAGGGATCATGCTTTTTACTATGTTATTGAGCCTTTGGAGGAAAAATACTTTGTTCTTGTATCTTACCGTCATTCTGGGAAAAAAATGCTCTTGTGATTAATGCACTGATAAGAAATAAGGCTAGCTGTAGAGGGACACCCTAGAAACTGCTGAACCTAAATTGATAAACATAGTAATTTGAACTTTGTTGAAAAAAATGCTGTGAAATTTCCTCACCTCAGTGATGTTTTCTCCCAATCACCAGGTGATGGAATCCCACCAAACTGGCAAGAAAGACGTCTCTGGAACTGCAAAGGCTGTCATCTCATGTTTTGAGAAACTTGGTGTGTCCTTTGATATGGATCAGGTAGGCTCTAATAACTATTAAACCCAAACGAATCAACTTAAATCAAACTTTTGTCATTTTTCTGAGGACTATTTGAGGTTTTCTTCAAGGAATTTACTCTAAAAGATGTCTCTATCTACCTTGCTCTATATCTCACCAAAGAAGCATTTAGAAAATAACTGATGCTCCTCCCCCATCTAGAGCTTATATATACTCTTTGAGTCTTTTTAAATGTAAGGAATGCTTCTTTTTATTTCATCCTTCATATGAGATTCTCTTGTCAATTTCCTTGCCAGATACAACTAATTCGCGATCCGAAACAACAGACTGAGATGGTAGGAGTCCCAGAAGAGCACCTTGCTGGTCATGCATTTCATACATATCGCTTATTGTCACCAGATAACACGTAATTCATATAGTTCATGTTGCTTTTCTTGTATTTGAACATCAAATTTCCCATAGCCCCACCAGTTCTCATGAATATATGTGGTTTGCCCATTGCAGAGTTTCATTTGAGTTTCAGCACAACGTATGCGGTAGATCTATATATGCTGAGGGCACTGTTGACGCCGTGATTTTCCTTGCTAAGAAGGTTCTCACCCTTTTAACACCTTCTTCAAGCTTGAATTCATGGTATATTCATGTTCTGTTCTTTAACTCTTTTCTTTTCTCTTATCTCCTATTTTTTGGGTTCCACAGATTCAGTCCAAGGCAGGGAAAAGAATCTATGACATGATCGATGTTTTGCGTGAGGGAAACATGCGGTGATCTCAGCTATAAAAGACACTCACATGTTTGTTGGGTTCGAATTTGTACTAGAGCCTGAGACGCTGAACCTTTCTCAGAATCCAAGAGAAGAAACCAAGTTGAGTCTCCGAGGCACCAAGTTTTTGCAACTTCTGCACCTGTAGTATTTGTAGGATCACTATGATGCAGCAAGCGGATACTGGTTTTCTAGTTTTATTACTAGTTTAGTTATGCTTGCTATGAAAGCAAGTTTTTCTTTCATTGATGCAGCAATCAACTGTTTGTTTGCTCGGGACTCGAATTTGGTACTCATTTGGTCTGCCAAACAATATACTGGAATCAACGATTCTCATTCCTGATTCCCATTGCGGATTGATTCGCTAGCCTGTGTGGTTATATTTTATAAGATCAACGCACATCTTGAGCTCAAAGCTCTCATTCGCCAAAACACTTTTGATTGAAACTTACACCTTGATCTTGGTTTCGATCAGAATCTTACCTAAACCGTAAAAACTTCCTACTTTTCCCTCTACTTGTAAGCAAATAGACTAGTCACGCGGGGAGTATTCTTTCTTTCTTAAACCGTAAAAAAAACCTACTTTTCCCTCTACTTGATACAATTGAGAATTCACGTTTCGAGATACAATTGAGAATTCATTTTCTCCACCAAACTTTTTGGATTTTTCATACATTTCACTTTACCATCCTATAATAAAGATTTTAAATAAAACTCGAGACAACCTTATATGTCATATGTATACCATCCTAATGAACTAAAATTAGTTTCAATCATATCCAAAAACTTCTCACCAAGTTCTTCATTCCCCTTTAACTTTGAGTATAGAAGGGAGTGCGATTTTTGAAATTCTTGAGTTCAACATACAATATGATGCACAAGAACTTGAGAATACCAAGTAAACCTTTCATGAGTTGTGTTACCAACTCTTTGGAAACCATATTTGGCACCACTAGATTTGTTTAAATCTATGTACATATATAAAAGACGTAAGAAATAAGGCCATCACGTTGTGCCATCTAGGATTTTCCTACGTGTCGTTCCCAAATTAAGCTACCTAGGATTTCGCCACATAGGATTTCTTATTTTGAGAATCTAAATATGTTGATATTATTTTTGGATAATATAGAAATAAGATAATCTAATATAGAAAAGATTCTATCTAAAATAAAGATGTTATCTAATGTTAAATCTTAAATATTAATGTTAAATATTTGATATGATAATTTATTTAACGTAAAAAGATTATATCTAAAATAAAATAAACTATAAAAGTATTAAATATTCGATAAATATTATTGATGAATGTTATTTATAATAATTTATTTAAGTTATTTTTTTTATCACAATATAAGCTATTTGTCACGTAGGATTTTACCATGTGTCACCTAGGATTTTTCGTACATGTCATTCTCACAATTTATATATATATTGAAAAGATTTTATCTAAAATAAAATAAACTATAGTATATATTAGGATAGATTCTGAGTATATAATTGATAATCAATTGATTACACTATCTTTATCTATATATTTATTTCTATAAAAGTTTTCTTACATCAAATTATGATAAAAAATAAAAAAATTACAAGATGATAAAAATTACATTTTCTATTTCTTTTTATTCATTACGATGTACATGATTTTTTAAAATTAAATTTTGGTTAAAAAAATTGTCGTTTGTGAGTAAAGTTGTATCTTTTTGAGCCGCCATATTGACTTTGGCCCAACTTTATTTTTAAAATTTCAAAATTTATTTATATTACTTTATCTTTTTCAAATAATTTTTCTCTCTATTTATTTATAAAAATTCGAAATTTATTTGAATCTAAAAATAAAAAAACTTATCGTACGTATGTGAGTATAATTTTTTTGTCTTTAATGCATCATTATATTAAAATAAATATGCTTATACTCAATCCGAGTCGTAGTCGTGCATGGCACGACGGGTATAACTAGTGTTCTATAAAACAGAAAATTGGTTTTGGTTACAAATCTACTATATATATAAAAGCAATAAGGTTTGGAGCCACCACAATGTGCCACCTAGGATTTTTCCACATGTCGTTCCGAAATTACGCCATCTCAGCTTTTGCCACATGTCGTTACCATATTAAATAACATAATTTTTCTTTTTTTCTAAAAATTTCATATAAACTTATTCTATTAATATATTTGCCATGTCATTTACACATCATAAAGATATTTTCATAAAAAAAACTAGAATTACCATATAAAAATTTCTTAATTTCATTAATAGTATTTTAATTTCGAATTATTATTACATAAAGTTGGATGGAAGCCTAGAAACAAGCTGGGCCCCCACACCCTTCTGAATGCAAAAACTCAACCTATGAAAAACAAACGCACCACTCTTAGCATTGTTAGATTGGCTAATAGAGAGAGACTTAATGCGGGAGAGCGTGTCCAAAGCCTCCTTATCGAATTCCCCAAACGTAGAGAAAGCGAAAGGGATAAACTTGTATCCGTTCTCCTCACATTTGGACATATACTTCTTATTTTTCCTCTCCACAGCATTGTGCAAGGCTAACCCAGGCGCCCAAGAACTCGCACCCATACCAGCAAAGGGTGAGACCCCAGTCACATCCACACAAGCATCCCTACCCTGATGCCAATTAAAGAGTAAAAGGTCTGCAGGCCGAAGATCTTGCCCATTCTCCGAGAGAAAACCCATGGGAGCCTCCTTTCGCACCGTGATCCCAACTTTGGAGCAAAAATCCACAAGAATATCACGCACCAAATTATGCCTGAACTTCACGCCCACCTCACTAGAACAATGGACAGCATGATCCCCCCATTTGTCCATCCTAGGTGCGTTGCAACTTGGACAAATACTACCATCAGAAAACAAAGGTATCATAAGTCTGTAGCACAACACATAACGAAACTGACGATGGTTCATCCTTTGTCCCAAGCCATCAATAGGGATAGTGAACAAAAAGTCTTGTGCATGAGGAGCACGGATACAGTTTAGAACAGCAACCTCCCTTGGGCTAAGCATGTACCTATAGACGAGACTTTTCTCAACGACACCAAAGTAACATCTTGCCAAGGTTTTCATCATTTGGGGGGCAGGAGAAACAGTGGTGAGAGAGATAGCATCGACATTGCAAAAGGCATTGAAATCGTCCAGAGCTTGTTGAAAGGAAGAGCCAGGAGAAACTATACCCGTATTCAACAGTATCTTGGCCTGCAATGTGCTAGTCTGAAGCCGAGAAGCAAGAAAAGCATAACGGATAACATCCCCAGTAGCAAAGATGCCAAGACCACCCATTTTGATGGGAAGAGTGGCCAACCGCCATTGCCAGTCACCAAAACCCGGCCCAGACGATGTGACAACTTTCTCCAAGGAGAGACGCAAAGCATGGTCAAACTGAACTTGAGCATCCTTGAAGACACAGGGGAGCAAGTTCTTAGGGCATAAGAGAGTTTCGCCACCCCAGCACAGTTACGAAGAAGAAGGAGCTCACATTGGGGGTCATTTAGCCGGCTAACCGCCTCCATTAGCGCAATAGTTTTAGAGACCCTCTTCAAGGCCAAGTCTCGACTGAAGCCCACATCCAAGCTGACCGACCCACCAAGAAGTTTGACACCACTGCGCGGGCGGGAAATATTCGGAGGAAAAACACCCTCCACCAAACTTCTAGGATCATCCACAGGCCAAAAAAGCTCAGTTTTATCAACATTCAAGAACAAACCGTGTGCGGGCCCATCAGACCTAATAATGTCAAGCGCTTTGGCCACCATAAGGGTGTCTCCAACAATAGTGCCATCGTCAAGATACCAAGCCTGAAGGGTGAGATTGCAAGCATGATTAATGGACTGAATCAAAGGATGCAGAGCAAGAGCAAACAACAAAGGCCCCAAAGGATCCCCTTGTTGTACCCCCTGACAAGACCAAAGGACAGAGTCTTCATAATAAAGCCTAGCAGGCTGAGAGTAGCAAAACTCAACCCAAGGAGCAATAGACGGACACCTCAACCTAGTTTCCTGGAGTAGGACACTCCTATCAACAAGGTTGAAAGCGTTCTTGAAATCCACTAAAAGCATAGAGAGCCCAACCTCATTGCCCTTTGACTCGACAAGCCTGTTCACGGAGTGCAAAACTGCCTCACAACCCCCAGGAACGCCCACTCCAAATTGAAAATCCTGCAAATAACGATTCACAGAAGATCCAACCGCAGACGAAGCGACCTTAGAAACAAGCCTCCTCCAAACAGTGCCAACAACAATAGGGAGCAAACCACCACCCGGCTTGACCAGGGGAGTTAGGGGGGGCACTAGCAATGTACTCCCCTAAATGGCTAGGGCACTGACCCCGTAGGAACAAGTTAACAACTCCGGTGATGGAAGCTAGCAAATCATCAGCCACTGCAGAAGCAGCCCCTCCCAAAATATCAACAAAATGTTGAGCCCTAAGCCCATCATGACCACATGATGTCCCTTTAGGAAAGTTGTGGATCCTATCAAGCACCATGTCTTTGTTAACAGATAGAGCATCCTTACCTAACGGAAAAGAAGGCAACACCGGAGAGGTGGCATAGGGGTGTTTGGCCTCCAATTCATGGAGAGTGTCAAGATTAGATGGGGCAACTCCAGAAGAAGTAAGGACTTTAATAGCAGCGGAGAAGTGCCCGTCTCCAAGCTTACGCTTACATTGGAAAAGGTTAACGTCATCTGGACTACTTGATTTCTTCACACCCCTAGAGAGAACCGTCACCTCTGATAAGCGGTCAAGCACCAAACCAAGCCTATCCCCAGGATCTCGCCATCTAAGAATGGCACGAGAAATACACTCAAACTGACAACGCTCCCGTTCACCCGAACGCCGCTGAACTCTATTGGTAGGCACAAAAGCAGTCAAAATGCAACTAGGCAAAATAAGGAGTTACACCCAAGCCGACACATCACTCGGGCTCACGAGGACCTTATTAAGGGCACCAAGGAAAACTCTAGCAAAACCAAGCCTCAGCTTAGGGGGAATACACTTAACAGTTCGCAATTTTCTTGAAAAAACACGATTTAGAAGATGTATATCAAAACAAGCAGGAGCTTCCCCATGATAGGACAACTGAGAGGGAGCATTAGGAGCGATATCAACCACACCATCAGAAACCAACACACCAGGCCTAGGAGGCTTAGAAATACCAAGGATCGCAAAGTCGTCAAAACTAGGTGCAAGGACCACACCACCATCAGCGTGCTTACAATTCTTACTAAAAGTATGAGTGCAAAAACACTCACCACAAAGCCATATACCAGCCTGATGAAGTGCTGAGTCCAAAGCAGAGAAAACACCATAGTCACTTTCAAACCGCGACTTGTGAGAAGCCGTCAAAACCGCATTTTTAAAATGACGCGCTCCCAAGTGGGTAATAAAATACTTGTCGGTAAGCCCTCTACCACCTCCACTATTACAACCATCCAAGCCTTTCAACGGGCACGAAATACGAAGAGGACCGACCTCAGCCATGAAAGAACCAACAAGAACCGAGCTAAACCCGATAATCACAACAACCAAAGCCAATAAACAGAAATATCCACCCAGCCAAACTTAACAAACAACAACTGTAACCAAAGCAAACAAGCATGTCACAGCCTATCGTAACAAAACAGTACCAATAAAAATACACAATAGAAGACAAGCCCCGCCACGCTGGCAAAATAACCACCGAAGAAGACGACAAAGCAACAACACGTTGACAAAAACACCGAAACCAGCAAACGTTGCGCACTGGCGACAGCAGCAAACACACAAAAGATGACGATGCCAACACACAGAAGATACCGATGACGACCAACACAACGCAACAACAAACCCTACCGCCGGACAAACACCAAGACCGGAGAACTGACCTGAAGGGGACAACAAACCCTACCGATCTGTTTTGATGAAGACGACACAGCAAGCCCAACTGCCACCCACAGCAAGAACGACACACAAGCAGATCCACGGACCGGCCTGACAGCCCACCGGAAAACAAACGACCACCCACCCGCAAGCCCTAACCCACCCCAACGATCGCCCCAAAAATCGACCAACACAACGCAGCAACAAACCCTAATTTGCACGTATCTTCATCCATTTATGTGTGAGTAGCCCTAACCCTAAATTGTCGTAATTTTTCTTTTTTTTCTAAAAATACCATATAAACTTATTCTGAGATTACGTATATGGAAGACGATTTTTTTTCCAAATTATACAAATAAAATCTTAAGTCTTCTAAAAATAGGTCAATATCTGAAATACAATAAAAATAAAACTAACAAGATTACTCATTTTTTATCTACTCATAGCTTTTTTTTTAAAATAATAGTGACTCATACCAAATTTCATTATTATGTTGTAAATCACTTTATTTTGAAAAGATTTGGTGAATCTTTTATTTAAGATATACTTTTTTCTCTAAGATTTATTGGTTATGTTTTCGGATTTTAGCTTTTTTATTTAACCGTATGAATGTTTTACAAATTATTGTTAGTCCTCAAAACAACTAAATTGTACAAACTAATAAGACAATTTGGTTACAGATAAATTGATGAAAATCACAATTTCGAACAAGGTAAGTTCGATTTTAGAAATCAAGCAAAATTGATATTATTGTAGGTAAGAAATTCTTACCATATTTTTCGACAAAAAAAAAGAAATTCTATATAAATGATAATATCTTTGAAATAAAAATATCGATATAAATGATAATATCTTTGAAATATCCATCTATATATCTATAACTATATTAAATCCAAACCTTTTCGATCCATTAGAACAATTCTGACCCCACCTTATATTTAAAAAGTAATTTCGTATTTTTATTATTTATAATTTTTTCTTTTAATTTTTCTACAAATCTATCTAATTTTTATAAAAACCAAAATTCTAATATATTTAATAAAAAATTATAAGAAAGGAAAAATAAAACATAAGATTTTTTAATATATAATGATAGATTGCTATCATAATAAGGTAGGAAGATATTTTTAATATTAATTTTATCTATAAAAAACTAACATTACACACTATATTAAATTAAAATACTATTCATTAAATAAATCCATATAGTCATGCACGACAAAACGAGTATAACAATTTAAACCTAGTTATGAAATATTGTCAAGGAAAAAGAGCAATGTAGATTATTTTATCTTAATAATCTATGTTTATCTTCAATTTTAAACTTAATAATCTAGATTTAATTTGTTTAATTTGATTTCAAAAACAAAATAATTCTTATACATATTATAGGCAATAAATTACTTATATTAAATTTTATATTATATTTTATTTATTAATATCTTTTTATAATATATCAAAAAAATGTAAAGGCATAGTCGTGCAAGGCACGACGGGTTCAACTAGTATACAATAACGTATTTATTTCTTGCTAAGTAATTAAATAACCCTTTTTTTAATGTATGATATTACTTTTGTGTATATATAAAATAATACCCGTTTATTTCACCCTGCCCACCCGAATACCGGACGGATAGCGGACAATGAGTTTCATGGGTGATAGATTGGTCGAGCGGAGTATTTACCTCCCAGGTCGAGTGATGGTATGGGAGACCCCATTCATGTATAACTCAACCCATTTTCTTCTCTACGTAGTAGTACGTAGTCCTTAAGGAAAAATAAATGGGCCGAGATGAATAGTTTATAGTAATTTGTAAAGCCAAATTGGGCTACAAAGATCCAACAAATTGGGCCTTATGCATAGCCCAACTTTGTCCAAATACGGAAATCCGGTTATTGTGATTTGTGACTTCTGAGTTTGGACGTGGGGGTCTCCTGCTAGAGTCGTTCATCATTTTTCGTCACCTTCGCGGATTCCCCTTCTCGAGAAGTCGTAACCCTAACCTGAAGAGAGAGAGATCGTCGATTCGCCATGGATTCTGTTGTTCGGAGGACAGGAGGCGGAGTATGGGAAGGTCTTTACAAGGTCATCATGCGCCGTAACTCTGTCTACGTCACATTTGTCGTCGTCGGAGCCTTCCTTGGTGAACGCGTGCGTTTCCTATTTCCATCAACTATTCTTCCATTAGATTCATTGATCTTCTCCAATTACTTCTCCTTGGTGTAAATTCATTTTATTTGATTTTTCCTCCATCAGATCTGTTCATATATAGCTGATTGGTGGTTTTCTTTACGTGCTTGATTCAAATTTTCTGATCTAGACACGGGCGAATGAGTTTTCAAAATTTCTCTTAGCTTTTTTGAAGTATTGATCGTTCTCTTATAATTAAATCGACAGATTTTTGCTAAAGTCTAAAGGTCTATATAGGAACAATCCTTCATGACCTCAATTGTCAATTTAATTCATATACGTATTTTTATCATGATTGATGTGTTTATGTAGAATTTGTTACATTTTGATTGACTACAATTTATGCAGGCTGTGGATTATGGAGTTCACAAGGTTTGGGAGTACAACAATGTTGGGGTATTGACTCTCACTCTTTTCATTTATGCAAAGATTTTGGGTGCTTACGTTTATTAGGCTTTTGTTAAAGGGATCATATTCATAGATATGTAAATTATTCGTCTATGCGAACATAGCCTAGCCATCCTTGCCTTTTAAGCTTGACTCTATCATGGGAAGAAAGTTGCAGTCAGCGAGTACGTATCATTTTGGTTTAATAATCACATCATGTGCTCTGATTGAAAGGGAAAGCTTAATCTTCTTGTCTTTGTGTAATCATTATATGCTATTTTTCTGCCCCCTAATTTGTCACTATAGTGTTCCAGATTGAATAAGATTATGCAAAGAAAAGTGCATGAACTTGGACAAAACCCATCTGAGTCTTTCCATAATTCTAAATTATTGTGACAAAGTTCTTGAGCTGGCTTTAGATTAAACTTGGCCCTTAGTAGATGTCAACAGAACTGTCTGGAGAAATATGCTTTCTGGTTTTCTGCTGGTTGATGTACATCAGTACAGGTTACTACACATACTGACTATTAACTATTGAGTACCATTGGCTATGACCTTCCTTTACCTACTTAAAATTAGCCTATCTTATCAGGTTTTAGTAATTTAGCTAGCCTATCTTATCAGGTTTTAGTAATTTACCTTGTTATGATAAATGAGTTTTCACGAGTCAGCATGTCTTTTCTCAAGTGCAGCCTGGGATATTAAAATATTTAGGCCTGCTAATGTGTCAATGTTTTTCTCTGGCGTGAACTATTTTTGAAAGTTTGGTTTTTAAAGGTGCTGAAGGTACTACTACACTTTGCTTTCTTTAGAGTTGTATAAACCTGTGGTAATGAGAAGTACATATGCTTCATAGGCCTTGAAAGAATGTCTTTGTTTTGGAAGTTCTCAAAAGCAGCCAAGAATAAGCCAAAAGTATAAAGAATCTGCTAGATGTGTTATTCTTCAGATCAATATCTTCTCTTTCTCTCTTTTCCTAGCTGTACTATTGATTTGACTTTCTTTTCAAGGGCTCCCAGATCTTTATTCACCTTGTGAATGAGTTTCTTCATTATACAGGATTGTTAAATTTGGCAAATGAATTGAGATTTGTGACAAAAGTTTCAAATGATGGGGTACACATGGATGATTTTCAAATGTTTCCATAATTTTTCTCCAAATACTCCCCAATTTTACCAATTTCATAACACTGATCATAATTTACTCTGTTTATAACACATTCCACCACCTGCCTCTTGCAATGGTCTCATCTGATATGAGTAAATAGCAAGAATGGAGGTAGTATTGCTTGTGCTCTATTATGCAGTTACTATTTGTTACTCGTCATTATGTTTCTGTCTGTTTTGAGATTATTTTCATGTCTTTTCTTTCTGTTTACAGAGATTGATTTGAGTATTATTACTTGTGATGCAGAAACGTTATGAAGACATTTCTGTGCTTGGGCAACGCCAGTCTGAAGAGTAGGGCAGATTGTCGTATTCTTCATCGTTTTGTTTTATCATGTATTTGCAATTTTTGTGAGTGAAATTGGCAACATTGCTTTTTAAATAAACAGACTTTTGTGCTGGCATTTTATCTTTGGTTCTCTTATAGAAACAATTCATGCAACTTGAAATGTTGTGAAAGATTGAATATTAGAATCATCCTGGAAATTCCAAGTTCATATCTTTGCTTACTTGTCTTTCTCTCTATCAAGTTTACATATGTAGATTGTTGGAGGTTTGGACACTCGGCAGAATGCAACGCTATTAGAGTTTAAACTAGTCATTCTGTTCAAATTATGTTGGGTCCCCTTACATTACATTTATCACTGCTTGCTTATGGCTTTTCAGAGCAAACAGCATTGAGAATAAGCAATATCTGCTTGATCATCAACGACATTAATTAGGTGTTCTATACTCGTATTGGATTTGGTAATGCGGTAGCTTTGTAGACTAGCTTTTCCATGTCAAGATTTTGCACATTGAAAGCAGAAGTCAATTTGTACATTCGATATCTTGAGCAATTTCAGCCAACAGCAAATCAATACCGAAACGATGATTTTCTATATTCTAAAACTCAGATGAGCCCTTGCAACATAGAAAATGCACTATAACTTCAAGATGATAATACTCTTTTTCCACATAACAGCAACAATTGAATACATAATACAGCAAATTCCACATGATGGAAAGTTTTGCAAGCTTGAATTCAAGCTAAAGAGTCAGCTCAAGAAATCAATACTGTACTAATCTACTACAAGTTACAAAGCTACCATCACAGATTCCCAGGTCAAAAGAATAATTGCACAGTACAACAAGAACCACAAAATCAGAGGCTCTAAATACAATATTACTATCCCAACTAATATCTGCTCCTGCTCCCACACAAAAAAGTGCAGAATGAACAAGAACGATAGACACCAGTGATAGCGGATCTTCAAAAAAAAATGTCAACATTAGGAGAGGGTCACTTGTACATCTCCATTCTCTGCTTTTGATGTTGATCCTGGAACAATGGATCTCAAACAACCTTATGCCTTTGTTCTTCTAAACTCAAACCAAATTTCATAGTGGTTAAAGAGCAGGCTATCATGTGTGTGCTTCCTAACATACTCCAACCCTAGACTTGTGAGCCGCCTTGTGCACTCATCCCCACCCAACCGTGAACAGAACTTTATGTTATGCGACACGAATATGCGACCTTCAAATGGTTTCAACTTATCCACTAATCTCTCCAAGCCTACCCAAACAAGCTTATCAGGCATATGGAGGAAAACTGCACTGGCATATATCAGATCATACACAGCACCTGATCCAAACCTGCTAAATTCCATATCTTCACCCTTTACAATTAGGGGGCGTTTGTGCAACAGACCTTGGGATGGAAGCTCGTACCTAAAGGCTGCCATTAGTGAGAGCTCATCTCTCTCTAGACAATGGTAATGGTCTGGAGCTAGATACCGAATGAAATGCAACCCAACACGGAGCGTTCCACATCCAATCTCAAGAACACGGGCATTCGATTTAAGATGGGAGGATTTAGCAAGAAACTCGAATACATCTCGGCCACCAGCCCATGGTTCACCATAGTTGCTGTGATGTTCTTCAACAAGGAGCTCACCTGGGCACGGAAGTGCAGTGTGGTTAGTTGCTTCATCTCCTTCATAGTGTGATATGCCCTTGTAGCTGCGAATTCAAAGATAAGGGAAAACCATCAAAATCAGCAACACTAAAAACCAGGCATCTATAAGCAATACACTGAGAATTACATCACATGACAAACATAATCCTCAAAGTTACGATAAATCTGGCAAGCATATGCTCTCAAATTTGTCTATACAATAGAAAACATAGAACTATGCATCTTCATGGATCCACTTATAAACAGATCACAGACAGGAAACTCAAACTGACAATAATGACAATAAGGATTCACTCAGAAAGAACACGATCAATAATCTTAATTTTGGAAGATTAAAAAACCGAAATCAAAACCAATTATGGACATCGTAGAACGAGAATGATTAAATAAGCATTACTTTCTCAGATCCTCAAGCTGCTGAGCCCTGGTGCGAGGATTAATCCCTTTCCTCAACACGTTATCGTGCATATGCAATCCATTCACTCGGATCTGATCCTTAATCCACTCGACATCCTCCTCCGTCGTGAACACTCTCTCTCCAGTCCAACTCGGACCGACACCGCTATCACTGTCACCGGCGCCAGTAAAGCCTAAATCGCGCGTGCTGGCGATGGCGGGGGAAGAGGTAGGGCAAGAGCAAGGAGAAAGAAAAGGGAGGACCACGAAGAGGAAGATGGCGGTTGCAGAGAGGATGAGTACAAGAGCAGGGACAGTGACCACTATCCCCTTGGATCCCGGGGGAGACGACGAAATCAACGCCATTAGAGGAATCAGGAATCCTGATACTCTCACTCTGGCGATGGATTCCTAGTATGCGCCTATGCGGGAGAGAAAGGGAAACAATCGGCCAGTGTGAGAATGGAAGATGTGAGAATTGAAGATGGCGTTTCTTGAAGGGTTGGGAGATGTATCGAAATGCAGTGTGACCCTCTTGCTATCCGGCCTTTTTTTTTTTGCTAGAATTATTTCAACATAGCTAAGAACAAAATTATTTCAACATAGCCTTTTTTTGCTAGAATTATTTCAACACATCCTCGTATCGGGTTCCAACTAGATAGATGTTGATGTTATTGTTGTTATAGTTAACAAGAAAATTAAAAACTATGTGTAATACTCATCAAATTCAGACTCATCCAAAATTTCATGTCCTTATTTATGAAAATGTTATAGGCTGATTAATATTCGGTCTAATATTTTCCTATAAAAAACACTCACAATAAACATGAAAATCTAAATGAAGAGAAAAAAACAAAACAAAATAAAATAAAATCAATAGCAACATTTTAAATTGGACCAAGTAATATTTAGGATAAAGTTTTGGTATTAATTCACCCTGTTAAATAAAGGGTGAAAGATCTTTAACAGTTTACGTAGTAAATCAATAACAAGTTTATATTCGACCATCAAAATGACCTTACGATAACCGGACTCCCAAGCAAGAGAAAGCCCTTGGAGAACTCTCCAAAATTCAGCTATCGACACCGTATACGAACCCATATTATGTACAAAAGACCAAGGAGCCACTACCCTTCTATCGTGAATAACTATGTCAGCTACAACAAATGTGCCATTTTGAACCGCCTCGTCGAAAAAAAAATTACAACTTTAATTTATAGGTAATGTGTAAGGTCTGAAGACATATGTAGAATCTAAAGTTAAAGTGGGGGGTTGGGGGGGGGGGGGGGGGGGGAGGTTACCGTGGTAAATAAAAAATGGAAAAAATAAATAAAAAATCACCCTTTTTATATTTAGGTGAGATTCTGATTTAATTTTTTTATGAGCATTAAATTGAAAAATGAATGTAAAAATATCTCAAACGACATGTTATATTTAACAAGAATCTATCTATATCTATATATATATACTAAAGAAGTCACTTTTTTTTGACACATGTCAGCCTCATATTCATTTTGCCTATGTGTCGCCTCCATATTCAATTCGCCTATGTGGTGCCACATCATCATCAACACACTAAAAAAATTCAATACTAATTTTAAAAAAGATATTTATAATTATTTTGGTTTATTTTTATATAGGTTTGTTACAAACTAATAACTAAATCTAGATTAATTCTTATCTCATTCTATTTTTGATTACTTATACATTTTATTAATTAGTAAAATATTCAAATCTAATATTATAATGAAAAAAATTATGTAAGTTAGAAATAAAATTTTGTTTTATATTATATGTATAGATTAATTATATATTCAAATCTCATATTATAATAAAAAAATTATATAAGTTAGAATTATACTTTTGTTTGATATTATATGTATAGATTTTAAATTTAAACATATGTGTACAAATTTAAAAATTGCTAAACTTATTCATTTTCTTTTAGTAAAGGAAAAAAATAGTAGATCTTACATTAAAATAATGCGTAAATTTTATTCATATTGACATAAAAAATCAAATTAATTTATTTTTAAAATAAATGATTTATATTTGACTAAACCCGTACAAGGTACGGATACTTATACTAGTATAATCACAAAACGACATGTTTTAGTTAACGGAGGGAGTATTGTTGTATATTTTTTTTTTGATTAGGTAAGGATTAGGGTTCTCTCCTTTACGTAGGGTGCCCTAGAGCATCCTTTCGGATGGGAACTAGAAGTTCTGGATGAGTCTTTATACACTCAACTGAGAGACTGTGGCCCAAATTAGCAATTTTGTCGGCCACAGTGTTATAATATCTGTTACCTGGCCAAGGTGGTTTAAGAAAACAATTCCACCAAAAGTGTTACCATTGGAGATTTTGGAGGCATCGAAGTTTACTTTAGTGTATCTCGGTTTGGGTTTTTTCCATTTGCTTTGGGCTCTTATACTTTTGTTTCTATTTTTCAATTGAGATGTTAGTATGGTTTCTTCATCCTATGTCCATTTCGACGCTTTCTCCCAATTTACTATTTAGTTTCTTATGTATGCTGTTAGGTCTGATATTCCTTCGCTTTGATCTTGTTGAAATATCAATTTGTTGCGTTGATGCCAAATGCTCCACCAAACAACTGCTAGACATGTGAAATCTTTTTTCAGTAGAAGCTGGTATACTTCACTTAGAATTGTTCTAGGCATTTTGTTTTGGGGGTCATAACCCTGGATATAATTAGCAATATTTGGGTTTACTTTATTAGTTATATAGATCATATACGGACACTATGTTAGTAAGTGATTTATGTCTTCATTGCTACAATCACACAAAACACGACCTCCTAGAGTCGTGATTTGCTTATCCCTAAGTCTAGCTTTCATGGGAAGTCCATTATTGTCAATTCCAAAGGAAGTTTTTTAACTTTTGGATATGTATCCAATTTCCACATCCAGTTATTTATATGCGGTGTTTGTCTTTCTAAATTTGTGATTAAGTCTACTATAGACAAGGTGGAAAACCAACCATTTTTGCTCAAGGCCTAGTACAATCGATCTTGGATGTAGTTATCCGGGATTGGAGTATTTTGAATTTTTTCAACCATGTTATTTGGGAGGATTTGTTTTAGTTCATCTATTTTCCATCTATTTTCATTAGTAATCCATGCATCTACCATTGCTGTTTTGTCTATATTTGTTGGGTTCTTTGCATGAGATCGAAGAACTTGACCGTTTTCCAGTCTCCAATTTGCCAAACGAGACCTTTATAGAATTCTTCTCTTAGATGCATTAGTTTTTTCCATTGCCATGAGGTGTTCGCTTTTAGTTTGTACGAGAATAAATTATCATTTCTAAGGTATTTTTGTGAGATTATCTTTACCCACATGTTCTACTTTTAGTTTGCCAAAGTAGTTTCATTTGGAGTGCTTTGTTCATATGTTTTGTTTTTTTGATTCCTAGTCCTCCTACCTCTTTAGGTTTACATATCTTATCCCACCAAAGGTTTGTAATTCCTATCCTTGTTCCAAAAGAACCCCCTATTTATCTTATCCATCTCTGAATGAGCATAAGTTGGAAGCATTAAACTCTGCATTACATAGTTCGGTTTTGTGGCTAAGTTGGCTCTAATCAAAGTCGTCCTACCTTCGTGAGATAGTGAGTTTGTCTTCCATTTAAGCTGCTTTTGTGCATTACTACTACTACTACTACTACTATTATTACAGATTTTCTAACCTATGCTCTTAGGACATAGGATAAGCGTCTTTTTTTTAGAAAGATTTGGTATTTTTATTTACTTAGATATTTAAATCTTTTTTTACGACGGGTTTATTCGTTTCCTTTTTAGGGTTTTAGTAATTATAACCGGGAAGCTTATCCTATGCCCTAAGGGCATAGGTTAGAAAGACCGTTATTATTATTAGTAGTAGTAAAAGTTCAGTGTAGTGATTAAAAATGTGAATGTGATTGAACGGTAATTGTGATTATGTTTGTGATTGTGATTGACTATGATTCTCATTGTGAATGTGATTGTACAGGAGATGATGGTGATTTAAAATGGGCAATGATAGTGATTAAAAATGGGCGATGATTGTGATTGAGTATAGGCGATGATGGTAATGGTGGAGGTGGTGGTGAATTTTGCCTATTTGAAAATGTGTGTTTGTATGTGTGTCACTTATTACCGTTAAGATTAGAATAGACAATTGTTGATTTATATGTAAACATGTTTGTTGGTTTTCTAGAATTCTAGGTTATTTGTTTTTAAAACATTCTATATGTATCTCGCTCTTTCTAACTTGAATTAGGATTGTAGCTGACCCCTCGGGGACTTTATTTTTCAATTTCATGTATGACGAGTTAGAAATTGTGATGGATCCTTAGCCGGGTGGTAGAGCGGACGTTGGCACGCGTGTCATTAGGTTTGGGTCATTGGTGTTCAGTGGAATATTTTACTATTATTTTTATTTGAGTAAATTGTTTTTGTTGCTAGTTTGGGGTAACGGCTTGAAATTACAGAATGGTCTAATTGTTATTTTTGTTTATGAACGCACGCATACTTGCATGTTTTATATATTTCATTTTTAAAATAAAGTTGGATGCTTTAATTGTTTTCTCGTCATGTCCGCATTGCAAGATCCAAATGAACTCGATGTTAGACTAATCTGAGTAGTACCTGGTAAGGTCTACTGCCGAGTATCGCCCCGATTTAAAGTCGGGGTGTTAATCCCTTCCATGTTCTCAATTGGCCGGATTAATAGTTGTAGCTTGCTTTATAGATCTCTAGAGTATGTTTCCAAGAGCAATCCAGAGTCAACTACAACTCTTTGGTAGATTGACACTTCTTTGCTCTATGATAAATCCCTACTCTCACTCACAAAGCCTAGCTAGTCTAGACTCTCTTCTTCTTCTTTCGAACACTCTAAATTACCTCTCAAGAATTAATATGCAATGTAAGTGCACGCCTATTCTACCTAATCTCTAGGTTTAAATAGATGCTATTCTAGGGTTTAGAGAATATATCACTTCCAATTAGATTATGGAAGATAATATATTTGTAATCCTTACAAATCTTCGTAGGAATAAAATTAATGTTATGATAATAAACTCCTTAGGGATTAAGGCATATGCACTGTTTATCTAATCTTGAGGAGATTTTATCCTTAACAAAGTTGATATTATATTTCACGCAACTCACTCGTCTTTAAGATATTCAAGTCCACTCTTCTTGTAATATCGTCGAGATTGCTAATGTCGATAACTTTATAAATATTTTGTAGATGTTTAATGTTAGCCATTTTACTTGCGTTTGAAAATATACTAGCTATATCTTCTTTTTTTAAAAGGTAAGAATTCAAAATATTAGACAGACATAGTAAAATGAGAGATTGAGACGAAGCTCGGTAACCAGACAAAGCGGCATGGAAAAAAGAAAAAAAGAAACCAACAACAAAAAAAGCAACAAACCCAAATAGAGAAGTTGACAAGGCTTATGGAATGGTATGAGAAAGGCGATTCCGCGGGTTTGAAGAGAAACCAACACGAGCGTGTAGAGCTGCCGGAGAGCAAGACATCAAGAAGTCGTGTTGAGGAGGTGTGATGAGATTCTTGAAACAGCATGAAACACACCACCTGAACAACAACCGAAACATATTCTCAATACATGAACCAAAACCCGCCATACCTATCGGAACTTGAAGCAAAAAAGCATAGAAAAGCAAGAAAATAAGTGAAGAAGAAGTTTAAGCTGGCAACGCAAGCGATTTATGGTCAATTTTCCAACCTTGTGATACAAGCATTGTTATTCTTTTTTCCTTTCATATGCCTTGCAAGGCAATGACTTATTTTACTTTTTTCTTCCTCTTTTTTTTTCTTGGCTCACTATTCTGGTGGTGGAGAAGGGGGAGATGATAAAGAAAATGCCGGTGAGAATGCCATCAAAACCGACACCTTCAACTGGAGAGATAGCCGATGAGATTGGTGCCTTCAACTTAATGAAGTGGTGGCTTTAGGCCTGAGAAGTTTTATATTTCTTTTTCAATATATTTATTTATTTTTCAAAATATTTTTTCTAACAAAAAGAGCTTCTCGCTCGAATTAGAAAGGGGCTTCTCGCTCAAGAGAAACTAAAGGGTTCGGTTAAAGATTGTTTTTGTTTTTGAAACATCAACATGTTTCGAAAATTGTTCACTACTTTGGTTCACAAAGAGAGTAAGAAAGAGAAAATCAAGATCCAAGGTTTATTGGAACCCTGAAACTCACCAAACCCTCCATAACAATATCTAGACGAGATCTAGTTACCAAACCAAAAATCAGCCATTGATGTCGCCATATCTACATAGATCTAAGTTCAAATCGTTGTTTTCCTCCTCGAAGTACAACTTTGCTTCTCCTCAAAACACACCCATTCACCAGATGCAAAGACGTACTCCATTTGGGGCCGAGGGAAAGAAATTTATGGAGATTAAAGGTTGAGAGGGGGTTAAAGCAAGAGATCTAGATGAGATTTAGGGGGAGGAAACCATGATTTAACCAGATAACCACTTCAATTCTTTGGGGTTTAGGGTTGATAGGTGGCGGCGAGGGGCATGGCAGCATGGGCCATGGGGAAAGGGTCAAATGAGGGCTTTATAATACATTTATAGCTATATATATATATATATTTTTGAATAGGTAAAAATTACGCAGACTAGGTCAGCCTAGGGCATCCTTACAGATGAGGGTCAGGACCCCTCCACGGTTGTGAATCTAATTGATACTACAACCATGGTGTAGCTTCTTAATCAAATCTACCACATAATTGCATTCTCGAGGGATATGTTTGGTAATGACCACCCCAAAAGACTGCAATAGAGCCAGAGTGTCTGCTATGAGCATGTCAATTGTACAGCACTGGATCGACTAATGTTAAGCGCATTGATCACAATTATACTATCTCCTTCAATTTCTATGTGCCTAAGATTCCTCCTAAGAGCTTCTTGAGTGGCCTCAAATAGTCCCATAGCTTCAGCTTGTTCCACTGTCCAGTAGTCATTTTTCGTTGCGTTCATGCTTATAATATTTCCAAATTGATCTCTTATAATATACACTACAATCGCATTTCCATTATATTTTTTTGATCTATCAAAATTAAGTTTTGCAAACCCATTTTGAGGTTTCACCCATTTTCGTTTGCATTTTCTTGGCCTCGCTTGCTGCACTCTAGACGACACATTAGCATCTTCATTAATATTCTTTGCTTTGCTCCACCACATGATATTATTTTGAATGAGTTCCTCGACACTCCTACCTGACCCAATACTGTCTCGATTACATACCACTTCGTTTCTCCAGAACCATATTCCCCATCACGCTATCACCAGATGGCATAAAATCCTTCGCGATAATGTCTTCTTCAAGCTCTGAATGATTTGAGGCATAGTATTGTGAGTTAGTGGTACGTCTCTTAGAGTGTTGACTCGGCTAAAGTCGTTGTTGCCAAGATCAAAAATAAATTACCCTAAACTACAAACTAAGTATAGCATGCAAGTAAGGGATCGAACCCAAGAGAATCGGTTTTCTGAACAATCAACAATGACAAAACAAGGGTTTTGGGAGTTTAAACAAACAAGCAAATTTAAAAATCAAATCAATTAAGAAAAAGAAGAGTTCATTCAATCAATTCCACCTTTTTAATCATTCGATCATCAATTCATCCACTTTTCTATTAATTCCCAGGTTAATTCCAATCCTTATAAAAGATTTCCGCTTGTCCACGGTCCAAGCGAAATTATGATATGAACAAGAACGCTTAATTCAAATCATGCAAAGTATTAAGGATAGAAGGATATCAAATCATGCAATCAAGCTACGAGTCTCATGCATAAAATAACATCAAACACGCTTTCCCAATTCTAGTCCACGGTCCTAGAAAAGAGCTGTTTCAAGGATAAATAAGATTGCACAGACAACAATCAGACTAATCCAAACAGTAGATCTAAATCAATCAAATAAGTTGATCAGGCTTATCAAATCAAACATAGATCATATAATAAAAACAAGAGTTTCGATATTAACCAACGGATAGAAAAGTTACCAGAATCTCACGAATTACATAAAAAGGGTTCCTTGATCAAACAAACTCCAAGGGAAATTAGTTCTCCATAATAAAACTGAAATAAATCCTAAAAAGTAAAAGTATGCTATGAATTGTGGTCTCTAAACTGAAACACGAAACTAAGCTTAAATACTAAACCGAAATAACCTAAAACTAAAGATATAATAAAGATAAATAAGATAGAATAAAACTCCGAGTCGGCACAGAGAAAGGACAACCCGTGAGCGCGGTTTGGAACCTCGAGCGCGGGTCATCTCGTCTCTCCTCGGCCGCGGAATCTCATCGAACCGCGAGCGCGGTTATGGCTCGCGAGCGCGGGTCCTCGTGTACTTCAGCTCTTCGAATCTTCTCTCCACCGCGGGCTCGGGTCCATACCCGAGGGTGCGGGTCTTGTTTCCGTAAACTCTTCAGCTCGAACTAGGACTTCTGTCTTCCAAATCTTCAACTGTAGGCTCTTCTGATATTACAGATAAACATCCTAATCTAGTCTAAAACACTCAGAAATCCTAATAAAAATACAGAATTACGCTGTACTAAAACCAACGTATCAAATTCCCCCATACTTAGATCTTGCTCGTCCTCGAGTAAGCTCAAAATAAATCTAACAATAAATCCTATCAAAGATCCACATGAAGTAAAGGGAAATATGAAAAATCTAACTCTCAACTCACAACTCGAACCCATGTAGAGAAATAATGAGCAAAGACATGAAAGCTCAAATCACACACCTCACTAATACAAGATATAACACTCAAGCTCTAAAAAGTGTAGAGCAACCGAGGATCTACCCAACATCTAAAGTGTAATCCCCAGACCCCAAAGTAGAATATGAATCCTAAACACTCTGATTTTACCACTCATTCTACTTAGGCGCCCTTTCGGGTTTTCACCTAATCACTCTTTTCATTTTTCTTAGGTGTGCTCACAAATACTCACATCTCTCATAAACCTCACATTACCCCAGCCTAATGCTGGTCCGGGTTACCTGCTTATTAGTTGAGCCGCCCTTTTGGGTTTTCAGCTCATCCCAGGATTTTTATATGCCTTTTTCTGAATTTTTTTATAGCTTTTTTTTCTTTTTTTTTTCAAACTTAAAATACTGAATCAAATGAAAGAAAATAACATGCAACTGTACATATATTACAAATATAGCAGTGAATCCCCTCCCCCATACTTAAACCCTTCATTGTCTCCAATGAAGCTAAGAAAATATAGAACAAAGTATAGAAGAGGGAATAAGAAGACTCATTGTTGATCAAGTGGAGGAAATGATGGAAAATCAGGCCACTGAGTCTGGAAAAATGAAATGGCCTCTCTCTGATGCTCCCATATCGCATCATGTCGAACCGATAAATGCTGCAATCCACTCAGAACTCGCTCCTCAAATGTCATCTCAGGAGTCCATGATAAACCAGAAGGAGTAGAAGTAGAAGCAGTAGCTGGGTTAGGTACACCCCAACCAGCTGCAGACTCTGGACCAGAAGCCCATCCAGATGGCTCAAAAGAAAATCTAGAAAAATAAGCCTCAACACGATCATCCCAACCTCCACCATCATCCTCATAATCCTCCATATCAACCTCCTCTACAGGGGCGTCTACATCAGGCTGTAAATGAAATGCATATACAATATCTCCATACTGTAAAGCGGCAGGTAAACGCAGAAAAGGTGTAGGAGGATGCCCATGCAACCAAGTCCAACCCCCCTCAGCTGAACCTCTCAAACAACTAGCCCGAACTAAAGCCTGATGGGTATAACTGTAACCATCAGTCAGATGTCCTCCATATCGGGCCTCAATCTGCTCTATAGTAACAAATGTGGTGGCTAAATGAGTAACCATACCACCCAATCCTATCAACCCCCTCCTCATGGGATACATCCTAGCAGAATGAATAAAAAGTCCAAACCAGTTTGGGCACTCAGATGGAAAAGGAAACAAGCATCTAATAATCCTCATGTCATGTGCGGACACCTTGTTCACCTCTCCCTACCCTAGAATGCCATAGCTAGGACCCTGTGACACAAACGCACACAAGGGTGGGGAATCTTACTGTTTGTCTCCCCAGAAGTAGTGTTGAAAGGGGAGCCAGTAAGAGTATGCCAGAAATCAAAAACTGTAGCATCAGATAGTATACTCTTCCACCCATCAGTAGGTGGTGAAGTGATTCCAAAGTTAAAATAGGCCTCCTCTCGGGTCATACTACATAATCTATCACAAGCATGGAAAATCAGAACCCCATCAGAAAAGAGGAAAGTGGACATAAACTCTATGGTAAGGCCTCTATAAGTAGGGATAGGCATGGTACTGAATCTACCTAAACCCCTAGTCTCAAGCAATCGCTCTGTACACTCCCTAAATCCCAAATCTATCAGTGTAGGGATATCAAAGAACTTAGTACTGACAAATGTCCTGGTCTCATACTTATCCCATAATTCCCTTTGTCCCTCAGTCAGATTCTGTAAACCCTAATATGCCATAGCTGAATAAAACAGAATCGAACGAGAAAATTACCCGGAAATTGTTGATAACTTCGGGCTCGGACAGAAACAGAAGGCGCGGACTGGAAACCGGAAATCCACGAGCGTGGAATCAAAGGGCGTGTGCGGAATCTGGCGAGTCACCCGCGGGCGCGGAACGAAACCGGGGGCGCGGTTCAGGTGAAAAACCAGATCTCGATTTCTAGACGACAATGGTGAAACGAGACTCCAAAACTTTCTCAAATCTCAGCAATAACAACAATTCCGACTCCAATAAGGTAGAAATCAAACTCCACAAGCAAGAATATGGACTAACCGAATCAGATCTGGAGTCGAATTTGCTCAAACCTCCAATCCAAGCAAAACCTCCGACTCAAGGCCTCCGGTGGTGCTGCGAACCGCGGGTGCGGGTGGTGGCCGCGGGCGCGGGTTCTGGTGGTCCGCGGGAGTAGGCTGAGGCGCGGGTGAAGGTGTTTGTTGTGGTGGTTGATTTGTAGCTTTGGTGGTTTTATGGAATGGATTTTGGTATTTGGAGGAGGGTAATGTGAGGAGGAAGACAACGTATGGGTGGGGGGTTATAATTTTGAGAAGGAAAAGTATGGAAGAGAGGTAGGGTAATTTTGAAGAGGGATTTTTTTGTATTATTTTGGGCTTGGGTTGGTATTGATTCGGGCGTTGCACCCGAAAACCTTTTATTTCAGGGGTTTAACCTGAAAGTCTTTTATTTCGGGGGTTTCATCCGAAAACCTTTTATTTTTTTATTTTTTTTATTTTTTTTCCATCTCGATTAGAGCAAGCTAGGGCGAGGATCCCAGCCCGCGGCTGGACCCGCGCCCGCGGCCCGTATCCACCTTTTTAATCATTCGATCATCAATTCATCCACTTTTCTGTTAATTCCCAGGTTAATTCCAATCCTTATAAAAGATTTTCGCTTGTCCGCAGTCCCAGCGAAATTATGATATGAACAAGAACGGTTAATTCAAATCATGCAAAGTATTAAGGATAGAAGGATATCAAATCATGTAATCAAGCTACGAGTCTCATGCATAAAATAACAATCAAACACTCTTTCTCAATTCTAGTCCACGGTCCTAGAAAAGAGTTGTTTCAAGGATAAATAAGATTGCACAGACAACAATCAGACTACTCCAAACAGTAGATCTAAGTCAATCAAACAAGTTGATCAGGCTTATCAAATCAAACATAGATCATATAAATAAAAACAAGAGTTTTGATATTAACCAACGGATAGAAAAGTTACCAGAATCTCACGAATTACATAAAAAGGGTTCCTTGATCAAACAAACTCCAAGGGAAATTAGTTCTCCATAATAAAACTGAAATAAATCCTAAAAAGTAAAAGTATGCTATGAATTGTGGTCTCTAAACTGAAACACGAAACTAAGCTTAAATACTAAACCGAAATAACCTAAAACTAAAGATATAATAAAGATAAATAAGATAGAATAAAACTCCGAGTCGGCACAGAGAAAGGACAACCCGTGAGCGCGGTTTGGAACCTCGAGCGCGGGTCATCTCGTCTCTCCTCGGCCGCGGAATCTCATCGAACCGCGAGCGCGGTTATGGCTCGCGAGCGCGGGCCCTCGTGTACTTCAGCTCTTCGAATCTTCTCTCCACCGCGGGCTCGGGTCCATACCCGAGGGTGCGGGTTTTGTTTCCGTAAACTCTTCAGCTCGAACTAGGACTTCTGTCTTCCAAATCTTCAATTGTAGGCTCTTCTGATATTACAGATAAACATCCTAATCTAGACTAAAACACTTAGAAATCCTAATAAAATACAGAATTACGCTGTACTAAAACCAGCGTATCAAGTGTTAAGAAACCGAGGATCAATGGATTATAATTTTTGTAGAGTAAAGGTACATTTAAGGAAAAGATGCTCATTTGTCTCGTCTAGATGACTGCATAATGGACATTTTGAAGTGACATCTATATGTCTTTGTATGAGGAGGTCATTAGTAGGAAGGCCTTTGATGCAAATCTTCCACAGAAACATTTTTATTTTTGGCATTAGATCCAGCTTCCAAATCTAGTTAAATTCCCAATCATTCATATTTAACTCATTCAACATTAAGGAAAAGACTGACTGAGTGAAAAACCACCCGTTCTTACTTGGGTGCCAATATAATCTGTCTTGGATATGATTCTTCGGAATTGTTATTGGCAAGATCCGTTCAAACCATGAATTAGGCAAGAATTTTCTTAGTTCATCTTCATTCCATTTCCTATTACAGTTTATAAAGTTTGCTACTAATATATGACTTTGACTCTCGACAATGTTGGGACATTCTTTTCGAAGTGGGATCTTGCTTACCTACACATCTTTCCAAAACCGGATTGACTTCCCATCACCCACTTGCCACAAAAGACCTTTTTGGAAATCCTCTTTTAGACTCATTAATTTTTTTCCAGTGCCATGATATGTTTTTAGTGCAAATATATTCTAGATGGCCTTTGTCCTTAAGATATTTTTTCTTTATAATACAGACCCAGAAATTAGCCGATTCTGCCAGGATTTTCCAAAGGAGTCTCATATGTAGCACTTTATTCATGTGATTGGCTCTTCGTAATCCAAGTCTTCCCTTATTTTTCGATTTGCAAATCCTATCCCATCCCACCATGGGCACATAGTCGACTGATTTATTCCAAAAAAATTCCGATTTATGGAGTCGAGCTCATTCTAAGAAAGGTAACCGTTACAGGATTTTGGACAATCACAATCTCTTCCGGGAAGGCTCTTGCGGTGGTCATAGTCTTGCTTGTGTGTACCTGCGATCTCAAAGACTCATTTTCAACTATTAGTTCCGCCACTCGGGCATTGGATTTTGATGTTTCGGATTTGAATTCATCCAGGTCTTTTTGGAGGGCATCGAGACGAGCAAAAAGGTCAACCATGGTGAATAGTTGGTGTTTGGTAGGAGGTTGATCGGTTGTATTTTAGCTATCAGTCCCATGGTGGGCACCAAATTGTTTTGGATAAAAATTGACCAATTAATCACTTTAGTATCCTTGATAGGGTTTGATAGCCAAAGGGATACGATTGGATCGGGTTGACGGGAGAACCGATGAAAATGGTTAACAAAAATAATATATAAGTAAAGAAACTAAATTCAAAATCAATACAAATGAAGAAGAAATGCTTATCTCCTTTTATTAATCATAAACAAACGATTACAATCTTATATATGGGGTTTAGGACCCGTAGTCATGCGAAAACTGCGGGGAAGACAACGGTCAGATGCTAGCAGTCTTGCTCAGACGACAGTAGTCTCTGAGCAGAATGTAATTTATGAGAGCGTTTTGATTACAAGAGAGGGGGAATTATTGTGTACCAATGTCTATTTCATGAGGCTATGCCCTTTGATCCCTTTATATAGTAGGGAGAATCACATATAAGTAGTTACAAGATAAAGAATAAACTTCCTCTTAAAAAATAGGTTGTGGACGTTGTGGAAGATATGGTCAAAGGCGGTTGTAACTAACTCGGATATGTCGGGATCTCGTTGGCGCTGCGGGATAGTTAAATGACGATGACGGTCTTCGGTCTTTGTAACAATGATGGTCTTTGTGAAGATGATGGTCTTGAAATCATAATTGGAATTTTTGGTACAACAAGAGCCAAGTCTCACATTAAACTGAGCTATATATCGTTCGTTTGAGTTGAACATGAAGATTAAGCTTTTGTAGCGGTTTAAAAATATTATTCCTAGAACGAGTGATGATTCCACGTTCTGGATTAGGATTAGGGTTAGGAGGGGTGAATGTATTTGAGGAGGGTGAAGGATTGCGGACTAGCGAGGCTAATGGGGAAAGAAACTCAGATTGTGGCAAAGTAGGATTTGGCAAATTTGGAGTAGAATTAGGGTTAGGGTTAGGGTTTGCCGATGGAGATGTGGCGAGTGCAGGCGTGTGAGAGCGCGCACACGAGGGAGGCGAGGCAGCGATTTGAGGGGGTGGGCCCAAAGAGATAAGTGTGGGAGATATGTTAATATTGGGAGGAGATACATGATCTATGTTAGAAGGGAAAGAATTTGACTCACCTAAATTAGAATTAGAAAAGGAGGTAAGGGAGGGGCTAGAGTTTTGCATGGGAAGGATCAAGTCAGCCCATTCATCACCAATGGAAGCATTATTGCCAAATTTGTAAGGGAGTTTGGTGTAAGGAAACTTAGTTTCAATAAATTGAACATGCCGAGAGGTGTAAATACACCGAGTAATAGGATCAAGACATTGATACGCACTCTGAGAGGAGGAATAACCAATGAAAACACAAGGAATAGACTGGTGTTGGAGTTTGTGAGCTGAGTAAAGGTGTAGCCATGGAAAAAAATGACACCCAAAGCATTTAAACTTAGTATAATCAGGCAACTAACCAGTGAGTTTTTGAAACGGAGAAAGAAAGTTCACGGTTGGAGTGGGTAACTGATTTATGAGGTAGGTGATGCAGTAAAGCCAGCCATGTCTCCTACCGACGTCGATGAATTGATTCGAGTTCCATCTAATGGGCCAATTACTAGGAGTCAGGCTAAGAAGATTGCTCAAGGGACAACATCGATCTTAGTTCGATTAGCAGCTATATTGTTGAAGGGTCCAACAAGACAAGATGGGTCACTTGCATTCGGCATCAACTGAGCCCAGATTCAATGGACTAATTCAATTGGGCGAGCTTCATATCTTATTTCCTTATTTAGAAACATGAAATAGCTTATCTCACATTAGGGCTGAATTTAGTAAGTGACTGGGTGAGATGACTTGTTACATGGGTCAAAGTCAACCCTTACACTTGACCAATCTAAATAATGGAAAATATCAGTTTTATTTTGTAACACTCCCTTACTACCTTGGAGGTATTACCGCCAGTAACCCCTATTAAGGCTAAACCGAAGCTACCCAAGGCTTTAAACTAACTGAACAAACTAAAAACAGGGTAAATGAAACCATTTGAAAACCTAACAAACTTATGTTAAATATTATAGCGGAAAAACACGTAAAAGGTCTTATACAAACCTTAACTTAAAAGAATAAATAAATAGAACAACCTTCTATTTAAATAAAATCTTCATCAAGTCTTCCTTGAGTTCTTATTTCTGAAACTCAGCTTCGCTTTGAAGTAGTTCAATCATGATCTTCACTCAAGTATAGCCATTGGAAACCTTTCTTCAACTTCATAAGCTTCAAACCTCGGAATCCGCCTCTTGTATCAACTTCCAAGAAGAACCTGATGTATCGTAAACCAACGGTGGACACCAGCCGACCATATAAAAGAAAAGAAAATGGGCGGGTTAGTCTAATGAAAGACTAGCAAGCGGAGAATCTAACTTGGTTCTTATGGTTGTAACTAAACATATTGGCATCCAAATCTGAATAGACTCGGATTATGATCCAACAGTTAGCAGTCTTATAGAGAATAAGAAGGAGACTCGCATAATCAAGAGAGAGAACACCACCGCTTGTGGTTTCTTTTAAGAAGCATAAACAATTGTTGGGAACTCATATTAATCACATCACATTTTGAAAAGCCTCCGTCGACTAATCAGATTGACTTAATCAAAGTTTGATTAAGAATTATTCGTAACCGGGGACAAGAATGGTTATCGAATAGACTAACCATTCGGGTACATTAATGTGCCTAACGCACTTATCTTGTATTACTTTCAAAACTTTTCACAAACAAGTTGGAAACTTTTAATCGGCTCGAACTACTGCCGGTGGAACACAATACTATCGAGGTCAGAGGGCTTGTTTTATCCTTGAACAACGAATAGCACGGGTCCCAATGATGGAGAGATTAGAGGGCCTGTTTCATCCATAATCCACTACCAACACATATTGAATGGAACACAATACTATCGAGGTTAGAGGGCATATTTCATCCTTGAACAACGAATAGCACGGGTCCCAATGATGGAGAGATTAGAGGGCCTGTTTCATCCATAATCCACTACCAACACATATTGAATAAATGCACTTAGCTAGAGTGCATAGTCACCTTCTCAAGCGTTGAGTGAGGTATGAGTCATGACCCGAATGTTGGGATATGATAGTAACGAGCTAAACCTCCCAACATAGACTGTGTGATAAAGAGGTCATCGGAGACTCGGCTCCTACCCCTGAAAAACTAACTTACTTCACAATAATGTCTCAGCATGAGACAACTAAACATACAAGGTCACATACAACGGACCTAAATCCAGTTCTAGCTCGTAACTGAATGAATAACAATATGGTCATTATTTCTAACAAACAACAACCTATCATATTTTATTAATCATACAAGTTGTTCCCAATGCAAGTATTAAATGGAATTCAATTCCTCATTTAATAACAATAACGCAAGAGAGAATCCTCCACTTGCCTTAGAAGGCGTGCTCAACCTCCTTAGCAATTCCAACAGTAATCTTTATCATCCTTCTGACAAATATAACAAAAAGATTTCTCAGCAACGAGCTCACAAAAACACTTCTTAGTTGTATTCTCAACTCCTACAACTTCCTAATCGATAAACGATTTAATTTCCGAATATCGATATATAATAAATCCTTAGTTATCATGCTTCAAGGAGCCATCTTGGCGGAATTATAACTAATTATCCGCTTCACTTTTGGAACAATTTTCTAAATAAAAATTGTTCATTAGCAACAGTTCTTAATGATTACCAAATCTCGGATCAAACGGATTAACAACGAATCCTGAGTAATTATCCGAAGTCCTTTACCTGCCAATCGGTAACCAAAACTTGTCTTCGCTATAACGGAAGATCCAGATGTCCGTTTCTCAAACGGTTTCAACCTGTGGAACCGTATCAACGTCAAGATTATAAAAAATATAAATTTAATTAGCAAAGCGGAACCGAAAGGCCCTTACGGTGGCTCCGCAATCAACCCGCTAATTAATTTCGATCGTATATACCTTCACTCGAGCCCATGGATCGTTTGACTCGATCATGGCTCGATCCCCGAGCCCGAGGGTGGCTGGGCATTGCCCGACAGCGGCTCCCATGGTGGTTGGTGGTCGGACATGCTAGTGGTCGCCGGCGGCGTCACTTGGCGAGGCGAGAAGCTAGCCGACGGTAAGGAGCTCAAATTCTTCCTTCCTGAATCCGTTCGTTCCGTCCCGATGCAGCTCTGCTGGTTTGGTGTTGCAGCAGCCAAAGAAAGATGAAGAAGAAGATGTGAAGATGAAGTTGGAGGTGGAAGGGAAAGTAGCCGACGGTGAAGCTGAATTCTTCCGCCCGAGTTCGTCGTTCGCACCAAACTCTCTTCTTTGGTTTGTATTTGACGAGGCAATAAAGATATGTCGTGATCCATCCTAATCCCATTCTGGTTCCCTCCTTACTAAGGCTTAGAAAGAGATAAGTTTTAAAATCCAAAACCCGTCTCGGAACGGGACTCGCGTTAAAGCAATAAAATTATGTACCTCGGGTGGAAAAACTTACTAAACGAAAAACGTCCCGTAAATTATGTAGACCAATAAAATCAATTTTCCATGATTTTATCATGCTACCTTCAATTTTTAAGGCTTCCGTTTCGTATTTTAAATCCTTTCCGGTACATAATTAAAAAGACGGCTTATCCAATAAATATTCTTTTTTCCACCGAAAAATCCTAGAATTCACACCTATCCATAAAATCATTTCTTTGTGATTTTAGGATATCACCAAGAATTTTCTAGGATTTAATCTCCAACGAAAATATTGGATTAAGCGTTAAAACGAACAAAAAGATTAAAAGGATATCCGAGAAAAATTCAAAAATATCCTCAAAAACCGTAGTTATTACATATTTATTATGTTGGAGAATTTCGACCAATAGTCTTATGTTAGTTGGTTGTTAATCTATCTCTTATGTTTTATTCTATCTTTAAGATATTTTGAGTTTGTTAGGATATTTTCTTTAAGTAATAAATCAGCTTTGATTTATTTAATTTAAGGGAGATCTAGTTAGTTATAGATAGATATTTTATTATATTTTTGGAAGCAAGATATGGACTGATTTATTCCTCTAGGGCTGGCCACATGAGATTGCTTGCTCTCCAAGGATCAACTTTTGTATTGCCTTTAAATACTTTGTCAATTTAAGTTTAATAAAATTAGCTTGCGATGAGATAAACCCTAAGAAAGGTTTATCTCGTCCTTGGGCCAAACCACACGTGTGTATGCTTGCAATTTCGAGATCAACATCATCATCAATCGATCATCATCCTTCTCTCGATCTCTCTCTTTTGTGTTCGACAATCTGAATTATTTTTTGATCAATTAGATTGTTCTAAGTTTGTTGTTAAAGATCAAACTTAGTTAATCATTCAGATTTAGCGTTAGAGCCAATCCTTTTGAACTATCAAGTTGATTATCTCCCTAATTCAGATCGGTTTCAATTCTTCATATTTCGTTTCAGTTTTGTTCCTTATGCCACAAGCAATTAACTTTGAAAGCATTGTAGGTTCGAAAATCAAGTTACAAGGCAAGATCGTTGTGATTTGGGCATGGGGCCAATGATCAAGCAGAATACTCGAAAAGGTAAGAAGAGAAAGACCAATCTTAACAAGATGATGGTGTCTTCTTTCAGACGTTCCATTGTGTTCATGGGTATGGGGAGGAGACGTTAAATGAGTGATCCCATTATTGCTAAGGAAAGAACGAAGAGCAAGATACTGTCTGCCATTATCCGAAAACAAGATTTTAATCTTGTGATTGAAGAAATTTTCTACTAAGGACCGAAATTTGATGAAAATAGCTTGAGTTTTGGATTTTCGTTTAAGTGGATTAAGCCATATGTACTTAGTGAAATGATCCACAAAAATAACATAATGTATGGATAGACGCCATCAATGCATGGACCACTAAGGATTGTTGAACATGTATGGATATCCTTTACAAGAAAACAATTATGTAAGAAAATCATAGCATAACGGGTATCGGAAGTAAACTTAGACACATAAAGAATGTTTTTGGAAATGGATGGAACACAGAGAACATTGGAAAGGCGAAAAGAATGAGAAGGAGAAGAAAGAATAGAGGAGCCAGAGTCCTTAATAGCCAAACCTTGACCATTACCGATGTACACCTGATCGGGATCGGAGTAGGGTTGGTGATGTGAGCCCCACCAGGACGGCTAGCCAAGACGAGGATGACATGTCCGTGCGCTCCGATGGACCGATCACACGAGCCAGGACTCGAGCCGTAGCCCGAGCCACTTCGTCCATCGTCACGCGTGCCATCGCAAGCCTCGGCACAACCACCACCGAGCCCCTCACCCGGTGCATCTCCTTCATCGAAGGCGCGCCGGCACACCAGTCCGACGCCGCGCACCGTGGCACCGAGAACCTCATTCTCAGTGCCGTGCCCGTCCCTCGGATCGAGCACCTCGCCACGCCGGGCCACCCCGGCGCGGAACCTTGAGGTTCTGGTGCGCCCCAGCCTCGCCACACGAGGTTCGGCTGCGCACCAGCCCCGTCGACGCCGAGGCCGTGCCGCGCCCATGTCGCGACACGCCTTTGGTGCGCCGACGCCTTGTCACAGCCTTGTCGCGACACTCGCGACTAGGCCACCGTGACCTATCTTTATTTATTTCCGTTTTTAGAACTATTTCCATTCCGACATCTTGCTACTTATGTTTTTACTATTTTTATGCATTTTGGGCTTGGGCTAAATGGTTGGGTCGCATGCTTGCTTCCCCCTTCATTTCCCCACGCCGCCTAGGGTTTCGAGCTAGGGCGCGCGCCTCCTTCCCCTATAAAAGGAGCACGCCCCTCTTTGTATTCCTCACGCTTTGTTTTGATTAATGTTATGCTGTCGAGATTTCTCCAGAACTATTCATAAAGGCGTCAACCCCAATTTCTCTTCTCATCCCATATTCCTCAGTTCTCCCTCAAAAGAGAGCACCTTCTCATCCTTTCAATTCTCTTCTCATCAAAGTCTAGTCGTTTTCGACTCAAAACCTATCCAAAACCGCAAGAGAAGACCATTTACGAGTCCAATGATCGATCCTCTCGTGAATATCCCAACGGGGTTCACCCAGTGCAGAACAGCCTCCCTGGCCAGGAACTGGTGACCAGCAGATTGGTGCCCACGGAGCACCTCGGGTGCGCGAGGACGCCGAGCCACCTCTTCTCGGTTCGGTGCAAGACCGGCTTTTCCTATGCCGTCGGCGCGATGTGGTCAAACACATCGAGGGGAGTACTACTTGCTTTCTCTTGTGTCCTTTGCTTAAAATTTCCATTGATTCGAAACATGTATTACCCCCTTCTATTTCTGACTTGCTGCAGGAGTATTCTGATATCATGCCTGCCGAGCTCCCCGACGGGTTGCCACCTATTCGGGGGATCGAGCATCGCATAGACCTCATTCCCGGCGCTTCATTGCCAAACCGGGCTGCGTATAGGGCGTCACCTAAGGAGACTCAAGAGCTTCAACACCAAGTCCAATCTCTTTTGGACAAAGGCTATGTTCGAGAGTCCCTTAGCCTGTGTGCGGTTCCGGTTATTTTGGTGTCGAAGAAGGATGGCTCTTGGAGGATGTGCGTAGATTACCGAGCCATCAACCAGATTACCATCAAGTACCGTCACCCGATTCCCCGCTTGGACGACATGTTGGACGAGTTGCATGGAGCCGTGCTGTTTTCGAAGATTGATTTGAGGAGCGGCTACCATCAAATTCGGATGCAAGAAGGGGACGAGTGGAAGACGGCTTTCAAGACCAAACATGGTCTCTACGAGTGGTTGGTGATGCCCTTCTGCCTCACTAACGCTCCTTCTACTTTTATGCGTCTTATGAACTTTGTTTTGCGTAAATTTTTGGGACTTTTCGTCGTCGTGTATTTTGACGACATTTTGGTTTATAGTAGGACTTTAGACGATCACGCGAACACTCTTTATATGTAAATCTGGACAAATGTGTGTTTTGCTCGGATACGACGAATTTTCTTGGCTTCGTCGTATCCAAGGATAGCCTACGAGTGGATTCTGACAAAATCCGGGCCATCCGTGAGTGGCCAACCCCAACGACCCCGACAATGGTTCGTTCTTTTTTGGGGCTAGCTGGATTCTATAGGCAATTCGTCAAGAACTTTAGTTCTATCGCCGGGCCACTCCATTCTTTGACCAAGAAGGCTGCCACAATAAAGTGGATGCCGCATCACGAGGCCGCCTTCGAGGCCTTGAAAGATGCTTTATGCCGAGCCCCGGTCCTGCAATTGCCGGACTTCACAAAACGCTTCGAGATCGAGTGCGACGCTTCCGACTATGGTATTGGCGGCGTACTCCTTCAAGAACAAAGGCCTATCGCTTACTTTAGCGAAAAGCTAGCTGGGGCTACACTCAATTATCCGACCTATGATAAAGAGCTCTACGCTCTTATTCGGGTCCTCAAGACGTGGCAACATTATCTATGGCCAAGCGAGTTCGTCATTCATACGGATCACGCGTCCTTGGCTTATCTTAAGAGTCAAACGACTCTAAATAGACGCCCCACACGTTGGGTTGAGTTTATGGAGACGTTCCCTTACGTCATTTCTCACAAGAAAGGAAAAGAGAACGTCGTCGCCGACGCTCTCTCTCGAAGGTACATTTTACTCACTCAATTGCATTCAAAAATGCTTGGTTTTGCTATGATTAAGGAGTTGTACGCCTCAGATCCGTACTTCTCCTCAATTATAAAAGAACTTGAGCATTCGCGGATTCATGAGTCCTTCTTCTTGGACAACGGTTTTCTTTACCGAGCTGGGAAGCTTTGCATTCCGGCATCTTCGGTGAGACATCTATTGCTCCAAGAGGCTCATGATGGCCGAGGCCACTTTGGCATAGCCAAAACGTTGGCAGCACTTCGTGAGCATTTCTTTTGGCCTCATATGGCTCGGGATGTTAACAAGTATTGTCAAAGTTGTGTGCCGTGTCATACTGCCAAGTCTCGATCCCAACCGCATGGACTTTACACGCCACTTCCAATTCCGAACGCCCCCTGGGAAGATCTTTCGATGGATTTTATTACGGGCCTTCCGACGTCGAGGCGTGAAAAGGACTCAATTTTTGTAGTCGCGGACCGGTTTTCCAAAATGGCCCACTTTATTGCATGTAAGGGGACAAACAACGCGGTGGAAATCGCTAATTTGTTCTTTGAACATGTGGTGAAGTTACATGGTATTCCTCGAACTATTGTTAGTGATAGGGATACCAAATTCTGCAGCCACTTTTGGAGAACGCTTTGGGGGAAGTTAGGGACACGACTCCTGTTTTCCACAGCTTATCACCCCCAAACCGATGATCAGACTGAGGTGACCAATTGGACCTTGGGCACTCTTCTTCGGACGATGCTCAAGGCAAACCCACGTCGGTGGGAGGACTTACTTTGCCATGTTGAGTTTGCATATAACAGGTCCTTTCACTCTGCGACGAAGATGACCCCTTTCGAGGTGGTCTACGGGCGTAATCCTCACACGCCTATGGATTTGGTGCCTTTGCCCTACAAGCCCGAGGAGCATGTCGACGCGGCCAACCGCGCCGACCACATCCGACGCTTACAGGAGCGCACCAAGGCACAACTGCTGAGATGCGCCGATCAATATGCGGCCCAGCGCAACAAGGGGCGCCGCGCTTTGATCTTCGAGCCCGGAGATTTAGTGTAGCTCCATCTAAAGAAAGACTGTTTTCCCGCTGCTAGGAAGACGAAGCTTCACCCACGAGGGGACGGTCCCTTCAAGGTCCTCCGGCGCATCAACAACAACGCTTATATACTCGACCTCCCGGGTAAATACAACGTTTCCGCCTCCTTCAATGTCTCGGATCTATCTCCTTATGTGGATTCCGAGTATCATGACGAGGAAACGGGGACGTTTCCCACCCAAGGGGGGGAGGGTGATGTGAGCCCCACCAGGACGGCTAGCCAAGACGAGGATGACATGTCCGTGCGCTCCGATGGACCGATCACACGAGCCAGGACTCGAGCCGTAGCCCGAGCCACTTCGTCCATCGTCACGCGTGCCATCGCAAGCCTCGGCACAGCCACCGCCGAGCCCCTCACCCGGTGCATCTCCTTCATCGAAGGCGCGCCGGCACACCAGTCCGACGCCGCGCACCGTGGCACCGAGAACCTCATTCTCGGTGTCGTGCCCGTCCCTCGGATCGAGCACCTCGCCACGCCGGGCCACCCCGGCGCGGAACCTTGAGGTTCTGGTGCGCCCCAGCCTCGCCACACGAGGTTCGGCTGCGCACCAGCCCCGTCGACGCCGAGGCCGTGCCGCGCCCATGTCGCGACACGCCTTTGGCGCGCCGACGCCTTGTCACAGCCTTGTCGCGACACTCGCGACTAGGCCACCGTGACCTATCTTTATTTCTTTCTGTTTTTAGAACTATTTCCATTCCGACATCTTGCTACTTATGTTTTTACTATTTTTATGCATTTTGGGCTTGGGCTAAATGGTTGGGCCGCATGGTTGCTTCCTCCTTCATTTCCCCACACCGCCTAGGAATTCGAGCTAGGGCGCGCGCCTCCTTCCCCTATAAAAGGAGCACGCCCCTCTTTGTATTCCTCACGCTTTGTTTTGATTAATGTTATGCTGTCGAGATTTCTCCAGAACTATTCATAAAGGCGTCAACCCCAATTTCTCTTCTCATCCCATATTCCTCAGTTCTCCCTCAAAAGAGAGCACCTTCTCATCCTTTCAATTCTCTTCTCATCAAAGTCTAGTCTTTTTCGACTCAAAACCTATCCAAAACCGCAAGAGAAGACCATTTACGAGTCCAACGATCGATCCTCTCGTGAATCTCCCAACGGGGTTCACATCAGTTGGTGAAGGGCAAAGTTAGCAAGATCATTAGTGAGGTGGTTGGACGACCTAGAGTCCGCTAGCCAGTTTGAGTTTGGAGTGGACGTAGAGGCCATGTTGGCTTGTGGTGGAGTTGGAGGAAAACGGTTTGATGGTGGAAATTGGACGTGGAGATAGTCCTCTCAGAATTTGGCACATTGAGAGATAACGTGGCCAGGACCATTGCAATATTGGCACTTGCCAAGAAAAGGCTTGGACGAAGTCTGTTGGTTTTGTTGTGGAGGTGGGGGAGTATGGTAGGGAATAGGCGAAGGGTTAGGGTTTCGTGGAGGACGAGTTTGAAAGGACTAATTAGGGTTTGGTGAAAAAGGAAACCACTTTTATGGAGGTTGGGGCAGGGGCGCAGAGGGCTGCCTATTAAGGCGATGACGAAGACGAGCACTTGGCATGATTCTTGTTTTGTTTTTGAGCATTCAATGCCTTCAATTCAAGCTCTTTGAGAATAAGCTTTTCATGATGTTCTTCAAAGGATATGCATGTGTCATGCATATTAGCACCATCGATCACCCATTAGAAGGAAGAATCGAGGACTTTAAGGATGTAATCAATGAAATCCTCTTGTACAAGTGGTGACCCCAGGGAAGCCAAGACATCGGATGCCGATTTCATGGACTACATGTACTCCGAAATCGAAGAAGAACCTTTCTTGAGTGTGTTGAGTCGACATTGTTTGACTTGTCGTTTGTGTCCCCGAGAAGCCGTGTCATAAGTTGCTAGCGTGTCCTAAACTTCCTGGCACGTCTGGGCTTGAGTAACAAGCATAACAACTGGAGAAGACAACGTACCAATAAGAGTTCCATAGATAAGCCTATCTTGGTGTTTCCACGTAAGATAAATGGGATTCGTGATTGTTGCATTTTCTTGAACAGCGGATTCTACCGCATGTATAGGATAGGATGTGATCCATCAAGAAACTTGTATATATAGATCATAGCCTTCAAGTGTGGCTTGAATTTGTGTTTTCCATTGGAGATAGTTTGTGGAGGTGAGTTTAATAATGCGGTTTTTCTAACCTATGCCCATAGGGCATATGTTAAGCACAATTTAACTATCCAATATTATTTACGTTTTTTTCTAAGGGCATAGGTTAAAACCTTTAAAATGGAAAGATTTATTGATTTTTATAATATAGGACAATTTAAATTTTTTTTAATATAAGGTTCATTATTTCTGTACGGGGTTTTAGTTTCTAAAACAAGAGTGCTTAACCTATGCCCAAAGGGCTAAGGGCATAGGTTAGAAAAATCGTTAATAATTTTGGTAAAGTGAACAATTGTAAAAGGATGAGATTTGTCATGTGGATTGGCCAAAGAGGTGGAAAACTCCCTTGCCATGATCGTGTATAGAAGAAAAAATTAGGGTTATTGTGATTTTGTGGGAGGCCTAGGATGAAGAAGCGTATGATTATTTTTGTGTAGAATGTGATAACCAATCTTATTGATAATGATGAGTATTTGTACAAGAGTTTAAGCAAGTAAATAATAAACCCTAGTACATACTACCATAAATAAGAGATATGATAAAACTATTCTAAGGTAAAATATATTCTTAATTATGTTATCCTAATATATATAGTATTACCAACTGCTTTACGTAAAAACAAAAAAAAAAACGTAGCAAGTTATGAAAGGAGAAATCAAACATTTTGACAAATCAATTCAAAGAAAGTCAAAAAATTTACAACAATGAGCAAAGTTGCGTGACAAGTCGAATGGTATCATATTCAAGCTCCTGGTACATTGACACTTATTTGTTTTATGATAAATTTCTACTCCCACTTACAAAACCTAAATTAGTCACTTTACTTACATTTAAAACTAACATCGACGATTTTATAAATTAATAAATTACAAATATTTAATATTAATTGGTCACTTTACTTACATTTAAAACTATAAAAAAACATATAGCTGTATACTAATTGTCCACGACTATGAATCGATATTTTTTTAGATATACTATAAAAAATATTAATAAATAAAAATATATTATAAATAATAATTGTGAATTGGTGATTTATATAAATTGCAAAAAAAGCATAATTCTAAATTAAAGATTTTGATAACAAAAATGAAAATAATGGGACATTTAATATGGATTAATTAGCAAATAAAATTGACTTAACATATTATAGGATAAGATCTCGGTATATATTATAGGATAAGATCTCGGTATATATTTATATTATATGATAAGATCTCGGTATATATTTATGAGTTTTTTTGGTAGATTATATTGGAGAGTTGTTAGGATCATAAAGATATGGTAAAAAATATTTTTATATGCAAATAAATTTCTAAAAAAAACATTATTGTAATCCAATATAAAAAAATTAAAAAAATTGATTGATATTTGTAGATTATATGGTAATATGATGTGTACATAATATATGAGTGATATGGAAATTTTTTGACATGTGGACTATGACATGGAATATTTATAAAAACGTCTAAATTATAAGAAAATGACACGTGTAAAAATATGAGGTGGCTTAATATACGATCGACATGTGGCGAAATCCTAGGTGGCGTAATGAGAAGACTCCAAACCTTATTGCTTTTATATATATAGTAGATTCTAATTATGAAGAAAACACGAATAATTTGAAATTTATCTCCCAAATAAGAAACGGATGCCAATAATTTATGAAATGTCACATGCATCATGTAATCGAGTTTTGGCCTAGAACTATCAAGTAAACAACAAATCTGGATCAAACGATCTCACACTCAAACATTCAAGCAAAGTAAAGCATAAAGACACAGAAATTGGTAACCCGGTTCGAGTTCAAAGAACTCTACATCCGGTGGACCTCAACAGGGGAGATCCGTTCCCAATCATCTTCACTAGATCAAAGCTTAAGAGTTTCGAGATCAAACACTGGCAAAGCTAGACGAATCAAAAACAAGAAGAAGACGAAGAACTAAGAACAGAAACAAGAGCAAAGGCACGGATCTAGAAACGAAAGGGCTTCGGCCCCCTTTCACGGCTGCAAGTCTCGATCGGACTAATCTAGACACCAAGGAATCCTGGAGATGAGCTATCATCGGCGAACAACTTGTTCTTCCTCCTTTCTCTCTCTCTTTCTCTCTTCTCTCTCTTTCTTTCTCTGGATCTAGGTTTAGCGTCGCGTGAGTTGTGAGCATCCAAGAAGCTCTCGAAGCTTTAAATAGCTAGGTCACTCGGGAGAGCTCTCAAACGCAGCGTTTCACCAAATGAGCCGCCTCTCCTTCAGTTTGGGCCAGAGACCATCACAATGGGCCAAGCCTGTTAATGGGCCTAACACAACTTCTTGTCTGAGATCCATCAAAGTCATAATCCCGGTTTAACTTTTGATGACTCGGTTTAGCTACCTTCAAACCGGGATAACCCGGGGTGGCCACTAGCCCGGTTCACCTATAAAACCAAACCCTAATCATGAGATGGATCCGGTTCTGAACTGGTCTAGCTCTACCTTAGTGTTTGATACATCATTGGTACATAGAAATTAGAATACATGGATGTATTAATTACAACATATCGCCTCTTAATACAGACATGTTTCTACTCTTTAAGCTCTAATTCAATAGTGATTATGACAGAACCAAACTTCCCCTTTCTATCATTGGTCCGGCTCCACACCTTAGCCTACATCCTTGATGTGGAGTGAGTCCCTGCAAAACTCAAATTTGTTAAATGGGACAATTTTTGTTCCAAAGTCTACAAGGTTCACATCACCAGCTATCTTCACAATATTGATCAGCTGTTTTTCAACTTCATCTCTAATGTAATGAAATCTCATATCAATGTGCTTAGTACTCTCATGATAGACATGATCTTTGCACAAATATAAAGCACTTTGGCTATCAATAGAGATCATGGGAATGTAGATTTTCCCAGTAATCTCCTTCAATATGCCTTTCAACCAAGAAGCCTCTTTGGAGGCCTCCTCCTCATCTATGTATTCAGCTTTAGTTGAAGACAGAACTACTATGGATTGTTGTTGAGATTTCCATGATATACAGTTTCCTGCCTAAGTATAGAAATAGGATGTAGTAGACTTCCTGTTATCTTTGTTGCTAGCAAAGTCAGAATCCACAAACCCTTCCAGATAAGTACTGGGTTTATGCTCAGCATATACCAGTCCTAATTTTCTTGTCCCTGCTATATACCTGAGACAATACTTCATAGCAGACCAGTGTTTCTCACCAGGGTTAGACATAAACCTGCTTAAAACACTAATTGCAAAAGCCAAATCTGGTCTAGTACACAACATAGAATACATCACATAACCTACATCAACATCATAAGGCACTTTATCCGTTTTCTTAATCTCAGCAAAATCAACATGGCAGTCTTTCTTTGTTAATTCAAGATGCCCTCCTAAGGGTATAGGTGCAGGTTTAGAACTAATCATGGAAAACCTATCAAGCACCTTTTGGATATAATCAACCTGAGACAGTTTCATAATCTTTTTATCTCTATCTCTTATGATTTTTACCCCTAGAATTCTCTGAGCAGGATTAAGGTCCTTCATGCACATCATCATTATGCACAACATCATCATGCATGGCAGAATTAGAATCAGGGATAGAAGGTTCACTTACTGCCTCACCTAATTGGTGAGATTGCCCTGAGTTATTTTCTTCTTCAATTGCATTTTCAGCAGCTTGTTCATTTTCTGCAGTCTCATTATTTTCTGCATTGCTGCTGATTTCTTCATTAGGTTGCTCTTCCCCAGTTTTTTCTTTTGAGTTGCCTAATGAATAGGAGATGGCATATCCAATATCAAACTCTTCGAGGCCCTGTTGTTCATTTTGATTGTCACCAGGGATATAGAATGGCCCCACCGGAGCCATTGTGTCTTCATTATGTGTTTGAGTACCTGTGTTCTCAATGGAAGACACTAGTTTATTTTTAAAATAGAACTCATTTTCTTGAAAAGTGACATCTCTGGATACAATTACTTTGTAACCACCAGGTTTTATTACAAGTAACTTGTATCCTTTGACACCTTCAGGATAGCCTAACATAATAGCCTTAAGAGCCATAGGTTGCAATTTACCTTGATTTACATGAACATATGCATTGCAGCCAAAGGGTTTTAAGTAAGAAATATTAGGCTTTTGACCTGTCCACATTTCATGTGGAGTTTTGAAACACATAGGAGAGGAAGGAGACCTGTTGATGAGGTAAGCTGCAGTGGTGACTGCCTCTCCCCATAGGGATGGTTTCATCCCAGCACTAAAAAGCATGCATCTACCTTTTTCAAGAAGAGTTCTATTCATTCTTTTAGGTGTGCCATTTTGTTGTGGGGTGTATGGCACAATCAAATGTCTTTTTATTCCATTTTTGTTGCAATAGTCATCAAAGATATGGTTACAAAACTCAAGCCCATTATTAGTCTTAAGACATTTGAGTTTAATGTTAGAATGTTTTTCAGTGAACACATGCCAGTGTTTAAATGACTCAAAAGCCTCACTTTTATGCTTAAGCAGATAAACCCATACCTTCCTGGAGTACTGATCAACCAGAGACAGGAAGTAATTCCTGCCTCCAATTGTCTGTACCTGAGCAGGCCCCCATAGATCACAGTGGACATATTCAAGGGGCCTTTTAGCTTCAAAAGATGACTTAGAAAAAGGATGTTTAGTCTTTTTACCAAACACATAGTTCTCACAGAAAGAAACATCATTCAAATTCTCAGATATTATGCAGATGCATTAGGCTAGAGTTGCCTATGTGTCCTAATTTGTTATACCACAATCTGGATTTATCAATACAATCTTTTTTCACAGACACATTTAATTCAAGAAGAGTTGCAATAACATGATATAACCCATCCTTCTTAATGCTCTTTATTAAGATTGTACCATTTCTAACAACATCTCTGACTCCATGATGAGTAATAATTTTGCAATTTAGATCATCAAGCATGGATTTAGATAGCAAGTTTCTCCTCAGTTTAGGAACCCACCTAACATTCTATAAAACCCTAATTTTCCCATCATGCATTTTTAATGGAACACATCCAATCCCCTTGATAGCAAGGGTGGTGTGATCCCCAAGCATGACTTCACCCCCATCATGCAGAGACAAACTAGAGAAGTAGGTTTTATGAGGAGTAGCATGCATAGTACACCCGGAGTCAAGAATCCAAACATTATCATTAGCACAATCAGAGACAGCAAGCAACTCATGAGAATAGAAGTTTCTTTCCTCAAACACAGACACAGTTTCCTTTTTCTTTTTCTTATTTTTCTCATCCCTAGTCTTCTTAGGGCAATCTTTAGAGTAATGTCCTATCTTTTCACAATAGTAACATTTTACTCCAGACATATCCTTGCCATTTTTCTCTCCATGATTCTTATAATTTTTCTTCTTGAACTTCTTACATTTTCCCTTGGTAAACATTAACTCATTCTTGGACTCAGTCTTTTGTTCAGTTTTAGGGCCATTTTTAACTTTTAAGACTTTCAGAGAGTCATTTTTCTGGTTCAGGTATTCCACAATCTTTTCAACAGTTAAATCATCCCTAGCAAATTGTTCTACATATTTTAAGACATCAAATTGACTGGGAATTGAATTTAACAAGATACCAACATTGTAGCTTTCTTTAACTTTTTCATCACACCTTTCAAGATCTAGAGTAAGTTTCAGGAATTTATCCAGGTTCTCATTTAGGGTGAAAGAAGTATCCATTCTAAAGTTAAAGAATTTGCACAAGGTGGAGATAAGACTATGCAAAGATTTTGTCAAATAAATGGCATCAAGGGCATCCCAAAGTGGTTTAGGTTTAGTGTGACTAACCACCTGTCTTGCTACCTCATCAGCAAGACGTAGCATTATTTCAGCGTGAGCCTGGTCTTAAATCTCTTTCCTTCTTGCAGCAGAGAATTCAGCAGGCCATTGATCTGTTACGGCCATATAACTCTTCTCCTTTGTTAATATAGCCCTCATCTTTAGCTTCCACATGGAATAGTCCATGTGACCATCATAAGGTTTCACTCTATAGTTTTCAGACATCCTTTTGGTACCTGTAAAGACAGACACACCAAGTCAGAAATAGAGTAAGAAGATTTGAAAATAACAGAACACGCAAGAAACAACCCTAAACAACAAGACTCTCTACTGTAGGAACCGTCAGTGGGATTAAATCGATACAAATTGATACCCGTCTGTCAAGATTCCCCTGCTTTAACCAAGAATGGTCAGTGCAGTGACTTAAAGACTCAGATCAAGCAACAAAAGCTCTCAAAAAACAAGGATCTATCAAAGCTAAGCTCTGATAACACTTTGTAATCGAGTATTGACCTAGAACTATCGAGTAAACAACAGATCTGGATCAAACGATCTCACACTCAAACATTCAAGCAAAGTAAAGCATAAAGACACAGGAATTGGTAACCCGGTTCGAGTTCAAAGAACTCTACATCCGGAGAACCTCAACAGGGGAGATCCGATCCCAATCATCTTCACTAGATCAAAGCTTAAGAGTTTCGAGTACAACGAGATCAAACACTAGCAAAGCTAGACGAATCAGAAACAAAAAGAAGACGAAGAACTAAGAACAGAAACAAGAGCAAAGGCAGGGATCTAGAAACGAAAGGGCTTCGGCCCCCTTTCACGGCTACAAGTCTCGATCGGACTAATCGAGACACCAAGGAATCCCGGAGATGAGCTATCGCCGGCGAACACTTTCTTCTTCCTCCTTTCTCTCTCTCTTTCTCTCTTCTCTCTCTTTCTTTCTCTGGATCTAGGTTTAGCGCCACGTGAGTTGTGAGCTTCCAAGAAGCTCTCGAAGCTTTAAATAGCTAGGTCACTCGGGAGAGCTCTCAAACGCAGCGTTTCACCAAATGAGCCGCCTCTCCTTCAGTTTGGGCCAGAGACCATCACAATGGGCCAAGCCTGTAAATGGACCTAACACAACTTCTTGTCCGAGATCCATCAAAGTTATAAGCTCGATTTAACTTTTGATGACTCGGTTTAGCTACCTCCAAACCGGGATAACCCGGGGTGGCCACTAGCCCGGTTCACCTATAAAACCAAACCCTAATCATGAGATGGACCTGATTCTGAACTGGTCTAGCTCTACCTTAGTGTTTGATACATCATTGGTACATAGAAATTAGAATACATGGATGTATTAGTTACAACACATCAAATAGTAGGTAGTAGTGCGTTAAAGATCGGGACAAAAGTAGCGCATAGACATTTACTTAGCCATAGAAGGAAAAAAAAGTGTAAAGTTCACACCGCTTAAACAAAACATACAAAATCTGATAGTCTTCTTGACCCAAAAAATAAATGGTCTGATAGATACTTAACACCCAAATAAGAAGTTAATGGCTACAGATTTGAATTGAACGACTTGTGTCTTCAATTCAGAGTTGAAAACTCCACATTACATAATATTTCAAAACTCGAATGGCCTTATTTTTTTTGCAGAAGCAAAAACTAAAATGATTTGATGTAACGTGCTTCTTTAGATAAAAAGGAACATTTGGAGTAAATGCATTTATAAGAAGTTATGGGAATAAAAAAAATTCAAAATTCATAAAGTCAAAAGAGAATTTTGAAGAAAACACGGATGTATATATATATATATATATATATGTGTGTGTGTGTGTGTGTGTGTGGGATGTGGTCCTCCCTTCTTACAAATATGAAATATTTCCCAGTGATGCACACTAAATATTTATGTAGGGTTCTTCGTTTTCTTTACCTCTCAGGTAATTAATTAGATGATTATATCTGTTAAATCCAGCGTCAATCAAATTTCTAAAAAAAAAGATCAAACACAAGAATGGAAATAAAACAAAGTGGTATTTATTAAAAAGTGGGAGAGTAGCTAGGGGCAGAGAAAGTGAATTCGCATGTAATAATATATAGTCTATTTGTTACTAACACTCATGCTTCCCCATCTCCATCTTCAAACTTAAATTTCTCCTTCATCTTCCATTGCAAGCGAAGCAGCTATAGTACGTACACGTGAAGGTAGAAATCTTAGGGCTCAACCCAACTATGAATCACATTCCCAGGTACATATATTATATATATTTTATTTTCATCAACATTGATCTAGTTTATTTATTAACTCGTGAATTTGACTGTGCAAGCTAGGCAGTTGGAGTTGCTGGGTTTGGTGATGTTGTGGATGGTAACGGTCTCATGTGATCCTCTTCCACGGGGGATCCTGAACAAGCTGGAAGGCTGCAGCCAAGTGAACACGTGCGGCGGCGTGGTCATCTCGTACCCGTTCGGAATCGGGCCCAACTGCTCCCACGACCCCTTCTTCGACATCACCTGCAAGACCGATACACCCTTCCTCACCCACCTCGGCCTCCGAGTTCTCGATCTCACCACCAACTACGGACACATCACCGTCTCCTACCCACCGCCAACGCTGATATGCAGCAACACCACCGCACCTCTCGTCAACCTAACCATCTCTTTTGGGAGCGCGAGCAGCCCGTACCGGTTGGCAGGCCGATCTAACGACTTGGTCGTCATTGGCTGCTATTAAAGTCCGGTGGGCCGACAATCTGGGGGTCGTGCGTGTAACGGGCCTAGCATACAAGTCCAATGAGGTTCCAACCCAAAACCATATGGCAATGGGTGGAGTAGCTCATTGGGTTATATACTAGGCTTTCTTAGTCTCAAGTTTCCCATGTGGGATAACTCTCAACACGCCCCCTCAAGTGCAACTGCCTGAGCCAGTTGACACTTGGACAGAACCCCTCAAGGCTTGCGAACCGTCATATTTTGGATCGGTCGCTCCTTTATTGGGCGGGATGCTTGAATGTGCTCTCATAAGGCCGACAAGTCCGAATCAATCCCTCAAGGCTCGCAAACCGCCACTTTTGGGATCGGTCGCTCCTTTATTGGGCGGACTGCCTGAACGGGCCCATGAAGCCAGCAAACCCGAAGACTCCAGGAAATAACCCACACCGCAACCTGCTCTGATACCATATTAAAGTCCGGTGGGCCGACAATCTGGGGGTCGTGCGTGTAACGGGCCTAGCATACAAGTCCAATGAGGTTCCAACCCAAAACCATATGGAAATGGGTGGAGTAGCTCATTGGGTTATATACTAGGCTTTCTTAGTCTCAAGTTTCCCATGTGGGATAACTCTCAACAGCTGCAACGCGGGCTCTGCTGTCTTTAGCACTGCCGAACGGAAGATGGCGTGCGAGTGCAACCTCCCGCTCAATAATTGCAGCGAATCATCCGCGGAGGGTATGGGATGTCGGAGAACGATGCCGTATCTAGACGATCCCCTGGAGTCGTATCGGTTTGGGATGACCCATGGCCATTGTGCGTGGGTCGGCCTTGCCAGTGCCACTGATCATCCCAACAGCATTGTTGTTTCCTTGAGGTGGACCAATAAAGGCTTGAGCAAGTCCGCCGACCACGTTCGCTGTCCCATTATTACTCGACTTGACCACGCCCATGAGGAGGAGGAGTTTTGTGAATGCAATCAAGGGTATTAGGGCAATCCTTACCTTCCAGATGGTTGCCAACGTAACTACTTTAATCCCCGTTCTTGACTAATTATATTATCGTACCAATTAATTAAGTCGATCTTAATGTACTTATAATAATATATCTTGCGCTTAATTCAATTGCTAGTGGTGGAAGAGTTCACAGGATGTGCAGGAGAATGTGTCAAGCTTTACACGGCCCAAGATGGATATACAATTTAGCAATGTACAAATCGCCAGCCAAGGAATTAGACCCCTGCCAAATTTCTTATTGCCGCAGGAATTGGGATCCTGGTCGGGTTTCTTCTGGTTTGATATACTACATCCACTGGGCAAGTGTTGAGAGGGTTTCTTGACAACAAATAAATTTATAAGTCAAGATCCCGCTGAGTACAGTGGAGTCAGGATCGTTCCACAGGAAGCAAGGTTGTTTGTCTATCAATCTAATAAAAATCAAATAAAATCAAACACAATCACTCACGGGATGCCTCGTTAACGACCTTGTCAGGATCGTTACCGAACCACCGAACACAAAAATACCAATTAACGACCTAATAAAATTCTAATTAATACTCGGTACCGAAGCAAGTATTCAGCAACGAAGATTTATCAGAAATAATTCAATTAAAACAAAAATCTAGGATAAGGGACACCACAACATAGCCAAGCATAAGAATTCGTAAGAAGATAAGATCATGCCTTTAAATAGATAGAGTCATCAACTTTCATTGACTTAATAAGTAAATTAATCTATTTTCATAAACTAACTCACTCAATTGCTTGTCTTGGATCTAAAGCTTGAAACTTTTGTTTTCAAACAATATCAACCTTCAAGTTACTAACTTTCTCTTTCAATCAAGTTAAAACTCAAATTACCTCAACTCCCGTTTCGGTATTAAGCACAACAAACAATCTCAATAAAGATAAAAGGCATTCAACACACTATCTTACTCATCAAACATGCTCAACTATGCCGGGCTTAACCCCGACCCTAGAAACATAGACTACTCACTACTCATGATTAAGAAACTAAAAACTTCAATAAAAACAAACATTGAAACAAAACTTCAAACTTAAATTAATAACAAAAATATCGTCTTACAGAGATTCAGAAGGAAACCAAAACAAAACAATCACCGAACAAACTCGATCAACGAACCTCGAAAACCGTCGTTACCGACCCTCGTCACCGACTTCCGATCCGGTTCTCTCTCCTTCGGCCTTCCTCCAAATCTCCTCCAAAAACTAGCTCTAAAATTCTACTCCAAAATTAAGCCTCCCTCTTTCTATGCTAATTAGAAAGGTATTTATACTAGAAAATCCTAAAAAACTAAAAAGGCTAAAAGATAAAAACTTTCCTAAAAAGATAGAAACAATCTCTAAAAGATAGAAATAAAATCTAGAAAGATATTAAACCCTAAAATACATATTCTAATAACCCATAAAGATTCTAAAAAGATACTCAACCGATACGGAAATAAATTCCCGCTCAGGATCGGTGAATAATAAAATAATACTCCGAAATCTTCTTCTTCGTGGCCTCGTTAACGACCCTTCACAGCCTCGTTAACGAGCCTGGGGTTTTGTTTTCTTCAACACCTCCTCTCGTATTCTTGAGCCTTGACTTCTTAAATCTTGCACTTTCCCGTCCTTCACTGTGATGCTCCAAATTTAGCTCCTTTCCTCGCTAAAACCTGCAAAATACACAAAATAGCGTAGATTCCACTCTTTTCATAGATTTTTGCAAAACTAACTAAAAACACTCAAAAGTAAACCTAAACTAGACAAAACTAAACCTAATAAGCAAAGAAAACCTATCAAAAACTATACCAAAAATGCGAACATCAGCAAGCAATCAAGAGAAGAAACCGGCCAGCACAGCAGCAGTAACAACAACCTAGTCATCCCATCCTCAACAACCGCAATAACTATTATTATGTGCATCGTGCTAGTTTAATGACACCTATCTCTCGATCTCTCTACTAGACAAGTCTTTATTATGTGGCCTTATTTAATTTCTTGCAAGTAATTCTATATTAGCTAGGTACTTGATTAATATATGACATAAAACTAGTTGGTTGGATGGTTGGTAATTACCGTAGTTATTTTTCTTTAATGGATCCAGGCATAACACTTTTATACAGCCCATGCGCTAAAGGGCCGAATCAAAGTCGATTTTCCATCTACATATGTCCAACACATTGATTTTCCCGATTTGGTTCTATGGTTCGAACCGAACCGGACCCATGTCTTTGTATGTCTAACCTCATTGACAATTGACATCTAAATGACTAAATAGCCATAACAAAACATAGGAAACTCGATATTATACATCCAAATACAGCTTATGCACATTGAAATAGCCATTGAAGAAAACACAAAAAGTTTGAACTTTAACACACATTTATAGCTTATAGAGTTTTAATTAGAAAAACATAGAAGCTTTTAAACTTAACACCCAACTATCGAAACGAGTTTTGACCTAGAACTATCGAAAATCCGACAGATCTGAATCAAAGTACTTTGCACACGAACAATCAACAAGCAAAGAAAGCGTAAAGACACAAGAGTTGTTTACTCGGTTCGAGTTCAAAGAACTCTACATCCGGGGGACCTCAACAGGGGAGATCCGGTCCCAGTCATATGCACTAGATCAAAGCTTAAGAGTTTCAAGTACAAAGCAATCAAACACTGGCAAAGCTAGACATCCAGAAACAAGAGAAGACGAAGAACAAGAATAGAAACAAGATCAAAGGCAAGGAATGAGAAACGAAAGGGCTTCGGCCCCCTTTCACGGCTGCGAGTCTAGATCAAGCTCTTCTAGACACCAAGGAATCCCGGAGATGAGCAATCGCTGACGAACTCCTTCTTCTTCCTCCTTTCTCTCTTTCTTTATCTCTTCTCTCTCTCTCTCTCTTTTCATGGATCTAGGGTTAGCGCCGCGAGACTGAATGAGCTCTCTCGAGCTTCCTTGCCCTTAAATAGCTAGGTTACTCAGGGATCCATCCAAACACTGTATTTCATCAAATGGAGCATCTCTAACTCGAACTGGGCCGGAGACCACCAATTGGGCCAAGCACAATAATGGGTCTAACTCCTTTAATCGATATTCTCCTCATATACTATGAATTTGGTATAATTGAGCTAACTCGGATTTGGTTACCTCTGAACCGGTTTGACCCGGGGTGGCTACCAACCCAATTCACCCTTTAAACCAAATCCTAATAATAAGATGAACCCGGTTCTGTACTTTTCTAGCTCTACCTAGTATTTACATATACTATGTACATTGAAGTATGAATACATAAATGGATTATTACAAAATATGCCCTCTTAATCCAATTATGATTTCTACTCTAAAGCTCTAATTCAATAGTGCATATGACAGAACCGAAACCTCCTCTTTCTATCATTGGTCCATCTCCACACCTCAACCAACATCCTTGATGTGGAGTGAGTCCCTACAAAACTCAAATTTGTTAAAGGGCACAATTTTAGTACCAAAATCTGCAGGGTTCACATCACCAGCTATCTTCACATTATTGATCAATTGTTTCTCAATTTCATCTCTAATATAATGAAACCTCACATCTATGTGCTTTGTCCTCTCATGATAGACATGATCTTTGCACAAGTACAGTGCACTCTGACTGTCAGTGGAGATCTTAGGGATAAATGTTTTCCCAGTAATCTCTTTCAGAATACCTTTCAACCATGATGCCTCTTTAGAGGCTTCCACAACAGCTATGTACTCAGCCTTAGTAGAGGACACGGCTACTATGGATTGTTGTTGAGCTTTCCATAATATCCAATTACCTGCCCAAGTATAGAAGTAAGAAGTAGTAGACTTCCTGTTATATCTGTTGCTAGCAAAGTCAGAATCTACAAAGCCTTCTAGTTTAGTATTGGGCTTATGCTCAACATATACCAGACCTAGATTTCTTGTCCCTGCAATATACCTAAGACAGTACTTCATAGCATACCAATGTTTTTCACCAGGGTTAGACATAAACCTGCTCAAAACACTTAATGCAAAAGCCAAATCAGATCTAGTGCACAACATTGAGTACATCACAGAACCTACAACAACATCATAAGGCACATTATCCATTCTTTTAATCTCAACAGAAGTAGTGGGGCAATCCTTTTTAAAGAGTTCTAGATGCCCTCCTAAGGGAATGGGTGCAGGTTTGGAATCAATCATAGAAAACCTGTCAAGCACCTTTTGAATGTAATCAACTTGAGATAATTTCATTATCTTCTTATCTCTATCTCTTATGATTTTTACCCCTAGGATTCTCTGAACAGGACCTAAATCCTTCATGTCAAAATGCTTACTCAAATCATGCTTCACCCTAGTAATATCCAATTTGGAGCTACTAATAAGTAAGATATCATCCACATAGAGCAGCACATACAGAGGTTTGCTATTCTTAACATGCTTGAAATACAAACATGTATCCCACTTGCTCCTAACAAAATTCATGGATAGCATGCAGGAATTGAACTTCAAGTTCCACTGCCTAGGAGACTGTTTTAAACCATATATAGACTTCTTAAGCAAGCAAGCATGATCAGGTTTATCTCTATCAATGAAGCCCTTAGGTTGTCTCATATAGATGGTTCCTTTTAATTCTCCATGTAGAAAGGCAGTTTCAAGATCCATTTGTTCTATTTCCCAATCAAAAATAGTAGCCATAGCAAGCAGTAATCTCATGGTCTTGTACTTAACTACAGGTGAAAATATTTCATTGTAGTCAATACCTTCCTTCTGGGTAAACCCTTTAGCTACAAGCCTAGCTTTGTATCTGGGTGGGTCAAGGTCAGTGGCTCCATCCTTAACCTTAAATATCCATTTACAATCAACTAGCTTAACTTTATCAGGTTTGGGTACAAGGGACCAGGTATCATTCACATGCATGCTCTGTATTTCTTCATGCATAGCTTTTAACAATTCATTTGCATGCTTACAGTTAATGGCTTGTTCATATGATTTAATATTAAAATGAGCAACAACATCAGCAACAAGCAGGTTAAACTCAACAATATTAGTAGTGAACTTAGAATTTGGAATTCTAATTCTTGGTTCCCTATCCCTAACAAGTTGATAATTAAACAAATCATGCTCAAGAACATTGATCAAGTCATGCATAGTATCATCATGTCGGTTATTCATCATAGCATTGGCATTATCAACATCATGCATATCATTTTCATCATGCATATCAAGATCAGGGATAGAGTGTTCACTTACTGCCCCCACCTAATTAGTGGGATTGACCTATATTGTTGCCCTCTTCATCAGCATTTTCTGCATTTCTGCTAGTTGCTTCATTAGGTTGTTCTTCCTCAGTTTTTTCTTCTAAGACTCCTAATGAGTAGGAGTGAGCATATCCAATATCAAACTCCTCCAGTTCTGGTTGCTCATCTAGATTGCCACCAGGGATGTAGAAAGGCCCCACCTGGGCTAGTGTGTCTTCAACTTGTGTTTGAGTACCTGTGTTCTCAATGGGAGACATTAGTCTTTGTTTAAAATAGAACTTATTTTCCTGAAAGGTAACATCTCTGGATACAATAACTTTGTATCCTCCAGGTTGGATTAAAAGTAATTTGTAGCCTTTCACACCTTCAGGATAGCCTAACATGACTGCCTTAACTGCTCTTGGCTGCAATTTTCCTTGATTTATATGAACATAAGCTGTATAACCAAAAGGTTTAAGGTATGAGATGTTAGGCTTCTGTCCTATCCACATTTCCTGTGGAGTTTTAAAACCCACAACAGAAGATGGGGACCTATTTATGAGGTAAGCTACAGTAATTACTGCTTCTCCCCATAGGGATGGTTTCATCCCAACACTAAACAACATGCATCTAGCCTTTTCTAGGAGAGTTCTATTCATCCTTTCTGTTGTGCCATTTTGTTGTGGGGTATATGGCACAGTCAGATGTCTTTTTTATCCCATTTTCTTTGCAATAATCATCAAATACGTGGTTACAAAACTCAAGCCCATTATCTGTCTTAAGACATTTGAGTTTTAGATCAGAATATTTTTCAGTGAACACATGCCAACTTCTAAAGTACTCAAAAGCCTCATTTTTATGCTTAAGCAGGTAAACCCATACTTTCCTAGAGTACTGATCAACCAGAGAGAGAAAATAATTCCTACCTCCAATAGTTTGTACCTGAGCAGGCCCCTATAAGTCACAGTGAACATATTCTAGGGGTCTTTCAGCCTTAAAGGTTGATTTGCCAAAGGAATGTTTAGTCTTTTTACCAAACACACAAATCTCACAGAAAGAAACATCAGTCAGATTCTCATGTATAATGCCATTTTTATGCAAATGCATTAGACTAGTGTTACCTATGTGCCCTAATCTTTTATGCCATAGTTTGGATTTATCAACATTGTCATTTTTCATAGAAACATTTAATTCAGGCAGACTAGCTATCACATGATATAGGCCATCCCTTTTAATGCTCTTAATTAAGACAATGTTATCCCTTATTACTTCCCTGACTCCATGATGTGTAATAATCTTGCAGTTTAATTCATCAAGCATAGATTCAGACAACAAATTCCTCCTCAACTTAGGGACCCACCTAACATTCTGCAGGATTCTAATTTTTCCATCATGCATCTTAAGTGGTACACAACCTATCCCCTTGATAGCAAGAGTGGTGTGATCCCCAAGCATAACTTCACCTCCATCATGCAAGGATAAACTAGAAAAATATGATTTGTGAGGAGTGGCATGCATAGTACATTCAGAATCAAGGATCCAAACATTATCATTAGCACCACATGACACAGCAAGCAACTCATGAGAATAGAAGTTTCTTTCTTCAAACACAGACACAGTTTCCTTTTCCTTTTTCTTATTTTTCTCATCCCTAGTCTTTTTAGGGCAATCTTTAGAGTAATGTCCTATCTTTTCACAGTAGTAACATTTTACTCCAGTCATATCTTTTCCATTCTTATCATTATTTCCCTTATCATTTTTCTTTTGGAATCTTTTCCCTTTACCTTTCATCATCATGACTTCATTCTTATTGTCAGATTTATCAGTCTTTTCAGTACTTTTAGAATTTCCATTGGTATGCTTGATTGTAAAGACTTTCATAGATTCATTCTTTTGTATGATATACTCAGAAAATCTAGCAGCTGCCAATTCATCCCTACCAAACTGGCAAACATCTTTAAGCACATCAAACTGAGAAGGCAAAGCATTCATGAGAAGAATAATCTGATGCTTATCTTTAATTTTGTCTCCATACCTTTCTAAATCTTGAATAATTCTCAAGAATTTGTCAAAGTTCTCTTCTATGGATTGATTTAGGTCCATTCTGAACCCAAATAATCTTGATAGAAGAGAAACTTCACAAGGTAGGGAAGTTTTTAGATATTTAGCATCAAGTGCATCCCATAAGGGTTTAGGTTCAGTGATACTCACAACCTGTCGAGCCACTTCATCAAACAATCGTAACATGATTTCTATATGAGCCATGTCTTGAGCTTGCTTCTTTTGAAACTCAGTGGCAGTGGCATCCCAAGTGTCTGTAATCGTGTGATACAGCTTTTCCTTGGTTAATATGGCCTTCATTTTGACTTTCCACATAGCAAAGTCAGTTTGCCCATCGTAGGGCTTGATCCTGTAAGCATCCCCCATCTAATATCCTATATCAAAAACAAGAACCTCGTTAGTGAGGATAATAGATCAAAAGATGCAAGAATCTTAGCAAACACAGAGAAATCTAGACTCCTACTGTAGAAACCGACAGTGGGAAGTAAAACGACACAAGTCGCAACCCAGTCTATTGAGGTTTCCCTGCCTCTTCAAGAAAAAACTTCCTCTTGAATACTCAGTGACAACAGAGAAGTAAGAACAAAGCAGTTCAAAGCGGAAAAAAGGACAGCGGAAGCAAAGCCTCGCTCTGATACCACTTTGTAAACGAGTTTTGACCTAGAACTATCGAAGATCCGACAGATCTGAATCAAAGTACTTCGCACATGAACAATCAACAAGCAAAGAAAGCGTAAAGACACAGGAGTTGTTTACCTGGTTCGAGTTCAAAGAACTCTACATCCGGGGGACCTCAACAGGGGAGATCCGGTCCCATTCATATGCACTAGATCAAAGCTTAAGAGTTTCAAGTACAAAGCAATCAAACACTGGCAAAGCTAGACATCCATAAACAAGAGAAGACGAAGAACAAGAACAAAAACAAGAGCAAAGGCAAGGAATGAGAAACGAAAGGGCTTCGGCCCCCTTTCACGGTTGCGAATCTAGATCAAGCTCTTCTAGACACCAAGGAATCCCGGAGATGAGCAATCGCCGACGAAGTCCTTCTTCTTCCTCCTTTCTCTCTTTCTTTCTCTCTTCTCTCTCTTTCTCTCTTTTCCTGGATCTAGGGTTAGCGCCGCGAGACTGAATGAGCTCTCTCGAGCTTCCTTGCCCTTAAATAGCTAGGTTACTCAGGGATCCATCTAAACGCTCGTTTCATCAAATGGAGCATCTCTAACTCGAACTGGGCCGGAGACCACCAAATGGGCCAAGCACAATAATGGGCCTAGCTCCTTTAATCGATATTCACCTCATATACTATGAATCTGGTATAATTGAGCTAACTCGGATTTGGTTACCTCCGAACCGGTTTGACCCGGGGTGGCTACCAACCCAGTTCACCCTTTAAACCAAATCCTAATAATAAGATGAACCCGGTTTCGTACTTTTCTAGCTCTACCTAGTATTTACATATACTATGTACATTGAAGTATGTACATTGAAGTATGAATACATAAATGGATTATTACAACAACATTTTTTTTGAGGGAAAGTGCACCAAGCACTATTAACAAATCCTTGTGAACTTCTACCAAAAAAAAAATCCTTGTGAGCTACATTCCAGACTTTGCGATGGTATATATGTACATATCCCGCAATCTTGGAACTAACTCCCAAGGCTCAAGACTGGCCAATTCATGGGCCAAATGATTTGCATCCCTACAAGAATGCAACCAGAAAATACTAGAAAAACTCCTACAGATTTTTGCTATATCCTGAACTACCATGTACACTACGGTGGGACAAGTAAGCTTGTCGTTTAAAACTTTAATGATGGACACATTGTCACTCTCTACCTCCATATATAGAAGGAAAGGCATGCACCCTAGCTAGTTGGAGGCCCTTGAAGATGGCCAAGGTTTCAACTAACAACCGGAAGTTCATATCAAGGCTTTGTTCAATCATGGCCACTAACACTCTCTTACTATGATCTTTGATGACAATACACGGGCTTGTGCCTTTATCTTTCAGGATGGCAGCATCAATGTTCATCTTTACAAAGACCGCCTTGTTATGGAGGGAGCCAAACTGATCGGGGATTCAAAAGTGCCTTCTTTTGCTCATTTTGTTGTGGACCAAGTTCTTCAATGATAGCTTTTGTTTCAACAATTAATACTTGGTCAGTTTTAAAAGCACCTTTGAATACATACTTATTCCTTCTATTCCATAAGTTCTAGATCACTACAAGAAACAAACAGAAATCATTGGAATTCGGTTTCTCAACCATTGAATCAATCCATTGCACGCAATAAAAAATCATAAAATCAACACTGAAGTGTAGATAGTTCCATACTCTCTAGCTATGGGCACAATCTCTAAATATTTGAATACCATACTCCAACTCCTTTCCGGAGCATGGACATTTTTCATCATATCCTTCTTTTGGCTAATCTAAGATTAATGGGGAGGGAAACATTGCATATGGCCCATGCATGCATCCTGATTCAATTCTAGGGTTGATTTTTGCATTCTAAATTAATCTTGCTCCAAATTTTAATATTAGGGAGGCTAGATCTTGGTGTGTCATTTCCCTCAGAACTCCCCCTAATCAGATGATAAGCACTCTTTATAGAAAACTCCCCACTGTTCTCATAATTCCAGTACAATCTATCTCCTCTTACTATTCCATTGAGATGCATTTCTTTAATTTTGCTAGTGATGTGATTCTACCACATCAAGAGCAAGACCAAGAGGAGGAACATGAGCATGATATGGATGCGCCGACGCCTTGCCTTGACGCGCCAAGTGCCACGCCCAATGGGGCTTTGAAGCCAAGTCCGTCGGGAACCTCTCAAGTTCCCTCGGACCATACTTTGGGGGGCTCTTTTATTCCTCAAATAAGGGCCAATGACACCGAGAACGCCCATGGAAGGTGTCAAGACTCGACCAAGCACCGGGAGCCCCTCCTTGATGATCCCGACACGGTGCCAAGTTCCAAGACCGACGCTTCACCATTTTTGGGTCGAATCACTCGTGCCAAAGTTGGAGCATTGCCAGAGGAACTCAAGAGAGCCCTAATGACCCTTGAAGCACCGGCCAAAGACATTTGTGAGTCGTGGAGTCTCTTGTTGGTTTCACTGTCGGCGCCATGAGTCGTATTTTTGCTTAGCTCAAAGTTTGGGCCTTTTTTTATGTAATCACCCAGTGTTCCATAGAAAATTTGAGGGATTAAAGAAAACTCGTATATCTAACTCTGGGTTTGGGCCTTTTATGTAACCACCCAGTGTTCCATAGAAATTTTGAGAGATTAAAGAAGACTCGTAGATCTAACTCTGGGTTTGGGCCTTTTATGTAATCACACAGTGTCCCATAGAAAATTTGAGGGATTAAAGAAGACTCGTAGATCTAATTCTGAGTTTGGACCTTTTATGTAATCACCTAGTGTCCCAAAGGTTGGCCTTTTATGTAATTACCTAGTTGGTCCAAATCTATCGGCGCCGTGGTCATTGCCTCCCATCCCGCTTTGGACAGAAACAAATTACTCCAACCTTGAAGTCTCAATCCTTCCCCTAGCTGAGCTAAAAACTTGTCTCTTTGACATACCAATCATTATAGATAACGCCAAATACTTCTTGAAGACATCCTCTTGGCTAATGCCAAATATATTAGAAATGTGATGCTTGGTTGTATTAGAAGTTCCTCCATTGGAACATATCTCAGTTTTGGTAAGGTTCACCTCTTGCTCGAAGCCATTTCGAAGTTAATCGGTAAATTTTTTTTGAATACTTCCGCTTGGGATGAATCATTCTTTGCAAATAACATGCAGGCATCTACATATAAAAGATGTGCGACTTATGGAGCATTAGGAGAAAGTTTGATCCCTGAGAGAAAGTTGTTGTAGGCAACATTCTCAATCAAGTAATCAACTCAGATGAAACTTTCCCACAAAGCAAAAAAAAAAAAGATACGAGGAGATATTCCCAAACCTCATCTTGCTCATAGTTTTCTCCAGGAAAATCATTCAACCCCATCATTTGAGGGAAATTAATTTATACAGACTGCGCGCGCTAGGCCAAGATTCACACCCAGATCAACAAAAGCTCTTACTGAACACAAAGTGCACCCAAAAAATTAAGAAATTGAGCTAGTAGCACTACTTATGATATGCTGCTCCGCTCCGTTTAAAACATTAGTTGAGAAAATTGATCACCACAAATCAAAATTAGGGTCAACATTTGATTCCATGAATCCCGCAACATTTGATGCGCAGGGCAGCAACACCAGCTAATAAAATAAAGCATCAATTCAAGTCCTACTCATGCTTGCATCACAAAAGACGCTTTTACCTCAAAAGTACAAGTAGAGATTAAAGTCATCCAACCAGCTTTTTGAATGAATTTACATTTTACAGCCGAGTGAATGTGCATTCGTGGTCAGGATAACATTTCCTATTCTCTCATCTTAAGTCAAAAAGAGAGTGGGATATCAATTCGGCAAAGTCGGTCTTGTATATACAATATAGGATTATATAAATTAAAGTATAGCTAGTGTAGTCTGTATGTATAAGGATGAGGAGAGGCCAGCTAGCTAGCTAGCTTTGGAGAAAGTCTGCAACCAGTCTAAATTTAGATAGTAGCCGTCCATTCTTGTGTGGTGGCCGGTGGAGATCACTGTCCTCAAATTCCTCCTCATCAACAAAGACAAGAGAATCTACCCTTTTGAATTTAGAATGAATTGTCTCCACGGAAAGTATTAAACAACCAAAAAAGCAAAGCAACAAAGAAAAAGAAACAGTTTTACTTAATTGCAATCTTCCACCCCATTGCCACGCACATTACTTTTGCTTTTGTTGCTTTCTTTCTCTTTTGTTGCCAATCTTCCTTAATTAACAGCGCCTAGTATACACAATAGCTAAGCTTTCTTATTTATTTAAAAAAAAAACAGAAAAAATACAGCTAAGAGTTATAAAATTTACCCGAGTACTGTCTGTCTTAGATATCGTTATGTTCACACTTCACTAGCTAACACCAAACCAGCTAGTAGTGTATATATGATTTGGTCATGCAAACTTCAAACGCCTCTTCTCTTAATTTTCTCCTCTAAATTTCTCTCATCAATCACAACTAAAAAATTTACCCCCAACCCAAACCCATCTTACTTGATTGCCAAGCAAATTTAAACCTTCCTAGATTCTGCAACATTTTACAGCTGATCAGTCAAATTCTAGCTATATATATGTAACTAAAGAATGCAATTATAAACATAGCCATAAAACCGTGAAGACATCAGTAATGGGCACAACCAAGAAACTGATCGTCGAAGTGGTGGACGCCAGGGGCCTGGCCCCTAAAGACGGGCACGGCGGGTGCAGCCCGTACGTGCAAGTGGACTTCTACGGGCAGCGCAAGCGCACCCAGACGGTCATCAGCGACCTCAACCCGACGTGGAACGAGGCCCTCGACTTCAACGTCGGGGCCCACTCCGACGTCTTCGGCGACCAGATCGAGATCGAGGTGTACCACGACAAGTCGTACGGCCCCACCACCAGGCACAACTTCCTCGGCAGAGTGCACCTCACCTCTTCCCAGTTCGCCCATGTCAGGAAAGGCGAAGAAGCCTTGCAATACTTCAAGCTCACCAAGAAGCATTTGTTGAGTTGGATCCAAGGCGAAATTGGCCTCAAGATTTACCATGTCGACGAGGTCGTTTTGCCCCCTCCGCCTCCCGCTCCCCCGTCCCCGCCGCGGTCCGTCAAAGACGAGGCGGTGAAGCCTCAAACGCCTCCTCCGCCACCGCCTCCAGAGGAGCCTGGGCCACCAATTCCCCCTCCAGTGTCCGAGGAGGTCAAAGAAGAGCCGAATCCGGAGCCGGAAGCGGAGCCACAGCCAGAGCCAGAGCATGACACCTCAGCGTCGCCCCGGCCTCCTCCGACGCCGCGAACGCCTCTGTCGAGGACCATCTCCGGTGAGATTAAGGCGTCGGAGATGACGTCAACCATCCCGGAAGTGAGAGTATCCTCCGCCGGAATCCGCCCCCCGCCGCCTCTTCCGCCGGCTCTGCCGAGGACTTTCTCGACGGCATCGCTGGAAAGCACGGTGTCCACGGCATCAACGCTGGAGAGACCGTCGACTTTCGATCTGGTCGACAAGATGCATTACATCTTCGTCCGAGTGGTGAAGGCGCGCGCTCTGCCCACCGCCGGGGTCCCCATCGTCAAGATCGTGGTCTCGGGCAGCAGTCGGGCAGTTACAAACCCTGCCCGCAAATCCGCCTACTTTGAGTGGGACCAGACCTTCGCCTTCGGCCGTAACGAACCCCACGAAGCGTCTTCCATCTTGGAAATCTCGGTGTGGGACCTGAACGACCCGGAGGCGCCCCATGAATTCCTCGGCGGGATTTGCTTCGATGTATCGGAGATCCCTTTGCGGGACCCGCCGGACAGCCCCCTGGCCCCGCAATGGTACAGGCTGGAGGGAGGCGGGACCCAGATGGGCGACATCATGCTCGCCACGTGGCTTGGCACCCAAGCAGACGAGTCGTTTCCAGACGCTTCGAAGACCGATACCGCCGGCCACGTGAACTCGTCGAAAGCCAAGGTTTATCTCTCTCCTAAGCTGTGGTATCTGCGTGTAACGGTGTTGGAGGCCCAAGACATTCCGCCGTTAAGAGAATCCATGATTCAAATAAAGGCCCAAATGGGATTCCAAGTTGTAAAGACCAAGCCCGTTATTGCTCGTAACGGCGCCCCGTCATTTAACGAGGATTTGCTGTTTGTCGCTGGGGAGCCGTTAAGTGACCACTTGACGTTCACGCTCGAGAGCCGACAACCGAAGGGCCCGGTGCCCGTTGGAGTAGTGCGCGTGCCCCTCTCGTCCATCGAGAGGCGCGTGGATGACCGCAAGGTGGCAGCCAAATGGGTCAGTTTTGAAGAACCACAGAAAAACAAGTACATGGGGAGGGTGCAGCTCAGGCTTTGCCTAGACGGCGGGTATCACGTGATGGACGAGCCAGCGCACGTGTGCAGCGACTACCGTCCCACGGCCAAGCAGCTCTGGAAGCCCGCCGTCGGGACGGTGGAGCTCGGGATCATCGGCTGCAAGAATCTTCTGCCGCTGAAAAGCGTCAACGGGAAGGGCTCCACGGACGCTTACGTGGTGGCCAAGTACGGTCCGAAGTGGGTCCGGACCCGGACTTTCGTCGACAGCTTGGATCCGAGATGGAACGAGCAGTACACGTGGAAGGTGTACGACCCGTGTACGGTGCTAAACATCGGAGTGTTCGACAGCTGGCAAGTCGCGTTGGAGAACGAAGACGACCCAGGCGCAAGGCCCGATTTGCGGATAGGGAAGGTCCGGATCCGGATCTCCACGCTTCAAACGGGTCGGGTCTATAGGAGCCGGTACCCGTTGATGCTGCTGACGCAGACAGGACTGAAGAAAACTGGCGAGATTGAATTAGCCGTACGATTCGTACGAAATGCGCCGACTCTTGACGTTTTACAAGTGTACGCCCAGCCGTTGTTTCCGTTGATGCACCACCTGAAGCCCCTTGGGCTGGGCCAGCAGGAGATGCTCCGAAACGCTGCTGCCAAGATCTTGGCCGTACACCTGTCAAGATCCGAGCCGCCCCTTCGTAGGGAGATCGTGCTGTACATGTTAGACGCCGACTCCAACGTGTTCAGTATGCGGAAGGTACGAGCAAATTGGTTCAGGATCATCAACATCATCGCCGGCATAATCGAGATGATCCGTTGGATCGACGACACGCGCACGTGGAAGAACCCGACGGCCACGATCCTCGTCCACGCGCTCCTAGTGACGCTCGTGTGGTTCCCTGACCTGATCATCCCAACGCTCGCGTTCTACATCTTTGCGGTCGGCGCGTGGAACTATCGGTTCCGGACCCGGGACCCGCTCCCGCACTTCGACGCAAAGCTCTCCTTGACGGAGAGCCTCGACCGAGACGAGCTCGACGAGGAGTTCGACCTCGTACCCAGTGCGAGGCCACCGGAGCTCGTGCGCGTGAGGTACGATAAGCTGCGGACTCTCGGGGCGCGTGTGCAGACCGTGCTGGCGGATATTGCGACGCAGGGGGAGCGGTTACAGGCGCTGGTGACGTGGCGGGATCCCCGGGCGACCGGGATTTTCGTGGGGTTGTGCTTTGTGGTGGCGATGGTGTTGTATTTGGTTCCGTCGAAGATGGTGGCAGTGGCTGCCGGGTTTTATTACCTTCGTCACCCCATGTTTAGAGACAGGGCTCCGTCCCCTGCTTTGAACTTCTTCAGGAGGCTGCCGTCGTTGTCTGATAGAATTCTGTAGATCGATCAATAATATATGTAGGTACGTATGAGTGTTTTTCCACATGTATTTGGTTTGCAATTGCCATTACTCGGTGCAATTGATCAATTAATCGTTTGATGGCGTGTAAGATGACGATACATATAATGTCTCTTTTATGGGAAGATGAGTTTGATTCTCACTCGCTTCTAATGCATGAACAGTTGTACAATTTGATATCCTGCAGCTTGATATGATATATGTGAAAAGGCTTTAAATTATTTTTTCGAGATAGGGTAAATACTAAATAGAGAGAAATGTACAAATGATCCTTAACCAAACAAGGGGTCATGCAAAATACAAGGTAAGATTATCGGATCAACACGATTCTATAAACTCCCGAGAACTTGAAGAAAACAAGACGCCTCAAGGGTCCTATATAGAATTTTTTTCGGATGTAAGCTCTTTCAAAATTTAAATTCCCCATATAGGCTCATTTTTTTAAAATTGCCCCATATAGGCTGGCTTTTTTGGTATGAACCCTTTTCTAAATGGCAGACCCTACATTCCTACACTAACCGCTAATCTATACTGTAGTTATTTTTTCATTGTTATGATTCATTGCCTAACCATGTGTCATTTGTTAAACGATGAACTCGCACTTAATAAATTTCTTCGCCATAACCCACTATGAAAAAAATTAATAATAAATATTTATAATATTTAAAATTAATAAAAATAGATAATAAGATATTTGATAGATATATTGAAATATTTGATAATCACTAAATTTACGTATATTGAAAAGTAATAAAATATAAAGAATATAATATTTATTAAAAAGTATACATTCTACGAGTAATAAATTACTTATATTAAAGTTTATATTATATTTTAATTTATTAATAACCTATTTATAATGTCTATAAAATATCGAATCGTAGTCGTACATGGTACGACGGGTAAAACTAGTTTCATAAAAATGTTTTAACCTATCTCAAGCAAAGCGTAAGCAGGGACCTTTTTTTTTTAATAAATTGTTGGTAGAAAGTCATTGTACGGTATAGCGAATTTGGTGCGAAAAGTCGCTCTTCCTATCAGCGACTTTGACCGAACCTCTCCAGCCAGCCTATCTCCAGAATTATTTTACAAATGAGCCTATTTGCAGAATTTTTTTTTTAAAAAGCGCCTATAACGGGAAAAAAAAATTCCTATGTAAAGGTCTAAGACAAGTCCCAAAACTCCCTAGATGAGGACTAGGAGTAACAAAATGGGCAAAACAAGGACCCTAAGGCCAAACACATCAAGGCCAATAAGAAATCAACTAGCAACATCAAGCAACGTCAAAACACAACAAGTGTCAAAAACTAGAACATCATCAAAGCACCTTAGCCGGCAAGCATAAGGGTTGCACAAGAACCAAGAGAGTGTGGGGGAGGGAGAGTAGTAGAGGGGGGGCAAGGGGAAAGTACTCACATGCGAATAAGACGACGGAGTCTTGCACCTCTCTTCCTGTTGGTTTTGCAAGTGAAGGAGATTCTTGATTTACATGCTTAGACGTTTTTCATGACGCACTCAGTGGCATTGGCCACGGCTCCTCGAAAGATCACATCATTCCTAGCATTCCAAACGTGATAGACGATGCCAAGGAGTGTGATGAGCCTCGCTTTAAATTATTATTTTTTATTGCTTCCTTATTAAATGTGCTTTAGGCTTTATTCGGCACGCCCCGTCTCTAGCCGAAACTAGTGAAAAGCTCTCTGTTAGGAGTATTAAGGGTACAAAAAGGAGCGGAATTAAGATCCATCTTCCCCATTAAGCTGGTAATTTCGTTTGTGTCAAACGAACACTTAATAGTGTTCAGTTCGTTTTGATGTGGATATAGTCCAACTCTTATTAGAGCATAATACTTTTTTGGGTCAAAGGAGAGTTTTATTCATAAAAAAGTTAAATGAGGATAGTCCGACCTCTAACGTCATTCGAAAGTAAAGAATAAATACCCTCTGGCGGGTTAAGCAATACATGAACACCAATACTAAAATAAAAAGCAGGAGAGGTTAAGAAGTTTGCAACTTCGTTGGCCTCCCGATACACATGCCAGAATGGGGTTTTCCAATCCCTTCTAAGATAGCCATGACATTGGGCAACCAAGCTGAAAAGAGGGTGACAACGATCCACATGCTTAGAAAATGAACCATGTCATTGGGACAGTGTAGATATCGGTATTCTGAACAAAACCCACTTGCCAACGACCATCATTATAATAGAGAACGCTCGCAGAAGTAGTAGGAGTGAGAGAAGTACCAAGATGAGTGACATCATAGGCTTTGCAAATTTGTAAGGCTCGGGGCCTTAAAAAGTAAAAACACTATTTCATGCTAACCCAAGTTAGTGAATTTTGAAATACATTTGTTTGGGCTTTACAAATACGGTTTTTCTAACACCTGCCCTTAGGGCATATGTTAAACATACTAATGAAGGAAACTAAAGCCTTGTTAGAAAATAAATGAACCCTTTTTAAAAATTAATTAATCTAAAATAAGTTCAAATTTATAAATGATTGTGATTTTTAGGAGCTTAACATATACTTCTGGGACTTAGGTTAGAAAAATCGTTATAAATATACCGAATTAAATGAATTTTGAAGTATTATAAATAAGCTGAAACTATAATCACTAATAAAGAACATCCCGACGAAAGCAACTGATGTTTTGGTGAAATGGAAAACGGTTTAACGACGCTGGCAAGCATTGCAAGGAGAGCACTAGCAGCTTCTTCCTACAACAAGAATTTGATAACTCGGTGTTATTGTTCTTCTCCTCCCCCGAACAACAAGCTTTTCGTTGCTGGTATGCCTAAACTATAGAATTTTCTCCTCTCATTTCGGGTTTAAATGTTTCTAAAATTTTCCATGTGGAACTTGTCAAAAGGGCTGTCGTGGTCGGTTGATGAGAAATCCTTGTTGGACGCTTTCTCTGGTTTCGGGGAAGTCGCAGAAGGTACCAAACCTTCAAATTTTGATTACCCTTTTGGTTAATTTGAGTCATATATGCGCAATCTGACCTCTAGTGACCGTCTTGCCCATAAGCTGTTTGATAAAATGTCCAACTAAATAAGGTGTATTATGAAGGAAATAAATGCCTTTCTGTTAGCAAATTACGGCTTGTTAAGGTATCATTTGATGTTTGATGTAGGTGCTGATGAGCCAAATAAAACCAGCTTCTAATCAATATGACAACAACCCCTTTCATATATCTACTTGATATTGGAAAGGACATGGCTGATTCGGCTACTGATGTTTGTATCTTAGGATGCTTGTAGAGTGAAGTTGGCAAGTAGGAACATCTGCAGAGAGCAGTAGTATATAAGGCTATACTTATGCTGTAATGACAGATCAAAGATGCTGTAATTCCAAAATGCTTTAAATTAATAGAGCTAAGAAAATGATAAGTCTATATTTATATATCATTGCTTGTATCCTAAACAATTTTGGTGCATTTTAACTAAATTTAGTTGTTATTGTCACATAGTTGAATTTCAGTTTTGGCATGTTCAAGGTATGGGTGCCCCAATCTTGACACCCCAGATCTTGCTTGTGCGGGACTATACTGGGGCGATAATGCTGATGATGATACTTGTATCCTAAACAACTTAATTGATTTTCACTTACAATCATTCTTTCTATTTTCTTTAACTCAAAACCAAAAGCCAAGTGGCTTTGATTTGCTTTTGCAAGCAATGAATTCATTCCTGACTTTGATAGCCTTTGAAATGCCTGTATCTACATTTTTTCTTTCCCCTCTGTAGTTTTTGTTTCAGCGATCATGTCATGTGTTGAATCTAACTGTAACTTTTCATTTGATTTTTGGTGGTTTAGTAAGAATATTGTATGATAAGCACTCTGGTAGGTCTAGAGGCTTTGGGTTTGTCAATTTTACCAAAGGCGGTGATGCCATATCTGCAAAGGATGCCATGGATGGTAAGGTATGTGCACATATTTATTAGTGATATTTTAGTTTTATTCTACACTTTGATATAAAATCCCTCATTTTGATAAACTGGAAAAACTGCAGGCGTTTCTAGGTCGTCCATTGAGAATAAGTTTTGCTCTAGAAAAGGTACGAGGCGGACCTATAGTAGTTCCTCGTGTTCGAAGCACTGCAGAGTTCAACAATAATTCCAAATGAAATTCCATTTTTATTGTTTTGGATTCTTTTGGGTCTTTTGAACTCTCTTAGCTATATGCTTGTATCTGTGCTTCTCAATTTTTCTTTGCTTGCTTTCCCTAAACATAATATACAAGTCTTTGGCAATTTGGGTATATGATAAAATGGCTAGCTAGCTGTTAAAACACAAATATATCTGTTCTGGTTAAGATATACTTTCTCTCTGGCATTGTATGCATAGTGTAAGGCTTGTTCTATGCACTTCCGACTTTTTAATGCTTGTACTTAATGTTTGTCATTGCTAGTTTAGTGCCTGCTCTGGCATATGAAGCTATGAAAAGTAAAAATGGTATTTGAGATTGAAGAGAATCTGATCACAAAATACTAACACAACTTCTGCATTATTTGATAGCTGCTGATAAGACATGACTCTGAGAAGGCTCCATACATTTCAACATTCTTAAAACCCCGCTCTTCTACACTTGTAAGCTAACTTCTACATAGACTACATTACATAGGCTAACCCTTGTCGGCCCCAATGAAAATATACACTCTTTTCTTGACTTGCGGCATCATAGACAGTACAAGGGCTAACTAGTATTAGTAGTGAATCTTTATTTCTTACCTCAACTGTCTCTTTCATTAGGCATAACCATACCCACCACGTGACATCGGTGGGTTATCATTCCACCCGTTGTACCCGTCATTCCTTCCGCCACGGTTTCCATATCCCTCGTAGTTACTGTCGCCATAGTATCCTTGACGTCCCAGACCTCCGGAGTCCCCCGGCCTATCCCAACCACTACTCCCACTCATGCCACTAGGGTCTCCACCATAACCTCGACCCTCATAACAATACCCACGGTTTGCAGAAGGCGCGCCACTCCAACCACTTCCACCACCATAACCGCCTGTTCTTGTGTCGCTATAGCCATACCCACCCCGCGAATTCCCGCTATACTCATCATAGCCGTCACTCAGCATGCCTCGGTTTGCATAGCTAGAGCCACCGTTCTTGCCCAAGTAACTACCTCCATACTTGTCTTGATGAAAAGTCGAGACTCGGTTGAGAAGATGTCCCACGTTTCTCGGGCTGTTGGTAGTGCTCATACCGTCACCACTCAAGAGCTTGGCACCAATGGCCTTGACAGCCTCGCCTTCCAGTCGGGACACGAGGTCATTATCCTTCTTGGTTTTGGATTTGTTTTCGCCTTCTACAAGGGAGCTAGCAGCCTTGGCCACCAAGCCAAGGTAGCCATTTTGCCCAAACTGTTGAGACATATTATAATACTAGCTCTCTCTGTGTTCTTGCTTGTTGGTTTTAACTCGCTACACCAAGTCTATCTATATATATAGCATTGGTAAAGGCAAATGCACTAATACTTGTTAATGGATTGTGGGGGCTGCGTTAAAAGATGCTTAATTTTAATCCTAATGATTCTACAAGTTGGTTACTACCGTTAAAATATCGAATATCATTCTTATGGGTTTGATATGTGGTTCGACTTTTTCGCACAAATTCAGCACTGAAGTAGAAATTGGCGGAAGGTGCCGACAATAAAATGTGCCAATCGTCAAGCAAGTACGTGGTAGAATTCTGTACCTTGCATTTGTGCTTATAGTGAAAGCTAATTGTGAAGAATCGTATTCTTTCTTATTATGTAGTAGCCTATATGTGATTTGATAATTGATATGAATTTGTGGTTTTATTCTTCATCATCCTCAATCGCTTGCGTGTGTGTATAGGCGGTACAGCAATTGAGATCACTTATTCCCGAACTCTCCATAATTGACCGATTTATTTGCTCTAATAGAACATATGGACTGTGTGTATAGTGAGTTCTCGAATTTTTGTCGTCGAGAAGTCATGTGCTTTTATCTCATTTTGCTTGGAGAGAAATTATTGATGATGAAACCTACACTTATCGAACTTAACAAGCCCTAGGGCAATAGAGAGCGTTTTCTCCTGGCAACTGTAATTTTGACATTTTCCAAGCGTCTTTCGCCTCTCTCCTGTTACTAGCCGTGGCCCACGGCTCAAGTGGTGGAACGATTTCTTGGTTTGGTTCATGTTAAGGAGACATCTGCAAAATGTTTGAAGGAGGGTATTGATTTATTGTTTGCCAAGCATGGTTTATCTTTATCGAGGTTGAGAGGACAGGGATATGATGGTGCGTCAAATATGCGAGGCCAGTTTAATGGCTTGAAGGCGCTTATTTTGAATGAAAATCCTAGTGCTTGGTATGTGCATTGTTTTGCACATCAACTTCAATTGGTAATTGTTGCTGTATCCAAGGTGAATCGATACACTTGTGATTTTTTTAATTACCTTGGATTAATTGTGAATACATGTGGATCTTCTTGTAAGAGAGCTGGCAACCTTCGAGATTTGGAGCATGCTAGGAAGGTAGCACAACTTGAAAAGGGAGAAATTACTTCGGGTTCAGGGAAAAATCAAGAAACTGTTTTGAGAAGAGCGGGTGAAACTCGATGGGGTTCACATTATCTAACCATAGTTCGCCTCAAAGATATGTGGTCTTCAGTTAAACAAGTTCTTGAGATTGTGTTTGTAGATGGCACTGATCGTGAATCAAGTGCCCAAGTCAGAGGTGTGCTTCACCATATGAAGAGTTATGAGTTTGTCTTTCCTATGCTTTTGATGAAGCATTTGTTGGGTTTGACAAATACATTATCTTTGGCTTTGCAAGAAGGGGATCAAAATATTTTAAATGTTGTCAATCAGATTAGAATAGTGAAGGAGGAGTTGCAGGAATATAGAGATTCTGGATGGGATGGTTTAGTAAAAGAAGTGGAGATGTTTTGTCAAGCTAATAACATTCCATTAATCAATATGGAAGACATAGTTCCAAGGTATGTTTGTGTGAAGAGAGACGGATTGTCCATCACAAATCATCACCATTACAAGTTTGAAATTTTTACCGAGGTAATTCTATAACTTTATTCCACATTTCTTAATTAAAGTTGTACATTAATTAATGTAATAATTTTTATTAAAATGCTAGGTGGTTGATTCAATTCTACTAGAGTTGAATCATCGCTTTTCTGAAGCAAGCACAAGTTTACTTGAGGGGTTTGCATGTCTTGATCCAAAAAAGAAATTTTCTAATTTTGATGTGGAGAAGCTTGCTCATATTCCTCATTTTTATCCGCATGACTTCTCAAATGTGGATTGTTCGTTAATGCCTCAAGAGCTCAGATCATTTGTAAGTGATTTGAGAAGAGATGAACGATTCTCTGATGTCGAGGGCTTTGGGAGTCTAGCACAGAAGATGAAGGAAACTGCAAAAGATCGACTTTTTCCTTTGACCTATCGCTTGGTTGAATTAGCTTTACTCCTACCGGTTGCTACCGCGTCTGTTGAGAGGGCATTTTCTAGCATGAAACTTGTGAAGACTGATTTGAGGAACAAAATGGGGGATGAATGGTTGAATGACAGCTTAGTGGTATATATCGAGAGGGAGATGTTTGCTACTATTGATAACGAATCTATTTTGACTCGTTTTCAAAGTTTAGATACTCGTAGATGTCAGTTATCTCGTAGCAAAGCATCACTTGTATCTTGATTTGTATGTACTATTTTATGTCAAACTATCTTTAGTTCAACTTTTGTTTACAACTTTATGTGTACTAGCTTAATTTATCTATTTACTAGTTTGATGTACAAAGTCCGCCCCCCCTTTCAGAGATTCCTGGATCCGCCCCTGGCCGTGGGAGTTAGGGTTTTCCGTCGTCATTGTGCGGGCGTCACCGATTTTGTGTGTGTGTTGGATTAGTTACTTAGGCTTTGGAATGGAGGAGGGCACTAAGAGAGACTTGCATCTGACCGAGGAGGAGTGTTTAGAGATTGAGGGGAGTACCAAGGAGACGGAAAAATCACCAGATCAAAACTCGACGGTGTTGGTGCTACAATGAGAGGTGCTTGGAAAATCGGCAAAGTATTTGTGTTCAAAGAAATGCGTAACGTCTTGTTCTTGACTTCTTGTTCAAGTTTGCTTCTGTTGTGGACAAGAACCGAGTAGTAGAAGGGAGCCCGTGGACTTTCGACAGGGCCCTTCTTGCGCTAAAGGAACCAAGGCAGACCAACCATCTTGAATCAAGATCACTCAAACTGCCTTTTGGATCAGGTTCTACGATCTTCCTTTGTATGCTATGAATCTCAAGACAACGGAGGCAATCGGTCAAATATTTGGAGGTGTTATCAAAATTGATCAAGCAGACCTGCTAAGTTGTTCCAGGTTTCTAAGGTTGAGAGTGATGATTGATTTGACAAAATCATTGCGCAGAGGCCTCATGATGAAATTCGGTGGAAGGCGATGTATGGGTTGACATCCGATACGAGCGTTTACCTATTTCTGCTATGCTTGTGGCGTTCTAGGGCATGTGGAGGCTGATTGTGAAGATGTTGGGGCTAAGGAAATTCATGGAGAATTTGGAGACTGGCTCAAGGCATCTTTGATCAAGCCAGGCCAGGAACGAGAGGTTGTTGAACGAGAAAGGGAAAAAGAGATACTAAAAGGCAGAAACAAGTTGAATATGAATGCCGAAAAAGAAGTCGTGAAGCCACGTAAATCTTTGCTAGAGTTACTTGAGCAATCGTTGAACGAAAAAGATGATGATTTGAAGGAGACAACTAAAAACACGATGGATGGTTTGGGAGTGGAACATATGTCTTTGAAGGAAAAAGAGGTTGAGACTGATAGAAGGGTTGAACAGAAGCAACATAATGCTGGTATAGAAATTCAGGGCAATGATGATTCTGGACAGAAAGTAGTAAATGATCTCATGTCGAAGACTGTTAAACAAGGAAAAGTTGTTGCAAGTGAGGAAATTCATGGGGAGAAAACCGAGGAACAAAAGAAAAAGGGGTGGAAACGTAGTGATGCGTTCCGCCTTTTGGGTGGATCGCACGGGTGCCCGATCTAGGCTCGGAAGGGCCTCGGATCTTCTCCAACGGATAGTAACCGAGATAAGCGCGAACCACAGGGTGGCTCATGAGGGAAAACTCGACGGATCAAGTTCGGGTGGCCTAGGGCCGAGACGAGGGCGTGGGGAAAAGGGATAGAAAAGGGTTCGAATCGCGAACCGGGTTTGACGCCTAGGCCTTAGGGAAGAAAAACTCGATTCACAAAAGGCAATCTGTCTATAGCAAGGCGTAAATAAAACTGATTACAAGAGTTCTTTAAATAGAGAATATAAAACCTAACTAGGTCTAACTAATGGGCCTAATTAACTATTGGGTCAATCTCTTAAGCATAAGTAGACACACGCCCAAAAATAGAAATAGCGGAAACATAAATAGAAACTATCTATAAATAGAAACATGCCTAAAATAGGAAATATAATAAATAATAATAAATAATAATAAATAAAATAATAACGAGCTATGTCGGAATCCAAGGCGAACGCCAAGGTCTCGGTCGAATCGGGCTCGTCATGATCGATCTCGGTCTAGGACCGGATCGCATCATCCTCCCTCCCTTAGAATCGAAGCATCCTCACTTCGAGCTCGGGGGGTCCGGGGAGAGGCGGAGATCAGTAGGCAGCAGAAATACATCGTCGGGCCCTGTGTAGTCATTCGAAACGTCTATAATAGGCAAAACAAACTCAGGTTCCGAAGATGGCACAATATCAAGCAAGGGCGCGACGACGATAGGCGATGGCTCGACTGCTGCAGGAAGCAAAAGCATCGGACAAGGAGATGGAGGCAGTAAACTCGGCTCATAAAAGACGGGCTCGCTATCCCAAATGGGCTCTCTATCCCAGATGGGCTCGCTATCCCAAAGGGGCTCGCTATCCCAAACAGGCTCACGATCCAAAACAGACTCGACTTGGAGATCCGCTGGTGCGGACCTTTGTTTAGCCGCGTCGGCGACCTGTGATGCAATGACGTCGAGTTCGGATTGGATCAGGACCAACTCCTCATGCATGGTTGCTCTCTCCTGAGCCAATTGAGTCAAGGACGCTATCGGCGCTGGCACTGAACGGCATGGGCTGGCTCTGGGGTGCGCGGCCGCGTCATGGTGATGCTAGCTCGCGCTCTGAAAATAGAGGCAACTGTCGGAATTACACAGGCTGGGAAGGGAGTGGTGCGGTCGCGGCATGGTGGGGCGCGACCGTGACTCATGGTGGCGCGGGCGCGGCATGCTGGAACAAGGCCGAGTCGGCGGTGGCGCAACCGGTATCTCGAAAGGCTCATCATGATAATAAACTGGCCTGGATGGACACCGCAACTCATAAAACCTGTCATCGTAGGACGACTCGGCGCTGGAGAGTAATCATGTCGGTCATATGGCACGCTCGGCGGCGGAATCCAATCGGGGTGCCCATACGGTACTTGGGGTGGGGGTGGAATCCAATCGGGGTGGCCCTTCGGAACTTGCCTGTACGGACTATGATATTGAGGACGAGACGGTGGCGGAATCCATATGGTGTTCAAGCAAATGTCGCCGTCCTCATCGTTGGAATCATCTTGTAGGAACAAAGAATGATACATGGCTAGTTGTTGTTTTTTTTGATCGAGCTCTCTTTTTTTTTGATCGACTGTAATTTTTTTTAATCAACCGAATTCTTCTTTTTTTTAAATATACTCGGCTCTTTTTTTTTAATTAGCCGATCTCCACATCTCACAAGATATTACACGTATAAAATGGATGACAAATTTGCCTAAAAAAATGGATGACAAATTGAAATGGCAAGATACGATTTTACAGTAATCAAATCTCGGAAGATATCCAAAATCAACCAAATTGGCAACTGAAATTGTGCTCTCACATGCAATTATTCAAAGCCAATAATATATAAAAATTGTTTATATTATATGGCAAGAAATAAGCACGAAGATCGGGCAGGACTCAAATCATATCTCAATCTCCATATGTTCAAAGTTGATCGGCAAAAACTTTTTAAACAGTTCGGAATTTTTTTTAATAATACGAACCGAACGTACTATGTAGATGGAGGGTGGTGTGGCTGCTCACGGTGGCAGGGTACCGGAACGGTGGGAGCGGAACTGTGATGCGGAGAATAACGCCTTCGTCGAACCTCCTGGGCTCTGATACCAGTTGATGCGTTCCGCCTTTTGGGTGGATCGCACGGGTGCCCGATCTAGGCTCGAAAGGGCCTCGGATCTTCTCCAACGGATAGTAACTGAGATAAGCGCGAAACACAGGGTGGCTCGTGAGAGAAAACTCGAAGGATCAAGTTCGGGTGGCCTAGGGCTGAGACGAAGATGTGGGGAAAAGGGATAGAAAAGGGTTCGAATCGCGAACCGGGTTTGACGCCTAGGCCTTAGGGAAGAGAAACTCGATTCACAAAAGGCAATCTGTCTATAGCAAGGCGTAAATAAAACTGATTACAAGAGTTCTTTAAATAAAGAATATAAAACCTAACTAGGTCTAGCTAATGGGCCTAATTAACTATTGGGCCGGTCTCTTAAGCATAAGTAGACACACCCAAAAATAGAAATAGCGGAAACATAAATAGAAACTATATATAAATAGAAACATGCCTAAAATAGGAAATATAATAAATAATAATAAATAAAATAATAACGAGCTATGTCGGAATCCAAGGCGGACGCCAAGGTCTCGGTCGACTCGGGCTCGTCATGATCGATCTCGGTCTAGGACCGGATCGCATCACGTAGGGCAAGAGCAGATAATAAGGAGGAGCATAATACCACTTCCCTAGTTACTAAACGAAAAGAAGGAGATGATCCAATGCAGGTGGATGGTCAAGGGGAAGACAAAAAAACAAAAAATGATATCGGTGGGGGGAACGGAGAGTTCCTCTTGCCGGACATTATGAGTCTTTTAAGCTACAATTTTCGGGGATTGGGGACAGCCCGTGCAATTGTTAGACTCAGTAGTCTAGTGAGACGTGAGGCCTCGAGGTTGATTTTTCTAATGGAAACTAAGTGTGACAATAAGAAAATGGATGAAGTTCGGCTAAAAGTGGGTATGGATGGTTGTTTCGTTGTGGATAGTATTGGAAAATCGGGTGGGTTATGTTTGATGTGGGAGGAAGGGCTGAAGGTCAGTATTCAAACCTTTACACGACATCATATAGATGCTGATATTGAGGAGGTAAAGAAGCTAAGGTGTGGAGGTTTACCGGGTATTATGGATGAAAGGAGGAGAAACATAATTCATGGCAACTTCTATCAAGGCTAGCGGAAGATAACCATGACGCTTGGTTATTTGTTGGTGATTTCAACCAAGTTCTTAGACGGGAGGAGAAGGAAGGAGGGTTAGAACTGAGTTGGGCAAAGATGATGGGATTTAGTCAAGCTATAGATGTACGTGGTTTCTCGGAACTACCATGGACCAGCTCCCGTTACACGTGGGACAATGGCAGGATAGAAGCTGAGTTCATACAAGAAAGACTTGACCGTGGCTTTGCAAACGAAAGGTGGCTTGACTTATTTCCAAATGCGGTTGAAAGACATGTTGAGCGTTTTGGATCTGACCACGTTCTGATTTTAATTACCTTTTCGCTGCATAGATGGGGAGGAGGAGCAGGTTAGAGGTTCACGTTTATTCCGCTTTGAAGCCATGTGGGTTCAAAATGAGGGATGCGAAGTAGTTGTGGGTAATGTTTGGCGAAACTCGAATGTAGATAACAACATAGCAGGAGTGATGGGGAAGTTACAGAGGTGTACTGAGGATTTGAAATCGTGGAAAAGAGCTGAGTTTGGCAACATTTTTGCTCAATTGGCTGATGTTAGGGATGAGTTACGTAGGCTAATAAGATGGGCATGAGCGGGCAGTTGGTTCCAAGGAGAAGGGAACTTGAAAGTAGAGAGCGGGATCTCATGGCGAAGGAAGAACTTTTATGGTATCAACTGAACTCAAGTGGGGTGACATGAACTCGGCCTTTTTCCATAGAAAAGCAAATGGGCGACGTAAAAGTAATCAGTACACACACTCTTCCGGCTCCTCAAGAAATCTCGCCGCTTATGACGGATGAGGATAACTCGATGCTCACGTGTCCATTTTTCGGGGAAGAGGTATCGCTCTATTCTCTATGCACCCTACTAAATCCCCGTGTCTGGATGGTATGTCGGCATTGTTTTATCAACAACATTGGCATATTGTCGGGCCCGAGGTAGTTTCTTTTGTTTTAAACATTCCCAATGGAGCCCCTTTTCCTGAACGTCTTAATCATACTTTAATTTCTTTGATCTCAAAAGTTACTGACCCGTTTAGAATGAAGGATTTACGTCCCATCAACTTATGTAATGTCATCTATAAGATCATATCCAAGGTGTTGGGAAACAGGTTAAAACAAGTTCTACACAAAGTTATCTCTTCTTCTCAAAGCGCTTTCGTTTCGGGGAGACTGATAACAGACAATGTGTTGGTTGCGTTAGAGTTGTTTCATTACATGAAGACTAATAGTCTGGCAAGAAAGGGTTTATGGATCTCAAACTCAATATGGCTAAGGCATACGACCACGTGGAGTGGAATTTCCTTGAACAGAGTATGAGGTGTCTAGGGCTGAATGAACAATGGATCAACTTGCTGATGCAGTGTGTATCTTCGGTGTCGTTCTCTGTTCTGATGGGTGGAAGACCCTCAACTGAATTTATTTCGGCACATGGGCTAAGGCAGGGAGATCCTCTTTCCCCCTATTTATTCCTCTTTGTGGCCGAAGGTTTTTCAGCTTTAATTCGGAAACGAGAGGAAGAGGGGCGTATCCATGGAATACGCATGGCTAAGGAAGCAGCTACAGTTTCGTATCTATTCTTTGTCGATGACAGCATTGTGTTTACTCATGCTACTTGTCAACAAGCATGGGAAATTGTGAATATCCTCCAGGTTTATGGAGAAGCATCGGGACAACAAATCAATCTGAGTAAATCAGAATTGTCGTTTAGCAAGAATGTGTGTCGAGAACAATGGGATGCTTTGCAGGAAATACTCCAGGTTCAGGAAGTAGATAATCACGAAAGATATTTAGGGCTCCCTACTATGGTTGGCCGATCAAAGAAGGTGATTTTTTATCACATCAAAGAACGAGTGTGGAAGAAATTAAGAGGCTGGAAATCGAACTCTCTTTCAAGAGCTGGAAAAGAGGTCTTGTTAAAGGCGGTAATTCAAGCTATTCCAGTGTACACTATGTCATGTTTTCTTCTTCCTAGTATTGTTATTATGGATATTGAGCAGCTCGTGTGTAACTTTTTATGCGGAGAACAAGATTCAAAAAGCAAGTATCATTGGATGGCTTGGAAAAAGATGTGTAGATCAAAGAAGGACGGCGGTTTAGGCTTTCGGGACAAGGAGAGCTTTAATCTAGCCTTGCTGGCGAAGCAAGGGTGGCGGTTGATAAATGAGCCCTCTTCCCTTATTGCTCATTTGTTGCAAGCTAGATACTACCCTAGAACGTCTTTTCTCAATGCATTCGTTGGGTACAATCCTAGCTTCTGCTGGAGGAGCATTATGAAAGCAAGAACTGTGCTGTTGGATGGTTTATTTTGGCAGGTAGGTAATGGTTCTTCCATCAGAGTATGGCACGATCGTTGGTTTCCAAGATTCTTTGAAGGTCATTATGCTGGAAAAGAAGGGAGAGCTTCCACTTGCGGTCTTTGGAAATGTCATGGCTCTGGTGATTGAACAAAGTTTGATGTTCGATTATTGTTGTTGGTGTCATTGTAATCGAAAGTCTAATCGTGCAGCAGATTGGCTTAGTAGATGGCGTCCAAAAGAACCGTTCTTGTTTCATCTAATTTCTACTTTCCTTTGGAGTTTTATGATGTACTAAACGCTGATTTGGTTAATACTAAGTTTTGTTTCTATAAAAAAAAAGAAATTATTGATGAGATTCTTAATATTAATTATCGTTATTTATTCTTCAAATTTTAGTTAATTCAACTAGTTATTGGTGTATTTTCCTGTATTTGCTATAACTATAGCATCAAAATGTTTTCGACCTTGTGAACAATGCAATTCAATGAAAATTTTCCTCTGCCTTTCTTTAGAAAAGTAATTACAATTTACAGGCAAAATTTAGTTTGGGGCTTAAGCTATATAAAAAGATAAATATTTAAATTACATTAAACAATCTTAAGATAACTAATCCTAAGTTGGAGCATGGGAATTTCTGATGTCCAACTTGAATAACCACCACAAGAACGATTGTTTGCTCAAGGCGGGTGAACAACTCTGCTAATTGCTCACTAAACTACACATATGAGGTAGTAATACAGCCCATCTGAATCAAATCATGCGCAAATTGACAATCAATCTCAATGTGCTGAGTGCGCTCATGAAAGGCCGAATTTGCAGTAATGTGAAGTGTTGCTTGACTGTCACATATCAACAACATAAGAGAAGAATTCATATGACTAAGTTCTCGGAGAAAGGCTTTGAGCCATAAAAGCTCACAAGCAACATAAGCTATAGAACGACATTCAGTCTCAGCCAAAGAACGAGAAATCGTTTGTTGCTTTTTGGTTTTCCAAGAAACATGAGAGCCAACCAAAGAGACAAAATAGCTTGTGAGAGATCGTCGTGTGATTGGACAAGCAGTCCATATACTGCCAGTTGTAAAGAGCTATCATGGGAGAAACAAGTCCTTGTCCTAAATGCCCTTTAATGTAATGAAGAGCATGCAAAGCCGCTTGACAATGTTCATCTTTCGGAACTTGCATAAATTGTGACAAAATGTTAGTCAAGTAGCATAACTCGAGAAGGGTAATTGTCATATAGATGAGACGACCAACTAGACATAGGTAGCGATAGCAAAACTAGGGCCATAAGCGACACTAAGATTGTAATTTTGAGGAATCGAGAATCTGGTGGGTTTGGCACCTTAGAGGCGGACTTTAGAAAGTATTTCAAGCATATATTTGCATTGAGAGAGATATATGCCATCCTCCCCTTGAGCAACATCAAGACCAAGAAAATATTTTTGAGGACCATGATCTTTCATACAAAAACAACAACTTAAATATAACCTGAAACGAGATATCTTAGACGGGTCATTCCATAATCAAGTCATCGACATACACTAAAACATGTAAAATAGTGTTGTGTCGAATGAATGAGAATAAAGAGTAATCAACATAGGATTGCTTGAATCCAAACTTAACAAGAGCAAAAAAAATTGCAAACTAAATTTGGGGAGCTTGTCGAAAACTATAAAGAGATTTCTAAAGTCTACAAACCTTGCCTCAAGGTATGATAAATCCAAGACGTGGGTTCATGTAGACCTCTTCACCAAGATCTCCATGTAAAAACACATAATGAATGTCATTTGATGAAGAGGCCAACCACATATTGCAACAACAAACAAGAATACCCTGACAGAGGTCATCTTAGCAACATGAGCAAAAGCTTTAGTAAAATAATAACCTTCACCCTTCTTGTTGCCAAGAACTACCAAACGAGCCTTATGTCTCTCAATCAAACCATCAAATTTGTACTTGATTCGAAATACCTATTTACAACCAATGGGTTTCTTGCCTTGTGGCAAGTTTTCAAGGGTTCATATGCCATTTTCTCAAAGGATGCAAATTCAACACTCATAGTATCACGCCATTCTGAATGTCGAGCAACCTCTGTATAAGATCTCGGCTCTACTAAAGTTGTGACTTTCTCCAATAACTAAGTATGCGGCTTAGAAAAAAATGACAGACAACATAATTCACAATGTAATAAGGTGTACCTTAGGAAGATGTCGGGGCATGTGTAAAAGTATTTTGGGGGTCTTTGGCTCAAGTCATATTATAAATGAAGTCATGAAGTGTCTAGTGGATGTTTGACGATGTCGCTCACTACGATGAGGTGTCAAAGACTCTCAAGTGTCAGAGGTGCGGCATTGGAGGCGCATAAGTCATGTTAGTCGAAGCGGCTGAGTTCCCTCTTTCTGCTATCGACAAATAGAGAGACAACATAATATCAAAAATAAAAGGATGCTCAATAGAATTATCAATATTAATCCGAGACAAACTAGTGGAGCCATAAGGGAAACGGCCTCATCAAAAATAACAACATGGGACTCCACGAAAGATTCCAAGTCAAGATAAAAAAGATGCCATGCCTTTTTACCAGAAGGATAACCCATGAAAATGCACTCTATAGGCAATTTATCCTTTGAATTATGCAATTTTGAAGCAAAACAAGCGCACCTTAAAATGCGCATATGAAGGGGTCTAGCCAACATTTCATCAGGCATTTTGGAATATAATACCTTTGAAGGAGTCCGATTGATAAGATAAGTCGCAATTAAAACACATTCACCCCAAAATTTGATGGGAAAGAATGCTTGGAAACACAGGGCTCGAGCAATATGTAATAGATGACAGTGTTTTCTTTCAACAAGACCATTTTGTTGCAGAGTAGCCACACAAAAAATTTCAAAACTAATACCATTGGTGGCGAAAAATTCCATCAATGGTAAGAATTCAATACCATTATCTGTTATGAAGCACTTAATTTGTTTTTGAAACTGAGTTTGAGCCTAAACATGAAACATTTGTACTAAACGAGCTGTCTCGATTTTATTAGCCATTAAATAAACCCACACATAACATGGATAATCATCAACCAAAGTGGAAAAAAAAATAGACAACACCACAAGTAGAAGGAACACTATAAGTTCCCCAAACATTAGCATGTATAAGATTCAAAAGATCATATGCTTAAATAAAACATAATTGTAAAAATATCTTGAGTTTTCTTAGACCGAAGACAAACACAACATGGTTCAACAACAATATTCTTAACAGAACTAAAACATGGGAAATGCAAAATAGATTGATAGGCAAAATGACCATGTCGTTTATGTAGTAACTCAGACGAGACCGGAGCAGCAACAATAAATCCGACCCTTCGACCTGAGCAAAGCCAATAGATCCCCTTTCTTGTTTCACCGATCCCAATCACCATCCTCTAAATGTGGTCATAAAGCACACACAACTTATCAATCAAGGTAACAATGATTCTTAAATTAGAAATCAAAGTACCTAAAGAGATCAAATAGCAGTGAAATTTAATAACATAGAGCACATTCTCAATTTTTAGTGTCTAATTAAGTACAATGGTCTTAGCCTTTGTAGCAATTGATTTAGAATTATTAGGTATTAAATTCAAAGTTGGAGAAATATCATGTAAGGTATAGGTGGAGATTTGAGTAGGTTTTTAAGGAGGTTTGAAAACACAAAATTGAAACCTTGGTATAGATAGGTTTTTGGAGGTTTGCAAAAACTTTTAACACTACATTTTTATTAATTATTTTAGTTAATTTTCTTTTTGGAGTTTTGAAATAAAGCCTACATAAAAATCTTGCAATACTAAACACAAAATAAGGTTTTAGGAGGTTTTAAAAAAGAAAACCTACACCTACCCTAAAACCTACACCTACCCAAAAATCTTCTAAAAACCTCCACGTCCTCAAAAACCTTGTTTTACGAAACAGAGTCTAAGACTCTTGTTTCACTCAAATTGTGACTCTAGATGTGGCTTTGATCTTCTATTCACCATGACTTCAGCCTCTCTACTAGCTTCCGAATTTTATTCTAGTTCTCCTTCGCTTGGATTTCAACAACATTCCTTGCTTGTCACCGCCAATTCTTTGATCCTTACTTCTTTAACATCGGAATCTTACAATCTGACGTGTCGAATGGGAATGGGTGGCACCGATCAACCATGTAAGGGGAAAAAACAATTGGTCAATCTTTTTGTAGACGACGCAAGTGAGATTTTTTGTGTGGTTCTTGTGGTCATACCTAATTGTTACTTTTGTTTTCCAAATGATAGTTGGGAAATAATATACAATTAGATTTAGAATACATCTTCTAACATGAAAAAGAGGCATGCATGTGGGGAGAGAGGGGGGGAGATCTAGAAAAGGGGAAGATTGCCACAATAGAAAACACTAAGTAGTAAGTAATTATAGGCTTTTAATAGCCACAAGCCTAGCTTGGATTCGACGACAAGCTTAGGCCTTGTTTCACTAGTTGATGGAAAGTTATTTTTTAGTGAAAATTATTTTTATGTCTCAAAAAACGTAAAAAGTAGAAAGGAGTGTACGGATTTCAAGACTGTTAAAAATAGTTTTTGGAGAGAAAGTAGTTTGGGGGGGCAATAGAACAAGGCCTAAATTAACCAAGAAGAATGAACTTTTGCTTGGATTGGATAGAAACACTCACAAACTTGTCTGTGAAGTTCAAGGTTGTAGGCAAATTCAAATCGTTTATATTATTAAGAATATGAGGGCATTTATGATATTTTAGTTGATTTTTGGGTCATTTTTGTAATAAGCCTTATTATATAAAAGACCAGCCTTCTTCTTCTGTTGGATTAAGAGAGTCGTAACAGCGAGTGATTCTGTTGTATTGAGAGTGAGAGATGAAGCTTGATTATGGCTTCGTTCTATATGATTGATGATTCTCAATGATTCACATGAATAAAGTTGTGATTTGATATGGTATCAGAGCAGAGACTCGTTCCTGATTTCTCGAGTTCTTCTTTTCGCCAAATTTTTTTCTTCACAACAGATTCTTTTCCTTTTGATTAAAAAATGTCTATATCACCAAGGCGTGATGGAAGAGATGATGATTTTGATCAGCAAAGATAGTATGAGCGTCGAGAAAGAGATGCAAGCATGAAGATCGAGATCTTGTATATTTTGGAGGACGCGATCGCGAATCTGGACTGGTTTCGAGTGATCCGCTTGCTTTGTCAAATTCTGATCAATGTACCAGGGGCTCAATTTGTTCCACAAAGGTTTGATGGTACCATTTTTCTCTGCTAGAGTAGGAATATGAAACTAACGCTCGGATCTAAGATCAAATTAGGCTTCATCGACGGTTCTTGTCGCCATCCACCCCTCGGCACCAACGAATGTGCATGGTGGATAAGGGCAGATCATATGGTTCGATGTTGGCTTTTGAACTCCATGGATGGTAAGATTTCTAAAACTCTCATCTATGTAGAACCAACACGTCGATTGTGGGATGAATTGGTTGAACGCTTTGGTCAGACTAATGGACCTTTTTCGTATAAATTGAAACAAACCCTAGTTAATCTTGAACAAGGTTCGATGTCTGTTACTGAGTATTATGGTCGTTTAAAGCAACTATGGGATGAATTAAAAGCTGTCAGATCTGTGGTTGACTGTGATTGTGGCACATGGTCTCGATGTGCTTGTGATTACCTCGCAAGAAAGCAAGAGGGGGAAGAACATGATAAGTTGATAGATTTTCTCATGGGTCTGAATGATGATTTTGATAATATTTGTGGTACTCTTATAGCCATGGATCCTTTACCTAATGTTAACAAGGCTTATAATCTTGTTCAACAAGCTAAAAAACAAAAGTCTATCACTGGTTCCTTGAGCATTAAAAGTGATGGTAATGCTCTATCAGTAAACAGCATGTCTAGGCGCCGACAACAACAATATGGTGGTAAATATTTTTTGAGTAAGGAAGAAATGCAGAGCAGTGGTTTGCTTCCTAGAGACAACTATACCAACAAAGATTCTTTCAAGAAGGGAAGAGACAGATTTGAAGGGAAATATGACAGAAAATGTGAATATTGTCACGTAAAGGGTCATTCGAAGGAAATGTGCTACAAGATTATATGATATCCATCTAACTAGAAATTTATTGACAAATCAGACAATAGAAGACATGGAGAGAGGCGTGCTAATGCAGTGGATGTGGAATTTGATACTCCATTTGAGAATTCAGATGATGGCAAAGAGAATGTGTTTGATCCAAAAATTATGGCAGCCATGTGTCAAGAGATGGCTAAGATGTTCAAGGGCAAGAGTGTTGTTTCTAATCCAGGAAAAAGTGTTGCTAATGCTGCTAGCAAAGGGCATTCTTCATTTGGTTCTTTTGACAAGTTTTCAGGTATGAATTTTGATACTTCAGCAAGTATTTTTGTAATGGGAGCTAGTGTTAATTCAGATAATGGATTGTGGATAATAGATACTGGTGCTACGAATCATATGATTTTTTATTCTAGAATTTTGTATGGTAAACAGCTTTTGCTTAAACCAGTTAAGGTAGGATTACAAGATGGAAGTTTTAAATTGGTTCGGTATTCAGGGTCTGTCAGAATCAATGATAAAATGCTGATTCATAATGTTTTGTTGATTGATGGGTTCAAACACAACTTGCTTTCTGTTACCAAGTTGTTAGATGAAAGTGGTTTGATAGGAAGGATTGAATCTGATGGAATCCGTTTTCGAAACCCTGTCACTGAGGAGGTTTTGCTTCAAGGCAAGAGATTAGGAGGTCTTTACATTTTAAAGTCTGGAGAATTGATCAATGAAGATTATCATAAGAAAGTTGTTGAAGTAGTTACAAATAAAGTTTGTAAAGATGATTCTGATGCTAGTTTGTTTCATAGTAGACTAGGACATTGTTCCACTAGCAAGATGAAACATTTGTCAAAGATATTTTCTGGGTCATTTCCTGATTTCTTTTGTCAAAGTTGTGTTTTGGCCAAACAATGTAAGCTTCCTTTCCTCGTTAATGAATCAATAGCAGAATATCCATTTGATCTTGTGCACTTGGATGTTTGGGGGTCCTATCATGTTCCTTCTACTACAGTTGCTCATTATTTCTTGACAGTGTTAGATGATAACACTAGATATACTTGGGTCTACTTGTTTAAATCCAAGACACAAGTCAAAGACATCATTCTTTCGTTCTTGGCTTATGTTAACACTCAATTTGGAAAGAATGTCAAGGTAATTCGTAGTGATAATGGATCTGAGTTTATTCAGAAGGGGTGCCAGAAAATTTTTGCTCAAAAAGGTATAGTACATCAAAAAAGCGTGTCAGGCAATCCAAAACAGAATGGGCGTGTTGAAAGGAAACATCGCCATATTATAGAGACAACTAGAGATGTGAGGGTGCATGCTGGTTTGCCTAAAAGGTTTTGGGGAGAATGTGTTTAAACTACTGTACACATTATTAATCTTCTTCCTAGTTCTGTTTTACAATGGCAAATTCCTTATGAGTTGTTGTTTAACAAGAAAGTTGATCATAATCATCTTAGAGTACTTGGTTGTTTATGTTTTGGTAAGCCTAGTACTCGTACCACTGATAAGTTTGAGCCTAAATCCAAAAAATGTGTTTTCTTGGGCTACCCTTCTGGTCAGAAAGGGTACAAACTTTATGATTTGGATGATCATTATTTCTTTATCACTCGAGATGTGGTTTTTCAGGAAGATATTTTTCCTTATGCTATACCTACGTTTACTACATCATTAAATCAAGAAGATACATCATTGCCTCTGGTTAATCCTGCTTTGCCAAATGATATTAATGAATCTTCTACAGAGATTTTGGTTTCTGGTTTGCACAATTTAGCCAATTCTCCTAGTGATTAGCATTTTCCTTCATTATAATCATCTTTTGATTCGATTTCTATTGAGCATGTTGCTCATGTAGCACAACCTATCATTATTAGAAGATCTGACAGACCAAGACAACCTTCTACTAAGCTTAAGGATTATGTTTTGTTCTTATCAAGTCACAAAGATTTTTTTATTTATCTGATTTTTCTAACAAATTTACTTCTGCTTTCTGTAATGTGTGTTCTACATCTGAGCCATCTAGTTATAGACAAGCAAAAGGTCAGGTTTGTTGGGAAGGAGCAATGGCTAAAGAACTGGAGGCATTAGAAAGATATCATACCTGGGAATTGACTGATTTGCCTGTTGGAAAAGTTGTTATTGGTTCTAAATGGGTATTCAAAACTAAGTTCAAGCCTGATGGTACTATTGAAAGGCACAAGGCCAGACTTGTTGGCAAGGGATACACTCAGGTGAAGGATAAAGATTACAAATTCACCTTTTCACCAGTAGCTAAACTTGCTTCAGTTCGAATTTTATTAGCTTTAGCAACAGTTAAAAGATGGGATGTTCATCAGCTAGATATAGACAATGCATTTCTTCATGGTTATTTGGATGAAGAAGTTTACATGATGCCTCCTCCAGGGTGTTCAAAAGCAAAGAAAGGTCAGGTTTGCTTCTTGAAGAGATCAATTTATGGTCTTGAACAAGCTTCCCGGCAATGGAACCTTGAACTTACCAAGTTTCTTCTTAACATGGGGTATTGCCAATCATAACATGATTACTGCATTTTTGTGAAGCATACATGAGATAAGATTTCTATTGCTTTAGTCTATGTGGATGATTTGTTATTAACTAGAGATTATTCTGACACTTTATACAAACCAAATCTGGTTTGGATGCAACCTTCACTACTAAAGATCTAGGTATGATCCGGTTTTTTCTTGGAATTGAAGTTGCAAGAGCTGTTAAAGGGACATTGAGTCATAAGCGTAAGTACATGTTAGACATTATTACAGATGCTGGTATGCTTGATGCAAAAGAGGTTGTTTTTCCTTTACCTCGTGGTCTGGGTTTATCAATTGATAAAGGAGCAGTTTTACATGATCCTGAGGTGTACAAAAGGTTGATCGGTCGACTTCTTTATTTGAATATCACCATACATGACTTAACTTGAAGCATACTCTAAATTGGGGATTGTTTTATTTAGCTGATTCAAATTTGCAAGTCTCCAGTTATAGTGACGCGGATTGGGCAGCTTGTAAGTTCACAACTCGTTCCTTGAGTGGCTATTGTGTTCTTTTGGGAAAGAATTTGGTCTCATGGAAGACTAAAAAGCAAAAGACTATTTCCAAGTCCTCAACTGAATCAAAATATAGGAGCATGTCTTCTACTTCTAGTGAGGTGGTCTGGATACATGGTATTTTGAAGGATATGTTTGTTCAAGTTCATTTGTCTATTACATTATATTGTGATAGCAAGTGTTTTGCGCAGATTTACCACGTGAACGTATTACCGCTCTTAATGCCTTAAACGTTGTCGAGATCCTCACTTCGTATCGTTTGCTCTGGCGCACGCTTTACGATCGTGATTATGGGCCTTTCTAACTCGTGTTATCAGTCTTCCAATTTTGGGCTCATTTCGGGGAGGCCCAACAATACCTCCAAAAAACCCGGGAAAATTTCCCTCCAATTTTTCATAGGTGTTATTGCGAGTCATTCGCGGTCTTCACTTTGCAGGTACGTTTCTCATCCTTGACCCTTTGTTTTCTACTTTTCCCTCCTTCTCTTCCATGGAGGACTCTATTTCTTCCACTGAACATCTTTCCCGTTGCTATGAACCTTCTAGCCCTCCTCGCCTTGTTTCTTCTAAAATTCTCACTCCCCATCATCAAAGGAATAGTATTTATGAGGATCCAAGTTCTTTTGCTTCCTTCGTCGGATTCACGGTTTCGGCGGAGGTTTTTCTCCCTCCTCCCGGTGTTTGGGTTGATTCTTACCATGATGATTGGGTATGTATATATGAGTACCCCTTCCGTATTGGTCACCGCTTTCCTTTCTCCCCTCTCGTGATTGACTTTCTTACCACCCTTAATGTGTCTCCCGGACAAATTCTTCCTCAAGTTTGGAGGCTTTTGTTATTTGTTGATCTTCTTTGCTCTGCTCACGATATTCCGTTCAAAACTGTCTAATTTCTTTGCAATTACTATCTCTCCAAGGGTGGCCCTGGCCGATTCACTCTAAAAACCTTACTGGGAAAATCTGACTTAATCTATGATGTGTCAAAGTCAAATCGGGGTTGGGCTGATAAGTTCTTCTTTGTAAAGCTATCTTCTCTAGGGGTTGATACTTCTTTTCTGAAATCTCGTTGGTGTGCAACAAGTAGTATTTATTCTATTCGTTCTTCTTACCTTTTCCTGATGGCATTAACTTTGACTGTGTTGGTTTTTGGATGCACTTCTTTACAACCCCTGAAGGTGTCACCTCAGATTATTTCCCAGATCGAAGCTCTTCCCGTAGAGGAAAGATCTTATACAAAGCATTTGAAAGCGCACCTTGCTGATCCCGAAGACTCTAAGATGTCAAGTGAGCTCTGATGCCCTTCCTTTGTATTTTTGCTTAACACGTTGTGCTTGCGTGATTTTCTTTACTTGCATGTTTCCAGACTCAAGAACTAATCGATCTACCGCTGCCCTTTCGACTATGAAAAGAGTCGAGGCTCGGAAAAAGAGAAAAGCTTAAACAGCTTCTATAGCGGATACATCTCTAGCAGTGTCCCTTCCTCCGAAAGTTGCTGATACTACTCCCAAGACCTCCTCTTCAAAGAAGAATGCCACCTCTTGTCTAACCGACCTTCCTGGTACCATGATGTCAATGGATATATCTGTAGAAAAGTGTTTGAGCTCCTTGATACCTCTCCACGTGAACTGTCTCCGAGGTGCAGAAAGTCGATCTGCTATGCCAGAATTCTTTGGCGAGATGTTAGCCGCTCAATGGCAGGTATGATTACTGATTTTTAATAACTAGTTAGGCTTTTGATTTACGCGTTCTCCCTCTTACTCATGACACGATGCTTTTAACTTGTCCAGAGTTCCCAACTCACGCTATCAGCTTTGAAGCCTTTAAGGATCAACCTGGCCAGCTAGCTCAGAGCAGAATCAACGTGCAACTTGAGAAAGACAAGAGTACTATCATGGGGCACGAGAAAAGTGCTCTAGAGAAAAAGGTTAAGGAACTGTCGACTACTCTTGAGAAAGCTTCCCAAAGTGCTAAGGATTGGGAAGAGCGATTCGTGATTGCATCCAAGAAGGAAGCTACTCTTGCAAAGGAGATTGAAGACACCGTTGATTATTGGTCATGTAGGGCTCATGTGGAAATGATGGAAGAATTCGCCGCAGGGAAGCACACCTTATGCGATGCCGTGAAGGAAAGAGAGTTGTTCGAGAGTCTGTTCTCTGATGAGGTGGTCGCAGCCAAGAAGTCTTCGATGGTAGACGACATTGCTCAGGTTGCTAAAGAGGTAGCCCAGGTGGAACTCATGGAGGACCAGAAGGCTTCCGAAGATGTTTCTAAGGAGTAATCTCCTTATTCCTGCTTATGAACTTTAAGTATTTTGGTACCCCCAGTGTGTCGGGCTTTTAAGACATTTACTCTTTTGGGGCCGCTTGTTTTAGGGCCGTTTGTGTGGCTAATTTTTTAACTTCTACGTTATGCCTCTAGGGATTTTCTGTGAATTTTGTATATGTTTATATGGTATCTTGTTTGTCTATCTATTTTGTAGGTGGTACAGGTTTTCAAAGGCATCTTCCATTGGTTGAAGACCAACGCGTTTGGTAAGAAGATCGTTTAGTCGTGTTTGACTAAGTCATGTTATGATAGCGCTTTTGTAATAGATGCTAAGAGAGAACGAGACAATTAATAGGATAAAATGTAAGATACTTGTGTTTATTAATAAATTCTAATATATTCACACAAGTCTCTTTGGTGCGTCAGACTCCTCTTGCTCTAGAGTCGCTAATATGTCATTTTCGTTTCTTGCATCTCGTGACTAGTCTTTGTGTGCACGTCGTTGCCTGATTATAAAGCGAGGGTCCATGTTTCGGCATGTAACGTCACAAGGCGTCCCTTGTTAGTTTTATAGTGTTGTTGTTGTTCCGTGTACATGATAGGTTGTAAATGAATTTGATAAACAAGATTGAGTAATAAATTAGTACCTTGTTGCGCCTTGTTTTTCTCAAAAGTGATAAAGTTTTAAGTTCGTCACGTTCCAGCTTCTTGGGACTATCTTTCTATCGTGGGAGAATAACTCGTAAGCTCCCTGCCCGATGACCTTTGTGATTTGATAGGGTCCCTCCCAATTAGCTCCAAGTTTGCCAGCATTTAACTCTTGAGTGTTTTGAAAAACTTTCCTTAAAACACAATCTCCTACTTGAAACGCCTTTGCTCTAACGTGCTTGTTATAACTCCGAGCTACCCCTTGTCTATATGCCTCCATACGAACCGATGCTTCATCACGCAACTCGTCAACAGTATCTAAATGATGGAACAAGTTGGACAAATTTGACTCTTCAGTAGCGAGACCATATCGAGCCGTGGGTAGAGTTATTTCAACTGGTAACACGGCTTCACACCCATATACTAAAGAGAAATGCGTATGCTCAGTAGCAGTCTTAGGAGTCGTCCGATCTGACCAAAGGATGAGGGGTAACTCGTCGGTCCATCTTCCCTTAGCCTCTTTAAGGCGTTTCTTCAAGTTGTTAATAATCACCTTGTTACTTGCTCCTGCTTGACCGTTGGCTTGAAGGTAACGTAGTGTAGACATCACCAATTGAATGTTGTATTGCTTGCAAAAGGATCTTGTTTTGTCGTTGATGAATTGGGACCCATTGTCACACACTATGGTTGATGGTACACCAAATTTGCTAAGGATATTTCTCTTTATAAAGGAGCTAACATGTGTGTCTTTTACTTCTTTGAAGGCTTCGGCTTCGATCCATTTAGAGAAGTAGTCGGTCATGGATAGTATGTAAACACGTTGTCCCGAAGTTGGAGGGAGTTTCCCTACGATGTCCATTCCCCACTTCATGAATGGCCAAAGGGAAGTTATGGGATGTAACAACTCATGTGGCTGATGCGGAATAGGTCCGTGATGTTGGCACACGTCACACTTCTAAGCAAACTCCACTTCTTCTTTATTCATGGTGGGCGAATAGTAGCTTATCCTAATTGCCTTCTTTGCCAGGTTGCGACCCCTTATGTGATTTCCGCACTCCCCATCGTGTATATCGTGCAATACCTTCTGTACTTCTTCTTGTTTCACGCATCGTGCATATAATCCTGGAAACATCCACTTGAACAAGATGTTATCTTTAATGGCGAAAGTAGAAGCTTTTACCTCAAGTTGTCGAGCTTCTTCTTTGTCGTCTGGTAGATCTCCATATTGTAACCATCTTAAGTAAGGGATTACCCATGAAGTAATTGCATCAGAATCCCGTACCTCAAACATATCTGCTTCTTTTGTTATGGAGGGTGCATTTAAATATACGAACGGTATCTTGTCATACTCTCTTGGGTCAATCGCGGATTCGAGATTTGCCAAGGCGTCGGCTTGCGTGTTAGCATCTCAAGGTACTTGCTTTATCTCGAAGTGCTTAAAGTCTTTGATAATTTCTTGAACTTTCTCCAAGTACGCCTTCATTTTCGAATCCCTGGCAACATACGAATTTGTGACTTGATTGACAACAAGCAATGAATTGCATATTACCTCGATTTCTTGCACGTTCAAGTCCTTGGCAATAAGTAATCCTGCTATGAGTGCCTCGTATTCTGCTTTGTTGTTGGTAGCTTTGAATGTGCATCGAACGGCATGGGCTATCCTATCCCCTTGTGGCGACTTCAGGACTACCCCCAACCCTTCCTTTCAATTCGTTGTTGATGAATGAATGTCCCCTTCCTTTCAATTCGTGTGCTTTTTTTATCCCCTCCTTCCTTGTGACCGTTGTTGGAGTTATGGAGTGCGAACAGATCCCGCAAATGCCGCCCCGCTCTTAATGCTTTAAACGTTACCGAGATCCTCGCTTCATACCGTTTGTTTTGGCGCACGCTTGACGATCGTGATTATGGGCCTTGCTAACTCGTGTTATTGGTCTTCCAATTATGGGCTCATTTCGGGGAGGCCCAACAGCAAGGCTGCTTAGCATATAGCTTCTAATCCAATATTTCACGAGAGAACAAAGCATATCAACATTGATTGCCATTATGTTCGAGAAAGAATTTTAGAAGGTTTTTTTACGAACTTCATATGTTCGATCCCAGGTTCAGTTGGCTGATATTTTCACAAAACCCTTGGGAGAAGATCAACCCAAGTTTCTAGCTTTCAAGTTAGAATTGGTTGCTACTCTCCCAATTCCAACTTGAGGAGCGGGTATTAAGATTTAAGAATGTGAGGGCATTTATGATATTTTAGTTGATTTTTCGGTCATTTCTATAATAAGCCCTATCATATAAAAGGTCAGCTTCCTTCTTCTTTTGGATTAAGAGAGTCGTAATAGAGAGTGATTATGTTGTATTGAGAGTGAGAGATGAAGCTCGATTATGGCTTCGTTCTGTATGATTGATGATTCTCAATGATTCACATGAATAAAGTTGTGATTTGATGTATATAATCATGTATGATGTACTAAATTACGTATACATATATGTAGCTTCGATCAAGGATGACTCAAAGCTTCAAGCTCTATAACGGATCTCTAGTAGAAAGGTCATCCACATTGACGATCGCTCCATCGCTCCTACCACCGAACTCACTCTCTTTCTTCTTCTTTCGTTCCTCTCTTTTCTCTCTTTTTTCTCTATGTAGCATCACTAGGGCTATCGAGTGAATGAGCCAGAAATGAGCTCACATGAGCTTATAAATTTAGATCAAGTAAAAGATCTCTAAAACACATCACCTCACTTCATCATCGACTTCGTTGCTAGATCGAGCTAGTATTGGGCCAAGCCCAAATCAAAGATGGTGAGAAATAGGCCCAAACTCATTCAGAATCGAGCTAGTTACCGAGCTCATGTTAAATTCGTTTAAACCAATTCAATCCAAGTCCACATACAAAGCCGTTCAAAGTCGTTTGACTTTTAATCCATGTTAAATTCGTTCTAGCTATAGTGCTAATGTGCTATACCAATAATGTCATGATCTTTACATGATTTACTTCTTAACATGATTTATACATATATAGCCAATTGTGACTAGTTTCGACCTTTTATGTATCAATCGAACTCTCAATTACGGTTTATCACAATATAAGTGATTAAAGTATAGTTGCATATAACAAATTCATGTTTATTTGTAGTAAACAACTCAGTTTAAAACAACAATTCAGTCATTCGAGAATTACTAAGGGGGACGATGTCAGACGGACGATGATACGATGGACGATGACAAAGTATAGTAGTAACATGTTGCAAGAAACTCTTATGGGAGTTTCTACATAGGAAATTTGCTGCCTCTAATGTTTGGTATATGGCGGGAGATTTCTCACCCCTATTAGCAAGTTTTTAGGGGTGATTCTCCTCCCGCTTACATACCCTATAACACAACACTCAGGCGGAGGATTGCCACCTTGTTGTGGTGATTGATAACTTCATTATCTATTATTTTCTAAACTTTTTGGATAATCAAAACCTTAATCAACTACAAAAAAGAATTAGTTGAGGAGCACTGAAAATCTCAATTGCTTGTTGTTTTGGTTCATGGTTTCACAGGCTTAATTGGGACTTCTATGCAGTTTAGTTTGAAACTTTCAATCCTTGTTTGATTTTTATAAATCACGTTTGTGAGAACAGCCATGCATATATTATGTCCTACTCATTTAAAAAGATAATTTGATTTTTTTTATTAGTTAGAGGCCTAGGACTTAGGATCATGTTTAACTCATTAATCTCTATCCAATCTTTTGATTCTTTGATACAAGCTTATTTATAAAGGGGGGAAAAGGCCTCCAATCTTGCAAATGATTTCTTCTATCGGTCACTTTCTTAGATTACATATCCATATTCTATGTGATCTTTTGAGGAATAAAACCGGCCAATGAAAACTAGAAGGGGAACATAATAATTTAAAATTGCATGTTGATTGTAGTTTCTAGCCTTTTCATCTCCAACAAAATCCCAAAACGATATTTTCTCCAGAGTTTAATTTTTAGGGAGCTTTGGGTATATATCCATTGAAACTTGTTTAATTGGAAATATGTCCATCAAAACATTAAAATTGGATATATACCCATCAAATCTTAATAATCTTGTCTAATTATCCTTATTTGTTATATATAATATTGTTGAATTAAAAATGATTAAGAATCAAATTTAAAAAATATAATGAAAAACACAATCTCTTTTAAAAGAAAATTCTCACCAAAAACATAATTATAATAATGATCTTCTCCATTTAATTTATTTATTATTTTAATAATTCTTAAAATTAGTGGTGAAATCATTGGGTCTCTTGGTAAAAAATGAAGAAAAATCAATTTTAATATTTTTAGTGTATGACTATGAGCATTGATTCTTGATCCAAATAATATTGTTTATTCAACCTAAATAATCTTTCTCCATGGTATATTGCTTGAACACGAAACAATATTACAATATTTCAAATTCGATATTTTTTCAACAATAATTTACTCTAGAAAAGATTTAAAACTCACCTTGGAATAGTTAGAAGAATTGGGTACATGGCAAGACAGAAAAAAATTAATTAAGAAAATATATTACACGTTAACTAATCATTTATGCAACTCTACATACTTATCCTATTTTATGATATAAAAGTACTTGGTTTGAGTATTATTAGAGCTAAACTTAACTTGTCACACAAAAAAATATCAAGCTGAAATCCAAATTTTGGACGTCTATATTTTAATATGCTAATTGTTTACTGAAATTCCACCTACTCTGATCTATTTTCACCCAAAGAACACCTTTTTCATACTTTAAGACATCGTTTTTTTAACCTATATCCTTAAAGCATAGATTAAGAGTCTAAAAATAATAATATATTTTAAAATTATATTTATTTAATTTTAATTATTTTTTAAATAGGATTTATTAGTTTCCTCTTAGAATTTTAGTTCCTAAAATTAGTACTCTTAAATTATGACTTTAGGACATAGAATACAAAAATGTTAAATATTAATATGTCCATTAATACTTATCATGTTTGTTAGGGAGTGAGGGTTGATTTGTAGGCAACAACTATCAAATTTAGCATTGAGTCCAAATTAGGCAACGTTATACTTGATATTTGGAATAGTCATTTAGGGTTATCTAGTCAAAGTGGCTAGAATTTTAGGGTAGTGCCATAAAATTTCGGATTCAACTTTCATTAGTAGTTCTTGACTAAAAAAATGTTAGATTTTCCTATCAAATTGATCTCATTCTCAGGTGTATGGATTTTGAATAGATATTAGCCATTTTATTTTCATATAATGCATTCATTGCTTTGTAATTATATCAAATTTATACTAACGATTTTCTATAACATGTCCTAAGGTACATTATAAGAAACTTTTTTTATAAGGTAAGAAATCGGATACTAAACAGACGTGGTAATACGAGGGGCCGTAATAAAACGGCAGCCGAGAAACGGCTAAGAGAGTAAAAGAGACAAGCACGAATAGCTATGAACGGTACAAAACTTTGAAAAATAAGAACCAAGATGAGCTTGAGATCGGGATGAATAAAGCACTATAAGAATAGCGCCACAGGCAACAGGTCGACCCCTCATGGGCGTGCGAAACGGACTAATGACGTTCCCTCCACCGAAATAAAGGATCTTCAAAAGCCTCAAAACACCAAGCGACCTGGCCTAATACAGCTCGGTCCAATGCCAAACTCATCTCTAACACCTCGAGAGAATAGTACATTAATTAAGCCTCGAGCTAACCTGCAATAAAAGAAGTCTACTTGCAACGTAAGTAGACATAAAACTTGCTCCGCAAGAAAAATCTTGACTCGCAAGTTAGGAAGAAAAAAACTTGCGGCACAAGTAAATAAAACTTGTTACGCAAGAAAAAAAGTCGAAACTTGTCACACAAGAAACCCATAAACTTGCCTTGGAGGATTAATCCTTGCCTAGCAATAACCATATTTCATTTTATTTATTATTATTAGCCAGATTGTCATTTCCTCTTTTTTCCACCTGCTCCTAGCAAGGATTGATCCTTCTTTCTTTTCTTTTTCTTTTTCTTTTCCTTTTCTTTCTTGCTTCTCTCTTTTCTTTTTTTCTTTTTCTAGTATTGTTCAGACTTTAATTATTTTTTTTCGATAGACTCTTTGGAAATACGACCAAACCTCATATTAGAGAGATGCAGGCACCCAGATTTCTTCAGAAAAGAGAAGGAAAGTTTGGTTTCAACAAAGGAAGGATATGCCTTCTGCAAAAAAGAGAAGAAAACGAGAGAGATCGGGATCCAAGGGCGATGAAGGGGAGCCGAAACAACTAGATTTCTTCAGGAAAATATGAAAATTAATCTCAGCAATAGATTGAACTAAATAGGGGCTTAGAATCCAATTATTGTAATAGAGAGAAAACACAACTCAGTTTTACAAATCACATCAAGTAGAACACAATAAGTCTAAAGTTATTGTTTAAAGAGCTTTACAACTCTTTGTAAATGGTTAGACATCATGGTTCCCATGAAGGGTGCCTTCTCGGCAGTGGATTAGAGCCTTCTCTGCATAAAATCAAGAAAGGGCCTTCTCGGCATTGGATTTGCTTGTTCACAATTTTATCCCGGTTTCTCTCTCGAGAGAGAGAGGTGGGAATTTTTCATTCAAGCCCACAACGCCTTCATTATTCGCAGTAGATCTAGCTTCATAAAAAACTTAAATTTGGAAGATTTGGTTACTTGTAATTTTTTTTAATTATTTAAATTTTATTTGAGATAGTTATTTTTTCCCTTTTAGAGTTTAGATTTTAAATAAAGATTTCTTATAGCATGTCTTTAGAACACATTCATTATAATATGCCCCAAAGGTGGTATATTATAAAAACTGGTTATACTAAGAGAATTTCAAATAGTTGTGGTTTTTAAGGATATTTTTGAATTTTTCTCGGATATCCTTTTTAACCTTTTTTGTCTGTTTTAACGCTTAGTCCAATATTTTTGTTGGAGATTAAATCCTAGAAAATTCTTGGTGATATCCTAAAATCACAAAGAAATGATTTTATGAATCGGTGTGAATTCTACAGTGGAAAAAGAATATTTATTGGATAAGTCGTCTTTTTAATTATGTACCGGAAGGAATGTACAATATGAAACGGAAGCCTTAAAAATTGAAGGTAGCAAGATAAAATCATGGAAAATTGGTTTTATTGGTCTACATGATTTTCGGGACGTTTTTCGTTTAGTGAGTTTTTCCACCCGACGTACATAATTTTACCGCTTTAACGCGAGTCCCGTTCCGGGACGGAAAATTTCTTTGGACCGGCTCTTGCTTAACACTTAAGGGTGGGAGATGGATTTGTATAAGACGTTTTTTTTTACTTTTCAAACATCATCTTCTTCCATTTCACTTTCTAAAGCAAAGGCCGAGAGAGATAGAGAACGGACGGAACGACGAACTTGGGCGAGAGATTTCGACCTCCACTGTTGGCGATCCTCCTAGCCACCACCTTGCCATCCACCACCCTCAACTCCTCCTTCACCACCTCCTCTTTGTTGTGTGAAACCGGGCTGTTTGAAAGCCGAAACCAGTGAGATAAATCAGGACGGAACGGACTTGGGAGAGGGAGCGCCATCTTCATCTTCGGCTTCCTCCTCTGCCACGCTGCCCCGCCGCCGGCGAACAGCAGCTCGCCGACCACCACCCACCGCCAGGGGTTGCCACCGGACATCACACCGCCACCCTCGGGTCGAGCCGCCATCGAGCCGAACAAGCTAGAAGTTCGAGTGAAGGTAATAACGCTCGAAATTAATTAGCGGGGTGGTTACGGAGCCACCGTAAGGACCTTTTGGTTCCGTTTTGCTAATTAAATTTATGGTTTTTATAATCTTGACGTTGATACGATTCCACATGTTTAAACCGCTCGAGAAACGGACGTCTGGATTGTTACTTATAGCGAAGACAAGTTTAGACATCGATTAGCAGGTAAAGGACTTCGGATAATTACTCGGGATTCGTTGTTAATCCGTTTGATCCGAGATTTGGTAATCTTGAAGAACTGTTACTAATAAACAATTTTTATTTAGAAAATTGTTTCAAAAGTGAAGCGGATAATTAGTTATAATTCCGCCAAGATGGCTCCTTGAAGCATGATAACTAAGGTTTTATATATATATCGATATTCGGAAATCAAATCATTTATCGATTAGGAAGTTGTAGAATTGGATTATACAACTAAGAAGTTTATCCATGAGCCCATTATTGAGAAATTTATTGTTATAATTGACAGAAGGGCGATAAAGATTTCTGTTGGAATCGTTGAGAGCTTTGAGCGCGCCTTATAAGGCAAGTGGACGGTTCACTCTTGCATTAATGTTATTAAATGAGGAATTGAATCCCATTTAATATTTTTTTTGTGTTGGGAACAACTTGTATGCTTAATAAAATATGATAGGTTGTTATATTGTTAGAAATAATGACTATGTTGTTTATTCAGTTTGCGCTAGAACTGGATTTAGGTTTGTTATGTGCAAACTTGTTTGTGGTCTCTCGTTGAGACTTTGTTGTGTATTAAGGTAGCTTCAGAGAGGGGAACGTAGTTCCATATCCTCTCTTTAAAACAATATTACATTATAAGGGGCCTAATCCTAATGGTGAGTCATGACTCTGATCCCCTACTCTTCGTGTGAGAGGGTTGATAGGCACTCTAGCTAAGTGCAGGTTCGGCACGGTGTAGTGTAGACGACATGGTAATAGGCCTTTGTGATCTCTACTTCACCATATGCAAATGAAAGATCAAGGATAGCTTAAGTTCTGTGATCTTGGTACAGAGTAGATGACATGGATGAAATACTCCGATGATCTCTACAATACCACGATATTTCGGTAGTAGTTCGAACCGATTAAAAGCCACCAACCTGTTTGAGAAAAGATTGAAACTAATATAAGATAAGTGCGTTAGGCACATTAATGTACCTGAATGGTTAGTCCAGTCGGAAAGCCATTCTTACTCTCGGTTATGAATGATTCTTAATCAAACTTTGATTAAGTCAATCTGATTAGTCGATGGAGGCTTTTAAAAATGTTGTGTGATTAATATAAGTTCCCAACAATTGTTCATGTTTCTTAATGGAACCGCAAGTTGTGGTGTCCTATCTTTTGATTATGCATTGCTTCATTTCTTATCCTCTATGGGACTGCTAACTGTTGGATCATCGACCGGTTGTCATTCGGATTTCGATGCCAATATGTTTAGTCACTACCATAGGAACCAGTCATTTTCTCCACTTGCTTAGTCTTTCATTAGACTAACCCGACCACCTTATTCAATTGCATGGCCGGCTGGTGCCCACCGTCTGTATACGACGCATTAGCTATTAAAGAAGTTAATCCGCGAAGAGAAGGCTAGCTAAGGAGTTTAGGAAGTAAAAAGGTTTTGAAAGTGGTCGCTTGAAGAAGAACAAATTTGTTGTAAATATTTTACTTTTGTCCAAGTTGTGGTTATGCTTTTGTGTATGGAAGGCAGTCATACTATGGTTTGTAATAAAGTGTTGTAATACTTGTTGTGATTATAAGTTTTAAAGCCTTGGGTAACCTTGAATTAGGACTAATTAGGGTCACTGGCGGTAACACCTCAAGTACAATAGGGAGGGGGTGTTACAGAAGTGGTATCAGAGCCGAAAGTTCTTTAAAAATAGATTACCAGTTGATATCTTTTAAACCTTGGAGTTAGGTTTGAAGTTTTGATGAATAGAATTGTGGAGATTCTAAATTCTTTTGCTTGTTCTTTTTCCAAGGAAATGAAGAGGAACCAAGGGCAACATAGTAATGATGAGCTCTGAAAAAGAGCGAAGAATGGAGCACTCACTGCTGATGAAGCAGAATCTTCTCGAGAAAGTTTAATCAAAAGGTTTCCATCTTCACCAATAATGGAAATTGAATATGTGGACATACCCAGCGACGAGGAATTGGGTATGGGAGTGAACCCTATAGTCATCTCGAGTGAAGAAGAAGACCCTGAGGAAGAAGAGGCTCCGCAATCAGAGCAGATATGGTATTCGAATTCAAGTCAATCTTCGCTATCTTCGCATGATTCTGGAGTTTATACTTCGTCTCAACGATTTTCTCCTTCTGTGGATAACTACCCTCGGCAGATAGTAGGAGCGGCAGGTCCTAGTTCTTCTGGTAAAGATCAAGTTCAGGAAACTGAAGATGGAAATCATGTGATGATACAGTCTTGGGAGGATTGGATATCCTCTGGGAGAACTCAATTTGTGAAATTTGAGGTAAAGACGGAAAGGTTAATGAATGTCGTGCAGGCCTGGAAGCGAGAATTGGAACCTTATGAAGATCTTTTTATCTGGGGCATTGCGGGACTGCATTTAAGCCCTTCACGTAGAAACTTCTTCTATAGAAAACTCGAGCAAGGGGAATCACTTCTATACGATCAGAATGTCCTAAAAGACCCCTTGCAGTTTGATGCTGACTTTTTGGATAATTTCTGTCATCCTCCCTCGATGTAGTGAGGAATGGATAAGGGCATGAACGAGTCGAGATGGATAAGTTGTTTTTGTGGGTTTTCTTAGATGTAAATTAAGGTTTGTTGTGAGGGTTTAAGAAGTTATGGTTTTAAGTGTGCCTTTATAGAATGTAAATAATGGTTGATAGAATGGTTTGTGGAAGTACAAGTCCCTTTATGTAAATAAGTTGGTTTTGACTTTGTTTGCAGAACAGAGTTGTAAAATAGAGTTGGTGTATGATGTGATATAAATAAATGGAAGTTTGTTTATATATATGCCTCTTTAATTTCTTATTTTTGCTGTGGAATAAAGGAAGTTTTGTCTTCTGTTTTTTCATTCAGATGGTAAACACAGGAAGATCTGAGCAAGGGGGTGGTTCAGATAGGAATTCTAGGGAGAGAGGAGAGTCTCAAAATCCTGCGAATCAACCTAATCCGAAGGTTAGAAGGAATATAGTTTTTGATGAGGAAACTATGGAGACTTTGAAGAATTTAATGCTTCAAACTATTCAGTCTGTTCTCCCAGCTGTTCAAAATGTTGCATCAATAGTTGAAGAAAGTGGACATGTGGGAAATATAGAAGTGGAATACCCTCAAGAGCTTCCACCCGTTCAAAGTATGAATTTTTCTCGGGCCTTGAAAACTTTCCTGTCCATGAAGCCCGACAGTTATGATGGAACAGGTGAACCTGTTAAAATAGCATATTGGTTTTCCCACATCGAACAGTTGATGGAAAATATCTCGTGTACAGAGTCTGAGAAGGTACGTATCGTTGCTTTACAGCTTAAGGAAGGGGCGACTGAATGGTGGAAAAGTACTGGTTTGTCTAGGCACCCAAAACTGAGTTGGAGAATGTTTAAAGATAAGATGTTAGATAGGTTCTTTTCTGCTGCTATGAGGAAAGAAAAAGAAAGAGAATTTTCGTACCCGCAAGTTGAGGGTATGAAAATACCTGAGATAGCTGCCAAATTTAATCATCTTTTACAGTATGCTGGATCCAAAATCTCTATTGAAGAACAAAAGATTGATAGATTCTATGAATGGTTAAACCCGAAGATGAAGCCACTAATGGTCCATGTAAAGTGTTCAACTCTGGAACAGTATGTTGATGCAACATACCGCTTAGAAGTTTCTTTGGAAAGGTCTGATCAGGAAGCAAAGAAAGGGGAACAAGTATCTCAACAGCGTTCATAATTTAGTGGATTCAAAAGACCGCCACCCTTTCAGAAGTTTGAAAAGTCAAACCGGGTTAAAACTTAGTCTGGTTCAACTAGGTCCTTCCAATCTGGACAAAAGAAGGGTCGGACGGTTTGTTATAATTGTGGAGAATCAGGTCACATTAGTAAGTTTTGTACTAAGACTCAAAGGAAGTGCTTTCAGTATGGAAAGGAAGGACACATGCTTGCATATTGTCCACAGAATAAAGATGGTTCAGCACAGTCGCGTCAAACCTCTGTTGCTCAGAATAGCCGTGTTCCGACTGAAGCTGCCAAATCAGCCTTTGTTCAGTCTATTCCTCAGAATAAGGGAAAATCGGCAATGACATAAACAAAGCAAGGTCAGCGTCTCTATGAGATGAGGCGTAGTGATGAACCAGAAGCTCCTGTATGCCAATGTATTTTATATGTTCAGTCAACTGCTGTTTTCTTGTTGTTTGGTTCTGGAGCAACACATTCTTTCATATCTGAGAACTGTGTAGAGCAATTAGGACTAAAATGCACTAATTCATGTGAACCTTTTGTGGTAAACCTACCAAACAAAGAAAAGATCGTAGGAACCAAAACAATTTAATAACTTTCCCATTAGCATTCAAGGTCGGAAGTTTAAAGCCAACCTTATATGCATTCCAATGGCTCCTTACGACATCATCTTAGGCATGGATTGGTTATTGCAACATGGAGCTATAATAGACTTTAGTTCCCGAACGGTAACCATCCAGGAAGAAGGAAGATATCTGTGTCGTTTCAAAGGAAAAGGTGATGCAGAAAATGGGAAGCTGATCAGTTCTATGAAGGCTGCTAAATTGCTACGTCAAGGATGTGTTGGCTATCTGTGTTTTCTTGAAGAGTCTAATGAAAAGAAGGTAGATATTGAAGAAATTCATGTGGTTAGAGAATTTACTGATGTTTTTCCTGAGGAACTCCCAGGTTTACCTCCAAAGCGTATTGTTCAATTTACAATTACGTTGGAACCTGGAACGACACCAATTTCTAAAGCACCTTATAGAATGGCTCCTATAGAGATGAAGGAATTGAAGAAACAACTCGATGAGTTGCTGGAAAAGGGATATATAAGACCGAGTGCTTCACCCTTGGGCCCTCCGGTACTTTTTGTAAAGAAGAAGGATGGAACCTTCCGGTTATGTATTGATTACCGTGAGATGAATAAGGTCACCATTAAGAATAAGTATCCCTTACCAAGAATTGATGATTTGTTAGACCAGCTAAGAGGTGCAAAGATCTTCTCTAAGATTGATTTAAGGTCAGGATACCATCAGCTCAGAGTATGTGAGGAAGATATTCAATAAACAGCTTTTCGAACTCGTTATGGTCATTATGAGTTCTTGGTAATGCCTTTTGGACTGACAAATGCACCTGCAGTTTTCATGGATTTAATGCATAGATGCTTTCATGAATATCTCGACAAGTTTGTGGTGGTATTCATTGGTGACATTTTGATCTACTCAAGAGATAAAGTTGAGCATGAGGAGCATCTTCGGATAATTTTTGAAGTACTTAGACATCATGAACTTTATGCTAAGTTGTCTAAATGTGCCTTCTGGTTAAAGGAAGTGGCCTTCTTGGGACATATTATCAATCAAGATGGAGTAATGGTAGATCCTCAAAAGGTCAAGGCAGTCGCTGAATGGAAACAACCTCAGAATGTTAAAGAGGTAAGAAGTTTCCTAGGACTTGCCGGGTATTATCGACGTTTTGTAGAAGGATTCTCGAAAATATTTTTACCTATGACATGATTACTTCGTAAGGTGAATAAAAAGTTTATGTGGGATGACAAATGTGAAGCAAGTTTTCAAGAACTCAAGAGACGACTTACCAGTGCCCCAATTTTGACTCTGCCAGATGGGAATGAAGGGTATGTGGTCTACAGTGATGCTTCAAAACAAGGTTTGGGTTGTGTGTTAATGCAGCATGGTAAGGTTATTGCATAAAAATCTCGACAACTTAAGGTTTATGAGGTGAATTATCCGACTCATGATTTAGAACTTGCAGTTGTGGTCTTTGCTTTGAAAATTTGGCGACATTGTCTCTATGGTGTCAAGTGCCAAATCTTTACTGACCACAAGAGTTTAAAATATGTGTTTACTCAAAAGGAGTTGAACATGAGATAGAGAAGATGGTTGGAATTGTTGAAAGATTATGATATTGAGCTGCTATATCATCCAGGTAAAGCCAATGTGGTGGCAGATGCTTTAAGTAGAAAAACTGCTCAAGAAACTATAGTAGCAATGTTGACACTTCAACCAAGGCTACAACAGGAATTGATTCAAACAGAAACTGAAATTTGGTTTGAAAGGCAACAAGGGTGTTTGAGTACCTTAGAAATTCAAGCTACTCTGCTAGATCAAATCAGGGTGAAACAAGCAGAAGATGTTGTTTTGATTAAGATTAGCGGATAAGTGCAAGAAGGCAAGGCGCCGGGATTTATTATTCAGGATGATTGATCTCTGTGGTTTCGGGATAGGATCTGTGACCTGCAATTGAAGATTTAAGGAAGATGATTTTGAGAGAAGTTCATTCCTCTGCATATTCCATTCACCTAGGTTCTAGCAAGATGTTCAAAGATCTACGCCGAAATTTCTGGTGGCCCAACATGAAGAATGATGTGGCAGAATTTGTGGCTAGATGCATAGTATGCTAGAAAGTGAAGATTGAACATAGAAGACCAGGAGGAATATTGCAACCACTTCCAGTACCTGAGTGGAAATGGGAAGACATTGCCATGGACTTCGTCCAAGGATTGCCTAAGACACAAGGGCAGAAAGATGTTATCTGGGTTATTATTGATTGACTCACAAAGAGTGCACATTTCATAGCAATCAAGATAGCATGGGAAATCCAAAAGTTGGCCAAGGTCTTTATCCATGAAATTGTTCGTCTTCATGGTACTGCTATCTCTGATCGAGATGGAAGGTTTATGTCAAGATTCTGGAAGAATTTGCATAAGGCTTTGGGAACTGAATTGTGTTTCAGCACTGCTTTTCATCCTCAAACTGACGGGCAATCTGAGAGAACAATTCAAACTCTTGAGGATATGCTTCGTGCTTGTGTACTTGATCGAACAACCAGTTGGGATACCAGTTTAAGCTTGATAGAAATCACTTATAATAATAGTTGGCATTCTACGATTAAGATGGCACCGTTTGAGGCTCTTTATTGTCGTAAGTGTCGATCCCCGATATGTTGGGATGAAGGTGTTGATAAGATTCTTCTCGGACCCGAGTTGATTAAGAAGACTACAACTGATATAGTTTTGATCAGGCAGAGAATGTTAACAGCTCAGAGTCGTCAAAAGTCTTATGCTGACTTGAAAAGAAGAGATATTGAGTTTGCAGTTGGCGAAAAAGTTTTTGTGAGAGTATCTCCATCTAAAGGAGTATTTCGTTTTGGTAAACGAGGTAAGCTCAATCCTCGATACGTTGGACCCTTTGAGATTTTAGAAAAATTGGGTAAGTTAGCTTATCGACTTGCCTTACCTCCGGCAACACACCCCATGCATGATGTTTTTCATGTGTCCTTGTTAAGACAATATGTGTCGGATGAATCTCATGTCCTTAGTTATGATGATGTTGAAGTTCAACCAAATGGTACTTATGAGGAGAAACCAATCAGAATACTGGAACGTCGTGTGAAGATGCTTCGTAGCAAAGAAATGCCTTTGGTAAGAATTTTGTGGTCTAAGAATGGTGGAGAGGGGACAACTTGGGAAACATGGGAAACAGAGCAAGAAATGCTAAGTCGTTATCCTGAGTTGATATCCACCTAGTGTGAATCTTTAAGGGGGTACTACCAGCTTTGCAGTTTTGTTCATGTAACTATGTACATCGACATCTTTTGTTTCTTGTAACTTGACTTTTCTGGTTTCGTGGTCGAAACCATTTTTAAGGGGGTACTAATGTAATAGTTGTGGTTTTTAAGGATATTTTTGATTTTTTCTCGGATATCCTTTTTAACCTTTTTTGTCCGTTTTAACGCTTAGTCCAATATTTTTGTTGGAGATTAAATCCTAGAAAATTCTTGGTGATATCCTAAAATCACAAAGAAATGATTTTATAGATCGGTGTGAATTCTAGGATTTTTCAGTGGAAAAAGAATATTTATTGGATAAGCCGTCTTTTTAATTATGTACCGGAAGGAATGTAAAATACGAAACGGAAGCCTTAAAAATTGAAGGTAGCAAGATAAAATCGTGGAAAATTGGTTTTATTGGTCTACATAATTTTTGGGACGTTTTTCGTTTAGTGAGTTTTTCCACCCGAGGTACATAATTTTACCGCTTTAACGCGAGTCCCGTTCCGGGACAGAAAATTTCTTTGGACCGGCTCTTGCTTAACACTTAAGGGTGGGAGATGGATTTGTATAAGACGTTTTTTTTTACTTTTCAAACATCATCTTCTTCCATTTCACTTTCTAAAGCAAAGGTCGAGAGAGATAGAGAACGGACGGAACGACGAACTTGGGCGAGAGATTTCGACCTCCACCGCCAGCGATCCTCCTAGCCACCACCTTGCCAGCCACCACCTTGCCAGCCACCACCCTCAACTCCTCCTTCACCACCTCCTCTTTGTTGTGTGAAACCGGGCTGTTTGAAAGCCGAAACCAGGGAGATAAATCAGGACGAAACGGACTTGGGAGAGGGAGCGCCATCTTCATCTTCGGCTTCCTCCTCTGCCACGCCGTCGGCGAACAGCAACTCGCTGACCACCAATCCACCGCCAGGGGTTGCCACCGGACATCACACCGCCACCCTCGGGTCCTTGGGTCGAGCCGCCACCGAGCCAAAAAAGCTAGAAGTTCGAGTGAAGGTATTAACGCTCAAAATTAATTAGCGGGGTGGTTACGGAGCCACCGTGATGTGAGCCCCACCATGACGGCTAGCCAAGAAGAGGAAGACATGTCCGTGCACTCCGATGGACTGATCACTCGAGCCAGGACCCGAGCCATAGCCCGAGCCACTTCGTCCCTCGTCGCGCGCGTCCTCGCGAGCCATGGCGCAGCCACTGCCGCGCCCCTCACCCGGTGCGTCTCCTTCATCGAAGGCGCGCCGGCACCACAGGCCGACGCTACGCACCGCGGCACCGAGAACCTCATTCTCGGTGCCGTGCCCGCCACACCGGCCGAGCATCATGCCACGCTGGGCCACCCCGGCGTGGGAACTTAAGGTTCCGGTGCGCCTCGGCCTCGATCCTCGAGGTCCGGGTGCGCACCAGCCTCAGCGCTGCCGAGGACTTGCCGCGCCCTTGCCAGCGTCGCGACATGCCCTTGTCCCTTGGCGCGCCACAGCCTTGTCACGGCCTTGTCGCGACACTCACGACTAGGCCACCGAGACCATTTATCTTTCTTGCTATTTTTAGAACTATTTTCATTCCGAAACATTGCTACTTATGTTATTTCTATTTTTATGAGTTTTGGGCTTGGGCTAAGTGGTTGGGCCGCATGCTAGCCTCCCCCTTCACTTCCCCACGCCGCTAGGGTTTTAGTAGGGATAGGAGTGCCCCTTCCTCTATAAAAGAGGCACGCCTCCTCCATTATTGTTTACGCTTTGATTAATATACCGAATTGCTGTCGAGTTTACTCTAGAACTTATTACTAAGGCGTCAACCCCAAATTCTACTTCTCATCCCATATTCTTCCGATCTCCCTCAAAAGAGATCACCCTCTTAATCCTTTCACTTCTTCTCGACCAAGTCTAGTCGTTAAATCGACTCAATTCTATCCAAGTTCGACGTGAGAAGACCAATTGCGAGTCCAAGATCGATCCTCTCGTGAGTCCTTCAACGGGTTCACATCACACCGTAAGGACCTTTCGGTTCCGTTTTGCTAATTAAATTTATGGTTTTTATAATCTTGATGTTGATACGGTTCCACAGGTTTAAACCGCTCGAGAAACGGACGTCTGGATTGTTACTTATAGCGAAGACAAGTTTAGACATCGATTAGCAGGTAAAGGACTTCGGATAATTACTCGGGATTCGTTGTTAATCCGTTTGATCCGAGATTTGGTAATCTTGAAGAACTGTTACTAATGAACAATTTTTATTTAGAAAATTGTTTCAAAAGTGAAGCGGATAATTAGTTATAATTCCGCCAAGATGGCTCCTTGAAGCATGATAACTAAGGTTTTATATATATATCGATATTCGGAAATCAAATCATTTATCGATTAGGAAGTTGTAGAATTGGATTATACAACTAAGAAGTTTATCCATGAGCCCATTATTGAGAAATTTATTGTTATAATTGACAGAAGGGCGATAAAGATTTCTGTTGGAATCGTTGAGAGCTTTGAGCGCGCCTTATAAGGCAAGTGGACGGTTCACTCTTGCATTAATGTTATTAAATGAGGAATTGAATCCCATTTAATATTTTTTTGTGTTGGGAACAACTTGTATGCTTAATAAAATATGATAGGTTGTTATATTGTTAGAAATAATGACTATGTTGTTTATTCAGTTTGCGCTAGAACTGGATTTAGGTTTGTTATGTGCAAACTTGTTTGTGGTCTCTCGTTGAGACTTTGTTGTGTATTAAGGTAGCTTCAGAGAGGGGAACGTAGTTCCATATCCTCTCTTTAAAACAATATTACATTATAAGGGGCCTAATCCTAATGGTGAGTCATGACTCTGATCCCCTACTCTTCGTGTGAGAGGGTTGATAGGCACTTTAGCTAAGTGCAGGTTCGGCACGGTGTAGTGTAGACGACATGGTAATAGGCCTTTGTGATCTCTACTTCACCATATGCAAATGAAAGATCAAGGATAGCTTAAGTTCTGTGATCTTGGTACAGAGTAGATGACATGGATGAAATACTCCGATGATCTCTACAATACCACGATATTTCGGTAGTAGTTCGAACCGATTAAAAGCCACCAACCTGTTTGAGAAAAGATTGAAACTAATATAAGATAAGTGCGTTAGGCACATTAATGTACCTGAATGGTTAGTCCAGTCGGAAAGCCATTCTTACTCTCGGTTATGAATGATTCTTAATCAAACTTTGATTAAGTCAATCTGATTAGTCGATGGAGGCTTTTAAAAATGTTGTGTGATTAATATAAGTTCCCAACAATTGTTCATGTTTCTTAATGGAACCGCAAGTTGTGGTGTCCTATCTTTTGATTATGCATTGCCTCATTTCTTATCCTCTATGGGACTGCTAACTGTTGGATCATCGACCGGTTGTCATTCGGATTTCGATGCCAATATGTTTAGTCACTACCATTGGAACCAATCATTTTTTCCACTTGCTTAGTCTTTCATTAGACTAACCCGACCACCTTATTCAATTGCATGGCCGGTTGGTGCCCACCGTCTGTATACGACGCATCAGCTATTAAAGAAGTTAATCCGCGAAGAGAAGGCTAGCCAAGGAGTTTAGGAAGTAAAAAGGTTTTGAAAGTGGTCGCTTGAAGAAGAACAAATCTGTTATAAATATTTTACTTTTGTCCAAGTTGTGGTTATGCTTTTGTGTATGGAAGGCAGTCATACTATGGTTTGTAATAAAGTGTTGTAATACTTGTTGTGATTATAAGTTTTAAAGCCTTGGGTAACCTTGAATTAGGACTAATAAGGGTTACTGGCGGTAACACCTCAAGTACAATAGGGAGGGGGTGTTACAATTTTTCTGTCCTATACGTACCCTAAGATCATCTCCAATGGGAGCTCTCACTAGGGTTGCTCATGGATCGGATTATGGGTGGGTGGAGTCCTTCCATCACCAGACATGCGAATAAAAATGGCTCACCCGACCCACCCATCACCCGTGAAACCTTTCACACCTATATGACCCACTCATCACCAGCGGGTGAGTCGGGTGATCCAACACCCGTTAATTATTAAATTATAATAATACTTTTAATAAAATTCTAGAGTTAATAAAAGAAACATTAACAATAGTGACGCTAAAAAGGGGCAACAATCGGAGTGAGAAAGACTAGCAGTTACGTAGTGAAGGAGAGTTGTTGGTGGTGATGTTGAAAAGACGATAGTGGAGACTAGGGCTGGGATATTTCGGTTTTTGTTTTTTTTAGCCTACCCGCAGGGTAAAAAAAAACTTTACGGTTCGGTTCTTGGATTTTTTAATGAAAAATCGTAATAACCGAACCCGAACTTTTATTAGTTCGTAACTACGGCTATTTCGATAATCAAAATAGGGAAATGGTCCATAAATTTCGGTTTTTCGGTTACCCGAAATTTTGTTCGGTTCCTAGTTATAATTCGGTTCCTGTTAAATCTGACAAAGCACCCAGCCCACTATTGTTTGGAATAACACAAAAATTCAATATTCATTTATGCATTGTCCAAGCAAAATCTATAAAATGAGCATTTATGACCATGTAGTTGATGTTCTGACAGCTAGTCCATGTATCAGTTGTAAGACAAACACTAACTGACTGCAACTTGGTCCTCAACTGCAACTTCTTTTCCTCATACATCCTCATGAAATTCTTAACAATTGTCTTCCTACAAGGCAATATTAACCTAGGTATAGCAACTTCACAAAATAACTTGAACCCAGCCCTCTCTATAGTACTAAATGACAATTCATCAATCACAATCATCTTAGTTGCAGCATCAATACAAGCTTCCTATGACCATACTCTAGTAGTCAAACGGTTAAATCCTTCAACTAATTCAGAACCTAGATGAGTTTGTTTCCCATCCTCCAAATTCACATTAGCTAAGCTACTAGGATATTTCTTGCAATGAACTTCAACATGCTTTTTAAGAGATGATGTGCCATTACCTCTTGAATCACAAGCAAGGATTGTCTTGCAATAATTACACTTGGCCTTCTTCGTTTGCCCCCACTTGCTTGTTGACTCCATCAACCAATTCGGTAATTAATTGGTTCATCGAATCTTTTGAAATGCAACCAGACCTTCGACCTCAACTCAATTGCCTTCCTCTCTCTTTCTCTTTGATGTTCGAACTGGTAAAGTCGCCTTGGACTTCTCACTCGTAATTGCAGCAACCGTGTTGGTCTGATTACTAGTCTCCTCGGCGTCTGATCTATCACTAGAATTGCTTGGACTGGAATCGGACAGTTCAACATTGCCGACTTGTTGTGCTGAAAAACTCATTGGCAGCTCCTAATACAAATCTTACCAAAAAAAAAGAACCAACATCAAGATCCATATAGACACTAATTAAGTAAAAATCTGGGAAGGAAAGCAAATTTAGTCCAAAAGAAAAGAGAAAGCAAAAGCTCTAGAGTCTAGATCATGATGAATGTGACAAAAAGATTATGCCGAGCTGTCAAAGCTCAAGCTTAATGGCCAGCAAATACAGATTAACACACACAAAAATACACACCACTTTCAACTAATTGGACAAAATGAAGTAATGAACTAAGCAGACATGGCAGCAACAAGCAAGCAATCAAGCGAGAAAAAAAAATCAAAGTGATTATTTAACCGTTGCAAGGCAAGCTTAATTATGTGAGTCATGGGCAATACAAGTTTCACTACTAGAGCTTAGCTTAACCCAACAAGTGATTTAACGGTTAAATCTGACAAAGCACCTAGCCCTAGTTAACCTAACAAAGTCGCATCCCTTAATACAAGCTTAATTATCCATGGAATCATGGGCAATTAGTCAATTACTAGTTGAAGGAAGATATAAACTATAAAGTGTCGTGGCTACTTACTCGGTGACGAGGGTGCGGCGAGGACGAGGAGGCGCGACAAGCGGTGGTGAGGACGAGGCGTTTCGAGGAGTGGTGGTGACTGGTGAGGACGAGGAGGCGCGAGGAGTGGTGACGAGGACGAGCTGGCGTCGGAGAAGAAGCGATGGTGATTGGCCGCGAGTAGTGAAGTACTGAAGTGTAAAGAAGAAGCGGCGAGAAGAAGTTGGGGTATTTTTAGGTTATAATCATATAATGTTTATATATTATTAATATAACTCGGTTATTAGGTTTTTTTATAAAACCAAACCCGAACCCGAAATTTTTTACAAGAACCGAACCGATAAATATATGTTTACAAATTATCAATAACCGAATCTAACCAAAATGAGCGGTTCGATTCTTCGGTTCCACGGGTATAAAGTCTCAGCCCTAGTTGAGATTAAAAAATGACGACCGAAAGAGTGGAAGTGACAACGTTATTGGAGAAGTTGAAGATTGTAAAACAGAACATGATATATAACTAGATAAGTAGTAGAATTTGGAGTCGATAATGTTAGATTTATTGGAGATATTAGTAAATAGTATGTATATTAGGTGAAATTATGTGGTGGTAAATGGGTGGGTCGGGTGAATCAAGTGTAAATCTCACCCATATCCGACCAATCACCCGACCCACCCATCACCCGTTCTTGTACAATTTTTCACCTTTATATTTAGGTCGAGTGAAGCGGGTCGGTCACCCATAACGTCTAGTCCTAGTTCTCACCTTGATCCCCTCGTGAAAAAAACAAAAAAAAGCTGTAAACTTGTGAGGGATGACCCTCTTAATAGGGACTTTGAGGGATAGTCCCTCAAAAAAGTACAAATATAATACTTTTAAATGGTGAGGGATTTAAATGGGTCTCTCCCATTGTAGATGCTCTAAGGACATGGGATAAGAGTTTTGTTTTGGAAAGATTTTACTACTTTTATTTATTTAGGGATTTTATTTTATTTTTCCAAGGGTTTATCAATGTCCGCCTTTTTGGTCGTGTTTTTAGGGTGTGCTTTGAGTGTGTTTGAGTCATTTTCCTAAGTTTTGTGTTTGCTTTAGAGTCATTTGTGTAGGTTTTCGTATTTCCTTAAGATATGGAGTCTACATAAATATTGGTGGTGTTTTGTAGGTTTTTAAGCTTTTTCGAAGCGTTTTTAGGAGTAAAGAGAAGTTGTAGAAAGACACAAGGAGTAAAGACGACATGAAGAGGAAGGAAGGAAGAAAGAACCAAGATCGAGCCATATATGAAGTTTGGAAGCACATTACTGACCATAAGGAGTCGTTAGAGGAAGAATCGAGGCAAAAACGAGTGTAACGGCCCCAATAATGAGTTAAGCTCTCAGTTGCAAAGCTGCTACCGAGGCAGTGGGGTCGGTACCGAGGGCCACCAGGTCGGTACCGAGGCACTCAGTGAAGAAGAAATCGAAGGAAGTTCAAGAAAACCCTACCGACCCTGACGGGGTCGATACCGAGGCACTTTGTGTCGGTAGAGGTTGATCCGAGACGGCGCAATTAATGTAATTTTATTCCATTTAGATAGTTTCCTTTGGAGATTTATCTTGATAGTTTTATTTCCTTAGGAGTAGCTTTAGCTTTAATATAAAAATCCTTGTCTTAGAGTAGATCTCTTATCATACAATCATGCAAGTTTAGGAGAAAAACGTTAGAAAGAGAATAGACAAGTTTGGAGCTTTTTGAAGACAATTGTTATGGATTTGTGTAAGCTTTATTCTAATTCAATTTAATTGTTTTTCAATCATGAATACGTGTGAGTAGTCTTCTTCTTTCTAAGGTTGGGGTTAACCCAACAATGGTTGTGTGTGCTTGCCTCTGATCATGATTTAATTATTTTTATCCATAATATCTTCTCTTGTGCTTAAATCCATAAAATCGAAAGATAAGGAATTTCTCATTTAAAGTTTGAATCGAAAGACACAAACTATGAATCAGAATAATTGATTAGGGTTTTGAAACGAAAGTTGTCCTAGTTAAAGTTTGAGATTTGGTTTAGTTTATTGATTTAACGAAAGTTAGTTGATTTGCTTGCATAATTGACGAAAGTTGACAAATTTATGTAATAAATGCAATATCTTCGTGTTTCATTGGTGTTGGCATGCATAATTGTTGTTGCGGTGATACCTAAACCTTAGAATTATTTCTCTTATTGATAAAAACCCAATCTCTTGCTCTTACTTGTGCCCCAAGTTAAACGAAACTTGATACTGACTCTCTCTCTCTCTCTCTCTCTCTCTCTCTCTCTCTCTCTCTCTCTTGGACGAACCTGACTCTGCTATACTCAGCGGGGTCTTGATTTATAAATTTATTTGTTTATCAAGAAACCCTTACATTTATAAATTTCCTTTTAGGGTTTTATAGTTTCTAAAATAAGGTTTCTTATCCTATACCCGTTAGAAAGACTGATACTAACAAACATCCAATGTCAAAACTCCACACAACACACTTACTAAAATACACAAATCTCTAACCAAAAGTAGACTTGGGTCCGGTTCCGAGGAAACCGAAGAACTGCAGGTTTCGGAATTGGTGGGAAACCGGCCAAAATCGAAACTGAAACCATGGTTCCAGTTCCCACTAAGGTTCTGGTCCCCCAAGAACCGGAGAACCGCCGGTTCCGTCACCAACGACTTTTTTTAAATCGTTGCTAATATCGTGATCGCGAATATTAAACTGCGATTGCATTTTGAAAACCGCGATTACGGTTTATGCTAGAATGTCAACGACTAGTTCTTAATGTCAACAACTAGTTGATAATTTTCTTATTTAAATACCCACATAAATTATTTCATTCCAACTCACACCACTACCAATCTCTCTCAACACTCAATCTCTTTCAAATTTACAATACTTTCTCAAGTCTCAATCTCTCAATCTTACTAGTTTTTATAGTTGATTTCATTTCCACACTTTATTTTCATAACCGTCCTTTCAAAAAAAATAACAATTATAACTGAATTTAGTCCTTTAAAAATTAAAGTAATTTAATTGAGGGTAATTAGGTAAAATAATAGATTTTTTTTTATTTTAATCAAAATTACTCAAACCTCAAATATTTTAAGGAAGTATCATACGTACCGAATAATTATAATTGTTATTTCGCAATGCGTAGGGATTGACATTATTATCTATTACTAATAACTAAAGCCGAGGCAATTTCTGCTACCACGTTGTTCCACATCAACCCTTTAGTAAAATAATAATTTTAAATAGTTAATTATGCAAAAAAATTTATCTCCGCCTAAACATAAAGATATAATGATATTTGTAAAAGTTTATCCCCAAAGAAACATAAAAATAAAATAATATTAGTAGATTTGACCAAAATAGATAAAAAAAAAGTACATTATATTTATTATATTTGTAAAAGATATATTAAAAAAAGATAAGAAAAAATTATGTACACGTGATCATATACACGATACATATCTTTGAAATAAAAACAACCACATCTATCTATAACTATATATTAAAGTTGTAACTTTTCTAGCCACCAAATTGATTCTGGCCCCACCTTATATTAAAAAAATTATTTATATTATTTTTTTAATTAAATTCCTTTCTATTTATTCATGTGGAAAAAAATTAATTCGAATTTTAATTAAAAACAAAAAAAATTATTTTATCTTTATCTTTTTATCTGTTTATAAAAAATATTTCTTAAATCAAATTTTGATAAAAAAGTTAAAAAATTTAAATATCTACACAATTACTTGCCTAAATTAATTTTTATAAAAAATTATATTATATTTTCTTTAATTTCCTTTTTGGAATTTTATGTAAATATAGAAGATTTTTTTATCTTTACAAAATCTATATTTTTTTTATTTTTTCTTATTAACTATCTTTTTAACTTTTTTTTTGAAAAGATTTTTAAAGAATTGAATTTGATTAGTTTTTTAAAAAATTTACTTTATTTTTAGCTTTTTATTTATTTTTGTGAATATACTTTATTAATATAATATTTATAATATATCTAAAAGTTGATATGATACGATGAGTACAACTAGTACTATACTAAACGTATACTACTGCGTATTATATAGTACATGAACATGAAAGTTAGTAATAATAATATAGAGTTTGGTTCAAATGAAACGAACTTTTATCTTGAAACGAACTCTTAACCTGAAACGAATGCACTTTTTCTAGTTCATACTGCACTTTTCCTACTTCAGAGTGCACTTTTTCGGATTTGCACTTTTCGTACTTTGCAGTGCACTTTTCGTATTTTTTGTAGTGCACTTTTTCGATTGCACTTTTTGTATTTTTCAATGCTTTTTGCATGAAAAGTGCACTACTAAATAGAAAAAGTGCATTCATTTCACGTTTTAGGATAAGAGTTTGTTTCATTTGAACCAAACTCTAATAATATATACTTGAAAGAATTGTTAGAAGGTGACAAAATTCATGAACAAAAAGGATCACTTAAAAATTGATAACCTTTCTCAATCACCGGCTTAAATTAAAATTACAACATGATGAATTCCACATATAATCTCTTTATAAAAAAGCATATCCATAAAGTTTATTTATTCAATACGAAAAAATTGCAAATAAATAAGTTTAAAGGTTGATCGAGCATTACAAAATTGTATTAAAAGAAAATATTACAATGTTGCAGGTACGTTCGTTGCGTCCAATAATGTGTCTTCTGGTGTACTCACACACAGGATAATTACTTCACCAACACTGATACGGTAACACACTAACACCAATTATTTTTGTTGGAAACGTATACCATAATAATACCAACCGTTACACACTTATATTGATGTCACTGCTCACTAGGTAAAGCAAAATCAAATATATTTAATACTGTCTTTTACTGTAGGAACATGTCAATTATTAAATTTATATACTGTAGTTTTTTTTTTTTTTTGCAATTTTCTCATTAAAATAACGCACATTTTAATATTTTATCTTGATTTGTTAGATTTATCTGGTTTGTGAAGCGAGAGAATTGAAAACACATACTCCGGCGAGTGAGGGTTTGAATAGTAAGTACTACTGTACTGCCTGTACAGTATATATGTAAGGTATGAGCAATAGAAATGCACTAAAAAAAAGAGTACTCCGTAAGTGGGAAAACCAAACAACAGAAAAAGGGGAGAGAGAGCTAAAAGAAAACAAACAACAACACAAGAAGAGCAGGAAAGAGGAGAGAGAGGGTTTGACCTGTCGTAATTGGCGATTTCTGTCCTCTCCCCCCTACTACTCACTTTTCTCCGGCGATCGCGCTTCTCCTCCGCCGCCGGAGGATCCCAGAGGTCAGTCACCGATTCGTACCTTCTCTCGCCGATTCAGGTCCAGAGGTTCACAACCAAATCGCACGCTTGACGCAGCCGTCCTGCTCTGGATGCAGCTTCCACAGTGAGTTCGCTCTCTGCCCGACTTCTTTCTCGTTTAGGTTATCAAGATGTTTCAGTTCGATCGGAAATTTGCTCGTTTTATGCATAAAATTGTATCGCCATTGCTTCTTTTTTTTCTTCTCTCCTTCAGTTTTTCGCGGATGTCAATTCTTTGGAGCTAGGGTTTCTAGGTAGCGACTGATCTGGTCAGCTGATTTGTGAATTGCCTATAATTGGTTTCAGATTATGTTGAGATATGAGGTTGTGCGGAATTGTTGAGGCAGGAGATGGGTTGTGTATTCGGGAAAGAGAATTCACCTCGGGCTGGCGCGGGTGAGGAGGCCAAGGATGGGGACCGGAGGAGGAAAGAGGGGAATGGAGAGGAGGATTTGAGAGTGGAATCTGGTAGAAATGAGGCTGTTTCAAATGCAGCTGTTGCGGAGACAGCCAATGGTGGAGAGCATGCTGTGGAGGTGAGTGATGCCGGGGACAAGGTGGATGGCGAGAAGGAAGACAAAGGCAATAAGAGTCAGAGGCCAAAAGGCGAGAGAAGACGGTCTAAGCAGAACCCTAGGTTGAGTAATCTGCCAAAGGGTGTACACGGTGAGCAAGTGGCAGCTGGATGGCCTGCTTGGCTTTCAGAGGTTGCAGGGGAAGCACTCAACGGTTGGATTCCAAGGCGGGCAGATACTTTCGAAAAGATTGATAAGGTAGGTTCAACCTTCATTGTTTCTTTTCATTTGGCTGAGATGTGGCTAGGGAAAATCATTTAATGATTGATTAATGTTCATCCGTTCCTGCTTAGCCCTCACCGTCACTTGTCTACTGATGATTCTGCAAATTCTTTTTGTGGATTTGCAGATTGGGCAAGGAACATATAGCAATGTCTACAAAGCAAGAGACTCGCAAAGTGGAAACATAGTAGCACTGAAAAAGGTGCGGTTTGACAACTTGGAAAAGGAAAGTGTTAAGTTTATGGCTAGGGAGATTTTGATATTGCGGAAATTGAATCATCCTAATGTCATAAAACTACAAGGGTTGGTTACTTCAAGGATGTCTTGCAGTTTGTACTTGGTCTTTGACTACATGGTGCATGACCTTGCTGGGCTTGCTGCAAGCCCAGATATTAAGTTCACGGAGCCCCAGGTAATTCTTGTCTTTTTAACAGTTTGTTTGTAATTAATGCTACAGTATTCAGGTAGCTAATTTTCATGTTCTTTAAATTTGAAACCCTTTCATATCAGGTTAAGTGCTATATGAAGCAACTACTCTCTGGACTGGAACATTGTCATACGCGTAATGTACTTCACCGTGATATTAAAGGGTCAAATCTTCTCATAGACAATGAAGGCATACTCAAGATAGCTGATTTTGGGTTAGCCACATTCTATGATCCAAATCACAAGCATCCAATGACGAGTCGTGTGGTCACTCTCTGGTATAGAGCCCCAGAACTACTTCTTGGGGCAACTGACTATGGTGTGGGCATTGATCTCTGGAGTGCTGGTTGCATCTTAGCTGAGCTACTGGCTGGGAGACCAATCATGCCTGGTCGTACAGAGGTAGATCTTTTGCTTATTATTGTCTTTCATTAAGATTTCAACAGAAGAAGCGCAGTTGCTCCACATGCAATAGCCTAATGATTGTTTTTTTGCTTGCTGGTATTTTTACCTTTTTTTATGGAAATAATCATACATGATAATCTCTTCAGTAATTAATTGCAGAAATCTAGGAAACAAAATACTCCCTCCAATCCAAAATAAGTGTCGTTTTAACACTTTATTTTTTATCCACTTTATATGTCGTTTTTAAGTTTTCTAGGCAAGTGATTAGGAGTGAGTTATGAATGCTTTTTGAAATGTGGTTTTATTGACTAAAACAATTCATTCATTGGTCCAAAAAGGTGGTGAGTGATAAGATTGAGAAAAAGATTAAGATTTTGAGTTTAATCAATACTTTTCTTAAAACTTGTGTCAAAAACTAAAACGACACTTATTTTGGATTGGAGGGAGTATGTAAATTATGCTCTAAAGATAGAAGTTTAAAAGTAAAACATGATATCCCTGTTCTGTCTCATTAGACATCAGTACCAGCACGTCCAGCAGCAATTTCTTTTGCTGTACACCTAACACATTTCCTACTCGTAGTCATAGATGGGTCCAAATTTCCTTGGTTATGAACATCCATCAGAGAATATGCATCCGGCAGACAATTTGCTATCTTCTTTCAGTTTACAAGATGTGCACAGGGAACATGGAGAGGGAGCAGGATCTGAGATGTGAGAGTGGGAAAGAGAGGAGAGCAAGATCTAGAGGATATAGTGAAGAGAATGGGGAATGAGAAAATAAGAGAAAGAGAGGTGATAGAAAATATTAGAACTTGGATGGAGAAAAAGTGAGTGAGACTCAGAAACTAATGTTTCTCTTTTGTCACAGCAAGACAGTTGAAACTATAGGGAATGTTGTAGACAATTCAAGTCGTTGCTTGCATATTACATCATTGGATCTGTTGGATTTGGAATGTTGGAAATGTGTATGCTGAATATTCCCTGCATTCCAGTTTATGTGCTTTAAATCTTCTGCAGAACTAGTGATTGATCTTTTCATGATTAGCATTAATGCTTTTGCATGGTGCTGGTACTGCATGAGATGTGTATATGGATCTCGTGTTGAGTGTATACATGCATTTCCAATTTGTGGCAACTAGCCAATGTAATACACAAAGAAACAGCCTAGAAGATGTGCTTCTGTAATATTTTAAAATTTTCTTTCTGCTTTCAACACTTTTTTTTCCATAACCATTGGTGTGGTTTATGATTATTCAAAATAACCTCTAGGGAATGTCTTAATTTTTTGGGAAAAAATATTTAAACATCCTCTTGTTGCTGTTATTAGGTGGAGCAATTGCATAAAATATATAAGCTATGTGGATCACCTTCTGAAGAATATTGGAAAAAGTCAAAGTTGCCAAATGCAACCTTATTTAAGCCTCGAGAACCATACAAGCGATGCATCAGGGACAACTTCAAAGATTTCCCTCAATCGTCCTTGCCGCTTATTGACACCCTTCTTGCAATTGATCCTGCTGAACGTAGGACAGCTACAAATGCTCTTAGTAGTGAAGTAAGTTGGATAATATATTGTAGTATTCTTCTTTTTTACGCAAAGTATGAAGACCTTATAGATCTTGTGTTGCAGGAAGCCAGGAACTAGAAATTTAAGGCTGTGGTAAAAAGTCTGAAATTTAACTTATTATTTCTTGCAGTCTCTGACTTCCATTGTATTCAAATCAATTTTTGCCTTTATTCAGGACTATACACTTCCTGAGTTGGGTGTCTATGGATTGTCTGTTTATAGTGTTGGTTTGAATTTCTGCATTAGTAATATTTAGGTTTCATCCATTGAAGGAAACAATAATCCTTATTGAAAATTGAAAAGGAACCATGCCATGAATTTAAAGGATAACAAAATTAGAAAATTTAGGTTGTGAATGGTTTTTCGATCATCACTTAATCTGATTAGAAACTTTTTGCTTCAAGCTTAACTGCAGTTATTCATTAACTTCCTAACATAGCACTTTGAACCCATAGCTTTTTATCTTTTCACAACCAATAATTTGTTGTTGGTTCCTCTCTTTAGGAAATGATCTTTCAAGTAAGGAAACTAATCATTTTACCACTGAAAACATCTGTAGTTCTTTCTAGTGGTGATGTTTCAAGTTACTTTCCATGGAGTAATCCGCCCAGTTGTATACCCTGATGTCATGCAAAAGTTCAATATTTTGATCTTCTTTAAAATGGTGATGGTTAGTGGTAGGACTTTCACAGGTGATATGTGCATATTCTGCAGTTCGTGTTTGCATAAGATGATCTTTGCTGGAAGGAGGTCCGAGTTAGCAGTAATGTTATCATGTTGTTTGAACTCTATTTCATGAGTGCTAATCTTTTGATGTTTTCTTCCCACTTTTTAGTTTTGATTTGTTTGAAATTCCAGCTTGCTATTGTTTGAGTATCTGTATTCAGGGTCTTGAAGTCTTTAAAGTTCTACTGACAATCGGATCTATGTATTGTAGTTTTTTAACACCGAACCATACGCATGTGACCCTTCATCACTTCCAAAGTATCCTCCTACCAAAGAAATGGATGCCAAGCGACGTGATGATGAAGCACGCAGGTTAGATTTTTGGGCTTTCTTGGTTTATTTTCCCTTAGGTATAGGTCTTTTTTTCTTCTCATTTTCTTTGCCCACATTCATGTAATCACCCTTGGTTTCCATATACTATTGAATACTTAATAATTTCATCAGCAATGCGTAGAAAGGGGCATGGTGTGATTTGTGTCTATTGAACATAATTGTTGAATACATGCAATTGACTCTCTTTATGTTGAATCTGTTTGAACTTTGGAAGTTGGAAGAACTTATTACTCCTGGCTTGTGGGAGCATAGAGTAGTTTAGAGTAAATTGTTTTCTTCATAGGAACTTTGCATAATTAGTTTGAGATGTTCATTCAGGTTAAGAGCTAATAACAAAGCTCAAGGTGATCCTGGAAAGAAAGTCAGGACACGGGATCGTGCAGCCAGGGCTATGCCTGCTCCTGAGGCCAATGCAGAACTTCAGACTAATCTTGATGTATGTATTCACCTTTGTCTCGTTCTTGTGCCATTTGTTGTCATTCTGCCACAATGGTGCCTAAAATCCTTTAGTTATTTTCATTTAATTCTAGATCAATAGTCTCTTCTTAGGGTGTGTTTTGATTCCAAAGATAATGCAGTATTTTGCATTAAATGTTAAGCTTTAATGCATCAATAATACATTATCTTGGGTAGTTTAAACACCATGCGTTTTATTTATACATTGGGGCAATAGTAACTTGATGCATTTGGATTGCACTTGATAATGCATTATAATGTATGATAATGCATTCCAAATGAATCCTAAGACTTCTGCACCAGAGTAAACCTGTATAGAAGTATGTCAACCTGTATAGAAGTATGTCAAAAGGGGAGATATGATTTCAGTTGTTGAAAGTGTTTAGAGCGTTTCACATTGTGAATGTTCTTGTCGAAAGATCTCTGATTAACTTCTTTAACAGAGACGACGTTTGATCACGCATTCAAATGCAAAGAGCAAGAGCGAGAAGTTTCCCCCACCCCACCAGGACGCAGCGCTGGGCTACTCTCAGCACATTGATCCCTCAGTCGTCCCGCCCGACATCCCTTACAGTTCCACTTCCCTTGTGTACTCCAAAGCCCAAGGAGATGGCTGGTCCGGCCCATTGGTCGACCCGGCCTCAGCTGGTGGGCCCAGGAGGAAAAAGAAGTCTTCAAGCAGTTCAAGAGGCAGAGCAAAATGAAACTCATAAGCTTGAAGTCTGAATCTTTGCTTTCTCGAGGAGGTTACAAAGGAAGTGAGAAGATGAAGTCGTCGTATAAGTTGTATTTAGAGATACAGTTGATTAAATATTTTTTTCCGGGGTGGTATTTCTGCTGTATTCTGTTTCCTTCTCAAAGATAAGAAAGAAAATTCTCCTGTTCCTTTTTTTTGTTTTTCCAATGCAATCCCGCTCTTTATATATGTTAGTGACAAAGATCATATGATGTGTTGTATATTTCATTTTGCTCTTCCTTTGTTAAAGATGTTATTATTTTTTGAGATATGATCATGGGCTCAGGTATATTAATACTTTTTTTCCCTTTTAATCTTGTGGAATGTTTACATTTCGTTGACGCCATTATAATTGACACAGCAGGGGGGAAGGGAAAAATAGTGCCTTGTATATCAACAAACAGTGTGGCAAAAGCTATATTCTAATCCAAGACAACCAATTAGTCCTATCAAGTCAATTGTTAGTTAGTATTGGCGTTCTAGGCAACCTATTTCTTGAAATGTTCGCTTCCCAAATTGACAGCAACTTGTCGTTTGCTGCTTCAGATTTGCGGCCAAGAACAAGTCAGCATATTATTTCCCTTAAAAATGACACAAGATATCTAACAAAGACTTCGACACTCTAAATAATGTTCTTACTGTAACTCGAAAAAGATTTTCTCTCATGGATGGATAGCGAACATGTTTGGTGGGTGTGAGAAATGTAAAATGAACCCAACTGCAAGAGGCAAACGGCTGTGCCGATACTGACATATAAATCAAGCCACTGAAATATCCAGCAAATGATTAGAAAATCAATAGCCTCATTAATAGTACGACAATGTCATCAACAAGTGCAAATTTTATTTACATCTCCAACGAAGAATCCAAATGTTCACTTACGTTGTTACAAAGAATGAACACGGAATTGCTAATAATATTACAGTAAACTCCACCGGAAACTTGAAGGACTCACTCACCTAGAGTCTCTTTCCGGTTCGTTGTCCAAACAAAACCCGGCCCATCCGACCTGGGGCCCGCAACCGACCTATAAACATACAGATTCTCGACGGCACACTTATCCGACCTATCCTCCGGAGGCCCTCTCTCGTCAATCACCTCAACATTCAACCTCGGGTGCTTCTGACCGAGCAACTTACAAGCTCGGTAACTCACAAGGCACGACGACATCCAAAGGGATCGCATTGTCTCCAGCTTACCAGCATTTGCCAGCAAGGCTCCATCCCCAAACGGGCAATCCCTAATTTCCAACTTCTTCAGATTAGTACATCCTGAGAGAATGTGATCCAGCCCTTGATCAGTATTTCCAGCAAAAGCAAGGGACAACATCTCGAGCTTCTTCCCGTGGGTCCCGATGTACTCGAACAGCGTGTCAGTTATGAGGCCGCCAAGCGAGAGGCGTTTTAGGTTTTTGCAGTGCTCGACGATGGCGCCGAACCCGGCGTCAAGAGGCTCGTTGGTTTGGTAGTCAGGGAGCTGAGGCTCGATTATGCAGAGTCTGAAGTGAGTTAGGTTTGGCCTGTTCTTGGCAATTGTGACAAGGGCAGCGTTTGTCATTTGGCGGCAGAAGTAGAGAATAGAGTGAAGCTTAGGGCAGCCCATGGCAACAGAAACAAGGCCTTGCTCAGTGAGAGAGACATCTGGGTCTGCATCATATGGGTCAGAAGGGAACACCCTTAGCTCTTGAAGCTCTTTGCATGATGCAGCTAGCTCCTCCAGGCCACCGTCTTCAATATAATCCAGTACCTGTCAATTTCGTTCGGGTTTACAGTTAGTTTTTAGTAAAAACGAGCATAACACCATCATCCAAAAATATTAATATATCAACTATTAGTAGACTATCACCAATTTCTATTGAAAATTCTTAAAACATGCCTCTCCGAGTAGTGCAAAATTTTGTTGGCATTAATTAAATTAAAAGGCGAGACCGGGACAAAAGTTAAGATGCTTACCCAGAGGCGCTGAAGATTAACACAATTGCTCAGTAGTTTGATAAGATCAGGGCAATGAATGGTGGCATAACTCAAGTTGAGAGAAGTGAGGCTAGAGCAGACAGGGTAGATGGATGGTAAATAAGAGGGGACAACATCCCAGAGCCCAGAGAGGCTTTTGAGTTTCTTGCACCCAACAAAGGCCTCGGAAAGTTTTGTAAGGGCTTGTGGGCAGGGCTCCATCATGAACAAGCCAGTGCCCAAATCAACCATCTGAGGGGCTTTTAATAGGAAGTTTGCAAGCTTGTCCAGCGGAAAAGCTCGATTGACTCGAAGTGACTTTAGGTTAGGACATCTCCCCACTAAACGCTCCAAAGTGGAGAACCGTAGCTCAGATTTGAGGCAGGAAACATTAAGACATTCCATTGATGTGTAGGAATCTGGAAAATGAGATATCCAATTGCCTCCAAGATCATCTACTTCACTCTCACACAAGTCAAGTGTTGTCAAGTTCCTGCATAATTTCATAAGAAACATAAAAAGAAAATCAGAATAAAATAGCAATTAACAGACGACTAATCCCCTACATTTTCTTAATTGTTAACCAACCATTTTAATGAATCTACAAACAATATTTTACATTACTTTAAAGATCCAAATAATTGAGCAAAATTAGTGTGCAACCACAGAGTGTTGTTCTTTGCGCATAACATTTCTGACTGAAAAAGGGTAGCACATTTTGTTATCATTCTTGCAACTAATGGAATTCTAGTGGGAAGGAAAAGCAGCATGTTGAGAGTGCAGAGAGAGGGAAAGACATAGGCATGAAAGCATATTTAAGTTTTTTTAAAGAATCCAAAAAGAACCACTGATATCCAGAAGGATCCATCCAAAACAATGGCAAAGGATATACAACATCAGTGGTCCATATCAAACCAAAAGAAGATAAAGAAAAAGCAACAACTAACAGTGACTTTTCCATGCAGACCCAACTCAGGAACCAAAAAGTAAGACACAAAATTCGGAATCCAAAGAACCAATTCTAATAACGGAAGAATGCTTCAAGATTGAAGACGAATAGTAGCAGGAAGAATAATCTCATGCCTGTATTTACCATTCACAAATTTCCAACAGCTTTTGGCATGACATCTCATAGTCAGTCCAGGTAAAGAAGAGCTCATTATATAACTATATAGTGCCCATCAATAGAGCATAGTATATAATCAAATGAAAGCCACAAAAGAGAATATACATGTTACTGAGACTCCAAAGTCCAAAAGTAAAGTGTAGAGACAATCATCTAATAGCAGCTGATTATTGACAAACTGATAGAAAGTTGGTATGTAAAGAATCCAGTGGTCCAGCTAACCATAGAGTAGTACTAATTTAAATCATTTTGACGCCCATTATCACATGCCATTAACCTCCAAAGATATAATGCCAGCAAATAGGCCTCAGTCTCATAAAGACACCATGAAAAGCTACTTTTAACTAACGAATTCCCCTTAACTAAGCCAACAGCACTGATCAAGAATTGGAACCCAAATATGGCCATGTATCCAAACCCACAAGAAAGATTATCAGCAGAAATAAAAACTCCGGATGCAGAAACTGAAATGAGGGCAAATGTTGCTTCCAATTTTATCCTAAGATCTATGTCAAACACCAGGTTTAAGCAACAAAATAAGCACTAATAATACTCATAAGAATAACAGATTTAAAATTTTGCGGATTTAAAAGGGAGAGTATGGTAATTAATCAGAGACCTGCAATTGGCAGCAATGGAGGCCAAGCCATCGGTAGAGAAGCCTTCACAGTAACACAAAACCAAAACCCTAAAATTCTTAAACTTCTTCCCAATCAACTCCAAAGCCTCGTCGGTAACCACCATCCTCTTCATCCGGAGCTCCTCCAGCGACGGGTAGGCCTCGGCGAGCGCCAAGATCCAGGGGAAAGCGTGGCCGCCCCATCCTTCGGGTACGAGGTTGTAGTCGGCAAAATGGGGCTTCCCCTTGATAGTGAGAGATCGGACGTCTCTGAACCGCTGGATCAAGATGGCAGGGCTAACGGCATAGCAGTTGCCAATGAATACGCGGCGGCGGCACCAGCGTTCAATCTCGTACCACGATTTGCACACCAAGGAAGCGGAGTTGCGGTCTGCGTGGGAGTCGATGAAGGAGAGTACGTGTTCTAGAACCTCCTCAGGGAACGAACGCCTCATTTTGGGACTTGCTTCCCCCTTTCTTACAGGAGGAGAAAGAGAAGGGGATCTAGATCGGAAGGATTGGAGGTGCACTCAAATGGATCTGAAAGCAATCAGCTAAAATTAGGCATACAGCTGATCTGATAAGCTCCAATTGCAATTATAGAGGATAATAAATTGAGGAAAGAGGGAGATTGCGTGCACGAGGAGCTCAATAGGAGAGAGAGGGAGTTAGGGCTTAAAGAAAAGTCAGAGGGATAGATCTGATAGGAGAAAAAGGAGGACGATCTGAGCAAGTGAGAGAGAGGGAGAGAGATGAGTGAAAGAGATAGCAACTGAATTGAGTTTGACCCTTTATAGCCAAGGAATAAAGCACGAAGAGAAAGGGGAGAAATCGCAAAAGTGAAGTTTTTGGGGTAAATTGTCAAAATGAGTGGGAGGAAAAGTAGAGATTGGAGGCGAAGTTAAGAGGAGTAGACCAAATCCGAGATGAAGAAGAGAAGAAAGGAGAAGGGAGAGATTGCGTCAACCAGATTGATTACTTGCAAAAGACGAACAAGTAATGATTTTTAGCCGGCCAGCCGCTATGCTCCTATCTTCTTCTCCTCCTCCTCCTCCAATGCAATCATTGAATTCTTCGTTTCGTCGAGCTCCTTCAATGGCGGATTGTAGTTTGTAGAGAGAGAGGAAGAAGAAGATAAACCAGAAGAAGGGGGAGAAGTGATTGGTAGGTGGTGGATGGATGGGTTGTACTTGGCAGTGTTCAGTGTGAGGTTACAACAACAATACTTATCTACTCCCTTTGTTTTTTCCAATTTTCCTTTTCCTTTTTCCTTTTTCTTTTTTGAATGCTTTTGGAACTTACAAGGTACTGTAAAATCTATTACTACTGCTACTGGAGTACTTTTTAATGATTGATAATCTCATCTCATTTTCCATCTCTACCTCTCTTTTCATTATTTTTTACTCCCTCCGTTTCAAAATAGTTGTCCATATAGACAATTTTTCTTGTTTCACAATAGTTGTTCATATAATAATTTTTTCCATTTATACCCTTAATAATTACACCACACTAAACATATACTTTTTCCAAAGTAACTTTTTGGAGTAGAAAGTACCACTTTATAGGGGTATTTTTGGAAGAATTTTTCCCTCTTAATATATGTGCACTTTTGTCTATGAACAACTATTTTGAAACGGAGGGAGTATTTACTTCCAAGTCTTCAAGGCAAGACGACGACGCATGCTATTTCGCCATCGCTAGGCTACTACTACAAACAAGAGATAAAAAGTAAAAACTCAACTGTTCGGTTTACTTTTGCACCAAAAAAACTACTTTTCATGGCCCAAAGCTTTAATAATAGTTTCTTCTTCCTTTTTTTTTCAAATTTAATACAACCAAAAATAATTTAAAGTAGCCTGTAGATTTTATTAAAGGTGTATAAACGAACCACATACTTGCCATCTTCTTAGTGGGGTCAACAATGATGTTTATGGTGGAAAAATACACCCCTCTCCTTTAATTTTGATTGGACGTGGTGTCCTAATTTTATAGCAAAAGTGAATGGTAAATATTAGTATAAATTATTACCTTTTTTGTTAATAGTAGTATCAAAACATTAATCAATTCGTTTTTTTTTTGGTTAAAACATTAATCAATTCGTTAGCTACAAATTATTTAACTTTACTACGTAGTACATGTAAAACAAAGCCAAGCTGGTTGAAAATGTCAATGCTCATAATTTACAATTTAATATCATTACTTGTACATAAAAATAATGATAAATAATCGTTTTAATTTCGCTAAGTAAGCCTTGTGAGTTCTGTCATTTTTTTTTTTTGGCAATCAAAAAGAAAATGTAGTTCTACTAAAAAAAAAGAAAAAGAAAATGTAGTTGAAAATGTAGATGGTAATTTAAATATGATTATGTTTGAAAATATGTACTCCCTCCGTTTCAAAATAGTTGTTCATAGACAAATTTGCACACATATTAAGGAAAAAAAATTCTCCCAAAATTACCCTTATTAAATGTTACTACTACTCCTAAAAGTTGCTTTGGAAAAAGTGTATATAATTAAAGTGGTGTAATTATTAGGGGTATAAGTGGAAAAAATTTATGTATGAACAACTATTGTGAAACAAGAAAAATAGTCTTTATGAACAACTATTGTGAAACGGAGGGAGTATATAATTAATCAATGACAGATACCAATCATGTGTCGTTATCTTGATGTATATACAATCGCACAAATCATTGCAGTGATAATAATAAAATAATTAATATGCAGCGTGACGTGATAAGAAGTGGAGGACTGACTAGCTGTTCACTTCCATGCATCACATGATATCACGTTGGATTGGAAGCCCAACATTCAATATATGGGCCATCCACGATTTGGGCCTCAACACTGGGCCGTTCATGTACCGGGCCTTGGCCCTACATATCATTAACTTCTTTTTCAATCAATCACACTACTTATCTCCATCTTCTTCTATAATTAATTTCCTCCTCGTCTTCCTGTACCATTTCCAGCTTCAGGAACATTTAAAATCACAAACACTTCCCTAGTAGTAATTTTTTTTCCATTTTTGTTCAATTAATACTCATTCCAAAGTCCTTCGATATTTTGTTTTGTGAATGCTAAGATATTAGGTATTCAATGTGAAATCGTACAAACATATTAAAAAATAAAAATAAAAACCTTTTTTTTACAGGTTTCTAAGGACATCGTGTCATTTTTTTATGTCAAGTATATGTGCCAGTTGGATTGTTTTAAAGAGAGAGTCCGTTGTACTTTACAAATTTGCCCCGAATCAAGAGGGTAACGTGGCGCAAGGACGAAGCATGTGCTCGGAATTAATACACCGCGATGTAGGGTTTGTCCCTCCTTCAACTTCTTACAGTAGATCTTAGAAGAAGAACAAAAAGATATATAGTTGAAGATTCGGGAAAGCTTATCCTTTGAAGAATTTGAATGCCAATCCCCGACATAAACAATCTAGGAGACTCTTCCACCAAAAAATAAAACAATCTAGGAGACTCTACACGTATCCTTCTCTAACCTATGTTATATTTTTTATCTACACAGTGTAGTACGGAGCATAGATTTTGAGTAATTTCTTTTGAAAAGTCAACCCTTTTTTGTCAAGCATTTGATTCAGAAAAAGCAAAATGTTACTACGTAGTATATTAATTTGTACATGCTAAATTGCTAATTAATCTCTTATATATGGAAATCAACTGATCGAGATCACTTACATGATCATGTACATGTACCATTAAATTGGGTAATGGAAGGTGAGAATGTTAGCTAGCCTAACACAGCTTGGTATAAATTAAACGACGAAAAGTGATCAAAAGATTTTGACTGGAAGTTTTGACTAGCTAGCTAAGCTAAGCTATGAATGAACAAGTTTTATGAATTGAAATTAAATTAGCTAGCAGTCTAACACCGTGACATTTCGTACTGTCGCAGCTAAACAAAGTTGCTGGTTGTGTATATAAAGCCTCAACTTAACGAGCCTAACATTCATCGCCATTCTCGTTACCTTCTTCGATAGTCTACATAAGATACAGAGAAAGTACGTATCTCGGTCGTCGGTTTCTCCATCCATCTCCGGCCAAGCTCCAAAATGGGACCAGGTGGACCGGGAGGCCCCCCTGGACCGCCCGGTTATGGCCCCCCTGGACCGCCCGGTTTTGGCCCTCCTGGACCGGGTCCGGCTCCTTTTCCATTCTTCGGAGGCCTCTGTGACTGTATTGGTTCATGGTAAGCAGCAAACCATTCACTCCGTAGCTTTACTTTTTATAGAATAACCTTCTCATACAAAAATTTATGCTCTCAATTTCATATTGTCATAATTAAGTTGCTTCTTAAAACTATAATTTCGTATCATAATAATAATAATATGTAATGCTTCGGTTTCTAATAGGTTTTTATTGTTAAGTTTTTGCAAGGTTAATGTAATGATGGTTTTTCTAATCTATGTCCTAAGGGCACATGATAAGCATACTTATTCAAGAATTAAAACCCTAAAAGAAAAATAATAAACCCTTTTTAAAAATTAGCTAATCCTAAATAAATACAAATCAACTAATTATGTCCATTTTAGAGCATAGGTTAGAAAAATCGATGTAATAATACCATGTTTACAACGTATGATAATTGCTTACTAATTTTAATTTTTTTAAAGCGTTCATACCTTCCAAAATAGAGAATACAGTTTTTAAATAATTTTTTATATTTAACTGATTAGCATGTGCACATGTGTACACACTATTACTAATAATTCTTGCTAAAATTATAGAAACAAAATATTAACAATAATTGTTACTGTCAAACCTTAATAACATAAGACGATACCCATAAACTATACAGAGTAATAGCTAAAAAGGTTGAAAAGACAAATCAGTATTTTTAATGACCCCCTCAAGACTGCAGTTTGGTTTTTAAAAAAATTCCGATGTCATTAAGATATTTTAAAGGAGGTCTGATAAATAATAAAGTACTTTTTCTTGTTGAGAGATAAATTAGCCGCATTTTTTCCTTTAAAATCATCCCACTTTATTTTTTCTCTTCGGTGATAGAATCGCCTGGAAAAAAAATTCACATATTAACTTGATGACGAAGTTCATATTAAGCATTCCTAAGTTGATCCAATCTCACACTTATTTTCAACTTACTTTCTAATGAACATTGTGCGGAAGAATGTAGACATGCAATAACATATTATGTATGGAGGCATATCATGTGCGGAAGATGTCTACATTAGACATCCGAAAAATTGACCCTTTTTACCTCCAACGAAAAAACTACCTTGTTGTTCACCGGAACTCATGTATAATGTTTCCAATTTTTTTTAAATACCAAACTATCTTGAGTGGGTTATTAGAAATACCAATCTATCTTTTCGGTCTAACTAAGCGCTTCCTATTAAACACACAAAAAAAATGTTTCTTGTATTGCTATTTTAATTTGTGTTATTCGGACGTGACAGTTTGAGCTTCTTATGTTGCTGCTGGTTGCTACAAGATTGTTTTGGAGGCCCAATGGGCCCACCTCCTCCCGGTCCAATGGGCCCGCCTCCTCCATAAAGCTGGGATATACACAAAAGCTCTCCCCCGTTTATGGTTATGTAAAACACAATTAATGTTTAAAACTAGCTAGCCTCTTTATCTTTAATCATGCATTTGTGACGTGTGTCGCTAATATTATCACATGTGGACTATTTCAAACTTCAACTACTTTTGTATCAATTCTTTTTAACTACTTACCATGCATGGTGGTGTTATGTATTCGTTTTAGGGCTCGTTTATCAATTTATTTATAATCTATTATAATTAGAGTGGTCAAAACTCGACATGACAATTTAATTCGAATTGTCCGAAATTTTTAGGTTTAAAACCCGCCACAAAAATTAATGGGTCATAGAAAGACTCTGACCTTATTGGGCTGAAACCCAAAACCTGATAGGTATCGAGTTATTGTTTTTGAATTTCAAGTTGGGTTAGTAGATTCTAATTTAAGAGAATTTTCATAATGGATTATTAGTGTTGGAGATAGTACAATAGGAGCGCCTAATGATGGAGAAGCAACAATAAAATTTTTAAATGATTTATTAACTAGTTGAATCCCCGTGATACTTACGGGATAATTTTAATAAAGATTATACAATATTATGATATTAATATAAAATTTAAAACAATGGTATATAATATCTTAATAAAAATTATGTAATTTATAAAAAATCTTTAAGATTGTGCCCCATATTTCATCAACATATAGATAAAAAAATTATATAATTGAAGCCCAAGTCTTGTTAAAAGTATCTTTTCTCAAAATTAAAATATATCAACATAAAAAATTTATAATTTTAAATTATATCATTATATAGATATAAATTTTGTATTTAGATCCCAAGTCTTGTTAAAAGACAAAAAAAAATATATGAAGATCCTAAATCTTGTATCCATAGATAGAAAATTATAACATAAAAAATTATATAAAGATGTTATCTATTTAGTATATATAGAAAAAATACTATAAGTTGTTACAAAATTTATTAAAATATAATTTCACATTAATCTATTCAAAAATGCCACGTAGCGCAAATTTTACAACAGACTTGGGTTCTGTTTTATAATGTATTAGGGTAGATTAAAGAGACAACGCATCCAATTGTATCAATAGTTGAATCTATATACCCTTCAATTGATGATAGCATGAAAGATTCTAAGTACTTTGAGGAAAGAACCATCCTTGCACCTACACATGAAATTGTAGAAAAAGTTAATAATTATATTATGTCCTTACTGCTTGTAGAAGATAAGGTATATTTGAGCTTAGATAGTATTTGCCTGACAGATGGAAATAACCAAGATGATGGCGATCTATATTCAATTGAGTATCTCAACACTATTAGAATCTCTAAAATTCCAAATCATTGCCTTAAGCTTAAGGTGAGAGTGATTGTCATGTTACTCCCTAATATTGATCAATTTAATGGAATTTGCAACGATACACAATTAGTCATCAACACAACATTGAGGTTGAGGCTAAGATCATTTATGGCACAAACATTGAATTAAAGGTTATAATTTCCCACGTGCTTCTTACGCCTTCCAACATTACATTGCCTTTTAAGTTACGACACGGGTAATTCCCTTTCATTGTCTATTTTGCAATGACAATCAACGAAAGACATAACCGACCTCTTTCACGAGTTGACTTATTCCTTCCAAGGTCGATATTTATCCATGGACAACTTTATGTTGCATTTTCAAGGATCACAAGTAGAGATGGGTTGACAACTTTGATTTGTGATGAAAATACCAACACTTCAAATAAGCTGAACAAATCCTAAAACCCTATTTGTTGATTAATAAACTGAAATAGGAACAATATCAAAAGGGACAAACCCCAATTGAGCCAATCTCAAGGAGAAGAATCTCCAAGAGCCCAAAGGCAAATGCCTTAATCCTTTCTGATATTTTATGGATACCTTTCTCTCAGCTACACATACGTACTTATAGCTACTAGTTTGGCATCCTAACAACCCACAAGACTGTTGGCTCTAACAAACTCCACACAAAAAGACACCCATGCCCTTCATAACTAACCCATTTGTATTCTATTATAGGGCTCTTCCATATTTCCTATTATATTATGCTTAACCATATTTGTTTCCTAACAATGACACCCTTCTTTCAAACAACCTTGTCCTCAAGGTTGTGTTCATTTTAACTGACTTGAAATGAGATGGATTGTGCACCCAAATAAGCCTCAAATTGTAACATTTAGAGCAATGCAATCGTTGATATCCAGTTATGTAAGGACCCTGCTTCTGCAAGTCTGCAACCTCCCAACCTGCCATTTTCTTGGTGATTCAGCTTGCAACTCCAGGTCATAATAAGAGAATGAGAGTTGTAACTCTTCTTGTTGTAAGAAACGTTTTCCCAGATAGCAGTAGATGTTTTTCTTTCATGCACATGCATTTGAACTTTGAACATTCTTCGTTCATCTTTATATGCTAATTCAGGAGGACAATGAGAGTGATAGAAAAGATCAACCATCTGATTAGCTCCATGATTCCCTTCCACTTGTTTATTACCTTCTTGTTCGACAAGACAATCAACCTCACAAACAAGCTGTCCACAAATTGTAAAGTTCCTATCAGTTTGCGTTATATCCTCACTAATCAGCTTGAATTCCACATAAACTGTCACTGCTGCCCTAATCAAATCCTCAAGACTATAATTGAAAGCACACCTAGATACAAACAACCCTGGAGATTGGAGAAATAGGCGCTCGCCTTGGTCGTCCCCAGGAGCTTCCCTTCTTCCGCTCCACTGGCAAGAGTTGCAATCCACTGTGTTGTTGAAGAACAAAGAAGGGTTACAAGATCAGATTGTGAGAGTGGTGGAGGCTCTGCTGGTGGAAAGTCAAAACCCCACCTTTTAACATAGCTGCCACCTTCCTTGAGAGATATGAATGCCCTTGCCGACCCATTCAAACAAGCTTTGTCCTAAAGGCTATTTTTGGAAGCTAAAGGAAATACCAAAGGCTCTAAGAATTGATGAAAACGACTATCACCGGGGTCCTTGTCGGCGGCATCTTCCTTGCCGGATATATGGACAAAAATAAGGCAGGGAATGGAAAGAGAATCAGAAGCGGTGGGGCTGAATTCTAACCTCAAAAGATCCAAGGGAAATTCCGATGGTCGAGGAGGTGGTTTAGTCGTTGGCTGCAGCGGCGACTCAAGGCATCGCCGTTGACTATTGAATTCGAGGGTAGTTGGAGGTAGAAGATGGTCGCCCTTGGTTTTAAATCTTGCCCCATAATGAGTTCAGAATCTATTAAATTTGATTTGGACCAACTAAATGGGCCTAAAGATGCTGCTAGTGAAGGCCCAACAAGTTTATGCTCCATTTTCCATCTTTCAAACTCAAAGTCATTTAATATATCCCTGAGCCAAGGTGATGGGCCTATGGGTTTTTGATCTGGACCAGCTTTGGATCCAACTTGATCCGTATCCATTACCACGAGAAAAACAGGCTCTTGCCCATGAAACCCTACAACCTACACAACTTTTCTGAGTATACCTCACGCGCCGCCTTTTTCACTCTTTTCTGAATTTTCTCGAATTCTCTCGCTAGTTCCACGATGAGCATCTTCAAATTGCCATGGTCGACGACAACCTTCACCTTCTTTTGCGTTTGTTTCGACTTTATTCTGACCCATCTTCTCGTTGATACTTCCATCGATCTGACAAGCCGATTCTATGTTGATTTCCTCTTCACTCTGTCTGGTCCGAGATATTTGATTTCCACCCCAAAGTCGTCCTCAAGTGACTGCACTTTTACGGATTCGAGTTCCACTCTATCCTCGGGTACGATGTATCTTCTAATTCCATCTTCAACCTTGCTCTCATTTCCTTCGGGCAGTATTCCTATTGAAATTCTGACTGCCGATGAGTTCTCCATGGCGAGAGTCCCGTCTATCAGTGACTCTTCCTTGGACTCGTTGCCTTCTTCATGCATGAGATCTCCTAGCCCAACTTATACTACTGGGCCTTCCATGGCATCAAAAGATTGAAGTTCATCAACTGCAATTGCATCCTCTTCGATCTCTTTCAAATCCAATCTCAAGGAAGTGGTCCAACACTCCACTTGCTCTTGATAGGTAGTTGTAATAACCGCTATTTTTATATAAAAAGAAACGATTAAATTTTTTTATTTAATTCTCTAAAATAGAGGGTTTATTCTTTATAATGATTTTCACAATATAAATTTAAAAGTTGTAAGACTTTAGCATTTTGGCAAATAAAAATTTAAATAATTAAGGTTAAATAATATTTCAATATTAAATACACATTTAAATTAAATTTTAAAAATACGCTGAATGGGACAAAAATAAAAATCGGAGAGGTGGAACTCAAACCCATGACCTCTTGCATTTTCCAAACTAGCAACACTCCTTAATTCCACTATGCTATAGTAACTTTCTATCAACTTAATAATTTTAAATCCTCTTATTCTCTTCTTCCCCCTTCTTGTTAGAAAGACTAACAATGGTGGATTTTTTATTTGACGTTCAATCAATCCCCTTCATTCTTCCACCTTCCCCTTCAACCAATCATCCTACATGCACCACCACCCCTTTTCTCCAATTAAAATCTTCTCCATTTGAGCAAGCCACCATGGAAGAAGGTCTACAAGCTTCAATCTTCCACTTTATAAAGGGGTTGTTAGCAAGGTAAAAAACACACAATCAATCTTTCCTTTCTAACTCAAAAGTTGTCCAAATTAATGCCATAAAATCCCAGAATTTTACTCATTTTCAGTTTGCCTAAATCTAAATTTTCCCATTAAAATCTGATTTTTTACACACAAAATTTCCAAAACCCTATCTCCCTTGGCCACCCACCACTGCCGACCACTGGTCGGAACTCCACCGTCCGCGCGCGGGGCCGCGCCGCCCAAGAGCTCGCCGTTGCCGCCCTCCAACCTCCGGTGATGCTGGTGTGCGTGGAGGCCATCGTCGTTCTTTCCCAGCCTCTGTCCTAGTGTGGAATAGAGAAGAAGATGATATGGGGCTATTTCTTTTGGGGTAATTTTGGGATAATTTTTAGGCCCATATGTCTAAAACTAAGCCATCAGATTTTTATTAAAAGAAAAAAGGAAGGAGAACCTAAAAATTCACCTGTCTCGATTTCCGTGCCAATTCTTGTCCCGTATCGCTCGGTATAATTTCCCAACTTATATTTTAATTATAAATTTTTATAAAATAATTTTTTTTCACATTTATATGGTATTTACTTATTTTAATTGAATAAAACTAGCTTGCATGTTAGTTTATAAAATAATGTCCCTAGACCATGGAAATCCTTTTTAAATAAAATAATGGTATTTTTATCATTAAATCATATACATGGAAAGTGTAATATAAATAATATTTATATTCTATTGGAAGTTATTATAAATATAAAAAAGATCTAAGTTGTTAGGAAAGATAAACCAATTTTATTAATTCCCTTGTACATAAACTATAATTAATATTATGCATGTTTATTTTGATAAAATAAATCTCAATGGACATGGAAGACCTTATGAATAAAATAATGGGTTTAATATCACTAGTCTTATATACTTGGAAAGAATAATATTAATAGTATGACTACAATTTTGGAAAATTACTACATAAAGAAAAGAGTTAGAACAAGTATTAGAAAATAATATAAAAAGTTTGCTTTATAAAGTATATTATAAACTTAAAAATATGTGAATAAGATATGGTAGTCATAAGATATATATTATGATTAAAATATGAAATAAAAGGCATATGGGGAAGAAGATTAAAGTTGTAACATCCCGACCAAAGTGCATACGTCATTTTGCATTCATATAATATTAGTAGCATATGCATGGTATATTGGAATGATATATAGTGAGTTTTTAAAAATAATATCTATTTTCTAATTAAGTTTATTATATTTTAAAAAGTTTTTAACTAAAAGTTAATTAATAATTATTTTAGGGTAAAGTTTGTAGTAAAGGAAATTTGAGGATGAAAATTGTAGTTTTTTACAAAATTTGGCCAACTTCCACGCCGACCTTACAACATGATATTTTCATAGAACTTACATAGATATGAAAAGCTACAGAGAGAATTCGAGAGGAGAAAAGGAGAAAAAAAAAGTAAAGATTTGATTTTTATTGGATCTGGTACAAGATCTTATCTATCGGGTTTTAATCCTAAAGTACAAGTGTGATTTGGTAAGTTTTTAATTAGTAAATGGTTTATCTTGATTTTCCTAATTTTTCCATATCTAGATCTACAGTTGATTTTGATTGGAAAATCAGTCGATTTATAGTTCTCAAAGGGTGTTTTCGATATTGGATTTATATTTGGTAAAAGATTTCAGAGTGATTTTAGGGTTTCTCTTTGTAATGATTTTAGGGAGCCCCTTGATCAAGTTTTTCAGAAAGGTTTGAACTCGAAAAATGTTCTTCTATATATATAGTTTATCGGTGTCAAGTTTTAAAGGATTTGGAATTATGCACAAGAATTTATAATGCATACTGACATTTCATTGCATTTGGGGTTAAAGTTTGTAAGAGTAAATAGGTTGTTTTTGCATTGGGTTATATATAGGAGCACGAGTCATAGATCGTGGTCAAAGAGAAAGGGAAGATATATAGTATCTGTCTTGAACGGGTGAGTATAGACTGGAGATTCAACCATATATGCTATATGTGCTATATGGATATTTGTGCTATATGAGCTATATGTTCTATATGTTCTATATGGATTATATGGATATATGTGATAGCTTTGAAAATTTCCAGAGTTGTTTGCACAAAAAGTATGATAATGATGGAATATGATATATGATTACAAGATGCATTTGATTGCATAACATATTGCAATGAGATTAAAAGAACCTGTGACTGTCTTGCCCTGAACTTTAATTCAAGAAATTTTCGGATTTCTTTGTTAAAACGACCTACGGGTCATACAGGACCTACGGGTCAATATTCTGGAGATCTTCGAATTTCTTTGCTAAAGGGACCATAAGAGTCCATATATAGTAAACCCGGGGCAGATTCAGGCTTGAACAGTTCACAGAATAATAAATCGGATACATCAACATTTGCATTTGCATAGTAAATTCCTATATGACATATGTATAATATGTATGTATATGTACATGGACTAAATGTTTGACTCTGTGCAAAATAATTGATGATAGTTTACATTCACTGAGTATGCGACTCACGTAAATCGCAAAACAATTTTTCAGGTTCAATTAGATTTTACTGACATGTGTCTCTATTAGAGGTCACATTCATACAGGTCGGCCGGCTCAAGTTCTAAGCAACCTTCTCCTCCTCATTTTGCATCATAGACATATGTGTTGTAAACAGAAGTTAGAGTGACAAATGTATTAGTATAAAAATAAAGACATATAGTTGTGTGTGCGCAACCTTTTATGGTTGTTAATGTCTGCCATGTGCTTATGTGAATAGTTGGTTTGTGTGAATTATATGCTTATATAAGAGATAAGTTTTATGAAGTATACGTCATAGGGTATAAGGGTGTCACAACTAGTTTTTGGTATCAGAGCAGGGATATGATTCTTTAGGGGCATTTTGCATTCATAAGCATATGTAATTGACATTAGAGTTGCATTTAATTGAATAGGAACATGGAAATGCATGAGCATGATGTACCAAGGAGAGAAGGTTCAGCCGTGCCACATCAGTCTATAGGAGCATCTCATACAGTACCACATGAGCATATATCTCATACACATGCACCGATAGAACAGGAAGTACAAGTACCAACTATGGGGTTTAGAGGCAGGAATTTTAAAGAGCTTCGTAAGTTGGGAGCAGTTGATTTCTATGGGACTACAGATAATGCAAAGGCTGAGACATGACTTAAGAGAACAGAGAGAGTATTCGGTATGATGAGATGCACAGAAGAGGAAAGGTTTGATTTCTCAGTATCACTTCTACAGGGGGATGCTTTTGACTGGTGGGAAACTCTTTCACCTGCTACAGTAAAATGTCCAGTTCTTACATGGGAAGATTTTCTCACTGTTTTCAAAGATAAGTATATGCCAGAGGTATATCGAGATGCAAAGCAGATGAGTTTTTATCTCTCAAGCAAGGAAATATGTCTGTGGCTGAGTATGAAGTTAAGTTTACCCAACTATCACATTATGCAGTTGCCAATGTGGCAACACAGAGAGATAGATGCAGGCGTTTTGAAGATGGATTGTCCTATAATATCCAGAGTAAGATTACGCCGTGGGATCTTCTTAATTTTACAAATTTACGTACTGCAGCAATTAGAGCAGAGACATTGTTAAAGGAAAGACAAACATTCTTTCAAAAGCAAAAGAGGGAATCATCAGTTCATATGGGTGAGTCGAGTGGAAGGCCATCTAAGCGTCAAAGTTTTTCCTCTCCAACACCAACATTTGGCAGAGGTGGCTCAAATAGTCAAAGAGGTGGAAATAACTCGACTTTTGGACTTGGTGGTGATAGAGGACCAGGGATGATAGTACAGACACGACCTATGTGTACTTGGTCGATCTCATATGGGAGAGTGTCGAGTATTAACTGGAGGGTGTTTTACCTGTGGACAACTAGGTCACTTTTACAAAGAATGTCCAATTAGACGAGAACTGGAGGAGCAGCATCTAAAACCACTGTACAAAATGTTCAATCAGAAGCACAAGTATGGAGTTATGGTAGAGGTCATGAAAGAGGTCAGAACATGAATAACACTGCTAGTAGAGGAAGACCAGAAACACAAGAATCTCGACCACAGGGTCAGGCTCGAGTTTTTGCTATGTCACAACAAGAAGCATCCAAAGCACCCGAGGTTAATACTGGTAAACTTTATTTACATGATCTTGAAATACATGCATTAATAGATTCAAGATCTACTCATTCATTCATATCATCTACCATAGCATCTCAAGTGCATAAGAAACCTGAACCCTTAGATTACAATTTAGTTTATCGAGATAGTATAATACGAGTGGATACAATAGAGTTACCAGCTGATCTGATCTTGCTATTCTTGTATGAGTTTGATGTTATTTTGGGCATGGACTGGTTGTCAAGTCATCATGCTAAAGTAGATTGTTATACCAAAGAAGTAGTGATAGAATCGCTTGGGAAATCTAGAGTGATTTTCTATGGTGATAGACAAATGGTTCCTACTTGCCTAATATCTGCAACAACAACTTTTCTCATGATCAGAGAGGGATGTGAGGCATATCTGGCCCATGTAATAGACCGTATAGTTGAATGTGATGAGGTTGGAGATATTCCAGTTGTTAAAGATTTTTCAGATGTGTTTCCAAAGGATATCCCAAGATTACCACCTGATAGGGAGATAGAGTTTACTATGGAGTTAATGCCAAGCACTGCACCGATTTCTATTCCTCCATATCGCATGGCTCCACTAGAGTTACAGAAACTGAAGAAGTAGTTACAGGAGTTGTTAGACAAAGGATTCATTAGAGCTAGTGTATCACCTTGGGGTGCACCAGTTCTATTTGTTAAAAAGAAAGATGGTACCTTACGGTTGTGCATTACAGAAAGTTGAATCAGGTAACAGTGAAGAACAAGTATCTATTGCCAAAAATAGATGATTTATTTGATCACCTTCAGGGTGCAAAGGTATTTTTAAAGATAGACCTTCGGTCAGGATATCATCAATTAAAGATAGCTAAAGATGACATTACCAAGACAACATTTAGGACTCGATATGGGCATTATGAGTTTTTGGTGATGCCATTTGGTTTGAGTAATGCACCAACAACATTCATGGCTTTGATGAACAAGGTGTTTCAACCTTTTCTAGACAGATTTGTGATCGTCTTTATTGATGATATATTGGTATATTCACGAAGTAAAGAGGAGCATGCTGATCATTTGTGTACTGTGCTACAAGTCTTGAGAGAAAAACAGTTATATGCTAAATTGAGTAAGTGTGAATTCTGGTTGGATCATGTTATAGTTTTAGGACATATAGTATCTGGAAGAGGTATACAAGTTGATCCTAAGAAGGATGAAGCAATGGTAAACTAGAAAGCATCAACTACAGTTACAGAAGTTCGTATCTTTCTTAGTATGGTTGGATACTACAAACTATTAGTGGAAGGATTCTCTATTATAGCTGCACCACTCACTAAATTGTTATGAAAGAATGCTTCATTCTATTGGAATTATGCATGCCAACAGAGCTTTAATGAGTTAAAGCACTGACAGACTACAACAGTAATACTAACAATTCTTACAGGTACAAGAGGATTTGGTATTTACACTGATTCTTTATATTTGAGTCTTGACTGTGCTTTAATGCTGGATGGAAAAGTAACTGCCTATGCATCATGATAGTATCGATCACATGAAGTTTCTTATCTTGCACATGATTTAGAGCTGACAATAGTAGTATTTTCCCTAAAGATTTGACAGACATTATCTATATGGAGAAGCATTCCAAATATATACAAATCATAAGAGTTTTGATATTCATGTTTTTGGTATAGTTTTTAGTGTGTTTTCTTAGTTTGTTAGGATTAGTTTTAATAGTTTTAGAGTTAGTTTTGTATGTTTTTGGATGGTTTTGCATATTTTGTGAAAAGTATGGAAGCTACTCCGTTTGCCTTTTTTTTAGGTTTTTAGCAAGGAAACAATGATTTTTGGAGCTGAATTGGAGTGCTATGGTGAAGGACGGAAGAGTATGGAGATGAGAAGTCGAAGTACAAGTTTTTAGAGTTGAAGAGTTATAGAAGACCAAATCCAGGCTCGTTAATGAGGTTGTAAAGGGTCGTTAACGAGTCTTAGAGATAGAATTTTTCGAGAGATCTTAGTGATATCTATCGACCCTGTGCGGAAATTTATCATGATAATTCCGTGTCGGTAGGGTTTTTAATGAGTCTTAGGGTTATTATATTTTACATTTTTATGTTTTGTTATCTTTCTAGGTTATCTTTCTATCCTTTTAGAGTTAGTTTCTATCTTTTAGGAAAGTTTTTATCTTTTAGCCTTTTTATTAGATAGCTTTATTAGTATAAATACCCTTCTTTCTAGCCTGAAAAGGGGGTAGTGAGTAGGAGATCAGTTTTAGGAGAGCCGAGAAATAGGAGAAGTCGAGTGGAGGATTATTGAGTCAATCGAGAGCGAAGCCAGGGTCGTTAATCGTGTCTTCTGTTCGGTATTCTTGTAGTTTTCGGTTTATTTTGAAGTCTGTAAGACGATAATTTTCTTATTAATATGAATTAGTTTGTTTTGTTTTCAATGTTTTCTCTTATTGAAGTTATTTGTTTTATAGTTATGAATAGTGAGTAGTTTTCCTATCTAGGCTTGGGGTTGAAACCCGAAATAGTTATGCATGTTTGATGAGTAAGTTGAAGTGCTGAATGCCTTTTATCTATTTTAGATTGCTTGTTGTGCTTATGCCTAGACGAGAATCGAGATAATTTGAGTTCTTAACTTGATTGAGAGAGAAAGTTATAGACTTAAAGGTTGATTGAGAGAGAAAGTTATAGACTTAAAGGTTGATTGAGAGAGAAAGTTATAGACTTAAAGGTTGATATTAGTCTATGAGAATAGATTGATTTGCTTGCTAATCAGCGAAAGTTGATGAATTTATCTTTATAAAGGCATGATCTTTATCTTCTTACGAGTTTAAATGCATAGCTATGTTGTGGTAACCCTTGTCCTAGATTTTTGTTATTATTAGAGTTTGTTTTCGATCTCATTCATTATCGAGTATTTGCCTCGGTACTGAACCTGTGTTTGAGTTCGTTAGTAGTGTTATCCAGGTTCATTAACAACCTTGACAAAGTCGTTAACGAGGTTGGTCATGGGTATTTTTTTTTTTTGCTTAGTTTTTATTTCTTGTAGTTGATAAACAAATAGCAGTGCTTCCCGTAATCCCGTGGAACGATCTTGACTCCCCTATACTCAGTGAGGTCTTGACTTATAAATTTATTTGTTGTCCAGAGAAAAGACCCGTCAACAAATTGGCGCTATTGTCGAGTAAGCAACGAGTTTGTTTGTTTATTTGTGGGTCTGGGAATAGCCCGACCCCGTTTTTGTTTTTAATTTTGTTTTCTTTGTCTGTTTTCTCAGCGTATGCCAGTTGGACGTCGAAGGCTCGAATTTGACAACGTCGGTTATTATTCAGAACATGAACGTTCCCTGCACCGTAGACGCCGAGAGAACCGAGCTAAGGGTACACCCGAGGAGATGACTCGTCAGATGGCCGAACTCCAGAGGTAGATGGAGGCGTTAAAAACAGAAAAAGATGCCGCTGCTGCCGAGGCTGAACGTCAACGAGTCAACAATACTCGTCTACAAGAAGAGCTAAATGCCTATCCGAGGAATGCCAAACAATACATGCATCTAGAATTGAGGATGCCACAGTCTCCAATTGTGCTTCCAAAGATAGAGAAACCTTTTGAGATTAAGTCTCAGTTTATATCCTTGATCAAACGGGCTCAGTTTGAAGGGAAACCTACTGAGTGCCCTATGGAACATATTATAAATTTTCTTGATTTATGTGACACCATAGTTGCTGAAGGTGTCTCCCTTGAATATGTTCTGTTAAAAGCTTTCAGGTGGTCTCTTAGTGGAAAGGCCCTGAGCTGGTTGGAGAGCTTACCTCCTAAGTCTATCAGGACTTGGAAGAATTTGTATGATCAATTTCTTACAAAATTTTTACCTCTTGCCAAGACAACGAAGTTGAGGAAGCGCATCACCTCCTATCATCAGCTGCCTAATGAGACTTTTGTTGAAACATGGGAAAGATTTAAGGAGATGCTTAGACAGTGCCCCACTCATGGGCAACCTTTATATGTGCTCCAAGAAATCTTTTTCCAGGGTATTAATGCAGAGACGAAGAACCGCATCAACACGCATACAGCGTGAGGTTTTATAGAGATGGAACCCACGACTGCATGGGAATTGTTGGACAAGCTGTCTAACTACGATGCCATGTGTGGAACCCAGAAATCTACCCAGCTCTAGAGGCGTCTATACGTGCCTCACAAGGAAGATGTTGACCCCGATGTCAAAAATCAATTTTTGCAAGACGAGGTTAACCGCCTGAAGAAGCATGTATGTTTTCTAAAATCCTCTCAATCTTGTCAAGAATGTGGTTCTTCTTCCCATACTACGTCTGCTTGCACTAACATAGAGTAGGTGAGAGCCGCTGAGACATATGCTGAAGTGAACTATATGAGAGGGCCATACAGAAACCAGCCTGGCAATTTTGACAGGTCAACCAATTATCAGACGTGGGGCAAACAAAACCCGAATCCCAACTATGCAGCGCCCCCGCCGGATAGAAGATCTGCACCATATCGACCTCCAGGCTACCAAGAGCCACCATCATGGGCATTAGGGTTACAGGAAGGCATTAGCGGAATCCAAGCCAACCTTAACAATCAAAACAAAAGATGGGGAGAGTTTGATGTATGGAAGAAGAATGTCGACTCCCAACTAGGGAACCTTGCTGCACAGATTCCAAGGCCACAAGGGCAACTTCCAGGCCGTCCCAAAGAGAACCCTAGAGGACAAATAGCAGTTGTACACCTTAGGAGGGGAAAGACACTACCGGAGCGTGTCCAAGAAAAGGAGAAGGACCCTATGACTGAAGAGGACGCAACGGTTCAGCTCGGTAATGAGCCAGCGAGAGCAAGTACCGAACTAGCACACCATGATGACGAGGCTCCCAGGGTCGTCAACGACCCTAATCCATGTAAGTTTTTTGATCCGAGCACCTCTCTCAATCCCAGGCTAGTTAACGACCCCATCAGGGTCGGTAAAGACCCTCCGAGAGCACGTAACGACCCTAGTGTCGACTCGGTAGCACCACCTCTCGAGCTTGACTTGGTTCCGAGAATGGTGAAATCTCTTCCTTTTTCTATTAAGAAATAAAAGGACTCTACTGAGAGTAATTTCAAGCGTTTCGTAAAAATTCTCCAGGGCATTAATATTTCCATCCCATTCGCTGAGGCCTTAAGCGAAATGTCGGCTTACACAAATTTTTTGAAAGATATTCTTAGCAGGAAAAGATCCATCACAGAGCTACAAGACGAGGTCTTTTCTATTGCTCTACCAGAAAACCTAGGAGACCTAGGGAGATTTGCCATAACAATTGGCATAGGCGACCACAAATTCAAGGCTCTATGTGATTTGGGAGCCAGTGCTAGTTTGCTCCCTCTTTCAATCTGGTCAAAAGCCAACATGGGACCATTGGAGCCTGTAGATATTAACCTCTATATGGCAGACGGATCAAGCATAAGGGCCACATGAGTCGTGGACGACTATCCCATTCAAGTTGGGAAATTCTTTATTCCAAATGATTTCATCGTCCTCGATATGCCTGAAGACCCTCACGTCCCCATTATCCTAGAAAGGCCATTCCTAGATACAGCAGGTGCTAGGGTCGATGTGCGGAAAGGACTCCTCACTTTTGATATTGGAGAAGAACGCGTGGAATTCAGCCTTGACCAAAACGCTAATGACCCAACATCGGCTGCACAAATCGAGTTGACCCCTCCAGAACTCGATGCAATTGTTCCTAACGATCCTCCTCCAATTACTACAGAGGACAAGAATTTCACACAATTCGCTACCGACCCCCCTTGGTACAGTCCCAGTCTCTTCATGCAAAGCTATAATGAAGACCTTAGTAGCGCAAGGTCAACAATGGCTCCAACGACCTCAGTATCGAAATCTTTTCCAATAAATCAAGGTGAGTATTCTAACCATGAATTCACTAATACTTGTTATAATTCTCTTCCATATTTTATTCCTACACCCTAACCCACTATTTGTGCTATAGAGGAGTCCAAGCCTCCGTGGTTTTCGGATTTCACTAACCCTTGTGTAGGAATACCGGGTATCTTATTAGAAGGTAGAGGACCAAATTTAGTGATTCAAGCCAATAATGCCTACAAAGCTAAGTATGGGGTACATCAAGACCCTAACTTAGCTGCAAGAGAACCACCTTGATTAGCCAAGGTAAGTACGCTGGGCTGACGACGTTAAAAATAGCGCTTACGGGAGGCAACCCACTTTTAGTATAGTTTAGTCTTTTTTCTTTTCTTTTTAAATCTTTTTTCTAGTTTTCTTTTGAATTTTAGTGGTTGTTTTTAGAAGTAGAAAGATAGGATAGTTTTTAGCTAACAAGATGCAGGAGTTGGGCTCGTAAATCAATCAAAAAGGGGCTACGGAGGCTCGTTAACGACCAACCCAAGGTCGTTAACGACCTAGTTCGGCGACCCAAATTGGCAAAACGGGCAGGTAAGTATTTTTACCCTAATCTATCTTCTATCTATACCCATTGTGCCGCCCTTTTCATCCTTCCCCTACCTCTAGCCCTTTCCTATAAAACCCTTCCAAACCTCCCAAAAATTCACTCTCAAATCTTCAATCCAAAAGCTTAAACTCTCCAAGATCCCACCGATATTTATCACCACCGATCGGAAATCTCGCCACCACCAAACTTCGGAGTCCCACCCTAGTTAACGAGTTCACCACTCTTGATTCGTTACCGGCGAGATTCGAGCTCGTTAACCACCAAAATTTTTGATCTTTGTTCTTCAAATTCTCGATCTAACGGTATGATTTCTAAACCCTAACTCTCTATTTGCATGATTCATGGTTTATAGGGTCACAATTTCATATCTTGTTCATATAGAGGATCAAATGGCATGTTCGTTATTGCTCAATGATTTTATTGCTTGATATCTTAGTGGATGATCTTGATTTATATGGTTTGTTCTTGCTTGGTTCTCCATTGAAATTTGATTAAGAAAAGCATGGACTACCTTGTTTTGGAATTGTTTGATCTTCACCATAAGTTTCTTGAGCAATCATAACATATTCGGGATGGGTAATCGAGTAAGTATGGGGTGCATGTACCCGATTGTGTGTCTTAAATGGGATTATGAAGGATGCATGCCTGATTCATGACTTAAGTTTGGAGTATTTTACACTCGGAAACTGAAACTGGTTCTCATACAAGCTCGTTAACGACCCGTCCAAGTTCGTTAACGACCCTGTGTATTATCAAGCCCAACAACCAGTCCAGATCCATTACCGACCCCGGTTGGGTCGTTAACGATGCATTCTGAGAACTACTTCGAGACCAAATATGGGTTCTCTTGTCTATTGATTGGTGTGGATCTTATCTTGGAAAAGTCGTATTTTTTGTAGGTCCACATGGTAAGTTCTAGCTGAGCCGCAAACCGAGCCCAAAAGAAGAAGAGGACTCAACGGTCCCCATCTCCTCCGCGCATGGATAATCTGATCTTGCGCACTCAAGGACAAGCGGACCGCTACAACGCCATACTAGACAAGGACCACTACACTAGGTGGTTTTCGAGGACAAGTGCTAAATCAATGAGGATCTATGATGATGTCAAGGAGGCCTTTTCTATTCTTGGTGTGCCTCACTTGTTGAAGAAGGAGAATGTACCATACTTCCCGGCTCTCACATCCGAGTTCCTAGCCACTAGTGAGACAAGATTCCCGACAAAGACTTCAGAAGGACAAACCAGATTCAGGCTCGGTAATGTGAACCGTGAGTTTACTTTGGCGGAGTTCAATGCTATTATTGAGCTCCCAAATCCTTCTCGAGATTACAGCCTTAAGGACTATAAGGTGACAAGGACTTGGAGCTATATCACCGGTGAAGTGGAGCCCTCCGCTGCAGCACTATCCGGGGCGAGCATCATGAACCCCATTTTTCGGATCATCCTCTGAGTCCTAGCTGCTACATTCTGGCCCAAGAGAGAGTTGAACAGACCGACAAGGATAGATGTTGCATGTCTTTGCACCATCCTATTTGAGGAGCCCGCCCTATTGAGCTTGGGGTATGAATGGCTATACTATGTTGAGAAGTCGATCAAGTCAAAGGAAGTATGGTGTTGGAATTTGGTTAGTCTCTTGGCGACCAACCTTGGAGTTGATCTATCCCTCTACACACCGGCCTACGCTCAATTGCTCACCAGGAACTATTGGTTTAGTTTCGGTATTTTTACTCAGGTTCAGGGTGGGTACACTACAAAAGTTCAACGCCGAGATGTTGAAACCACCCGAGATAATTTGGAGCTGCTTTACGTACCGAATTGGTACAAAGCATGGATGGGGCATGCATTCCCGTTAGAGCCCAAGCCGCAAGATGAGCTAATGCTCCGGCCATGTGAGACACGACTTGAAAGAGAGGGAGAAGAGATGGAAGAAGATGATGAAGATACCGAGGAAGCTACCGAGGGTGGTACAGAGGAGCTCGACATCGAGGAAGAAGACCTCGATCTTGAAATTCTAGGCAACACTGTCTTCGTTAACGAGCCCGACAGGGTCGTTAACGACCACTTCGAGGCTTCTACCGATGCTCCTATCGAGGCTCACAACGTCGGTAACGACCCCCTGCAGCAACCTACCGACCCCCAGTCTTATGGTCTCATGCCTTACAATCCGGTACTTTTTCAAGACCATTTCCAGCCTCACTACCAACCACCTCCTCAGCTTGAGTACACTGGATCGAGTATCTCGCCTCCATGGGCCGAAGATCTTTCTGCTCAAATGCAGCAACTTAACCTTCAGTAGACACATATTCATCAGAGGATGGATAGATGGGAGAGTGTCTATTCTGCTCGCATGAAATTCGAGGATGCGAGGCATTAGCAGAGGGAGGCGGATGATGCTGAGCGCTTGAGGACGATGTATGACTTCATGGGGAACTTCGAGCATTATTTTCCACCACCTGGGCGCTGATTCAGTTTGAAGAATTATTTTGTTTTCTGCTTTAAGATCTTGTAAGTTTTTCTGTTTTTTTTCTTTTGTTTTTTTCCTTTTGTTTTCTATTCTTTTCTTATGCTTATTTTTATTACAGTGAGGACTCTGTAATTTTAAGTATGGGGTGGGAAAGGGTAGAAAAGTTAGTGTCTTGTTTGTTTTGTGTCTTTTGTGTTTTGAGTAGTTCTTTGTTTCGAATAAATTGTGAAAAAAAACTAAAAAAAGTGAAAAATGGAAATTTTGAAAAAAAAAGGAGTTTTAGAATTGATAGATACCCTTTTTTCTTATGGTTGTATGATAGTAGTTACTAGCATGATCATATAAATCCTTGCAAGCATGTCTTTGAGAGTATAGCCTGATTCTTGTTTTGAAATTGTTTTTTATAGAGGAATAACATTTGATGAAATTGAGCATGTATACTTTTTAGCATAAGTGATGCAATCCAACAACAAAAATAATTACCTTGTGAGTGTTTTTGGCCTTATAGGGAGAACATTAAAAATCCCTCTTCTTTTCTTGTGTGATTTACTCTCTATATGCATATTATCTCTTGGAATTATGATGATTATCTATTACTTGAGATCTATATAAGATTTATAGTTCATTACTTGTGAAAATCATATGATAGAGAACTTATTTTTCATAAGCCCTATTAATCCTTATCCACCCTTACATTATCCTCTTTTTGAAGCCAAGTTGAGCTTTGAAGCCTTTTATTTTTAGCTCCACAAAATTATTCTCTAGCCGAGATAAGCTTGACCCTATCCGAGGATTAGGACTTAGATTGGAGAGGTTTGTTTTGTTGAGTGTTAAAAAAAGAGTGAAATGTTATGTTTGGTTCGAAATTAAGGTTTATGGGAAGGGTAGATTGGAAATCTCTTGTTTTAATTTTTAAAAAGAAAGATCGCTTGGTAAGAAAGGATGCACAAAGGAAGTTGTTTGTTTGAAAAAAAAAGAGAAGGAAAGAGAAAGAATACACGATGAAGCTCGTTAACGACCCTAGTAGGCTCGTTAACGAGGCTGCGTAAGCAAAGTAAAATAAAAAGGAAGTTGAAAGGAGAAAAGTTGGAAGTAATATGGGAAGAAGATAAGAAGTAAGATGTGCATGTGATTTTAAAGGATAAACCAGAGATTCTTTTGAGTTGCTTTATGAGACTTTCTAGGATATATTGGGTGAGTGAAAGGGAAGTGCATAATGTTTGAGTGAGTTTGGTATATGTTTTTATGAGAGTTTTTGATGTTATGTGAGTTTTTAGGAGTCTTTGATTCCCGAATATTATTAGCACCACATGAACAAAATATTTTCCACACCTTATTGTCTTTACCAAGCCTCATTACAACTCGGCCGAATGGAAGCTTCTATGATGTTTTTCATTGAGCCCCTTAAGTTATCTTGATGATTTTTTGCTAGTTTTGACAAATCTTAGGTGGAGAGTTTGGTGACATAAGTTCCAATTTCTATGTGTTTTTGTATGTAAGATGAGTTGAGAGATGAATTTAAAAGCCTAAACGCTTAAGAGTTGAGTGAAACACATATATCCCTGGTGAGGTTGGATTGTATTTTCTTATGTCTATTTAGTGCTCATATATGTGTGATGACGTTAATTGTCATTTGCTATTTTCTGCTATAAGTTGAAGTTTCTTTTTAGATGATGGCTACTAGCTTGATGAGTATGATTGTTTGGTTTTGATTATTGTTTAGTGATTGCTTGAGGACAAGCAAGTTTAAGTATGGGGTATTTTGATATTCATGTTTTTTGTATAGTTTTTAGTGTGTTTTCTTAGTTTGTTAGGATTAGTTTTAATAGTTTTAGAGTTAGTTTTGTATGTTTTTGGATGGTTTTGCATATTTTGTGGAAAGTATGGAAGCTACTCCGTTTTTTTTTTTTTTAGGTTTTTAGCAAGGAAAAACTGATTTTTGGAGCTGAATTGGAGTGCTATGGTGAAGGACGAAAGAGTATAGAGATGAGAAGTCGAAGTCCAAGTTTTTAGAGTTGAAGAAGGCCAAATCCAAGCTCGTTAATGAGGTTGTAAAGGGTCGTTAACGAGGCTTAGAGATAGAATTTTTCGAGAGATCTTAGTGATATCTACCGACCCTATGCGGAAACTTATCTTGATAATTCCGTGTCGGTAGGGTATTTAATGAGTCTTAGGGTTATTATATTTTATATTTTTATGTTTTGTTATCTTTCTAGGTTATCTTTCTATCTTTTTAGAGTTAGTTTCTATCTTTTACGAAAGTTTTTATCTTTTAGCCTTTTTATTCTATAGCTTTATTAGTATAAATACCCTTTTTTCTAGCCTGAAAAGGGGGTAGCGAGTAGGAGATCAGTTTTAGGAGAGCCGAGAAAGAGGAGAATTCAAGTGGAGGATTATCGAGTCGATCGAGAGCGAAGCCAGGGTCGTTAATCGTGTCTTCTATTCGGTATTCTTGTAGTTTCGGTTTATTCTGAAGTTTGTAAGACAATAATTTTCTTATTAATTTGAAGTAGTTTGTTTTGTTTTCAATGTTTTCTCTTATTAAAGTTATTTATTTTATAGTTATGAATAGTGAGTAGTTTTCCTATCTAGGGTCGGGGTTGAAACCCGGCATAGTTATGCATGTTTGATGAGTAAGTTGAAGTGCTGAATGCCTTTTATCTATTTTAGATTGCTTGTTGTGCTTATGCCTAGATGAGAATCGAGGTAATTTGAGTTCTTAACTTGATTGAGAGAGAAAGTTATAGACTTAAAGGTTTCGATTACGAAAGTTTCGAGCTTTGGATCGAAAACAAGTAATTGAGTGAATTATTTTATGAGAATAGATTGATTTGCTTGCTAATCAGCGAAAGTTGATGAATTTATCTTTCTAAAGGCATGATCTTTATCTTCTTACGAGTTTATATGCATAGCTATGTTGTGGTAACCCTTGTCCTAGATTTTCGTTATTATTAGAGTTTGATTTCGATCTCATTCGTTATCGAGTATTTGCCTCGGTACCGAACCTGTGCTTGAGTTCATTAGTAGTGTTATCCAGGTTCGTTAACGACCCTGTCAAAGTCGTTAACGAGGTTGGTCGTGGGTATTTTTTGTTGTTTTGCTTAGTTTTTATTTCTTGTAGTTGATAAACAAACAATAGTGCTTCCCGTGGAACGATCCTGACTCCCCTATACTCAGCGGGGTCTTGACTTATAAATTTATTTGTTGCCTAGAGAAAATACATGTCAACAAGTTTGAAGTATTTGATGAGCCAAAAGGAGTTGAACATGCGAAAACGGCGCTGGATGGAACTACTAAGAGATTATGATTCTAAAACCGAGTATCATACAGAAAAGGCCAATGTTGTAGCAGATGCTTTGAGTCGAAAGTCCAGTGGTATGATGGAAAACATGCACATGACTTCGGTGTTATATTTTATTGCTTTGCGAGGTGTAAATGCTAGACTACAGTTTGAAACAGATGGAGTATTGATTGCTACTTTGGAGATTTGGTTAGTGCTGAGACAGAAAACTAAAGATGAACAAGTAAGAGATGATAAGTTAATATAAATTATTGAACAGGTTCGACAAGGTAAAGATACACCATTTGACATTCTGGATGACACATTGATGTTTGACTCGGATTCATAATGTTTTACATGTCAGTATGTTGCTACAATATCAATCTGATATGTCACATGTGTTAAAGGATTCAGAAGTACATCTTGCAGAAAATCTGATCTACATAGAGGAATTGATCATGATAATAGATTACAAAATCAAAGAGTTACTAAATAGGGAAACCAATGGTTGAAGTAAATTGGAAGAATCATGGTATAGATGAAACAACTTAGATAACAGAGGATAATATGAGAAAGTCATATGAAGAGATAGCGAATTTTGAGGACAAAATTCTTATAGAGTGGGAGAAATGTAACATCCCCGACCAAAGTGCATACGTCATTTTGCATTCATATAATATTAGTAGCATATGCATGGCATATAGGAAGGATATATAGTGAGTTTTTAAAAGTAATATCTATTTTCTAATTAAGTTTATTATATTTAATAAAAAAATTTAACTAAAAATTAATTAATAATTATTTCAGGGTAAAGTTTGTAGTAAAGGAAATTTGAGGGTGAAAATTGTAGTTTTTTACAAAATTTGGCCGACTTCCACGCCGACCTTACAACATAATATATATCATGTTCTCTTGATATTTTCATAGAACTTACATAGATATGAAAAACTACAGAGGGAATTCGAGAGGAGAAAAAAAGAGTAAAGATTTGATTTTTGTTGTTTTTGTTGGATCTAGTACAAGATCTTATCTATCGGGTTTTAATCCTGAAAGTACAAGTGTGATTTGGTAAGTTTTTAATTAGTAAATGGTTTATCTGGATTTTCCTAATTTTTCCAGATCTAGATCTACAATTGCTTTTGATTGGAAAATCAGTCGATTATAGTTCTCAGAGGGTGTTTTCGAAATTGGATTTATATTCGGTAAAAGATTTCAGAGTGATTTTAGGATTTCTCTTTGTAATGATTTTAGGGAGCCCTTTGATCAAGTTTTTCAGAAAGGTTTGAACTAGAAAAATGTTCATCTATATATAAAGTTTATCGGTGTGAAGTTTTAAAGGATTTAGAATTATGCACAAGAAGTTATAATGCATGATGAAACCCGAAATAAACCATCGCTGGAAGACATGAAACTAGATTCTTTTAATCGATAGTGCAAACACCTGCCTTTTATTTATTGTTTTATTACAACGAGGTCGCAAGCTATGGGGTTTACAAACAAACGAGATTTACACCTTAGACCTCCTAAGAGTATTCGAGATCTCGATCTAACAATGTTTGAGATCTCCTAATTGCTATGAGATTCTACCACCTACATGTCACTTGATGGATTCTGGTGGCGAGGCTGAGTTTTCAGTTCGAGCATGGTGATGAGGGCTTGCGAGATTGTGCAGCGAGGTCTTTGATGTGAGCGAAAGCTCTGTGTGATGAAGTCTTTTTGTGAACTTCACTTGTCTATAGCGAGGTCTTTTGACGATGTTTCAACACGTCGATCTTCAACGGGCAAGATAGTTCTTGAGTTCAAGATGTTTTTCGACCCTTTGCCACCTACGAGGTTCTCCTCTGTTTATAGAGAATTGAGGAGCCGGATTTTGGTGTTTACTCCATGTGGGACGCCCGAGATCAGGGCCTCTGATTGGTCCGGAGGTGAGGCAGCCGATGATTGGCTCGGGGGACAGGTGCCAGCTGAGTGGTTCAGATGGGCGGGGGTGTCGGCAGAGTCGGTAACGAGGTTTAGACCTCACTCCGAGGTTTCGGAAGACCTCGCGGAGATAGGAATTTTGTTTGATTAAAAGATGGGTGCGGTGGTGGGCCCCAGAATCCACCTTGGGAGTCCCGTCGGATCGGTTTATTCCTTGTGTGCTAGGCCCACTTCCTATTTTACCAATTTGGACACCATCAATGCATATTGGCATTTCATTGCATTTGGGTTTAGAGTTTGTAAGAGTAAATAGCCTAATTTGCATTGGGTTATATAATGGTCAAAGAGAAAGGGAAGAGATATAGTATCTCTCTCGCCCTTCCAGATTTCGGCGGCGGTTTCCAGGCGGTTATCGACGATTTTTCGACACTCCGACAGTGCCACCGCATCATCCGCGTTAATCTTTAAGCAAGTAAGCGTCTCAAATCCCCCTTTTCTCCTCTTCGTTCCTTTTCGTTTTACGCCCTAGTGGGCGACGGTTGTCCTCTGGCGTTTCGTGCCAGTGTCATGGCGGCGAAACGGCGGGGTGAGGGCGGTGCTCGCTTCTGAGCGACGCTCTCGAACTTCTTCTCGCGTTTTCTCTTTCTTGGTCTTGTGCCCTAGTGGGTGACGATTGCTTTTCGGTGTTTCGTGCTAGTGTCATGGCGGCGAAACGGCGGGGGCGAGGGCGGCGCTCGCGTCTGAGCGACGTTCTCAAACTTCTTCTTCTCGCGTTTCTCTTTCTTGGTTTCGTGCCCTAGAGAGCAACGGTTGTTCTTCGGTGCTTCGCACTAGCACCACGGCGGCGGAACGGTGGGGCGAGGGTGGCGCCTGCTACTTCGTCGAACCACCGTTTGTCAAGCGACGGTTTAGCTTCTGCGACCCCTTGGCCATTTTTGAAATTCGAATTCCTCGGAAACCCAAACGTCATGATGTATGACCGACTGGACATTTGGGCTTCCACCACTGTCTTCCATTCCGCCATCTCTTTCCTCCTTTTGGCGCTTCACATTCCTCCTAAGACATCCCATATGTCAGGGTAGCCCTAGGGTGCCATGTGCCTTCCTCCCCTTATGATCTCGCATTTTCTTTCTTTGGTTGCTTTGCCCGATGTCTCAACACTTCTTTCTTTTCCAGGTATCCTCCTCTTGTGGCCTGGACTTCGTTTTTTCATGCCTAGAGGAACCTCTTTGAGCCTCCCGCCAGGCTTCGTGTTTAAAGTTCAAGAGAGGTTCTACGAGGAGGTCCCTGAGGCTGAGGAGAGTGTCAAGACCAATGACTCCCAGAACCCGAGGTCTCCCTCATTGGTTTTCAACGACCCTTAATCCAGTGACTCCGTCGTTTCCGTCAACTCGCGCTTCTCCCGACTTTGCACGTCTTCCGGTGTTGTAATGGCCTCATCCTCGATCTCCGATGAGGAAGTGGCTTGTGTTACTGCGAGGTCGTCTGACTCCAATGACCTCGTAAGCTTTTTTGTGGAGCATATCACTGATGCTGTGTCCAGCGTGCCGCCCGTCCTCGAGGAGCGGATTTTCATGTCCTCGGATCTAGAAGGGACCTTTCTATCCGAGGGGCAGCCTACGATCCTAGAGCGAAAGACCTCACGAAGATCGCTGAGGACTTCGCCTGGCCCGAGGGGGTCGAGTTAGCGCTCTTAGAAGGAGAGGGCTGCTCCTTGGCGCCATACGACAGATGCGTGGTTGTGCATTTGCGTAGCCTCCAGGCCGGGTTTCAGGCTACCTCTGGCCCCGCGCCTCGTCAGCTTCTTGTGGGCCGTGCACATCTGCCCCGCGCAGCTTTTTCCCAATGCGTGGAGGCTCCTGTGTGCCTACACTCTTCGCAGCCACGAGCTCGGGGAGGGACCTGATCTCGACACCATGTCGAGCCTATTTTTAGCGAGGAGGGAACACGAGTCTTGCCTTGTCAACCTCAGCCTGCCCGACCTTAAGATCACCACGCCCCCCTCGAACATCGGGCCGTGGAAGAAGAAATGGTCCTTGGTCCGGGACCCTTCCGGGAGGTATCTTAACTTCCACACGGCCCTGGACAACTTCATTCGGCCCAAGGGTACATAGAAAGCCGACGAGCTTATGAAGCGATACGCTCATGCGTGCCAGGAGCCGTACCAGGAGTACTTGGCACTAGACCGGCTTGAGCGGGCCGGCCTGAGCCTTACCCTTCCACTCGGCGAGGGCAAAGAGGGTACTCACTTGTCCAACAGTTCCCACGCCTCTGTCGGATTCATCTCTATAAAACCGCACGCAGTATGCGTGTTGATGCGGTTCTTGGTCTCTGCGTTGATACCCTGGAAAAAGATTTCTTGCCCATGAGTAGGGCATTGTCTAAGCATCTCTTTAAATCTTTCCCATGTTTCAACAAATGTCTCATTAGGCAACTGGTGATAAGAGGTGATACGTTTCCTTAACTCCGTTGTCTTAGCAGGAGGGAAAAACTTTGTAAGAAATTGATCATACAAAGCTTTCCAAGTCCTGATAGACTTAGAAGGTAGGCTCTCTAACCAGTTCAGGGCCTTTCCAGTAAGTGACCATCTAAAAGCTTTTAACGGAACATATTCTAGCGAGACACCTTCAACAGCTATGGTGTCACATAAATCAAGAAAATTTCTAATATGCTCCATAGGGCACTCAGCAGGTTTCCTTTCAAACTGAGCCCGTTTGATTAAGGATATAAATTGAGACTTGATCTCAAAAGGTTTCTCTATCGCAGGAAGCACAATAGGAGATTCTGGCACCCTCAGTTCCGGATGCATGTATTGCTTGGCATTCCTTGGATAGGCGTTTAGCTCTTCTTGCAGTCGAGTTTTGTCTGCATCAGCGCCGTCTTTCTCGGCTTTCAGTGCCTCCATCTGGGTCCGGAGGATCTCTAGTTCTCGAGCCATCTCTTCAGCTGTGGCCATGGCTCGGTTTTCTCGGAGTCGTCGGTGCAGGGAACGTTCGGGTTCTGAGTAATAACTGGAGCTATCAAACTGAAGCCTTCTTCGTCCTACCGGCATACACTGAGAAAACAAACAAAGAAAACAAAAATTAAAAACAAAAACGGGGTCGGGCTAGTCCCGATCCCAAAGATAAACTAACAACTCGTTGCTTCCCCGGCAACGGCGCCAATTTGTTGAAAGGGTATTCTCGGCCAACAAATAAATTTGTAAGTCAAGACCTCGCTGAGTACAGTGGAGTCAGGATCGTTCCACAGGAAGCAAGGTTGTTGGTTTATCAATCTAATAAAAATCAAATAAAATTAAACAAAACACCCACGAGATGCCTCGTTAACGACCTTGTCAGGATCGTTACCGAACCACCGAACACAAAATAACAATTAACGACCTAATAAAATTCTAATTAATACTCGGTACCGAAGCAAGTATTCAGCAATGAAGATTTATCAGAAATAATTCAATAAAAACAAAAATCTAGGATAAGGGACACCACAACATAGCCAAGCATAAGAATTCGTAAGAAGATAAGATCATGCCTTTAAATAGATAGAGTCATCAACTTTCATTGACTTAACAAGTAAATTAATCTATTTTCATAAACTAACTCACTCAATTGCTTGTTTTGGATCTAAAGCTCGAAACTTTCGTTTTCAAACAATATCAACCTTCAAGTTACTAACTTTCTCTTTCAATCAAGTTAAAACTCAAATTACCTCAACTCCCGTTTCGGTATTAAGCACAACAAACAATCTCAATAAAGATAAAAGGCATTCAACACACAATCTTACTCATCAAACATGCTCAACTATACCGGGCTTAACCCCGACCCTAGAAAAATAGACTACTCACTACTCATGATTAAGAAACTAAAAACTTCAATAAAAACAAACATTGAAACAAAACTCAAACTTAAATTAATAACAAAAATACCGTCTTACAGAGATTCAGAAGGAAACCCAAAACAAAACAATCACCGAACCACAAACTCGATCAACGAACCTCGGAAACCGTCGTTACCGACCCTCGTCACCGACTTCCGATCCGGTTCTCTCTCCTTCGGCCTTCCTCCAAATCTCCAAAACTAGCTCTAAAACTCTACTCCAAAATTAAGCCCCCCCTTTCTATGCTAGATAGAAGGGTATTTTTACTAGAAAAATCCTAAAAAACTAAAAAGGCTAAAAGATAAAAACTTTCCTAAAAAGATAGAAACAATCTCTAAAAGATAGAAATAAAATCTAGAAAGATATTAAACCCTAAAATACATATTCTAATAACCCATAAAGATTCTAAAAAGATACTCAACCGATACGGAAATAAATTCCCGCTCAGGATCGGTGAATAATAAAATAATACTCCGAAATCTTCTTCTTCGTGGCCTCGTTAACGACCCTTCACAGCCTCGTTAACGAGCCTGGGATTTTGTTTTCTTCAACACCTCCTCTCGTATTCACGAGCCTTGACTTCTTTAAATCTTGCACTTTCCCGTCCTTCACTATGATGCTCCAAATTTAGCTCCATTTAGCTCTTTTCCTCGCTAAAACCTGCAAAATACACAAAATAGCATAGATTCCACGCTTTTCACAGATTTATGCAAAACTATCTAAAAACACTTAAAACTAAACCTAAACTAGACAAAACTAAACCTAATAAGCAAAGAAAATCTATCAAAAACTATACCAAAAATGCGAACATCAGAACCAACCCCGCAAGCGAGGCCACCCACCTCGCTACTGAAGGTGACACCCCCGCTGCCTAAGGCGCCGAGGAAGAAGGTTAATGAGAGGGCTGCGCAAAGGGGGAATGGTGCTAGGATGTCTTCCCAAGCCACCCGAGGATCCAGCGATGGAGCCGGATCTAAGAGAAAAGAGTCCGAGGATCCCCCCCGCTAGGACAAGATGAAAAACAGAAGGGGGACAACCAGAGGGGGACTTCGGGAGGGGAGGCGGCCCAACGCCCCGGCCCCGTGAGCCGGGTCATCAATACCGACGGCCCTCCTACGGAGAAGTTTCACTGCCCCGGGCCCGCCTGGGGTGTGCCCAAGGACTGGGACCGGTCCGACTAGAAGGAGGAGGTCGCCTGGTCAAACAACCTCTCGGAGGCCGCCCTGCACGACGAGTCCCTCCGCTACTCGGCGATGGTAAGCTTTAACTCCCCGAGGTTGTACTTTTTTATAAAACGCGTATTTTTTGTTTTTGTTTAAAATCATTTCTTCGAGAACTACAAGAGTAGCAGCATCGTCCTCCTCCACAAGAATATGGACAAGATGGAGGCAAAGCTCAAGGCCCGCGAGGCCGAGGCCGACAAGAAGAACAAGGACCTCGCAGAGGCCGAGAAGCGGATTTGGACCGCGGAGTTCGCGGCGGCGGACGAGGCCAAGGATGCCGCCAGGGCCAGGGAGGAGGCGAAGAAGGCCAAGGAGGAGGGGGAAAAGGCCATTAGGGGTCTTAAGGACGTGGTTGGGGACCTCAAGGATGATAACAAGGAGCTCCGAGGTAAGTTGTCCGCGGAGCACAAGTTCTTCAAGGAGAAGGAAGCGGAGCTACAGAAGGCCGAGGAGGAGATCAACAACCTCCGATAGTGCGTTAGCGAGCTACACGAGGAAGTGGAGGCTGCGGGGCCCAAGTATGTGGAGTCTGCGGAGTACAAGGAAGAGTTGGTGGGCAGCATGAACAAGATGTTCCGCCAGGCTGCCCGCATGGGGGTCAAGCAGGCGGTCGCGAAGTATGGGCACATCGACCCCCGCATTGCCTTCTACAACCCCAACTACGCGCTGACGATGAGGGGAGAAACCGGGGAGGAGCCTGAGGGGGAATGTGTGTTCTTCCTTAGAGAGGATGGAATCGTGGCAACCGAGGCATCCACAACAGAGGACCTCATCCCGGGAGGTTCAGACCTTGCCACCACAGACCCCCAAAAGGCGATGGATGCGCCATCTTCCCATGCCGATGTGATCTCCAGCGCACCCGTCCCCCAGGTCCCCACGAAACCCGCTGCCGAAGCCCCGAAAGAGTGAAGGATACCCCTGACTATTTAATGTTTTTTATATTTTTGCTATTTTGGTGGCCCCGCCGGGGTTTGTAATTAAGATACTTCGGCCCTTGTGGCCTTATTTTATGCAACTTTCCTTATTTTATGGTTTTGTTTTGTGTTTCTTATCTTAGTCTATTGTATACATATACCATATCCTGATCCAACCCCATGGCCCGAGTGTCACAATATTTGTGGCACCCTCGGGACACACCGGGTGCTGGTCTTATGCCGCGATCCCGAGCCATGTTCGGATCACGCATAATTGTTCTTATGCCAAGATCACGAGCCTTGCTCGGATCTCGCATGATGATTATTATGCCGAGATCATGAGCCTCACTCGGATCTCGTATGATGATTATTATGCCAAGATCACGAGCCTCGCTCGGATCCCTCATTATAATTGTTATTCCAAGATCACGAGCCTCGCTCGGATTTTGGATGATGATTATTGATTGTTTCCAACCCCAAGCGGAAAGAGAGGGGTGGACTTCGTAACTTAAAACCAAGAATCTCCAACGGGAAGCGAGGGCTGGGCTTCGTAACTTAAAACCGAGAAACTACAACCCCAAGCGGGAAGCGAGGGGTGGACTTCGTGGCTTAAACTCGAGAATCTCCAACCCCAAGCGGGAAGCGAGGGGTGGACTTCGTAACTTAAAACCAAGATTCTCCAACCCCAAGCGGGAAGCGAGGGGTGGACTTCGTAACTTAAAACCGAGAATCTTCAACCAGAAGCGGGAAGCGAGGGGTGGTCTTCGTGACTTAAAACCGAGAATCTCCAACCCCAAGCGGGAAGCAAGGGGTGGACTTTGTAACTTAAAACCGAAAATCTCCAACCCCAAGCGGGAAGCGAGGGGTGGACTTTGTAACTTAAAACCGAGAATCTCCAACCCCAAGCGGAAAGCGAGGGGTGGACTTCGTGACATAAAACCGAGAATCTCCAACCCCAAGCGGGAAGCGAGGGGTGGACTTCGTGACTTAAAACCGAGAATCTCCAACCCCAAGCGGGAAGCGAGGGGTGGACTTCGTAACTTAAAACCGAGAATCTCCAACCCCAGGCGGGAAGCGAGGGAAGCGAGGGGTGGGCTTCGTAAGAAATTTTATTTTTGAGTCAGATTTGAACATACCATAACCCTTTAATCTCGCATGATGATTATTATGCCGAGATCATGAGCCTCACTCGGATCTCGCATGATGATTATTATGCCATGATCACGAGCCTCGCTCGGATCCCTCATTATAATTGTTATTCCAAGATCACGAGCCTCGCTCGGATCTTGGATGATGATTATTGATTGTTTCCAACCCCAAGCGGAAAGAGAGGGGTGGACTTCGTAACTTAAAACCGAGAATCTCCAACGGGAAGCGAGGGCTGGGCTTCGTAACTTAAAACCGAGAAACTACAACCCCAAGCGGGAAGCGAGGGGTGGACTTCGTGACTTAAACTCGAGAATCTCCAACCCCAAGCGGGAAGCGAGGGGTGGACTTCGTAACTTAAAACCAAGATTCTCCAACCCCAAGCGGGAAGCGAGGGGTGGACTTCGTAACTTAAAACCGAGAATCTTCAACCACAAGCGGGAAGCGAGGGGTGGTCTTCGTGACTTAAAACCGAGAATCTCCAACCCCAAGCGGGAAGCAAGGGGTGGACTTTGTAACTTAAAACCGAAAATCTCCAACCCCAAGCGGGAAGCGAGGGGTGGACTTTGTAACTTAAAACCGAGAATCTCCAACCCCAAGCGGAAAGCGAGGGATGGACTTCGTGACATAAAACCGAGAATCTCCAACCCCAAGCGGGAAGCGAGGGGTGGACTTCGTGACTTAAAACCGAGAATCTCCAACCCCAAGCGGGAAGCGAGGGGTGGACTTCATAACTTAAAACCGAGAATCTCCAACCCCAGGCGGGAAGCGAGGGAAGCGAGGGGTGGGCTTCGTAAGAAATTTTATTTTTGAGTCAGATTTGAACATACCATAACCCTTTATTCACAAACTTGTTGGAAACAGCAGAGTTCGGAGAGTTTACACATAATATTTTTTGAGTCGGTCAATGTTCCATGTGTGACACCCTTATACCTTATGACGTATACTCTGTAAAACTTATCTCTTATATAAAGAGATAATTCACATAAGCGCATAACAGAAAGTAACAACCATAAAAGGTTGCACACACATATGCAATCACTTCTTATACTAAAAAATCTATCACTCTAACTTATATTACAACTCATATGTCTATGATGCAAAATGAGGAGGAGAAGGTTGCTTAGAGCTTCAGCCGGCCGACCTGTATGAATGTGACCTCTAAACGGACACACATCAGTAAGAACTAGCTGAACCTAAAAAATTGTTTTGCGATTTACGTGAGTCGCATACTTAGTGAATATAAACCATCATCAATTATTTCACACAAAACCAATCATTTAGTTCATGTACATATACATACATAATATACATATGTCATATAGGAATTTACTATGCAAATGCAAATGCTGATGTATCCAATTTATTATTCTATGAACTGTTCAAGCCTGAATCTGCCCCGGGTTTACTATATATGGACTCTTATGGTCCCCTTTAAGAAAGAAATTCGAAGATCTCCTCATTATAACTCTTATGGTCGCTTTAAGAAAGAATCTGAAGATCTCCTCATTGACCCGTAGGTCCTGTATGCTTTAAGAAAGAAATCCGAAGATTTCCTCTTTACTGTTCAAGGCAAGACAGTCACAGTTCCTTTTAATCTCATGCAATATGCTATGCAATCAAGTGCATCATGTAACCATATATCATATGCCATCTGTTAACATACTTTCTGTGTAAACAACTCTAGAAATATCAGAGTATCACATCTATCCATATAACTCATATAGCACATACATCCATATAGCTCATATAACACATATATCCATATAATCATATTTAACATATAGCACATATGGTTGAATCTCCGGTCTATACTCACCTGTTTGAGGCAGATACTATATTTCTCCCCCTTGAATTTGACCATGGTCTATTACTTGGGATCCTATATGTAACCCACATCAAATTAGACTATTTACTCTTATAAACTCTAACCCCAAATGCAATGAAATGCCAGTATGCATTACAACTTCTTGTGCATCTTTCCAAATCCTTTAAGACTTGACAACAATAAACTATATATATAGAAGAACATTTTTCTAGTTCAAACCTTTCTGAAAAACTTGATAAAAGGGCTCCCTAATACCCTTACAAAACGAAACCATAAAAATACTCAGAAATCTTTTACCGAATATAAATCCGATATCGAAAACACCCTTTGAAAACTATAGATCAAATGATTTCTCAAACAAAAGCAACTGTAGATCTAGATCTGGAAAAATTAGGAAAATTCAGATAAACCATTAACTAATTAAAAACTTTCCAAACCACGCTTGTACTGCGAGATTAAAACCCGATAGAAGAGATCTTTAACCAGATCCAGTAAAAACAACCAAAATCACCCTTTTCTCTTCTCTTTTTCTCCTCTCTTTTTTTTTCTCTTTTCTGCGTTTTTTTTCTTATTTACTTTTGATCTCTTAATCAAGAAGAATTCACAATATAAAGCAACGAGGAGGTCGGCAAAAATTATACAAAATTGCGATTTTCACCCTCAAATCTCGTTTACTACAAACTTTACCCTGAAATAATTATTAATTAACTTTTACTTAAAAACTTTTTAAAATATAATAAACTTAATTAGAAAATAAATATTACTTTTAAAAACTCACTATATATCATGCCAATATGCTATGCATATGCTCTTAATCTTATATGAATGCAGAATGATGTATGCACTTTGGTCGGGGATGTTACACCATGTCTTGCTCAGGGTTCGTCCCTCGTTGTCTTTGAGCTTGAAAGCTCCGGGTGCAACCTCTTCTCCAAGGAGGTATGGTCCTTCCCAATTGGGGTCCATCTTGGCGCCTTCGGTACGCCTTAAAACGAGGCTACCCGTGGTCAAGAACCGGGGTCTGACCTTTTTGTCGTGATACACCACCACGCGCCGTTTGTATTCTCAGGATCGCAGGTCTGCCACCTCGCACAACTCATCTCTAAATAGTATTTTGACCTTGAGGTTGGCCTCGTTTTCCTTTTTATCGAAGTCAAAGACTCTCGCCAAAGGGACCAAGGTCTCCACAGGGACTAGCGCTTCCGCCCCATAAGTTAAAGCGAAAGGCGTTTCTCCCGTTGCACGACGCGCGGTGGTGCGGTATATCCATAGGACGAGTGGGAGAAGCTCCGCCCAACGACCTTGCGCCATGCTCAGGTGCTTCTTCAGATCGGATAAGATGCGGGCTTTGACTTCTCCACCTGGCCGTTGGACTACGGGTGGGCCACGGAGGAAAATTTGAGGGTTATGCCCAAGTCAAAGTAGAAAGTCCGAGTCTCCTCGCAGTCGAATTGGGGGTCATGGTCAGTCATGATGGTCATGGGAACGCCAAAGCGGCAAACGAGGTTCTTCCACAGGAAGTCGCAGACCTTCGTCCCAGTGATCTTTGCCTTTGCTTGTGCCTCGACCCACTTCGTGAAATAATCGATGATGATCAAGATGTACCACACCTGGCCAATAGCCTTGGGGAAGGGCCCGAGGATGTCCATCCCCCACATCGCGAATGGGCATGGTGCGTGGATGGAGCGAAGACGTGAGGTTGGAGCGTGCTAGAGGTTACTGTGCTTCTGACATCCGTCACATCTCTGGACATAGGCCCTAGCGTCTTGTCGGAGAGTGGACCAAAAGTACCCCAGATGGGTGATTTTATGTGACAGGGCCCGCCACCTTGGGTGGCCGCCACAAACCCCCTCATGTACCTCGTAGAGGATATGCTTTGTAGACTCGGTCGGTACACATAGCAAATTGGGCACAGTGTAGCCTCGGCGATAGAGTCGGCTGCCGATGATGTAGTAGCGGGCCGCCTGCATTTTCAGCTTCCTAGCCTCTGCGGGGGTCCTATGGGAGGACACTGATATCCACATATCGTGTTATCATGGCCCTCCAATCCCCAGCAGTAACGGAGAGAACCTCGCTGGTCACACTCCACGAGAGTTTTCTTTCCACCATCACGCGATTCCCCACTTCCAAGGGAAGGGCGGATCCCAACCTCGCTAGAGCATCCGCCTTTACGTTGGAGGTTCGTGGAATGGACTCCACCGCGAAGGTTTCTAGGCACGACAAGGCCTTAACTTTCTCTCGGTACACAGGCAGGAACCCCGTCCTGGTGGCGTATTGCCCGTTAAGCTCACGCGCAACCAGCTCGGAGTCAGCGTAGACCCTGATTTTGCAGGCTCCACTAAGGAGCGCCATCTCTATCCTGCGATCATGGCCTCATACCCAGCCTCGTTGTTGGTGGCATCGAAGATGAAGTTAAGGGCATACTCCATCTCGATCGAGGGACCAGTCAGGAATACGCCAGCCCCGCCACTGACATCACACCTTGAGCCATCAACGAATACCTTCCACTCCTCCAAGCTTGCGTCAGTTTCGGGGAAGGTGACCTCCACCATGAAGTCGGCGAGGGCTTGCCCCTACATTGCGGTCCTCGGGAGGTAGCTGATGTCGAACTCGGAGAGCTCGACTGCCCACTTTGTCATTCGCCCGGAGAGGGCGGGCTGGTGGAGGATTTGTCAAAGTGGGAGGTCAAAGAGGACCTGAATGGGATACACGTGGAAGTAGAGGCGCAGGCGCCTGGCGGCGGTTATGACAGCCAATGCCATTTTCTCCGCCGGGGAGTATCGCTGCTCCGCAGGCTGGAGCACGCGACTTGTGAAGTAGACTGGGTGCGTGGCTTTTTTGGTTAGCACCGCGCTGAGCATCTCCGGGCTTACCGCCACATATAACTACAAGTCCTCGCTTGCCATTGGAGGTGACAACATAGGGAGCTTTGATAGGAAGGCTTTTAACTTGGAGAAAGAGAGCTCTAGCCCCTCGTCCCAAACAAACTTGTCATTTTTCTTGAGGGCAGCAAAAAAGGGCAGAGACTTGTCTTCCAAGCGGGAGCAAAACCTCCCCAAGTAGTTCACGGCGTCGTTGAGCCGCTGTACCTCAGTGCGATATCGTGGCGACCTCATTGAGAGGATCGACTCGATGACACGCCGAAGCCTAGGAACTTCCCCGATAACACGCCGAAGACGCACTTCTCGGGGTTTAGGCTGAGACGATTGTGCTTGAGGGTAATGAAGACCTCGTGGAGGTCGGCTAGATGCTCTTCGGGGATTTTTCTCCGCACCACGATGTCGTCGACGTAGGCTGACACATTTCTCCCCAAATGGTTTTTGAAGACCCGGTCAACGAGACACTGGAAGGTAACCCTTGCGTTTTTAAGGTCGAAAGGCATGACCTTGTAGCAGTACGTACCCCGCTGCATGATGAAGGACGTCTCCTCCTCGTCGCGCGGACTCATCGAGATCTGATTATATCCCGAGTACGCGTTGAGGAAATTCAAGACCCCGTGCCCCGCGGTTGAATCGACTAGCCCGTCGATCGAGGGCAGGGGGTAGCTGTCTTTGGGATACACTTTGTTGAGGTCCTTGAAGTCCACACACATCCGCCATTTTCCTTTGGCTTTTTTGACCAGCACGACGTTGGACAACCATCTCAGGTACTGGACCTCGCGAATAAACCCCGTAGACAGCAGATTAGCCACCTCATCATTTACGGCGTTTGCCCTTTCCTCGTTCATCTTCCTCCACCGTTTCACCACAGGGAGGGTGGTAACGTCGACATTCAAGGAGTGTTGGCCCACGGTGCGCAGCACGCCGCGGAGATCCTTGGCGTTCTAGGCGAACACATCATGAAATCTGGACAGCAGGGTCTCCAATGACGTCGTGGATTCTCCGGGGAGACACTCTCCCAGGTAGATCTTCTCATACTCGTTTCCGAAGGGGGTTATCACCCTTCTTTTTGCCTCGGGGATGGGGACTGTGAAGTCCTGGACTTCAAGGTCGGCCTCGCCGCGGGACTCCACCATGAACACCGAGAATTTTTGTTTCGCCGAGGTCGCGTAGAAAACGTGACCTTCCTCTTGGTTGCCCTTGACCTCCCCAACCCCACCATCGACGGAGAACTTCATCTTTAGGTGGTAGATGGAGACCACTGCCTGGAATTTCATCAGGGATACCCTCCCGATGATTGCATTGTACACCGAAGGCAACTGCACTACTGTGACCTCCACCATCTCGGTCCTCCTCGTGGAGCCGGTGCCCAGCGTCATCCAAAGGTCTATGTGACCTGCCACGTCAACCTCGTCTCCCGAGAAGGAGGTGAGCTTCCCAGCGTAGGACTTCAAGGATGTTTCGGAGATGCCCAACTGCTCGAAAGCGCCGTAGTACATGATGTCCACGGAGGATCCCGTGTCCACCAACACCCGCTTCACCATCTTCGAGCCCAGTTGAGCGTGCACCACCAACGGTTCAGAGTGCGGCATGTGGAGTCCCTCAGCATCATCGGAGGTGAAGGCCAAGCCTACGTGGGACCGCGAGGTCTGGGAAATGCTAAATACCGAGGGCTCATGGTGGCTTGCCCTCGCATACCTCTTTCTCTCCGCCTGGCTTGACCCAACCAGCGATGGTCCACCCGAGATGGTATGGATATACCCGTCGGGTGTTGATGTCAGCCCAGACCATGCCTGCTTCGCGGGAGCTTGCCGCTCGACGTGTTGGCTCCTAATGTGGGGTTGGCTCGTCCCTTTTCATTTGGGTTGTACAAAGGGCTGCCCTTGCCCCGATAACCGCGTTGCTTTCCTCCGAAACAGTTCCAACTGCCCTCGCGGTTGTTGTCGCGGTTGTTGATCCTGTTGTTGTTGTTGTTGTTATTGTTGTTGTTGTTGTTGTTGTTGTTGTTGTTGTTGTTGTTGTTGTTGTTGTAGTTCCTGTTGTTGTTGTTGTTGACGGGGTTTTGGGCCTGCGTTACATACGCATCCCTTGCGGCCAGTGCGGCCACCTTCGCCTTTCCTTTAGCCTCGGCGACGATTTCCTTGCCGGTCTTCGGTCGCGAGCTCTGGTTTGCGGCATCCTCGGCATACATCTGGTGTAACACCCCGTCTTTACACCGGGAGCTACTCGGTAGTAGAGCTCACTAGGTACTACCTAGGCTGGTTTGACAACGAGTTCACTTGGATCTTGTAACTCGGGCACGACGAGAAAACATGAATAAAACATCCAACCGATATTTATAGAATCCAAGTACAGAAAACATGCATGAAACCCAAACAACATAGCTTACAACACCACCTAGAAACATTTCATTAACATACAACTGCCCTTTCTTTATCAAAACAACACATTATTCAAAAGATACCAAAAAGTATACCACCATTTCTCCCAACCGAACCCAACCTAATGACACGGCCTTCAACGATCTGTTCCATCATTCAGCCAAGGTTCCATCATGGGTCCCTTGTCTTTACCTGAAACTAAAAAAAAAAAAAAGTCCCCGAAGGGTCATCTACCATTCTAATCCAAGCTAGAATCCATATGGTACTAGTAAGACATTTAAAAACCAATCAAGTGTCTAACATATACACAAACAAGTTTCGCATTATTACAACACATATCAGTTCCATCCTTCTAACCTCGGGTCAAGCCTCCTCGAGAGAACTTTCCTAAAACACAGATAGCTTTACTTTTGAAGGGGCACGGTTCTCTATCACATAACCATACGTAGCCGTCACTTCAACCCAGAGGACTACGCACATGGCCATGCCGAGAACGGTACCAACACAGAGAAAATATTCGAAAGCTTCACATTCGATGAAAGCCCAATGAAATCTTTTTCACACATATCATACACAAGTAAACCTTTTTCATAGAACAATCACTTAGGGACTAGTTCCCCAAAACCAATCCTACAAGCACCACATGAAGTCTAACAAGTATTGAATGGAAACTGAGCAAGTCAAAAACGACTTACCTTGAAGACGAATTCTCGAAGCCAAGAAACACTAACTAACACACAAAGTAGAACCCTGTCTTGAGACAGATAGTCTGTCTCTTCCCCTGATCTCTGGTCACGACCTTAGACTCATGCTCCTATATACATATATATACCCCAATGAATAATAATAGCTTTTTAACTCTTACAAACTCTAACCCCAAAAACAAAGAAAAACCAAGATGCTTTATAACTTCTTTTATATAATTCCAAATCCTTTAAAACTTGACATGAATATACTAGATATATAATTAAACATTTTTCCAGTTCAAACCTTTTTGAAAAATTGGATCAAAGGTCTCCCTAATATCATTACAAAGCAATACCCTAAAATTACTCTGAAATCGTTTATCGAATATAAATCAAATATCAAAAATACCCTCTGAGAACTATAAATCGACTGATTTTTAAATCCAAATCAATTGTAAAGCCAGATCTGAAAAAATTAGTAAATTCTAAACAAACTATTAACTAATTAAAACTTACCAAATCACACCTGAACTCCAAAATCCGACCCGACGAACGAATCTCGTACTGGGGTTCTCTCTCTCTCTCTCATGAGAATGTACATGAACATGTACATATATATACACAATTAAGAGAAGTCGGCTAATCTTTATAAAAATTTACGGTTTCTACCCTCAAATTTCCTTTACTACAAACTTTACCCTTAAATAATTATTAATTACTTTTAAGTTAAAAACTTTTCAAAATATAATTATTTTAAATTAAAAAATTAAAAATCAAATACTTTTATATATCCGAGATTATTTATAAGCTAAGTAATCCCAACATGAAATTCAAGGAGCGTAAAAATAGAATAAAATAAAAAAAATGAAATATTCTCGAATATTACACCTGGGACGTGATCCGGGCGCACAGGCTGTCGTACGTCGTCGGGCATTTCAAGAAAATGTAAGTCTTGAAAGGCCCCGGACACAGGTTGCCCATGAGGGTATCTCGCACCGATAATTCGTCGATGTGCGCGATCTCTTCCATCGCGGTGGTGAACCTTGTGAAGAAGGTGCCCAACAACTCGCTCTCTCCTTGCTCAATACCGCAGAGATCCCGCATGTTCTTCTTGCGCTTCCTCGAGTCGTTGAAGTGTGCGACAAAGGATTCGCACAATTGTGCGAACGAGGCCACAAACTCTAACTTTTCGCGGCCTTGTCCAGCAATTGTAATTGAGAATGTGAAAGCAATTGTGTTTGAATTTGTGATTACGTTCGAATTGTGGTTGCGCTCGAATCGTGATTGTGGTTGTGCTTGTTATTGTGATTGCGACTTGTTCGAGTCTATCTTTCTTCCGCTGCGTGTTTGTTTCTGTTGTTTGAGGTTAATCGTTTGTCGACTTGCTTTGCTTACGACCATTATGGGTTAAATGATTGAACTGAATGTGCAAACCTTATTTTGGAATGAATTCATATTACGTGCTTGTATATATTTTGGGGAATTATGAAAAATTATTTTAAAACATTTTTCGATATGCGTGCATTGGGTTCCACCGGTATGGTCATGGATCACGGGATAAGCTGAAGAAGGAGTGGCCCCCGAGCATGGTCATGCGGTTGGAAGGGACCCCCTTCTAAAAATAAACTAAATTGTTTTGGCAGACGCTCTAGTAGAGGTTTAGCCGGGGAAAGAAGGGTGAATAGAGGAAATGGACATGTGTATATGGTGCGCCCTGACCGTGCGCCATGGATGAGAGGCCGGAGGGTGCCATTTGGGTTTGAGGAGGATTGTTTTGATTGCTATATTATTCGATGGATTTTGTTGAATGGTCTTGTGTCAATGGGTTTTGTTCAACGTAATATATTTTTGTGGTTATATATGTTGGGAAGATCGTTATGAATATTATTGTTATCCTTGTTACTATTATTGATGCTATCTGTATTAATTTTACTATTGCAGTATTGTTGTATTTTAATGTGATGTGGTTTGTATGTGTGTGTGTGTATTCGTGTTTGTCTGATTGTGTGTCTGAATGTATGGATGTCTATGTGACTATTTAACGTTAAGTGTTTGAATTGATATGAATTGATAATTATTGATTTCTGTGTGAAAATTTATTGCTAGGGTTCTGTGTGGTTTTTTTCAAACGTTCTATATGCATCTCACGCTTTCTAGCTTGAATTAGGATTGTAGTTGACCCTTCGGGGAATATTTTTACAGTTTCAGGTACTCTCCAAGAATTGTGATGAATCCTCTACAAAATGGTGAAGCGGATATTGGCGACGTGTCATTAGGTCGGGCTGTTGGGATCTTCAGTTATTGATGTACTAAAAGTTGTCTGTGAATTGTTTTTAGTTGGATAGAACTGATTTAGGATAGTTTGAACTTACAGAACGATTTGATTGTTATCTTCTGTTCATGGATTCGAGAATACTAGCATATTTTCCACTTTTGTTTATAATAAAAACTTGGATGTTTAATTGATTTCTCGCCATGCCCGAGTTGCAAGATCCGAGTGGATTTGTTGTCTGACTAATCTGAGTAGCCCGAACAGGGTCTACCACCGAGTAGCGCCCGGACGAAGGTCGGGGTGTTACATTGCCAACGTGCAAAAGGTCTCGAGTTCGAGCATCTAGGGCGGCGGTTTGCCCTTATTTCTTAGAATTGGTTAGTAAACCAGTTCTCACCCGTTTTCGGGTGCTCTAGGCTAGTCCAAGTAGTATTTGGGAAAAATTCTAGTCTACTATTATATGATATTATAGAAGACTTTCTATAGACAAAATTAGTTGTCGCATTTAAAGTGTTGTTATTTTCATCACAAATCAAAGTTGTCAATTGTTAGGAAACAAATATGCTTAAGCATAATATAATAGGACCCAAGTTTAGCGGTTAAGACCTCAAGGGGGACCTAGAGGTCTCCGCTTCGACACTCACGGACGGCGAAGTCCAAAATTTAATCATTTAGAAATGTTTCAGTTCTCATCCATTCATGGATGCTCTAGGCTAGTCTCAAGTAGTACTTGGGCTACCTAAATCTTACCCGATCAAAAATAGGAATATGGAAGATTCCTAGAATAGAATAGAAGTGGGTTAGTTGTGAAGGGCATGGGTGTCTTTTTGTGTGGAGTTTGTTAGAGCCAGCAGCCTTGTGGGTTGTTAGGATGTCTTACTAATAGCTATAAGTACGTATGTGTAGCTGAGAGAAAAGTATCTAGAAAATATCAAAAAGGATCAAGGCATTTGCCTTTGGGCTCTTGGAGATTCTTCTCCTTGAGATTGGCTCAATTGGAGTTTGCCCCTTTTGAGATTGTTCCTATTTCAAGTTATTAATCAACCAAGAGGGTTTTACGATCTATTCATTCTCTTCTATCTAACAAATTTATTTTATTTTTGATAAAAACCACTTCATTCAAACCTCAAAGATCGTTCGACAAAACATCCAAAAAACCAACAAGAAGACTAGAAAACGAATCAAAACAAACATAAATAGGAAACAAGTTTGTGGCAAGCCAATAAGCAGCGCTATTTGCCTCACGACGCGTGAAGACTCAATCACACAAAGAAAAATCCCAAGCCTTAGCAAAAATACGAGCAACCAACACTCCGATCAAGGACCGACAAATCTTTCCTTGCTTCAGTTTTAAAATGAGAGACAGGCTATCGGACTCAACCACCACTCAAGCCACACCTTTCTCAGCCGCCATTTCTAGCCCCCATAGAACCGCCTCTACCTTAGCTATTTCGACCTCAGTACCATTCTGGATTTGTTTCGATCCAGCAAAAACCGGACCACCACCATCATTTCGCCCAATAACACCAATGCTACACTTGATTCCAACAACCGAAGCATCACAATTGATTTTCAGAACACCAACACCTGGTCTGCACCATTTATGAATCTCAGGAGTAGATCTCCTGCTTTTCTCGGCCTTGTCCAGGATGGTTGGGAAGATGCTGCAGAATATGGCGTCATTGTAGGAGTTGACATTCATTTGGACAACAAAGTGCTTTACGTGGTCCTCCGGGTCAGCCGTGTCGTCGTAGAGCCCCATTTGTGGCCAATGGAAACCTTTGGGCATAGGTGCCTCCTAAATCTCGTCCACGAAGGGGGAACGACATCCGACCTCGACGAGCTGACGGTGCGGCTTCGATTTCATAGGGTGCATAGCACTCCCTGTCGTTTCGGACAGCTCCGTGTCCCGCATGCTAGAATGTCGCGAACGAGACCGGGAGATCTGCATGGGGTCCTGGGGAGGCCTCTCCGTTGATGAGCCGTTGGTGGACATCTCGCGTCCCAGCACATGCCCAAGGACGTACGCGGGTACGTATTCGGAGTGGGGTTGGCCCGGAGCAGGGACAGGGACATACGAGGGGGAGAAGCCCTGCTGGTAATGTCCATATCCCGGGTAGGGATATGGGTTCGGGGGCGCACCGCCTGGCTCGTACCCTTGAAATGGGTAGGGATTTTGTGGGGCATTGTACGTCCAGCCCGGAGGGACCACGGACGGACAATCCGGAGGTCCCGTGGCCATCCATTGCGAGGTCTTGGGCATGTTATCAAGGTGTTGGGGGAAAAAGTTGTTTGGACAAGCCATTTTTTGGGGGTTCAAGGCCAAGGTTGCACAAATCGGGAGACTGCTTAGGATGAAGACTTTCCCACAGACGGCGCCGGTGATGAAACTCAAAATAAACCGTCGCTGGAAGACAAGAAACGAGATTCTTTTATTCGATTGTGCAAACACCTGCCTTTTATTTATATTACAACGAGGTCGCAAGCTACGGGGTTTACAAACAAACGAGATTTACACCTTAGACCTCCTAAGAGTATTCGAGATCTCGATCTAACAATGTTCGAGATCTCCTAATTGCTACGAGATTCTACCACCTACAGGTCACTTGATGGATTCTGGTGGCGAGGCTGAGTTTTGAGTTCGAGCATGGTGATGAGGGCTTGCGAGATTATGTAGCGATGTCTTTTATGTGAGCGAAAGCTCTGTGTGACTTGAAGTCTTTTTTTGAACTTCACTTGTCTATAGCGAGGTCTTTTGACGATGTTTCAACACGCCGATCTTCAACGAGCAAGATAGTTCTTGAGTTCAAGATGTTTTTCGACCCTTTTCCACCTACAAGGTTCTCCTCTATTTATAGAGAATTGAGGAGCCGGATTTTGGTGTTTACTCGATGTGGGACGCCCAATATCAAGGCCTCTAATTGGTCCGGAGGTGAGGCAACCGGTGATTGGCTCAGGGGAACGACGCCAGTTGAGTGGTTCAGATGGGTGAGAGTGTCGGCAAAGTCGGTAACGAGGTTTAGACCTCGCTCCGAGGTTTCGGAAGACCTCGCGGAGATAGGAATTTGTTTGCTTAAAAGATGGGTGCGGTGGTGGGCCCCAAAATCCACCTTGGGAGTCCCGTCGGATCGGTTTATTCCTTGTGTCCCGGGCCCACTTGCTATTTTACCATTTTGGACACCATCAATGCATACTGGCATTTCATTGCATTGGGGGTTAGAGTTTGTAAGAGTAAATATCCTAATTTGCATTGGGTTATATATAGGAGCACGAATCATAGATCGTGGTCAAAGAGAAAGGGAAGAGATATAGTATCTGTCTTGAACGGGTGAGTATAGACTGGAGATTCAACCATATATGCTATATGTGCTATATGGATATTTGTGCTATATGATCTATATGAGCTATATGAGCTATATGGATTATATGGATATATGTGATAGCTCTGAAAATTTCCAGAGTTTTTTGCTTCGAAAGTATGATAACAGATGGCATATGATATATGATTACAGGATGCATTTGATTGCATAGCATATTGCAATGAGATTAAAAGGACTTGTGATTGTCTTGCTCTGAACTGTAATTCAGGAAATCTTCGGATTTCTTTGTTAAAACGACCTACGGGTCATACAAGATCTACGGATCATACAGGACCTACGGGTCAATATTCAGGAGATCTTCAGATTTCTTTGCTAAAGGGACCATAAGAGTCCATATATAGTAAACCCGGGGCAGATTCGGGCTTGAACTGTTCACAAAGTAATAACTCGGATACATCGGCATTTGCATTTGCATAGTAAATTCCTTTATGACATATGTATAATATGTATGTATGTGTACATGGACTAAATGTTTGATTCTGTGCAAAATAATTGATGATGGTTTATATTCACTCAGTATGCGACTCACGTAAATCGCAAAACAATTTTTCAGGTTCAGCTAGATTTTACTGACATGTGTCTCGATTAGAGGTCACATTCATACAGGTCGCCCGGCTGAAGCTCTAAGCAACCTTCTCCTCCTCATTTTGCATCATAGACGTATGTGTTGTAAACAAAAGTTAGAGTGAAGGATGTATTAGTATAAAAATAAAGACATATAGTTGTGTATGGGCAACCTTTTATGGTTGTTAATGTCTGCCATGCGCTTACGTGAATAGTTGGTTTATGTGAATTATTTGCTTGTATAAGAGATAACTTTTATGAAGTTTACGTCATAGTGTATAAGGGTGTCACAAAAGTTATGATATAATAAGGGCTTTATGAATTTTTATACCATGAGAATATTTTTATAATCAATATGGAAAATAATTAAATAAATAATATGGGAAATGAATTAGTAATGGACTTTATTTAATCTTATCACCTTGCATGTAATTAATAAAGATTTACAAAATATTAAGAATATATTATTATTTTAACTTTTTTTTTGATAGCAAACGAAATTCATTAGCTCAAAACCAAATCATTATCTAGTACATCATAGAAATCTAAAGGGAAAAACAAACGATCCTGAACAAAAAAACAAGAAGACGGTTTCCATTTACTAAGTCAATCCGCAGCCTTGTTTGCTTTCCGATTGCAATTAAGCCAATCACAAAATAGGATCTAAGCACCTTCTGCCAAAGTCAAAGTCATAATGTCACCAAACACCGAATCTGGGATCCGACCTCCTCTCGCTACAGAAATAACTTTGCTGCAGTCAGACTCCATTACAACTCTTTGAAGGCCGAGAGCAACACCAGCTTGGACTCCCCACCTAGTCGCCTCAGCCTCAGCAACGTCAGCTGAAGTGCCATCCTGAATTTTTCTAGCCCTAGCAAAAACCACGTTGTCGTCGCTGCGTCTACCAATGATCCCAATTCCACAGTGACACCCGTTGACACTTGCATCAACATTTATCTTTACCGAACCTTCCTCCGGCCTCTTCCGCACCAACTGAACTGGGAGCAATGGCATCTTATCGCCTTTAAACAACTCCTGGGCATCTACATATTCCTTGTTCAAGGCGAGACAAACCTCAAATAACTCTTCAGCATTGGCTCTTTCCTCTTCAAAAATTTCCCCGTTTCTAGCCCTCCAAATGCCCCAGCATAAATACGCCCACTCGCATTGCCAGTCCCGTGCCTGATCAAAAATCAATTTCGCCCAATCCAAAATATAATGCGCAGCTTCTCCCAACTTCGCTAAAATTGGAACATGCTCCCAAACATCGATCGGTAAAATACAACCGAACAAAGCATGCATTACCATCTCACATTTACCATACACTTCACAGCAAAATTCATTCACAATGTGTCAATAAAAAGATTATCCTTGCAAGGAAGGACATTCATTCCCGCTCTCCATAAAAGAGATTTAACCTTTGGCGCTACTTTTAACTTCCAAAGCCGATTCCAAACTTTGTTAACACGCGAACTATCAGCTTGTTCCCCTGCATTCAGAATAGACTGCCTTTTGTCTTCCCACACATGATATGCAGATTTGACGGAAAAAATACCACCATTCGTGTAATATTATATCCGTCTATCCTCTGTAGTAGAATAAACCAAATGAATACTCATGACCACTTCCACATCCAAAGGCAACATTTCCTTGACTGCGTCTTCATTCCAGCAACCATTGGCCCAATTGATCAAATCAATAACCCTTGTATCATCATGAGCCGGACCAGCAGTAATGGGACGAAACAAACACGAGCGACGAATCCAACAATCCTTCCAAATCCGAATGTTTGATCCACTGCCAACCTTCCAAACAGAACCAGCTTCAATCAACTCTCTTGCTTTGAAAATGCTTCTCCAATAGTAGCTCGGATTGAACCCCAAAGAGGCCTCTAGAAAACTAGAATTAGGGAAATATCTAGCCTTAAAGAGACGTGCCACAAGTGTTGTTGGTCTTGCAAAATTCTCCAGCCTTGTCTTGCAAGCAAGGCCATATTAAAACTTTCAAGATTCCGGAATCCTAACCCACCACAATTTTTTCCCTTACAAAGCCGATCCCAGTTTATCCAGTGTAACTTGCCACCCTCAACCGACCCACTCCACAAAAACTTGCACATTAGTTGCTCAATCTCCATACATAATGTCTTAGGGAGCTGAAAACAAGACATCGTGTACATTGGAATCGATTGTATAACCGATTTAATAAGCACTTCCTTGCCCGCTCTTGAAAGAGTTCCAGCCTTCCAACCCTTTATCTTCTTCCACACTTTGTCTTTAACTTGAGAGAAAATGATCTATCATGTTTCTCTACCTCGTGAATTCCAAGATGTTCTTGCAACACTTCCCTTTGTGAGGGCTCAACATTCCTAATAAACGATAATTCTGACTTCCCAAAGTTAACTTGTTGTCCTGATGCTGCTCCGTAACATCGGAGGATATTAACTATTTTTAAGGCCTGTTGACAAGACGCCTAGGCAAACAGAACACTATCGTCAGCAAAAAATAAATGAGACACCATCGGGGCTGTTCTATCAATACGAATCCCTCTTAACCTGCCATGACTTTCACTTTCCTTGATTAGAGCTGAAAACCCTTCCGCAACCAATAAGAAAAGATAAGGCGACAACGGATCTCCCTGACAAAGTCCACGAGTCGGAATAAACTCATGTGAAGGTATTCCATCCATCAAGACGGAAAAGCTTACTGAATAAACACATTTCATAATCAACGTCGTCTACCTCTGATCAAACCCTAGATCGTTCATACAATTCTCCAAGTAATTCCATTCAACTCGGTCGTAGGCTTTAGCCATATCCAATTTGAGAGCCATGAACCCTTTCTTTCCCTTTCTCTTATTCTTCATGTAGTAGAAAATCTCAAAAGCTGACAGAACATTATCTGTTATCAGTCTCCCTGGAACAAACGCACTTTGAGTTGGAGAAATCACCTTATGAAGAACATGCTTCAATTTGTTGGCCAAAACTTTTGAAATGATCTTATAAAGAACATTACATAAGCTAATAGGGCGCAAATCCTTCATACGATAAGGGTTAGAAACTTTAGGAATGAGTGAAATAAAAGTATGATTGAGTCTATCAGGGAAAGAGGAACCTTCTAAAATATCAAGAACAAAACCTACTATTTCGGGTCCAACAATATGTCAGTGTTGTTGAAAGAACAACGCTGACATACCATCAGGACCTGGGGATTTAGTAGGATGCATTGAAAATAGAGTAGACCGTACCTCTTCTCCTGTGAACGGGCATAAAAGCATCAAGTTGTCCTCATCCAATATTAAAGGCGAGATTCCTTGAGGAGCCGTAAAGGTGTGTGTGTTATGATCAGTTTTAAAGAGTTCAAGGAAATAATTGACATCCACCTTTGTCTTATTACAATGGCTTCTCCATTCCATCCCATCCTCATCTACCAGACGCCTAATTTTGTTTCTTTTCTTCCGCCCATTTGCCTTCTTGTGAAAAAGGCAGAATTGCAATCACCCCATTTCAGTTCATTCGCTTTCGCCCTTTGGTACCACAACAGCTCCTCCTTCTCCATCCACTCCCGTTCATTCTTTTCCAACATTCTCCTTTTATGAACCCACTCCCCTCTCATTCCCATTTTATTTAATCTCCTCAGTTCCTCTCTCACATGTATCAATTGAAAGCAAATATTCCCAAACTGCTCCTTATTCCACACTTTCAGCTCCTCAACGCATCTGTTGAGCTTTCCAAGCACCCCATCAATCTGATTACTCGAACTAGGATTTTTCCAACTATTCCCAATCACCACTTCACACCCCTCATTCTTAACCCACATTGCCTCAAATCTGAAAGGCCTCGGACCCCTTATCTTCTCATCCTCACTATCCCCACATCGAAAGAATTCCACTAAGACTGGCAAGTGGTCCGAACCAAATCTCTCTAGATGACAAACCCGCCCATTCGGGAACAAATCAAACCAACCCTCATTCGCCAAACCTCTATCAAGCCTCTCCTGAATGAATTCATCCCCTTCTCTTCCATTGTCCCATTTAAACATAGGGCCCGAAAAAGGTATTTCTGCCAAGCCACAATCATCAATGGTGCTACTGAACTCCATAATCCCATTCCAGTCCGGTTCATTTCCACCCTCCTTTTCACCTCTTCTCAAAATCTGATTGAAATCCCCCTACACAAAGCCAAGCCTCCTGACCTTCCTCCTTCAGCCTTCTAAGAAGAGACCAAGAGTGGTGTTTTTCTTCTCTATTCGGCCACCCATAGAACCCGGTAAAACGCCATTTCTTCCCATCACTCTTTTGAACAACACAAGCATCAATATGATGCCTAGTATATGAAGAAACAGTGACTTCCAAATCTTTTTCCACATCAAACACATTCCACCTGATTTGCCAATGCAATCAACCACAAAGCATCCCTCAAAGTCCAATTTTATTCGCAACACCTCCATTTTCTTATGGTCACATTTAGTGTCCATAAGAAAAACCAACCTCGGGGTCTCCCTTCTCACTAAGCTAGTGAGTCTTGCAATTGCTCGGGCCATCCCCAATCCCCGACAATTGTAACTTAAGCAATTCATTGCTCCCAACAAGGGAGACTTCCCATCTCCCCCGCCGATAAAATAATCTATTTTTGTATTGGTTCAACTTCATCAATTTGCATGGGGCTGCTCACATTTTTCCTCTTCACACCCACGTCTGCATGTGCATTCCCTTCTACTCCCTCTTTTCTTGCTCTCCTTTTCCAAGACCCACCCCTTTTTTTTGTTTTTTTCTCATTTTCACTTTCTTCCCCTCTTCATTATCAACTTTCTTCCCTTTTGACTTTTCTTCCCCCACCATCATCTCTGCAACTTCTGTACCCCCATCAACATCTTTTTCCTTACTCACTTCTAGATTTGAATTTGTATCCCCCTGATTCACTTTTTGAACTGGAGCCTGAGATTTCTCACCAGCATTATCCTCCTTTCCCCCCTCTTTATCATTTAGAGTGAGTGTACCCACCCCAATCTCCACCCCAGTTGTCTCCACAGTTGCAAGAGAGCTACTCTCCGATTCATTCTGATCACCCTCCAGCAATTCAAATAAGGACTTCCTGACTTTTCTCTCAACACTGCTCCCTTCTTCTCCACCTTGTTTATTCTTTTTCCCCTTCAATACATCTCTTTCCCTTTCCCTCTCTACCATCTCCCTTGCCTGAAGTGATTTCAGAGGTGAAGCTCGTAACTAGTCCCCATACTCGCCCTGCAGTTCCCGAGCTTCATTATCATTGCAATCCATTTCGACATGCCCTATCATTTCGCATGCATAACAAAAGTTCGGTAATCTTTCATACTTAATTTCCAACCACATTCTTCTTCCACCAATCTTTATCATCACTCCCCTCCTAAGAGCTTTAGTTAGATCCACTGAAACTCTCAATCTTAGAAATTTGGCACAACTCAACATCTCTGAATCATCTACCTCCTCTACACCACCAAATATACCTCCAACTTCCTTCGTCGTTTCCATATTCATCGCCTCTAACGGAAGATCATAAACCCTGATCTAGAAGGAAGTTCTATCAATGATCATGCGCGATGGTTGTTCCCTTCCTGGTGCTTTCAGCGCCAACAGAGCCTTATCAAATGTCCATGGCCCTCCAACTAACACCTTCTCCTTATCTCCTTCATCCGCGAATCGGAAAATAAACAGGTTGCTTCGTAATTCTCTAAACACGAACCCATTACTTCGCCTCCACGCACCTCTCATCTTCGTCTTTAGGGCATACGAATTGAACGGTCTATTCGTAAGGAGAGTTCCAACCAACGTTCTATCATCTTTCTTTTGCCCTTCTGACTCCGATATACCACCTACTTCAATCTCTTGTACTTCAGTTTTAGTCAAATGAAGATCTCGTAGCCCTTCCTCTACCATTCTTCCTTGAAACTCAGTAACCAATCAACACACACACAATCACGGTGAACCACGCATGAATCGGCGGGAGAACTCTAGCCCTCACGGCCAAACATCGGAGAGAGGTTATGGGCGCCCTCGAGAACTGTGAGTTCGCAATCGCAAGAGAGCCCTCAAACCCTAGAGTTTTTGGTTTATTATTATTTTAACTTTGGGATTAAATAAAAAGGTATGTTTATTCTATAGGATTTTAATCATATAATATTAATATTAAGTCAAAAAGGAGTTATCTTGACTTTCAAATTTATATACAACTTTAAATAAAAATAAGTGTTTTTATAAAGTACGCTGGGATATTATAATTAAATATACTAATCATGGATACTATTATTTAACACCTCCACCTAAATTATTATTTAAATAATTTAGCTTTTCATAAATTCTCTTATAAAAAGGAAAATAAGAGAAAACAAAACCTTAGAAGAGATAAGGAATTTTAATAAAAATTCTCTCGCTATATCTCGTGTCGTTAGGTCGAAGTCTCAATCCCGTCTAAGCATCGAATTTCGTGTCGTTCGAAAGTACACACTCGCAAATTAAGGCAAGTGGAATTTCTCCTTGTAGCCTCAATATTTCGTTTCCGTGAAATTTCTCGATGTTGGGAACAACTTGTTTGCTAATAATAAATGAATCTAGGATTATCGATTGTTAGAAATAATGACCTGCTTGTTATCGTTATTACGATTATTAATGTTCGATAGGACTATTATGCTAGTCTTGTTTGTGTGACCTTGCTTGTTTAAGATCTCTTTTCGAGATCGGTAGGGATTAAATAGTAAGAGGTGCGGGATTAACCCAACACCTCTATATAACCTACAAGTCGAGTGGTATGGCACCATACCCTCTCTTCCCGCGACTTTAAGGATCATGATCTATGTCTGCTCCAACTCGGAGGAGGGACAAGTGCACCCTAGCTAAGTGCCGAAACTTCATTCCATTAAATGGACACGGGCCCTGTCATGTCCCCCCACACTCTTAAAATTCATTACGTAAGTGAAAGTTTTATCACAACATAAGATATGTGCCAAAGCACATTTAAAAGAAACTAAAACCGGGTCAGAATAGTACAACTTGGAAGACCACTCGACTCTTGGTTCTTGAGACGATCATCTTTCCAATCTGAATGCTTATTCGGGCTTGTCAAGGTGGGTTTAGTACTTAAGTGCCTTCGGGCCACCTCCCCGATCTAGAGCACCGAATAAGATGAGGTTGGTTGAGGTCCGACAAGAGCGCGAGAGGTTTTCAAAACTTGTATGAATTAATAACATTCCCAACATACTTCCTACTCTATGAAGTTCTACAATCTCATAGTTCTTCCTTTCGGTTTAAGAGTTATCTCATCTCGAGATTTACTCATTTTCGTCCTTAAAGCTCCACTTAAATTACCATACTACCCTTGAGAATTTCCATTCTCACTTGGTTAGTCTCCTTAGACTAATTCCACTATTTCCACATTTTTGCCTGGTATTTTCTCGCCCTTTGCGACAAATGCCAGACTCTAGGAAATTCACATCTAAGTTTTGAAGACAAAGTCTAGAAGGCTCGAGAAGAGTTATGCAAGGATAGAAGGTCAAGGCAAGACGGCGTTGAAGGAAGGAAAGAATTTTCAAAGAGCAAAGCATTCAGAAGATAGTGCACCAACTCTTCTATTTCAACCAAGCAAATCATCATCATATGTGTTGTCTTGGAGAAACATACTTGTATTTTTAAATATGTCTTTTCAACCCTTTTTAATATGGACTTCAGTTTTCACTGCTACATCATTTGTAAAATGACTCTCAATGTAATGAAAGAATGTTCTTATCAATGAATAAAACTCCGTTTTTAGTCATTTCTTCTTTAATTACGTTTATTTAAATTATTTAAAGCCTTGGGTTACTTTGGACGGTAAAATCCGAGGTCACTGGCGGTAATACCCATCGTTGCAAAATAGGGGTATTACAGTAGCAATTTCCCCATTTCGTTCTTCTCCCTTATTGGTCTCCTCTTCTTCAATTTCTTCCATAGTCACCTCCAAACATGATCCTAACATCCCCACTTGGATTGCAATTTTATCCCATGGAGATCTAGTTCTGCTTTTCCCTTGTGAAATACAGGAAGAGAATGACTCCTTTACTTCTTCAACCCAGTTACGGATGAAACCCATAACTTCTTCTTGATTCCTCTCTATCTTCTCCATCTCAGATTCTCTCCATTCTTCCATGTTCATCCTCTAATCTAACCCAATGGATAACCCTCTCTCAACAAGAGCACTAATTGTTAGATAGAAGCTCGATATTTTAGTAGAGAAGATTTCCTGCAAGCGAAAATGGGGTTCAATACGAGCTTTACATGGAGAAGCATTTTCAATGAAAAGGTTGTGCTGGAGGCTGGTATGGTGTGGTAAGATGGAAATGGTGAATCGATTGAGGTGTTCAAAGATAAGTGGATTCCCCGGGAAACTTCTTTCCGGATTTTAACACCTCCTAGAGATCATGATCATCAAATCCGGGTTTGTGATCTTATTGATTGGTCCTTAAATTCTTGGCGTGAAGATGTTGTTAATGAGTTGCTGCCATTTGATGTTGTGGAAGTGTTGAAAATTCACCTTATTGACCAAAATGTTATTGATTCAATGTACTCGTTTTATGAAAAAGATGGAGAATTCCCGGTTCGATAAGCATATCATATGATTATGAGTTCTCGTGATCGTGCTCGTGGTGTGGGTGAAGCTTCAAATCCCAATGCTAAAAAAACTTTTTGGAAACACTCTTTGAAGCTTCTTGTGTTACCGAGGATTCAGAATTTTGCGCGGAGAGCATTTACTGCCCTGTAAAGAGCGCTTGTTTCGAAAAAAGATTTCATTTGATCCATTTTGTGATTTATTGAATCTGCTATGCATATCTTTTCATAATGTAGATTGGCAAAGGCTGTTTGGAAGTCTCTCTCGAATGTAAAAGTGCAGGGGAGAGGTTTTCAAATTTTCCTGATTAAGCTGAATTCACAATGCAGAGGAATGGGGAAATTGATGATGCGCTATTTATGACAGTTGTTGGTGTTTATGGAATGCAAGGAATGGCTGAGTGAGCTGGTGTAGCGTGCTGTTGATATGGCTGAGGAAGCTGAAGCAGCAAAGACCGTGAAAAGCAGGAGCTCTACTCCTGAGATTCATAAATGGTGCAGACCAGGTGTTGGTGTTCTGAAAATCAATTGTGATGCTTCGGTTGTTGGAATCAAGTGTAGCATTGGTGTTATTGGGCGAAATGATGGTGGTGGTCCGGTTTTTGCTGGATCGAAACAAATCCAGAATGGTACTGAGGTCGAAATAGCTAAGGTAGAGGCGGTTCTATGGGGGCTAGAAATGGCGGCTGAGAAAGGTGTGGCTTGAGTGGTGGTTGAGTCCGATAGCCTGTCTCTCATTTTAAAACTGAAGCAAGGAAAGATTTGTCGGTCCTTGATCGGAGTGTTGGTTGCTCGTATTTTTGCTAAGGCTTGGGATTTTTCTTTGTGTGATTGAGTCTTCACGCGTCGTGAGGCAAATAGCGCTGCTTATTGGCTTGCCACAAACTTGTTTCCTATTTATGTTTGTTTTGATTCGTTTTCTAGTCTTCTTGTTGGTTTGTTGGATGTTTTGTCGAACGATCTTTGAGGTTTGAATGAAGTGGTTTTTATCAAAAATAAAATAAATTTGTTAGATAGAAGAGAATGAATAGATCGTAAAACCCTCTTGGTTGATTAATAACTTGAAATAGGAACAATCTCAAAAGGGGCAAACTCCAATTGAGCCAATCTCAAGGAGAAGAATCTCCAAGAGCCCAAAGGCAAATGCCTTGATCCTTTTTGATATTTTCTAGATACTTTTCTCTCAGCTACACATACGTACTTATAGCTATTAGTAAGACATCCTAACAACCCACAAGGCTGCTGGCTCTAACAAACTCCACACAAAAAGACACCCATGCCCTTCACAACTAACCCACTTCTATTCTATTCTAGGAATCTTCCATATTCCTATTTTTGATCGGGTAAGATTTAGGTAGCCCAAGTACTACTTGAGACTAGCCTAGAGCATCCATGAATGGATGAGAACTGAAACATTTCTAAATGATTAAATTTTGGACTTCGCCGTCCGTGAGTGTCGAAGCGGAGACCTCTAGGTCCCCCTTGAGGTCTTAACCGCTAAACTTGGGTCCTATTATATTATGCTTAAGCATATTTGTTTCCTAACAATTGACAACTTTGATTTGTGATGAAAATAACAACACTTTAAATGCGACAACTAATTTTGTCTATAGAAAGTCTTCTATAATATCATATAATAGTAGACTAGAATTTTTCCCAAATACTACTTGGACTAGCCTAGAGCACCCGAAAACGGGTGAGAACTGGTTTACTAACCAATTCTAAGAAATAAGGGCAAACCGCCGCCCTAGATGCTCGAACTCGAGACCTTTTGCACGTTGGCAATGTAACACCCCGACCTTCGTCCGGGCGCTACTCGGTGGTAGACCCTGTTCGGGCTACTCAGATTAGTCAGACAACAAATCCACTCGGATCTTGCAACTCGGGCATGGCGAGAAATCAATTAAACATCCAAGTTTTTATTATAAACAAAAGTGGAAAATATGCTAGTATTCTCGAATCCATGAACAGAAGATAACAATCAAATCGTTCTGTAAGTTCAAACTATCCTAAATCAGTTCTATCCAACTAAAAACAATTCACAGACAACTTTTAGTACATCAATAACTGAAGATCCCAACAGCCCGACCTAATGACACGTCGCCAATATCCGCTTCACCATTTTGTAGAGGATTCATCACAATTCTTGGAGAGTACCTGAAACTGTAAAAATATTCCCCGAAGGGTCAACTACAATCCTAATTCAAGCTAGAAAGCGTGAGATGCATATAGAACGTTTGAAAAAAACCACACAGAACCCTAGCAATAAATTTTCACACAGAAATCAATAATTATCAATTCATATCAATTCAAACACTTAACGTTAAATAGTCACATAGACATCCATACATTCAGACACACAATCAGACAAACACGAATACACACACACACATACAAACCACATCACATTAAAATACAACAATACTGCAATAGTAAAATTAATACAGATAGCATCAATAATAGTAACAAGGATAACAATAATATTCATAACGATCTTCCCAACATATATAACCACAAAAATATATTACGTTGAACAAAACCCATTGACACAAGACCATTCAACAAAATCCATCGAATAATATAGCAATCAAAACAATCCTCCTCAAACCCAAATGGCACCCTCCGGCCTCTCATCCATGGCGCACGGTCAGGGCGCACCATATACACGTGTCCATTTCCTCTATTCACCCTTCTTTCCCCGGCTAAACCTCTACTAGAGCGTCTGCCAAAACAATTTAGTTTATTTTTAGAAGGGGGTCCCTTCCAACCGCATGACCATGCTCGGGGGCCACTCCTTCTTCAGCTTATCCCGTGATCCATGACCATACCGGTGGAACCCAATGCACGCATATCGAAAAATGTTTTAAAATAATTTTTCATAATTCCCCAAAATATATACAAGCACGTAATATGAATTCATTCCAAAATAAGGTTTGCACATTCAGTTCAATCATTTAACCCATAATGGTCGTAAGCAAAGCAAGTCGACAAACGATTAACCTCAAACAACAGAAACAAACACGCAGCGGAAGAAAGATAGACTCGAACAAGTCGCAATCACAATAACAAGCACAACCACAATCACGATTCGAGCGCAACCACAATTCGAACGTAATCACAAATTCAAACACAATTGCTTTCACATTCTCAATTACAATTGCAACCACACTCATAGTTACAGTCAGAATTACAATCACAATCAAACTTAAAACCACAAACTGAATCACAATCACAGTTATAGCTACACCAATAATTACAACTTCAACACTAGTACCAGCACAAACACAAACACATTTACATTTACAAAGACAATTACAATTACAAGTTTCAAACGCACAATCGCAATCGCAATTACAATACAGTTACGGAGGGAGAAGGATATCTACCAGCAATGACGAGTGTAGCCATAGACTAACGCCGACAAGGGCGGCAGAAATTAGTGATTGCAACGAGACATCGATTGTAGGAAGGCTCTCATCATTGAAGAGTCTTGCTGGACACACAGTGCGTCACCCTTCGAGTAACTACAACGATCGTCGTTCGTGAAGGTCCGTCGTCGAAAATAAATGCCCGAGAACGAAGATAAGGAAAGACCTGCTCTTGGTTGGTCAATTGCAGCGACGGGTTCCCGGTTGTTGTCGTACGCTAGGGAAAGCGGTGTCGTGGTCGAATTCCGATGCAAAGGCGGCGGTGAACAGCCCACTTCGCGAGGGCCCAGTTCTGTGGAAACCACCATGCACGAATCCCGATCCTCGTCTAGGAGAGCTCGGAAAAGGTAAATCTGGCACCCGTTAACAAATCGAAGACGAAACGACGGAGGCGACCTCGAGTGGTGGCAAGATCGTCGGCGAACAAGAACGGCGAGTGGTTGCGGTTTGAGAACCGGCTAAGTAGGTTGACACCGGACGAAGATAACCAGCACCCAAAGAGGCTTGGAGACAAGCATCTTCGAGGATGGGGGAGACTCGGTGACGACCGGCTTCAAAGGCGGGGCGATCACCAGTGTTGGTGAAGAGAGAACGAAGGGAGTCGGGGTTAGCGTGCGGCGTCAAAGAGAGAAAGGAATCTGATTCCTCAGCTTAACCTAGGAGGCTGAAATTAACAAGAAAAGGGGAAGGGAGATTTTTGGGCCGGGTCAAGGGTTGGGCTACCAAAGGGTTTTCTCGGCCCATTTCTTAAAAATGGGACAAAGCTCGTTGGGTTTTAAGCCCAGGACGAAAATGAAATAACAAGAGTTGAAAGGAGAACCAAATATCGGACTTTCGAAAACTCGGGTATTACAGGCAAGAGGCTCAACCGTTGAGCTATGTGCACATGCACAATAGACTTAGACTAGTTAAAAATAAATATAGAATTACATCCATATTTGTTTATCAAATACTTTTAGAATTTTTCATGTCTTTTTATTACTTGATTAGATATGAATTAATATATATATATAGGGGCGGGTTCAAGAGAAACGACTCTTGTAGAGAAACGGGGGAATGAATATGGGACGTCGGATAAGGGTAATTTAATGGTGAGATCTGAGGATCTATTATATTTTAAATAGGGATAGAATTATCTTATTGATATTGAAAAAGGCAAGTTCGAAATTTAAGGAGAATGAATTAAAAAAAAATCTAGAAAAATCAAAAGTGATTTGCAGATTTGTAAATCACGTAATTTGAAGATTCAAACTTGATTTTCTAAAATTAAATAGGCTTATTTTCTTACTAAAATTTAGGAGATAGTTACCCTATTAGAAAAAAATATAAAAAAGGAAGAGATTACAAAAAAGATTGTATTTATACTACGCATAATAAAAAGATCGGTTGTGTATAAAATATATCTGAATATTAACTTCAAAGTTTTGAACATGTGTACAAAAAGAGCTTAAATACGTATACAATATATTTGAACATTAAATACAAAATCTCGAACATGTACATATTATATCTGAATATTAACTTCACAGTTTTGAACATGTGTACAAATACACTCAAATATGTATAAAAATTATTTGAATACTAGTCTAAAATCTCGAACATGTACTCAATATATTTGAATTTTAACTTCACAGTTTTGAACATGTACATGTACAAAAGAACTCGAATATGTATACAATATATCTGAATTTTAAATAAAAATTCCCGAACATGTACACAATGTATCTGAATATTAACATTATAGTTTCGAACATGTGTACAAAAGAACTCGAATATGTATACAATGTATCTGAATATTAACATTATAGTTTCGAACATGTGTATAAAAGAACTCGAATATGTATACAATGTATCTGAATTTTAGGTATAAAATCTCAAACATGTATACAATATATCTGAATATTAACTTCACAGTTTTGAACATGTGTACACTAGAGCTCGAATATGTAATTACAAATATCAAACATATTAATAATGTAATCGAATATTAAATCATTGTACACATTATAAATAATAATTTCAGTCTTCTCTATGTGCACCACATGAATTCTCGTTTTCTTTGATCTTTGCTCTTGCGAGATATTAATTTCCTATAAAAAAACGAAACAACACAAAAATAATAAGTTGAATTAGTAAAACAAAACTATAACTTCATAAAATCATTCATAAACTAAGAAGACGGTATCAAATTAGCAAACAAAATTTTAAATTCGTCCCCAAACCTGACCCATAGCAACACAATGAATTACTTCAAATACTTTAAACCAAACCCTTTGAAAAGAATGAAACATAGTGGGAAAATAATTAATCAATAAATGGATTATACAATTGCTAAATAAAAGAAAATTCAGTGACAAACCCGAATATGATTTGATTTACGAAATCAAGCAATCTGATTGTTGTAAAATTGAAAACGTACGTGTTAGATGAGGCGGTCGGAGGTGGAAGTCATGATGTCAACGAGGATGGCAAGCGGAGTTGGAAGCCAGGACGACGGTAAGGATGGCGGTCGAATGTGGAAGCCTAGTGGCGGATGAAGAGAGGTAACGATGGATAATTGCACAAGAAGATAATGGAGTAAATGATCAGTTTTAGGGGAGAGAAAATCTGGTTTGAATATGGGGAGAGAGAAGATATTTATAACAATTTCCATAATTTTCTCTTTTGAGAAACAATCTAGTGTGATGCACCTTTTTCTTATTTTTTCCACCCTATTTTATTAAATCTCGTCCATCTATTATTTCGCATCTAACGACCCAATTTATTTCCTCCGTTTCTCTATAACAAGGGGTTTCTCTAGAGCCCTTTACTATATATATATATTCATTTTGTTATAATATCATTATATTTAGATGTACATACTAAACCCTAATTTTGGGTTTATCCATTAAGTCTTGTATTTTCTATATAAGGCCCCTATGAGTGACCTAATAAGATAACTCTGATCTCTCCTCTTCTCCTAAATCTCTCTATTTTATAACACGTTATCAGCATGATTGTTCTAGTACTACTCCAATCCTCATGTTCTCCTGTCTTAAATCAATCGTACGTTTTTTAATTGTTTCAACTTCATAATTTTCTTCTACATGTTATCTCTTTCGATCACTCATCTGTAATATATTGATCACCCTCTTAAATTGTTTTTAATGATCGAACTTTGCACTACATATTTTATTACGTACATGGATCAATTTACATTATATACATGATATCCTTTCACAAGTTTTTTTTTAACTTTCGAATTGCTCAAGATCTAAGTCTATTATTTGTTTGATACACGGCATGTACATTTTTTTTATTAGGTAAGAATTAGGCTGCACTCCTTCACGGAGGGCGTCCTAGAGCATCCTTTCGGATGAGAACATGAAGTTCTGGATGAGTCTTAATAACCTCGGTAGGGAGACTGTGGCCCAATTTAGCAATTTTATCGGCCACAGCGTTACAATCCCTTGTAATATGTTTAATATGTAAGTCACGGTTTCCAGAAGTGGAGACAAGGATATCAGATATTATTAATTCAATCTCCCAAGGACATTTAATAAACCCTTTAAATGCATTAATAACCTAGAGGTTGTCTCCTTCAATAATAACCTTTCTTAAATTCCTATCTTTCATTTCCCGAATGGCCTATCGGAAGGCCAGAGCTTCGGCTTTTAAAATTGAGATCTTTCCAAAGTTACATGTTTTCAAGTCGAATATCTGGCCAAGGTGATTTCTGAGTACAATTCCTCCCGTTGCTTGGTTGTTAGAAAGTCTAGACGCAACAAAATTGATTTTGACTTGGTCTTGACTAGGTTTTTTCCATTTCTTGTTCATTAGTTTTCGTTGCTTCGCTAGTCGAGGTTTAACCGTTCTTATGCTTTCCTCGTCTTCCGACCACTGTTTTACTTTGTCCCAGTTTTTTAATTTGGGTTTGAATATATCTTGTCAAATCCGGAATACTATCGCATTGATCTTGCTGAAAGGTTAGTTTGTTTCGTTGATGCCAAACACTCCACCAAATAATCGCCATTTTTGTGAACTCCTTTTTTCCTAGCAATTGTTTAATTTCATTCAAAAGTTCCCTTGGTGATTTATTATCAAGATCGATTCCCCTAATTATTTGGGTCGTGTTTGGGTTTACTTTATTTGTTATATAAGTCATGTACGGGCACTTACTAAGTATGTGGTTCGTGTCTTCAACGGTACAGTCACATAATATACATCCTCCTGGTGTAACAACCTGTTTTTCCCGTAATCGTGCTTTCGTAGGGAGACCATTGTTATCAATTTTCCATAAAAAAAATTTAACTTTCGGGTATATGTCCAGATTCCATATCCAGTTATTTAGGCTTGGAGTTTGTCCCTCTATGTTAGTAATTAACTCGATTGTCGAAGCAGTGGAAAACCACCCATTTTTACTTGGTGCCCAATAGAGCCTATCTTGGATATAGTTGTCTGGTAGGGCAATTGTTTGGATTTGGTCGACTATTTCAATTGGCAAAACTTGTTGTAGTTGGTCTATTTTCCATGTTTTATCATATGATATCCAATCTGCAACTTTTGATGTTTCATTGATCATTGAAGGGTCCTTGACATGGGGATGCAAGGGACCTCCAAGGGTCCATCTATCCTTCCAAAAGTTAATCATTTTTCCATCCCCGACTTGCCATATTAGTCCCTTGCAGAATTCTTCCCTAAGATGAATAAGTTTTTTCCATTGCCATGAGGTATTCTGTTTTGGTTTATATGTAAAGAGGCTATCATCTTTAAGGTATTTTTGTGTCACTATTCTAACCCAAATATTGTTTGGTTCTACAAGGATTTTCCATAGCAATTTCATTTGCAGCGCTTTGTTCATATGTTCCGTTTTCCTTATTCCTAACCCACCCATTTCCTTAGGCTTGCAGATCTTGTCCCATCCTACAAGTGGCTTACATTGTCTATCTTTGTTCCAAAAAAAGCCTCTATTAATCCTATCCATTTCGGCATGAATGGAGCTAGGAAGCATGAAGCTTTGCATTACATAGTTGGGTTTTGTTGCAAGATTGGCTCGGATCAAGGTTGTTCTCCCTTCTTGAGAGAGCGAGTTTGCTTTCCATTTTGTGAGTTGTTTCTTTGCTTTTCCTATAGACTCCTTAAAGGTATCTTTGTTAACTTTACCACTAATAATCGGGCAGCCAAGATACTTTTCAATATTTGTCATTGTTGGGATTCCTAGAGTTTGGTGGACTACGTTCTTTTGCTATGCATTCATATTTTTAGACGCTTGAAATGCAGATTTGGCGTAATTTACTTTTTGACCCGAAATCCTACAAAATTCATCAATTATGCTTTTAACCTTAGTACAAGAGCTCTGAGATGCTTTGGCAAAAATTATGATGTCATCTGCAAAGGCCAAAAATGGAATTCGGATTCCACCACGAGTGATCGGAAAGCCAATCGATTTCCTATCTGTGTCACTTGTTAACTGTAATTTTCGTGCCAGGATTTCCGCCGCAAGGACAAACAAAAACGGTGATAGAGGATCGCCCTGTCTAAGGCCTCTCTCCGGTATGAACGGATTCGTGGGGCCGTTATTGACAAGGATAGAGAATGACACAGAGCATATGCATTCTTGAATCCACCCTACAAGTTTCTTATCAAATCCAAATTTCGTAAGAACTTCTAGAAGGTAGTTCCAATCCACTCTATCATATGCTTTTTCCATGTCCAACTTAATTGCAAACCAACCGTCTTTAGCTTTGCTATTTCTAAAGGAGTGTAATATCTCATGGGCAATAAGAATATTATCTTGAATGGCCCTGTTTGCAACGAAGGCCCCTTGAAGCGGATGTGTTATTTTACTTATTACTTTCTTCAGTCTTTCCGTTATGATTTTGGATATTATTTTGTATATGGTTGAACACAGACTAATTGGTCGATAGTGATTTGTTGAACTTGGATTTTCTATTTTCGGAATAAGAGATATAAATTTTTGGTTTATTTGTTTTAGTATTTTGCCAGAATGGAAGAAACTTTTAACCGCTTTGGTTACTATTGGGCCTACAATATCCCAGTATCTTTTGTAGAACTCTGCCGTAATTCCATCTGGACCTGGAGACTTGTCTGATCCAAGACTCATTACCGTATTTTTAATTTCTTCATTTGTGACTGGTTTTATTAGGCTAATGTTATCCTCCTCCGTTACTTCTCTAGTAATTAGGTTCATATAATCACTTGCATTTCTTAGTTGTGTTGGTTCTTTTGCATAACGTTTTTTAAAGTCTTGTCTTATTTCTTCCCGAATGTTTTCTGTTCTAATGATTAATGTACCATCAGTTGTTCTAATTTCTTTTAAGATTTTCCGATTCCTTCTCCCACTTGCCACTTTGTGGAAGTATCATGAATTCGCATCAGATAGCTTGATGTGTTTCGTTTTTGCCCTTTGCCTCCAATAGGTTTTATGGTAGTTCAATATGCACTCTTTCTTTTTCAATAATCGTAATTGCTTTTGTATAATGTCTGGTTGTGGTGAGATTGAGATGTTTTTTGTATTTCAAGAAGTTGTTCTTCAAGTTCCTTTAATTGTTCAAATATGTTTCCTAGTGTGTGCTTATTCCACCTTTTTGCATGTTGCTTAAACATCTGAGTTTTCTTAACTAATTGGAACATGTTAGAGCCCTGAAAGTTAGCCCTCCTTGCCTGCTTTACTACATTTCTGAAGTCTTTTCTGTACATCCACATTTTTTCTAACTTGAAGGGTTGTGCTTTGATCATTTCCTTATTACTTAATTCTACCAAGATTTTGCAATGGTCAGAACTGGTAAAGGCGTGGTTTCTTGTACTTATTTGGGAACCATTGGATAATCCTGTTACTTACCAACACTCTGTCTAATTTTTCATAAATGTTGTCAATTTCTGTTTTATTTTTCCTCCATGTGAAGAGATTTCCCGAGGTCGGAATGTCTTCGAGAAGGCAATCATTTTTAAAGTTTATTAATCTTTCGAATCTATGTGGTTCCGGATGAGCTCCTCCTTGTTTTTCATTTGGTTCCTGAATTTCGGTTAGGTCTCCAATTATCAAAGTTGGCATGTTCATATTTTGAATAGCTCCAGTTAGTTCATTCCAGAATGCATTCTTTTCTCCAGCATTTGGTGGGGCGTAAGCGAAACAGATAGCTATAGTTTTTTTGGTAATTACATGATAGTATTTAAGAACAATGTACCTTGGTGCTTGGACTAACACGTTGATTTCTTCGTTGATGAGTTGGTGTGCTTTCCAAAAAACTCCAATTCCACCAGCCCGACCTCTCGCAGGAGACCATAGGACGTTATCAAACCCGGCACGTCGCCAAACCTGGTCGCTCGGAAGAGTATCAGTTTTTGTCTCTCCAATTGCCATAATTTGAATTTTCTGAATCTTGCAGAAGGAGTCTAGCTCGGGCCAAAAAGATTTTCTCCCAATTCCTCTACTATTCCAAAATCCGATCTTCATTTAAACCAATTTGATAATCCTTCGTTCTACTATCTATCTTTGTTTTAGTCTTGGTGAAGACGTGGCTTATGGGCCTTATATGTTGTTCTATCGTTTGTTCTATGATCCTTTTTTTAACCAACATTTTAGGCTTATCTATATTTGTCTGAAAAAAATGGGGCTTCAAACTCGATCTTGATTGCACCTGATGATATTCTTGTAGGCATTTCATTCCTTGTATGGGTTCATCCCAAGGGCACGAAACCTGTAAATTATTATATTGCCCATCAAGAGAGTGCATTCTAGCTTCTAGTTTAATAGTGTTGTGCTCATATCTAACTTTCCTGAACCTGGGTATGCCAAATAAAAAATTCCAGTAATATGTTCTAGTTTTGATATAAGTGCGGATCATTAATTTGGTAATCTTTCCCAACCACTAGTTACGACAACGACAAGTTGGTTCATATTGAGCCCGTCTCAACTGCAATACACGTTCCTTATGCATATATCCTAGTCGAGAATTATAGTAACACTGCAATCCCTGTATTTTCAGCATAAGAACGCCCACCACCCAAACAGCCAGTGCAAAATTATACTTCCAACAATACATAATCACTCTCCTTTCTATTGTTCTGCTAGTGTGATAATAATTAGCCTTTACAAATCTTTTCATACCCTCATTAGGTGTCATATACCAACTAAAAGCAAGGTTTTTATGTATAGTCTTGTTACACCAATGGAGATAAAGAGTTTTAAAGTCCTTTACATAGTGATTGTAATAAATGTTAGTTTTAGCACACATATGCATAGTTGCATACCAACAGGGGATATCCAATAATCGTGCCCATTATGATCATTAAAGAAATCCACTACACTGGTAACATTAAGAGCATTTACATCTTGCTTCCAAATCATGTTCTTCATATGAGTTATTTGTGTCTTTGTTCCTTTTTTTTTCCAACCACCATCTGCCCCACAAAGGAACACCTCGATTCATTCTATCTTCCACAAAGAGGATCCTGTTACAGGAGGTTGCCATACAAATTAGTTCAATCCAATCAATATCTTTAGTAGTAATGGAATGCATCTTCCAATAATTAGGCCTAGCAATCAATAATTTCTTTATCTTTCCATTCAACCAAGCTTTATAATAATCCAGAACTATTTCATAGAGGTATAATACACATGCCACTTTGATAAAACTCAAAGTGGTGTCTTGTATAATACACCTCACCCAACTCAAAGGAGTGTGATCATCCTTGGAATCTAGTTTTTTGACAAAATACTTCCCACCACAAATGCAACTGTTATTTATACCATTACTGCAATAGTCATTCAAAAACATATTAATATATTCATTCAAGTTGCAGTACAACAGTTCCAAGTTTTTCAAGATAGAAATCATAAACAACCCACATGTGTACTCAGCCCCCAGGGACAGAGTACAACAAAAAAAAGCCAGTGATTTAGTCATCCTCTCTTTCACATAAGCCACTTCAGTACTTATCATAAACACCCAGAAAAAATAGCTAGCTACCCATAACAAGTCCTTAGCAAAATGCATGTCACAAAAGATGATAGAAACAACAAGTCCTTGGCCAAACACATGGTAGGGTCTCCCCTCCCATGCCTTGTTTTTTTTCCATAGAGTTAACAAACCTAAGTTCCTTCCACCCATTAGTTCGCACATGGACATAGAAGTCACCCTTTAGGTGCCAGTCAACCCTGAGCTTTTGCCTAATCCTGACTAATTCAATAGAATCTCCCACGACAAAAGCAAAGAGCGAGGTTTCTTTGAAATGGTTTATATTTTCTCTAACACACGAAAGTTGGTCAAGAAGGGCATTCATATCGATTTTCCCTTTTGTTCTATCTTTATTTTTCTTGGATCCTGAAGGACCAGCCTCATTAGGCTTAGAAGAAAGGTTGCCACCCTTAAAGGTCACTTGGACCATGGTCGGCACCGTACCAGATTGATCAAGCTCAAGATCAACCAGATTTTGTTCTTTAGAAAAGGAGGGTCAGAGCATAGAACTTGTTCAAGCATTTTGTTCTTTATGTTTCTCTCCATTACAGCACAGCTACAACAATTCTTCAAGAGAGATATATTCCAGAGAGTAGTAGATATGAAATGAAATTTTGTGGTTTTTGAAGGAGAGCACGTATCATCACAAAGATTGGGAGCAAGATATATATAGCCAGTAAACCTAGCTTTACCACACAACATTATCTCATAGTATTTCAAAGAGAGAGGGTAAAAGAGGTACAACCTAATTGTAGCAGAATCCCATAGCATCAGTTGGGATGGCTTCTTCCTTATTATTTCTTTAGCCGTCGTTGCCCGGAAAAGGCGCAGAGAGAGCGCTCCCCCAAGCAGAAGACCCCGCTTCGCCATGAACATCACCCCACAGTAGCAAACCTGTCCTAGCCCTAGCCTCCAAGCCGATCTTGATTCACTCCAGACAAACCATATATTCTTTCCCTTTCTCCATATAATACTAGGTATAGATCTCCATAGCATTATAGGATCATCGATTATGGCTTTACAAGCCAAATCCATCACCCGATAGGTTTTCCATTGGGCAGAAAATTGGGGATTTTTGCTGACAAGGCCTCGAAGATTTACCCAAACCCCAAAGAAAGCTCCAAAAAAGAGCGTAAAGATTGAAATTGGGGTGAGAATTTCATTGATTAGAGCAAGGTTTCTTAAGTTTGGAGGTCGAATTCCAGATCTAGGGTTTCGAAAAAAGGGGTTAGGCGAGGGGGTCGGGGGGGAGTGTTTTTCGGAGTCATTTCTATCATCCATACACGGCATGTACATGTACAGTGTTATCAACGTTTCATGATCTATATCTTGAATATTTAAAAAAAATTGTTTATATTAATTGAATAGGATTACAGCCTGTTGAACTAAACTCATGAGTTATGTACATGTTTCTTGAATCGGAGTTATTTATTCTCGTTTCCTTATTAACATGAACTTATGTATATATATTCGATTGTTATTAGTTCATGTAATTATATTTTTTTATAAGTGATACATGTACATGCATATATTTACTAATCCCTGAAGTTGCTGACAAATTCACCTCTTGAAGTGGTGTATTTATAAACAAATTTGTCATGGGTGAGACAAATTATATGAACATATAAAGATAATATTATCCCTGAAGAGATAATTATTTCATCTTGAAGAGTTGAATTTAAAAATAATATTAACCCTGAAGTGATAATTAAGAGTTGATTTATAAATAAAATTATCCCCGAAGCGATAATTATTTCCTCCTGAAGAGTTGAATTTATAAATAAAATTATCCCTGAAGCGATAATTATTTCCTCTTGAAGAGTTAATTAAATGTAAAAAACAAGATTGACCCTGAAGTGATAATCCTCATTCTTTGAAGTGAATGAAACCGTATATTTTATCCTTGAAGTGATTATTTCCATTCCCTGAAGAGATTGGAACATCATTGAAATATCCCGGAAGTGATAATTATTTCCTCCCGAAGAGTTGAATTTGTGAATAATTATTTCCTCTTGAAGAGTTGAATTTACAAATAAAATTATCCCTAATCTTCATTCCCTAAAGTGAATAAATTATTTTATTTATTTAATTACCTTATTTGTTTAATTGTTCATACATCTTTATGTTCATTCGGTATTTGTATCATAATTTTAATTGTGTTTATATTATATATCGTTATAAAATTCAAATCTAAGTGGATATATTTATAAATAAATTTGTCCCCAATGTGACGAATTAATTAAATTATAATTTCATCTCCTGAAGAGATGTACAATTTCATTCAATCTCTTGAAGAGTTGAATAGACAAAAATTATACTACCCTTGAGACGATAATTTTCATTCCTTGAATTGAATTTAGCATCAATAAGTAACCACATCACCCGAAGTGGATGAAACAATTGAATCAATCCCCAGAAGTGGATGAATATAATAAAAGTTCCTACTCCTTTGAGTGAGTGGTGATACTAAAGTCGTTTTTTAAAATAAATGACATGATTCATGTGCAAATTGAAAAAGAAAAATATCATCTCCAGAAGTAGATAATAAAGTTCATATGACAAATATTATCTCTTGAAGTAGATAATAAAATATCCACATGGATATCTCATCCTAAAATATATGACTAAAAGGTCTCATTGAAATCACATCCTGAAGTATACTCCCTCTGTTCTATTCTACTTGTCCATGAAGCCTTAAATTCTTTTTCAATTCTATTTGTCCTTGAAGCTATATTTGTGCAAGATTTTCCATTTGTACCATTTGTATGTAATTATTACACTTGGGAAAAGTCTCTAAAAAAAGAGAAATGTATAATTAATAAGGGTAATTAATAAGGGTAATTTGGTAAGATCATACCATGCCTTAATATGTGTGTATTAAGCCTTCATGGACAAGTAGAATAGAATGGAGGGAGTATGATTGAAAGATCTTATGAATAATCACTTCTTGAAGTATGTGATGGAAAGAAGTCTAGAAGACTTCGTATAAAATCTCTTGTCACCAGAAGTTGACAATATTTTATGATACTTTATTTCTTTATTTATACTTTTTAATTTAATTATTTATGTTATTGCTTATATACATTTTTATTTGTTCTTAAAGTTAAAACTTGTAATCTCCTGAAGTGGGTGCTAGTATGTCCCAGTAGAGACAAATTTGAAATCATCTTCGAAGAGATGAAATAATAAATCTCGTTACTCCATGGAGTGAGTAATGATAGAAAATATCACTTCCTGAAGAAGATGATAAAATTTATATCACTTCCTGAAGTAGATGCTTTTATACATAATAGTATTATCCCTAGAAGTGGATTTAAATACAGAACTTATTACTTCTTGTAATGGTTTAAGATATAACTTATTCATTGTCACCTGAAGTTGACAAATAAGATGTTTGGGAGAATTATGCAGCACTTCAAATTCCAGTACATTTGTATTAAGCTATAATGGTAAATTATCATATCATCAACTCCATTCGAGTTTGAAGAATCGAATTTTGACAAGAAGAGATCGTTATAAACTCTTGGAGAGTTAAGAGATCTCATACCAAACCATGTACTCTAAATGTAGTACAAGAAATATGGCATGTACTCTAGAAGTAGTACAAGGAATGTGGGTCGTTGCAATATTCAGAACTATGTCTAAATGACAACCTACCTAGCATGAACTAGAAGTTCAAGGTCATGTTTGACCAACCTCTTGTATGCCGAAAGCATGCCTCCTCTGGAAGAGGGTGTGAAAGAGGTTACGGTATATTACGCATGCGGCCGTTAGTCATGGTTATGACTTATAGCTAGGACGTTGTGGGTTAATTTCATGTCCAGAAGAACATCTAAGATAAGGGATATCCCATAAGTGATGTAATTGATCATTAGTCTTGTACTAGTTGTACAAGAACCACACCTTATGAGTATAAGTGTGGAGACCGGTCTAATCTATATTAAAAGTTCTGAATGCACCCATTTTGAGGCATCTATTTTGATATCAAGATAACAGTTTATCTTATATGAGTTGATGAGATCCCAAACATAAGTATGGATCACCGACATTTTTCAATGGTGTCACACCATATAGTATTTAAAAACCAGAAGTTTTCACAAGTCATGCGCAAATTTTGGTGTGAACGTTATGATGACTCTAGAAGAGTATATCCCATTAAATAATGTAATCTCACTAACTGGAAGTTAGTTAATGATAAATTATATTTGTGGCATGATTAACTTGGTCACTCAAGTGAAATAATAATGCGCATGATCGGTATGGGACCGAAAGATCTTGAGACTTGAAGTCTCTTCCTAAGAGTGACCTCGAAAGGCTTGTGATCTTGGCAAGTTAGTAGCAAAGCCAGCATAATATGCAAGTAAATACAAAGTCTCATATGCTCCTTGACTAAGTTCAAGTGATATAAGAGGAGATTTTACATCGCCATGTGAACCATTGTGGATTAATCATATAATGTTGAAAGATGCCTCAACCCATTGGTTCCATTGAAAAAGGAGGGGAATGAAAATACATTAGTGTAGTGGTTGAGCATTGAGTAGCTCTCACACACATTAACAAAACGACCAAGTAGAGTCGTCAATAATGCGGTCAAAATTGATAGCTAGGCAAATGCTATACATGAAATACACGACTAAGATGGGTCGTTGATTAAATAGGGTCATGAAATGTGAATGTCGATAATTAAATTCGACTTGGACCGACTGCTTATCGAAAATTTTCCTAATAGAAGCTGGTCTCTAGAAGAGATTAAATGCTTTATATGTCCTCCACCTCCCTGAATGATTGTTAAGTAATGCCACACAATGAAAGTTGGGATTAGACGAAAGGTTTGGGTCCTTATCGTTTATAAAATACCTAGGGCTTATAAGCGGTGATCAATATATTGCTCGGTATTAAGATTTACACTTTGGCGAGGTGAAAATCTCAAGTTTAGGGGGAGAATAAAATGAGACTAGAAGTTAAGAGATTCCATGAGATGCACTTTGTTGTTTTCAATCCGAAGAAAGCTAAACCAGAAGTTTAGCGAATTGTATAACTAAACTGGAAGTTTAGGGAATTGTATAGCTCATGTTATTTATCAATGTCCTGAAAGTGATTAAGTCACAAACACTAATTGAAAATGCGTCAGCTCATTTTGGAGATTCCAGAAGTAACTCCAAACCAACACATAAGCATGCTTGAAGCATGAGAGACATTTTCGGATTTAAGGATACATTCCCAAAAGAGGAAAGAGCCAATTACATCCCAAAAGGATGATATGTCGACTGGAAATAAACATAAAGATAGAACTCCTGAAGAGATTCTATCTGAAGACTCTAGAAGCAAAGAAAATGGCATAAGCGACAACTGGGAAATGTCGATTAATTATGTAAGTATCGGTACAGGGTATTGAGAAGATATCTTTTCACATTGGAGAAGATGACAATAATCCCCAAACAATGGAGGAATGTCGACACCGAAATGGTTGGAAAAGCTGGAAAGCAGAATTGGATTCGTTAAACAAACTAGGTGTTTTGGGTCTGTAGTTCCAACACCAGAAAGTGAAAAATCAGTCTGTTATAACTGGTTGCACAAGGGTTCTCGCAAAAACCTGGAATGGATTACATAGAAATGTATTCACCAGCAGTGGATACAACGACACTCAGGTTCCTTGTTGCTTTAATTAGTTGTTAAGCGTTTGAAAATGCAACTCATGGATGTGGTAACAACATACCTATATGAGTCATTACACATCGACATATAAATGAAAATCCCAGAAGGATTGAAAATGCCTGAAGCATTTGAATCAAAACCACATTATATTTATTCCATTAAACTTAGAAGATCGCTATATGGATTGAAACAATCAGGAAGAATGTGGTATAATCGCCTTAGAGAATATCTACAAAAGCAAAGATTTGTCAGCGATCAAATATGTCCTTGTTTATTCATAAAACAACAAATTTGGGATATGTAATCATTGTTGTTTATGTTGATGATTTCAATATTATTCGGACTCCAGAAGAGATCCTAATAGAAGCTGATTATTTGAAATGAAGGACTTAGAAATTACCAAGTATTGTCTCGGCCTGCAGTTCGAGCATACAAAGGATGGAATGTTTATCCATCAATGAAACTACGCAGAAAAGGTCCTAACGTGATTTAATATGGATAAGGCGCATCCATTAAGTATATCAATGGGAGTAGATCGCTAAGTGTGGAAAAGGACCCCTTTCGTCCCCGATTAAAAAATGAAAGAGATATTAGGTCTTGAAGTACCATATCTCAATGCAATAGGTGCATTACATCAGGAAAGTCACTTGTTGTGCCAATGAGTTATTGTCTCCCTAAACATAAAATAAAGATTATTGGTCCAGAAATACCAATCTTCTACAAAAGTGAGTAATTGCATATATTTATTGCATAAAGAGCATATGTTTAACTGAGGCGGAGCATTATTATACGACTGTACTCTTTTTCCCTTGGTTTTGGTTTTTATCCCACTGGGTTTTTCCAAACAAGGTTTTTAATGAGGCAGTTCGTCATATAAGGTCATTAATGAGACAATCTCGGCCTGAAGTTCGAGATATGTGAAAGAATGGAGTTTTTTATCCATCCATCAAATCAAGTTGAAAGGAGCCAACAATGATGTATATATGAAGAGAATTCAGCATGAAGTAATCAACCAAAGTACATATCATCAAGTGTTCTCAAACTACAAGATTCAACCCAAAGGCAAGATGGTGCTCAATTCAGTCAAGCAAAGAGAATATATTTCAAGTTGAGAGGAAGACTCATAATTGCACTCTTTTTCCCTTAGTCTTGGTTTTGTCCCATTGGGTTTTCCAGACAAGGTTTTTAACGAGGCAGTTAGTGATGTACATCTAAGGGGGAGTGTTATAATATTATTATATTTAGATGTACATAGTAGACCCTAACTTTGGGTTTATCCATTAAGTCTTGTATTTTCTAAATAAGGCCCCTATGGGTGACCTAATAAGACAACTCTGATCTCTCCTCTTCTCCTAAATCTCTATTTTATAACACATTTACATTTTTCATGAAATACTCTTCATCGATCTTCAATAAATATCATCTGATATCAAAGAAGGATATAACTTTACTCGTCAAATCTCATGACATGGTAAAATTTATATTTACGTTCATTTATTATAACAAAATACACTTTCAATTTGATTTATCATCTTATAAAAAGTAATAAAGTTTATTTATTAGGAAAGATATATTGTAAATATTCTGTTTTGTATATCTTGATATTATCTTGCGCCTCAAGGCTTTGTATTGCTTGTATATTGTATATCTCTTAATGAATCAAGCAAGTAAGATTACACGTAAATTATATTTTGTTCCATATTTTACATGGTATTGGAGCTAAGGTAATTTTTTTTCCGATGTTGTTCATTGAAGTCTTGCGCCGCCTTGCCGCCGCACTCTGTTCGTCGACGGAAAAGTTGTGCTTTTGCTGCCGCTAGTGTGTCCGACGATTCTCGTGCTGCTCTCAATCATACTTCTCCCTACTACTTGCATCCTTCCGATCATCCCAGTCTCACTATTTGCCCGGTTGTCTTGAAGGATGACAATTATCGTGAATGGACTATTGCTCTTCCTAATTCGTTTCGTGCAAAACGGTAATTAGGGTTCATCGACGGATCGATCTCCATGCCTGCACCGGACTCTGTTGAGCTTGACGACTGGTATATCGTTAACTCTATGCTTGTCGGTTGGATTGTTCAAACCATTGACCCGTCTCTCTGATCTTCTATTACCTATTATGATTCAGCGAAAGAATTGTGGGACGATCTTGCTCAACGCTTTTCTGTTGGCAATGGCCTTCATATTCTCCAACTTCGCTCGAATATAACCTCTTGTCTCCAGAATGGGCAATCAGTTGCCGCATACTTTGGTACTCTGAAACGCCTTTGGGATGAATTGGCTACGTATGTTCCCTTTGAAGTGTGTACTTATTGCCTTTGTACTTGTAATCTGTCTGTAGCATTTAAGCTTGATCGAGAAAGTCCACCAATTGCTCATGGTACTTGATGGGAATTACAGAATGTTTTGGTCTAGTAAGATGGCTCGAGATCCTCTCCCTAAATTAAACAATGTTTATGCGTTACTTATTCAAGATGAGCGTGTGAAATCTGTTTTCAAAGATCGCGATTCCTCCTCTGATTCAATCGCATTTGCTGCGCGTCGTTTTTCGCCTTCTTTCACTGGCAACTCCGTCGATCAGTCCTCCGGTTGTAATTCCTCTGACACCTACGTTGATTGCCGGCTTGTGTACCCACTGTGGTTGTCCTGGCCATGACAAAGAGTCCTATTTTCAAATCATTAATTTTCCCGATTGGTTTCGTGATCCCAAGGGGCGTGGTCGAGGAGATAATTCTCGGGCTGACAGTTTTGCTGGTCGTGGTGATGCCGTTGGGTCTGGTCGTGGCTCGAACACAAATGCTATTGCAGATCGTGGCAAGGGCCGAGGCGCTGCTGGGGTTGCTACTGCACAATTGGGTTTTCGGATGGTTCCTGCTTTGTTCATGGTTTGTTTGATCGAGCCAGCTTTGGGTAGAACATGAGCTATGCACAGTGGAAACCCGTTCTATAGTTCTGTCAAACAATAAACGATACAACTGCAGATTCTAAGTCAACTGGTATGTCATCCTTGCCTTGGATTCTCGATTTCGGTTCCTCGTTTCATATGACGGGCGATAAATCCTCTTTACGTGATTTAAAATCCATTGATTCTATATCTTTTATCTTACTTGATGACAATATTTCTAGTGTTGTGCAAGCTGATTCTGTTATTATTGGTTCAATTGCTATCTCTGATGTCTTGTTTTTACCGAATTTGAGCTGCAATTTGCTGTTTTTCGCTCGTCTAACTCGTGACTTGAGATATCTGGTTCTTCTTACTGATAGATGGTGCATCTTACAAGGCATAGATTCCAAGGACTACTTAAGTTCGTGTTTTTATATGAAGGATCTTGGGCATCTCAAATATTTTCTTGGGATTGAAATTGCTCGTAATTCCTCGGGTTTATTTCTATCTCAACGAAAATATACCATTGATTTTCTTTCCGAGGCTGGTCTCTTTGTTGCATGCCCTTGTGATTTTCCTACGGAGCAACAACATCGTTTAGCAACGCCCACCGACGATCTCTTTGAGCGTCCTGACCAATATCGTCGTTTAGTCGGTCGGCTTATATACCTTACTATTACCAAGCCGGACATTTTTTATTCAGTGCACACATTGGCTTAGTTTATGCAGTCTTTGTCTGTTGATCACTGACACACTGCTTTACGTATTCTTCATTATCTTAAAGGTCACCCGGGCCAAGGCCTATTCTTGTCATCTCAGAGTGATCTACAACTGTTTGCTTACTGTGATTCTAATTGGGGGTCTTGCCTTCTTACTAGGCGGTCTGTTACCTGATTCTTTATCTCTCTTGGTCGCTCTCCAATTTCCTGGAAGACTAAGAAGCAAGATATTGTTTCTCGTTTCTTCTGCAGAGGCAGAATATCGTTCCATGGCTGTCACTTGTTGTGAGCTAGTTTGGCTCAAGTCATTACTTCTCTCGCTTGGGTCCACCATTCTACGCCTATGCGTCTGATGTGGGACAATCAGGCAGCTTTGCACATAGCTGCCAACCCAGTTTTCCATGAAAGAACCAAACATATTGAGATCGACTGCCATTTTGTTCGTGATTTGGTACAGTCGTCACTAGTTATGTTCGTACATCTAATCAACATGCTGATTTGTTCACCAAGGCACTTGGCAAACAATGATTTATTCATCTCCTTCGCAAGTTGGGCATTATTGACTTATATACTCCAACTTGAGGGGGAGTATTAGGAAAGATATATTGTAGATATTTTGTTTTGTATATCTTGTTATTACCTTGGGCCTCATGGCTTTGTATTGACTATATATTGTATGAGTTTGGTTCAAATGAAACAAACTCTTATCCTAAAACGTGAAACGAATGCACTTTTCCTGGTTATTAGTGCACTTTTGATACAAAAGTGGATTGAAAAATACAAAAAGTGCACTACGAAAAAGTGCACTACAAAAAATACGAAAAGTGCACTACAAAGTACGAAAAGTGCAAATGCGAAAAAGTGCACTCCGAAGTATGAAAAGTGCAGTACTAACTATAAAAAGTGCATTCGTTTCAGGATAAGGGTTCGTTTCAGGATAAGAGTTTGTTTCATTTGAACCAAACTCTATATTGTATACCTCTTAATGAATCAAGCAAGTAAGATTACACGTAAATTATATTGTGTTCCATATTTTACATTATTACAAAAATAAAAAAAAGACATCATGTACAGAATACAAGTCATAAACTAGTAAGGATAAAATGTCATCGGAAAATAGCCTAAGATGTTTGAAATTAAGTGTTTGTACTATCAAAAGTATTTTTGATAAAAAAGTTTTAAAAAATGATTTTCTTTAAAAAAAAACTTATTTTAAAAGGTAAATTTTAGCAAATAAAAACTTATAAATTTTCAACATACTGTTTTTACATACTTAATCGCTTGATTAGATATATGAAGTAAATATGGTTTATTCGTTAGAAAAGAAAACATTACACCAACCACCTGAGCTAATTTGACGAGTAGGTCAGAGTAGAGCTCGTGCTAATTTTATCTACATCTTTCCACTTATCAGTCAAACACAGAAGTGGTGGTGTAACTTAATTAATTTGAAGAACCAACCGTAGGCCGTAGCAAGAGTAAAAGAATGGAATTTCATGTATTTTTTTATAATTGAAAATTGGATCATTGTAAGTCCCAATATTCACCTTCCCTCTGGTCCTATTTATGATCAAACCCTGTACTGAAAATATTCAAAGCATTTCATTGTCATCACTCATCTCTTTGCAACTAATTAATTTGAAGGAGATCGGAAAAATGCCGCCACCAGGTTGGGGACCTCCGCCACCAGGACCGGGCGGCGGCCCTTGTGGCTGTTTCGGCTTTCTTTGCCATGGCATTTGCAACCTCGTCTCCACCTGGTAATTACAGTAGTTAATTTCCTTTGTGATCGTTAATTTCATCAGTTTCTAAATAACAATTCCCATCAATAATTAATTAACTTGTCAATAAATGGTCGATTTGAATGGAGAAAATTTCCTTCATGTACAACGATCTGGCAAAAAAGTTGAAAGGATTAACTAACCGTTAACGACTTAACGTACGTCTTAATACATACTCCCTCCGATCTAAAATAAGTGTCGTTTTAGTCTTCGACACAAGATTTAAGAAAAGAATTAACTAAACTCAAAACTATAACTTTTTTATAAATTTTATCACTGAACACCTTTTTTAACCAATGAATAAATAACATTAATCAATAAAAACACATTTCAATAACAATTCTCATAACTCACTCATAATTAATTGCCTAAAAAATCTAAAACGACACATAAAATGGATCAAATTTGAAGGGTTAAAACGACACTTAATTTGAATCGGAGGGAGTATTTATTTGTATACTGTAAATGTAAATTGTAAATTGTAATGTTTGGGATTTGGATAATGCGCGCAGCTTCTACTTCCTGTGCTGTTGCTGCATCTTGGAGAGCTGCTGTGGGCCAATGTTTGGTCCTCCTGGGCCCCCAGGCCCACCTCGCTTCTGATTCTCAATTCCGTTTCCCTGCCCCAGCTGCCCAGCTTGAATCTTGTCTCTTATCTTATGGGTAATAATGTAATATTAGTGATCCATGATATTACCCTTGTAATAATCAATCGTGTATGGATGTTATACATCCTTGTCTTGTGTTTACTTCATATCTGAATCTGATGATGCCTTGTTGCTTGTAGTACACCCATCTGAATCTGAATTAAGTTTCATATATCGTTGATTGTCTCCAATCTCAACCTCTTTACATGTTCTTTTCTACCGCTAGAGTGGCTAGTGTTGATCTTGACCAAAAAGTTAGCTACTTTAGGTTCAACGTTCATATCAAAGCTGCTACCATTGTCACGTGAATCACAATCATCAGTGATCGAAATAATTGAAAAATATATATAAATATACTACAGTACTGTCTAGAAGTTACAGCAAATTCAACCACCAAACCAGCCTAGCATTGGGGTGGTGTAGCCCGTAGCCGTAGGGTCAAGGCTGCACTAATAAATAAATTAAACAACTAAAAATTGCTTAAAACTGTGTTTATCCTCCTTAAGATTTGACATCATTAGTGACACTTTAGAAATCCTAATTCCGGCATAACATGGGTTTATAATGGGCCGTAGGGCTCTCTCTATTTGGGCCCGTGCTTCTTCAGTACCTTCATCCAGCCCACTTCAGAAAGGTCTGTTTATATACCCAATTGTTAAGGTCCTAAAATCTAAATAAAACTCATCGGAGTACTAATTAGGCCTCAAAATACCCTCCCTTATTACCTTAAAATTAATAACAATCGTCAACTATGCTACGATGGTAGTTTCTTACATGTATAATCCCAGACTCCACACTTTCTAACCAAAATGGACTCTCAGCATCAAATTAAATTAACAAAATTTAATTTAATTAGCTGAAACTTATAAGATTGAGTCGAAGATTTACTTAGAGTGGTTTTATCGTAAAAAAAAAAATACAATAAATACTTGATAATTAAGAGCTAACAATAAATTTTACAAATTCCCTGTCAAATAATAAGCTATAAATAAACCTACATTAAAAGACGTCTACATCATGGTATATATATATTATGATATTTTAAAAACTGAGGACATACTTTTTTTCTATGAACGTTAGGTATCATTACGTGACATCTTTTCATGGTGGCCAACATGTTTTCTTACAAGAACAAAATTGACGTGCATGTTATATATTCATCTTATGGGATAGGCTTCATTTTCTGCCACAAGGAAAAAACGTTTTATATGTTGAAATGTTGAATATATAGCTAACATGATTTTACAACAGGCGAGATATTGAACCCCTAGCCTGGCAGTATTAATTATTTGACGTATTTGAGAAGATGAATAATTATTGTTTTGGAGTATGAACATTATTTGAATTTGTCTTGATGCATGCATGTAATGTGCATGTGCAAAAAACTAATTAATTTGGCTTTAGCTTCATCAATAAGCCAGCTCACTTATCATATATTTTTCATTTGGAAAATTTACAATCTTAGTTTCTTGATGAACACAGTACATACATATGAGTTGCAACTTTCCATTAATGTGTGACAATTGGACCAACTAGGATTTCCCCTTGGATTCTTCTTCTCGATCCCTTGTTACAAACTCGATCAAGTGTATGACCCATTTGGAAAATTTCCACCTCTTATCGCTTGTTATCTTCAACTTTTGTCATTCTCACCAACAATCACTTTTCACCATATAACATTCCACTGTATATTAATCCTGAATTCCTTTCTTTATAAAAAAAATCTGAGATTAATTTAAACGTACATAGCACATATGACAGGAGATATTTTTTGCCTAAAGTACCAAAAAAATAATACCTATTCTTTATACAATTATAGACCTTATGGTATTATTTATAATTTTTATTTGTCGAACCTTATAAAATTATTTGATAAGATTATTGGCAATTTGGCATCGACCAATTGGAGTGATGATGACTGATGGAGAAGAATCCAATTCGTTGGTCTACAAACAGTGACGTGGCATTATTTAATGGGTCCCATCTCTTCCTCTTCTCCGGCGGGACCCAATTGCTTAAGAGGGAGAGTTGTGTCACAACTTTTCCTTCTCTCAAGACATATAGGAATAGGACTATGAGACCATACTACCGAATCGCTTCAAATCTTAGCATCTACAGTCAAGTCATCCAGATCCAACGGTCTAGATCTCATCATCTTTCTTTCTTTCTGTTGCGATCTCATTATCAGGTTATCACTTCTATATACGAGAGTCGAGACGATTAAATATAAATGATAGATTGAGAGATGATTTCCCCTTCCTAATCGGCTAATCCCCCTATAACACGCGCTGCCCTCTCTCGGCTCTCTCTCAACCAAATCACAAAATTTCTGGTCGATCTCGCTTCCCCTTCTCTATCCTTCCAGAATTTTCTCCCCTCGATTCAAAATTTGCTTTTAGCTTTTCAAGCTTCCAGAGCTCTCGTTCTGAAGCTCAATTCTCTACTCAGAATTGCCCTTGCTCTGCAGATTTTTTGGGGCGGGGAAAATTTTCGTGTCTGCCATCTGAGGGAAAGCTTGAAGAATCGGATCAATCAGGGTTTCATTGTTGGTTGTTTATTTCAAATTTGCCTCCGATAGTTCTCCCTCGTGCCAACTCGTTTCTCCAGTATTTCCGATTAATATTTATTGAACGTGGAAAATAGATAGTAGTCTGTGGTAAGCAATGAGTAAGATTTATTTTGCAATTCTGTGGAATACATCTACCGAATTGGTTATTCAAAGTTTGGATTTCTGACATATTTGTTTTTTTGGGGGGGACAATTTGCTCACAGATTCTGCGTTGCAATTCTACTGAGTGTTGAAGTTGACATATTTGAGCTCTAAAGTAATTCTACGCAAAGGCAATTCAATTTTGATCTGTTATACACTTTCCTCAAACTTGTTTAATGTCTTGTAGTTTAACTGGTGCAGTTATACTGAGGGTGATTGAAACATGATGTTTGAATTAAGTCCTCTCTCCAGCAAGCTCAATATGCTGTCCGCTTCTGATCACTCGTCCATTGTTGCTATGAATCTCTTCGTGGCTCTTCTTTGCGGGTGTATTGTACTTGGCCACCTTCTAGAGGAGAATCGATGGGTGAATGAATCTATTACCGCTCTGCTGATTGTGAGTTTCTTTCTCCCGGGTATTTTATAGTTCTGTTGTTGGTTCATACTTACTGAATTTGAACTGCTTTCTATTTAAAATTTATTCCCTTTTGTGATCTTCCCAAACTCTGTTTCTTTGTAGGGTCTGTGTACTGGAGTGATTATTCTGCTAGTTAGTGGAGGAAAGAGCTCACATCTATTAGTATTCAGTGAAGATCTGTTCTTTATATACCTTCTTCCACCTATCATTTTCAATGCTGGGTATGTTAAGTCTTCTTCTATTCATGGTACCCGGTTTATTGGAGCACTTTTTAACTTTCCAAAGTTGATCTTACACTTATGCATAGCTGTTTGCATTTTGCAATGTTTCCCTTGCATAGCTGCATTCATTACTCTCTCTAAAGTTATAGAAACCTGAGACTTTCTTGGGCTTCTTTTAGTTGGGAACTGAATATATCTCCATTTTTGCTGAAGTTCTAGCCTTCTTTTGAGGAGTGAAATTCCCGCTTTTTAATTTGTTGATTTTTACTAACTTAATTCTCTTGCTGCAGCTTTCAGGTGAAAAAGAAGCAGTTCTTCCGCAACTTTGTCACTATTATGATGTTTGGAGCTCTTGGTACCTTAATTTCATTCGTCATCATAACAGTCGGTATAATTCATCCCAGTTTGGCTACTTTGTGTATTCATTCAACCATATATGTGATAAGGAGTTGGTTTGCTATCATCTTGCTTTTTATAATGAAGCTTGTTCTTATATTAAAAATTCTTATTGACCAGGAACTAGACTTAATAAATTCTCTTGGGAACTCCAGAGCTTCGTTGTGTGGCTCTAGGTTTTACTACTAAATCTCATATTCATGTTTGCGTGAATTAATGCTAATCAAAAGGCTAACTTTATGCTTAAGGTTAGATGGAGTGTTCAATGCATTATATCAATTCTACAATATGTTGTCTTTTTTCTTCTAAGCATCATAATTACTTGAAAGAACCCAATCAACAACTTATGAAAGTAATTAGTTTTCTGACTTGAGTCTGATTGAATGTGAGAAGCTCAATAAAAATCGCGTTACACCTCAAAATAATACATCTCAGAAGTCAGAAGCCTGAGTTTGGCAGATTGCTAGGATATGATGCATTATTAAAAGAGCATGCTTGATATACAGGATTGTAAGAGATTATTTGTTGATAGTTTAATCTGACAATTTTCTGAGCACCCAGCAAATATTTTGGCTAGTAGAAGTTTTAGGTACTTCTTCAATTTTCACTCCTAAATGAGATTTCGTGTTTGCTGGTGCAGGATCTCTAGCATTCTTTAAGAAGTTAGACATTGGCCCTTTGGAAATAAGTGACTATCTCGGTATAACACCTTTTTCTTTCACTTTTTGACACTATTTTTTACGTTTTTACTTTTTAGAAATCAGCTAATAGTAACTAATAACACATTTCCAAACTTTCCAGCCATTGGTGCAATTTTTGCTGCAACCGATTCTGTATGCACATTGCAGGTTGGTACGCATTGAAGTAATCAATTTATGCTGACTGTGTTGTCTATAAATAATAAGTTGTTCTATCTGCTGGATAACAGGTCCTTAATCAGGATGAGACACCACTTCTTTATAGTTTGGTGTTTGGGGAAGGTGTTGTAAATGATGCCACTTCAGTTGTGCTTTTCAATGCAATTCAAAGTTTTGATCTCTCACATATCAGTGCCAAGATTACTATGAAATTTGTTGGCAACTTCCTAGAGTTGTTTTTCACTAGTACCTTACTGGGTGTTATGGTAAGTAATTCAATTCTTTCTACTAATTTAATTGTACAGTCCAAAACTAAATTTGATGTTTATCCTCACAAATGAGCATATCTCTATTGCTGCAGACTGGACTACTTAGTGCATATATCATCAGAAAGCTTTACATTGGAAGGTGGGTTAGTATTTCCATTTTCACATGTTAATGTAGTATCTGTTTTGACTAATCTGATTTGTGAGAGGAGGAAGCACTGCTAAGTGCTAACTTACTTGAATATCCAAAGGACTCTGCACAATTAACATTCGTTGGATATACACTTCATTCATGTCCACAGCCTTGTCAAGCATTATTGTATTCCTTTCTTTTTGTAGATTTTTCTGGGAGAAGGGGAAGAAAAAGTCCTTGCTAAATACATTTCATTTTATATCACAGGCATTCGACTGACCGTGAGGTTGCTCTCGTGATTCTTATGGCTTACCTTTCATACATGCTTGCTGAAGTAAGATCCTCTAAATCCTAGTTATGGTATTGTTTTTTCTTAATTAATGTTGTCTATCCTATTATTTCATTCACTATTGGTTAAAATTTATGATTGCATCATTTTTGGATTATTATGCATGAAAGCTATGAATGCTGATGCCTTGAAAGCTGAAAACTGATGTATTTAAAAATTTGCAATGCTCTATATTAGTAGTCTTTGAGGGCTCATAAGTGGATTTTCTATACAGTTGTTCTATTTGAGTGGCATCCTTACAGTATTCTTCTGTGGAATTGTAATGTCCCATTACACATGGCATAACGTCACAGAGAGTTCAAGAATCACTACAAAGTATGTCTTTTTTTTTTCAAATTTAATTCTACCTCTAGCTGTTCATATTGTTTCGTTGTGCATCATTAGCTGTTCTATGTTTTCTCCATTGCTGATTCTACTAATCAACGCCAGGCACGCATTTGCGACCCTGTCATTTGTTGCTGAAACATTCATCTTTCTGTATGTTGGTATGGATGCCCTGGACATTGATAAGTGGAGATTTGTTCATGATAGGTAAAATTAAATTCTAAGACGTGCATTATGATAGTGTGTCATATCCAACTTTTATAAAGTTGAGTCTTCAATCAGACTCAAATGAATCTTCTCTTAATTTTTTTTTCCCACGTGCCTTACATTTGGGCAGTCCTGGAACATTAGTTGCTGTGAGCTCAATATTGATGGGTCTGGTAATGGTTGGCCGAGCAGCTCTTGTTTTCCCACTATCTTTCCTGAGCAATTTGACCAAAAAAGCTGGTTCTGAAAAAATAAGCATCAGACAGCAAGTGAGCTATAGCACCCTTTTCCCATTTATCTAACTTTTGATGCCTAAATAATGATATCACCAGCTCAATGTTTTTAATATTTTGGTTTCTAGATCATTATATGGTGGGCTGGTCTTATGAGAGGTGCTGTCTCCATGGCTCTTGCTTATAATCAGGTTAGCTTTGAGCATTTGTTATACCCGTCAGTCCCCTTGATAGATTATAAATACCGTTTTGAGTTCATAAGCAGTAAAGGCGATCTAGTTGGATGGATCAACTTATTGAATCAATTCCTTGAACACGTTTTAATGTCTTTCAGTTTACAAGGTCGGGGCACACTCATCTACGTGGCAATGCAATCATGATTACTAGCACAATCTCTGTTGTCCTTGTCAGCACAGTGGTGAGATATCATCCACATTCCACACCATTACTCTTACCTTGTCCTTGAATTGGATTATTGTCATTTGCAATAAGGATTCTTAAAAGTTAGGACAAGGATGTTTGGGTAGACTGCGGATAGAATTATAAACCCTCTCACACAAAGTGACCCTACAGAAAAGGATATTAAGAGAGACTAAAAGTGATCTTATATGCTTATGCTTTTATTAAATTTTGACCATCACTTCATTAATAGAAGGATCAGAATCATCAGATTTACTTAGCCTCTAATTAACGTAACTCAACCCAAACTAAATCCCTTGAGTTAATGATTATTTTATTTGCAGGTGTTTGGTTTGTTGACAAAGCCTCTAATAAGGCTTTTACTGCCTAATACAAGAAACATCTCTACTGCAAGCATAGCATCAGAGTTTGACAGCACAAAATCTCTAGTGCTACCATTCCTCGACGGCCAGCAGGAATGTGAAGCTGAAGCCAGCCAAGAAGAGCCTAACCGGCGTTTTCGCCCCAGCAGCCTCAGAATGCTCTTAAACGCCCCAACTCATACTGTCCACCACTACTGGAGAAAATTTGACAATGCCTTTATGCGCCCCGTTTTTGGCGGTAGAGGATTTGTTCCTTTTGTTCCAGGTTCACCTACTGAAAGGGACGCTCCCATTTTGCCCGAGTAACGTGAATGAACCTGTAAATATAATAGTCCAGTCTGTGGTTAAACGTAAGTATGCACATGTTTTAGTCACTGTAAATACTCCAATCTGGTTGCAAGTTTCCTGGCCGTATATTTATGATCCCAACGAACTTAGGGATGTGTTTGGAGTCTCAGTATGTATTGGGCTTATCGTCATTTTTACACTAGAAGTGATTGTTTATAGTCATTGTAGTGTGCTGCAATTTTGAGAGATGCTAGTCTGCATTTCTAGTGTCTTGTAACGCTGGTCATGTTATCAAACAGGGTTAGCTTTCTCTACAGAAGTCTATATTTCTCTTCTTTATTTTTGTTCAATTTTCAGCAGATTTGTTGAGTATTTCGGAGGTGGGAGAAATCTTTTCGTTCGACTTCATTTAGGATCCTTGAAGGTTGGATTCTTCCAAGGCCGTGTTGTTTTTTTAAAAGGGTGAATCACCCAAAACACTTTTCACAAAGCTACCATTTACACACAAAAAAAATACTTGCACTTGTCTTTCCCTTGGATCATGTTTATCAAGAGATACCACCATTTTTTCATCATTTTTTTTTAGAAAGAATATCACCGCAGGACTGAAGCTGTTAATGGAGATTTTTGTTTTGGTTGCCATTGGTTCACCAGAGCTTCGTTTTGGCTACATCCAGTTCAACCTGGGTCGCGCACCTGACTTTGGCGGGTAAGTCACCACCCAAAAAGGATTTTTTACATTCATTGGAATTTGATAGCAACGTTATTAAAGATTCCATTTTTCCTCCCTTGTTTTCAGAAGAAAGAGATACAAATAAAACTCTGACAAAAACCCGCTCTTCATCTTCCTTGTTCTGGGTTCTTCGGTGATCCCTTCTCTTCTTACTCGGTTCGAGGAGAGTTGTGTTAACCTTGGGGGGCAAACGCCAATATCCGATTTGCACCATAGTCGGGGCAATTTGTTTCTAAGGCAGTTGTATTTTGTTCCACGGCACAACAATCAGTTTTGTTCATATATTTCAATCTTTTGGCCCTGCAGTGTACTTTTTCCTACAGTAATAACAAAACCGATCCAAACAAGACTTCACCATTGTTGCTTGATTGACCGTAGCTTCCCCGGAAAGAATCAGATCATCCGCAAAGAAAAGATGTGAAAGACACACTCCTCCATAAATCGGATTCCAAGATCTCAGATTAACCAAATCTTGGATCATATGCGATAGATACTCCATACATAAGACGAATAGATAAGGAGAGAGCGGGTCTCCCTGACGGATGCCTCTTGACGGTTTGAAAGATCCTGCCCCCTTCCCATTCCACTGAAGTTCAGTTGCCCCTTGTGTTTGACAAATCATGATAATATGAACCAGGTGAGGAGGAAATCTTGCACGAGTCAGAATAAGACGTAAGAAGCTCCATCGAACACGATCGTAAGCTTTCGCAAGATCCACTTTTGCAAGATCCACTTTCGTAAGCTTTCGAACACGATCGTAAGCTTTCGCAAGCTCCATCGAACTCGAAAGCTGATGGAGCGATGCATTAAGATTAATAGTGTTGTTCCAATTCTCCCGAAGAAAAGGTTCAAAGTTTTCATGACACATCCATGTTGCTTGAAATTTGTAAGGACGGTTTGTTCTCTGAATAGGCTCGGCCATAGTAGTATTAAGAAGTAATGGCAAATGGTCAGAATGAGATGTAACCAAGTGTTGGATCGCAACTTCCGGAAAGCGCAACCTCCAAGTATCGTTGCAAAGTGCGCGATCTAAGCGAGCCGCTATATAGTAGTCGGAGAGTTACCCGTTGACCAAGTGAACCGCGGCCCTTCGAACCCCAGATCAATCAGTTGTAGTTTCTCAGCCCATGTAGCAAAAGCAGACGAAGCTCTATGCGAACCAACAGAAGAGCTAGAGCGCTCACCAGAATTAAAAGTTGCATTAAAATCACCCGAAATAAGCCATGGACGATTATTAGTGCGAGCTAAGATAGCAAGATTGTCCCACAGTTGCAAACGATCATTAGGATCCGGAGATGCATACACAGTTGTAAGCATCCAATTCTCTTCATCTCTTCGAACAACCTCTACTGTAATATGTTGTGGATTCAACGACAAAGGAATTAGAAGGATTTCAGCTGTCCTCCAAATGATCCAAATACCCCCGGAGAAGCCAATTGCATCAACACGTAATACGCCATCGAAACCTAACTGTCTGCACACTTCATCTGCACGAACTCCGCTAATTCTCGATTCAAACAAAGCAAAAATCGAGGGATTGTGCAGCCTGATCAAGTCTCTAATAGCAGTCATGAAATTAGCACTTCCCGCACCTCGAACATTCTAGATGATTAAACTGAGATTATTCATGGACATAACAGAATTTATAAGGTTCCCAAAAATAGGAGCTTGCATGGAGTTAGTTCGGACTCCAAAGGCTATAACCGTTCTCGCGATGCTAAGCATCACATTACCGACTTGTGTGGGCATGGAGACCCGACACAGAACCAGTTGAGTCTCTGTTTGCATTGGAAGGAATTCCACTATCATGCGGTTTGCTAGTCTTGGAAGCATCATGTGTTTGGGGATCATCGGGCGGTTCGAGACCATCGTACTTGACTTGTTGAGGACAAGTGTGGTCTCTGCTCTGAGGATCGAGTTCTGGTGGCGGTGGCTCATGATCGATGGTGGGTTGTTTGGGTGGCTGATTGGTATTGAATTGCGGAGTTGATGGGGTTACGACAGTAGAAGGTGGATTTTGTGTAGCGTTAGGATTCACGGGCTTGGTGACTACACTTTCTGCAATCAGTTGTGCTTTCCTAACTTCCGTATCTTTAGAAGATATGATAGAGATAGCAAATTGTTTTTTTTTGAGGTTTTATCGTAGAAGATAGCATAGAATCTTTAGTTTCTTTTTTATCTTTTTTCCTCGGATGACGGTTCACCCGAGAATCCGCTTGTGTGGCCCCAAAGTTATTTCCTTCCATAATTCTAGCTCCTAACTCCTTCGGATTAACCTTTGCAGCGGCAGCCGCGGCCTGCGAAATAACCACCCGAGATTTCTCGGACCCCACGGTTCGGTTACTAGGATTTGCGTTAGGGTTGGTGCTTGGACTGGCTTGTTGCATGACCGCCTTGCCTTTGCTCATATCCTTGGGTGGCACAGCATGATCAGTTGGACGGTGACCTTCGAGAACAAGTTGAACTTGATGATCACTGCCTTGCTGGTTTTGATTATTGCTCGGACTAGAATCATCATCCGTAGCTTGCAAAGTTACGAATCTGGACCCACTACCCTTGTCGGAGAGAACTTCCGAAACTGGAGTTCCTTGTGTTGTGGCTCGGACTTGAGTTTTTGGACGTCGGGCAGGCTTTTTAACATGCATCCAAGGTCCAAATTGCTCACTAATTGGAACCTCTGGCATGTTTGAAGGCATCTCCTTTCTCCTGGGCATGTTTTCATATTCTTCAACTGGTTCTAGCACATTAGGCTGTAGGAGAGGGCATGATTCTTTCGTGTGACCAATAATACCATATTCATAACATAAGGAACGAATTCCTTCATATTGAATTAACCACATCCTTCCATTAAATCGGAATTTTGAAAGAAGAGCATGATCAAGATCAAGTTCAACACCAAGACGAACAAATTTTCCTCTATCGGCATTGACTGTTGTTCTATCAACTCTGATTACTTTGCCCATTGTGTTACCAATGCGGCCTAGGAACTTTGCGTTGAAATACTCCATGCTGAATCCCGGGATCCTAATCCAGGCTATCAGAATTTTGGCTTTGTCTTCGTATGGATCAAAATTAGGGACCCATCGTCTGATCAACAAATAGTTGTCCCCGATCATCCATGGACCCTGAATGAGGACATGGTTTAAATCTTCCATGTTGGTGAACTTAGCCACATAGTGTGCATTTCCGATGTCGACTAGCGTCAACCCCCTTTCAGTGTCCATTTTTGCTCCAGTTTCTTCTTCAACTGCAAATAGCCCGGTCCTTTGTCAAACATGTTGATTATCAAAGTGTGTGCCCATGGCCTTCGAAGTTCACACTTCTCTTGTTTCGTCAAGGTTATGGTGGGGCACGCAGGGTCATCATGTTCCGGAACTTCGTCATCGTCTGTGTCGTATAGTTCCGGGCGTTCTTCCAATGAGGAAAAAAGAGATTCAACAGATGCGTGATTGCTGGGAGATCCCGCAACCATATCACGGAAGGAAACAACCTTTGGTGAACTTTCAGTTGGATTGGTTGAATTCTCTTGTGTTTGGGTAGATGGGTTTGCATTTGGGTTCACGACATTTGGGTTCACGGCAGGCGCATCAACCTCCATTTCAGTCACTGCATGGTCATTTGGCGGTGCCGGAGGTGGTTTGGCGACGCTGGCGGACGTCGCCATGAGGCGGCGCGGCCTGGGCTGATCAAAATATCAGTGGAAACCCTAGGGGGTAAAAGCTTGGATTCAAAAGAGAGCTTTTTATTATCATAAGTTTATGCTATATTTTATTCTTGTTTTTATTGGTTTTAAGCTAAATAATTATTGTTTATCTCTATATGATATTATGTCCTTACCTAAATATATATTTTTGTTATTATATAATAAGCTTTACATTTTCTATGGAAGTTTGTCCTTGCCATGTGAGTTCCGGGTGGAATTCACGGCGTTGTGACACCCGAATTTTACGGTTGTTACAGAAGTTGGTATTAGAGCCAATTTTGCGAATAGCTTTTGTAAACATTTCTTGAAATTCCTTTGTCGTTTTTAATTCAGCTTCTTTTTGTTAGAACTTTGATGCTGAGGGTTGGGTCTAGAGTTTAGTAACGTCGATAACCAGTCCTCCATGCGATCTATGCAAGTAAAATTTGCTTCCTCAATTAAAACAATCTATTATAGTTTATTAAATAGTGCGTGTAATTTCAGCTATAACGCGTTGATAGCATGCATTTAGGTGTTATTTTTAAGACGTATTTATGTTTAAAACTTAGTTTCTCGCTTTTTGCTCAGTTTTTGTAGTTTTTGCATTTCAGTGTCTACTTTTGTATTTTCGTGTTTGTAGGTCTTTATGAGGAGCAAGGATTGACTACACGGAGTTCTAAGCCATGTTAAGTTGGAGGATTCAATATTGGAAATGTTCAAGTTTATTTTCCAAAGATATGGATGTCACTTTTGATGATCATTATGGCCCAACAGGTTGTGGGAAAAGAAGGTATTAAAGATTGTAAAAATACCTCATCAAAATTTGCGCAGTTATTTGGGACTTGTTTGATATTTTGTGTATTTCGTGTGCTAATTTATATTGTGAACCTATCTTATGGTTCATAACACTCACGCTATTAATCCATGACTTTGCCCGAGTGTATATATCTGCACAATGAACACTTCCATGAGTACTTTTCTAGATTCCAAGACTATGTGTTTGAACTTGGAGCTTGGGGATATCAGTACAACGATCGAGAGGTATGCAATTGTATTATCAATGGTATGAATCTTGAGACTAGGAAGTTGGCCCTATGGAATGTTGGGATTTCTTTTGTGAGAGCAGCTCGGGTGATAATAATACTTAGGGTGAGAAACGAGAATAATTAATAACCATCCGATTGTATAAATCAAGGGCGTAGATTAAATCAGAAAAATATATAGGCGGTGGCAAATTGTGTAAATTTTCTAATTTTAATGGTGGAAGACGAAATTGCCCTCACCCACAAGGTTCAAGCGACGATTCGTTCATCTCGTGAAAAGTTCAACCGAAAAATTCTTCTCTCTTCTTCCTGTGGTGAATTTTGGGCGAATCCGTTCGTCCTTCCTTCGGCGATCGTTCGTTCGTTCGGGGATCATTCAACCGATTTCGTACCAGTTTCCTTTCTCTTGTTCGGCCGAGGATGCCTCCTGCGAGATCGGAAGACAGCGCCCCCGCCACTCCAACGAGCTCCTCTTCCGGTTAGGGTTTTATCAATCTAGCAAATTGAATGAACTTTATTTATGCGCTGAATGAACTTGATTCTGATTCCTACTGTGTATTTCCAAAATTTAGCATGAAGAGAACGAATTCTCTTTTGCGTCTGCCAAATCTGGCCTTAAATGCTGAACGAATTCTGATTCTCTTTTACTAATCTGGACTTCCGTTAAATGCTGAATAAATCTTCACAAGAATGTCTATTTTTATTTCCCCTAATCTGGACTTCCTACTGCATTTGTAAGTTTACTGTTAGTATTTAGTTGTAATTTCTGCCCCCCTAAGCTCCAACTCGAGTTTCATGGTCTTGGTGAACCATGGCTGGGAGCAATTGATAAAACTAAGCCTCAGGAAATACGTAGTACGTAGAAACAAGAAAGCAAATTGATTTAGGTGCATCATGAATAGTAGTGTATAATATGGTTCATGCTATTGCTCAATAAGGTTCATGCTATTGTATAATATAGTTCATGCAATAGTATAATAAGTTCATGCTATTGAATAATAAGGTATTATTAGACTTGCACCTTGTTATTTGGTTAAAAGAGCACTTGATGTTGATATTATTGTGTTTGTTCAGGTATACTACAAGGAAAACAAAATGAAGAAGAAGTCCAGCAGAGAGAAATTCGAAGCAAATTCGCTCAAGACAAAGGTTAGTGAAGTAGTTTTTTTGCAAGTTCATAGTATTTATCATTAAGCTTGATGTGTGGTTCATAAAACATGTCGTCGTGGTTCATGATTGCAAACAATATGGTTCATTTTTCAGTATTTCCATGTCTCATGCTCAAATATAGGCCAAAAAGGCTCACTCATTAAGCTGGTTGTGCTTATTAGTTTACGGTTCATGTTCTTATGCTATAAGGTTCATCATTTTTGCCAATAAGGTTCATTTTATTTAGTACACAAAATACTTCTAATGTGTGTTGTATTTTGAAGTTTCATATTACAGTTCATGTTCTTATTTTGAAGTTGTGAATGTGGTAAAGGGACGAAGAGTCAAAGACATTGAACTGGTAAGTATGTGTGCTAAGGTTCATGCTATTGTGTGCTAAGGTTCATTCATTCTGAATGCCCAGTTTTTTGCATAGCTTACACTAATGTTAAAAAGCGAAATTTGTAGATTATTATCCCGATCCATTCTTCTGAAGACCACTATCATGTCATCAGCTTTAATTTGAAGAAGCCGACAATTGAAATACTAGATAGTGTGAGTTCTGAAAAAGTGTTCCAAGAACGTTACGGAGAGATTCCAAACAAGCTGGTAAGCTCTATGTTAAGTATTGAATCGAAGGTTCATAAACCTTCACATAATGGTTCATTTGTAACGCTTTAAAGGTTCATATTGATTGTGTTTTTTTTGTACTTTCAACGGGAAATGGTAAAAACTTTTCTTGGAGTAAACTCTTTGCATGCGAAGGTTAAAAGGATCAAGGAAGAGCAAACAAAGATAACAAAAGTTCAAAGTCCTTGGGAGAAACTTGGTGAAAAGGTAGACTCTAGAGTTGTTGCCATGAGACACATGGAGATGTATATGGGATCAGCAACTGAAGAATGGGAGACTGAAGTCAAGGCCACAACTGCAACGAACAATATTAAGAGACTCAAAACAAAGTACATGCATGCAATCATCACTTCAGTGATCAATGAATTGAAGGAGTTTTTAATGGAAGATATAAAAAAGTACAACAACCTACAATAAAAAAGGGAGATAAAGAAGAGATCTAGTAAAAAGGTGCAAAATAACAATGTTCTTTTGGTTCATAACAATAGACAATGCGGTTCATAACAATAGACATTAAAGTTCATTGAAGATGACAATTCGGTTCACGACTTCCTGACTAGTTCATTGAAAAACGGTTTAGGCGTTTGATCAAACACTTGGTGGGAAATCAAATAAACATAAGAAATCAAACTATATTTTCAATCAAATCCTTCAAATTGCAAAGTAAAAAACATATTTATTGTGCAATATCTATTAAATCGAAATCTCATACATAAGGCTCTCTTCACCAAAATCCAGGAACAAAGATATAAAATCCATGAACAAAGATTAAAAACCTAAAAACCAACGAAAAACGAACCTAAATCCATCAATATGAAGATAGATTACAATAAGAGAAGGAGATGATGGAGCTTCCAAATAAAATTGGGGAGAAGAACGATCTTTCAAATCCCTAGCAGCGAGAGCAATTGAAGAACGATATTATCCTCGAACGATCCACCGTCGCCTTCAACCTCCAATGTCTCAATTTCGCAAAATCCAGTCGAATAGATCCCGAAAGAAGAGCCTTCCGATCAATTGAAGAACGGAGGAGAAGCCGATCAATTGAAAGATACAGTAGAAGCAGACTGAAGGAGACGGTACGAACGAATTTTGGGGATCAAATGAACGAAGGAGATGGTACGATCAATTGAACGATACAGTATGTTGAGATTGTGGGGATCAAATGACGAAAATACCCCCATAATATGAAAAATTAATGAAGTGCGCCTTCCTCTGATTAGCATATCTGGACCATTGATCTCATACAATCAAAGGCCCTTATTTGTTCTCATTTCTTATCCTAATAAATGTTCTCATTTGATCCCTATTCTTTCTTTTGGTTCATGAGTCATTAGAGTATACAGGTTGATTCATCTTCACTAATGCCCCAATCGGTTGAGATTTCTCTTTAGGATATGATCAAGAATCTCTTTGTAAGGACGTATAATAATGCAATTATGGAGCATTGCGAATTGTGTTCTTCAATTTTCCATTCACAACATCATGCCCTTTTGAGTTGTGTGGAAGGAATGGTGGAATCATGTTTGAATCCAACAATCATGAGTCTGACACTCATATGCAACTTGATGATCTATCCACTACACTTGATGTGGGTTATGAAGATGACTTTGAGGCCCGATATGATTCTACACCTATAATTCAAGTGAGCAGAATATAAAAGAGCCCAATGAAGTCCTTATTGACACGGAGACACCTATAGAACCTAGTGAGCTTAAAGCATCTCTTCCCATGTGGGATCATGAGTTTGAACATTCTATGGTTTTGGACGAAGATTATTTTATTGGCCATGATAGCTTCTTTGATGATGAAGGAGAGAACCATGATGGAGAGATTAAACAAGATAACCTCGTTAAGGCTCTCCCCTCAATGTTGGAGTCTTACAAACCCTCTATTATGGTATGCCCTATGTTGAGCCTTGAAGTCCCATGCATCAGTTTTCCCAATTTCTCACATCCAGATGTTATGAAATTTCAAGGTGAGGAATCAAGTCTAGAGCCTAATATTGAAGTTAGAGAATACTCGGAGTTTGTTTTTGATAAAAGTGGTACTGCTAACAAGTGCGTTGACTCATATTGTAAGTATTTTGAGAAGCCACCACTTGTGCTTAATTGTTTTGAGCATATGTTAACACATGAAAATTGGGCACATGGGTTTGATGAGTTAATACGGTTTTTGAATGGTATATTATTCACTTTGAGTTTCTCATTGTGCTTTTTATATACTTGTGAGATGTGTTCATAGGCTTTTGACATGTTGTTAAGGGCATTGACGATGTTTAATCTTGTGAATTTATGGTAAGGGTTGAGCCATCGACATTAAACAAAAAGCTTCTTAGGAGGCAACCCAAGGTCAACAACTTACTTTTTGGATAATTTTCCCTTAGGTAGACTTTTTGTTGTTTTTGTTGTTTTGGGACACTAATCTGTAGGTACTAAGATGTTCTTATGTTCGTATGAGTGGCAACCCAGTCCTCCTCATCCACATTCACAAGAGTAGATGACTTTATGAGTGTTCTCTCCTCCTTTCTCTTTTTATTTTATACATTGGAGATAATTTATAGTTTAAGCATGGAGGAGGGTAATATGTACATGTTAGTGTAGAATTGCATTGCATATAGTTTATTATTTGCATATATTATTTGCATGTTTAAAATTTTTGCATTTATATTTGCATAAAAAATGAAAAAAATAAATAAAAAATTGAAAAAATACAAACATATCATGCATTCTAGGATTGTCATATTTCCCTAACCAAAGAAATCACTTGTTCTCTAATATATTTGATGATGATTTTTTTCCTTTGACTTGCTTGGATTGCTTGAAGCTTGATAATGTTTAAATTCTTTTAAGAGCATGTTAGATAATTTTGATTGAGCGTGTATATCCTTGAGGTCTAAGTTACACGGATGTTCTAGGCAAATTTTACCTTGTTATATTTCCCTAGCATGTTTCTTTATGAGCCTATTTCATTATCTACCTCGATGTGATCCATGTTTTTGAAGCCCCATCTTTTGAGCCTTAAGCTTATTTTTGATAGCTCCATAAAATAACTCCCTAGCATATAGAAGTTTGCCCCATTCAAAATCTAGGATTTTAGTTGAGTTGTTTGCATGGTTGTTGGTTAAGTATGGGGGAATTCTAATGAAGTGGTACATGGAAAGACAACTCAAGAGTGAAAAAGTTAAAAAAAAATAAATAAAGAAAAAAAAAGGCTAGAGCAAAAGAAAAATGATGAAAGAAACAATGAGCTTAAAATGTGTTTCAGAAGTTGGTCGAATCTTTAAAAAAGAAAAGTGTTGAGTTTGGGTGTTAGGTTGTTATAGGTCCCGGATTTAGCACCACAAGACCAAACATAATCCCTTCCAATTTCTCATTATCTTGGCCCCATTACAATCGTTGAAAAGACCAAATGATTTTTGTTATGTGTTTGGTCTATAACGGTGAAGAATTAGAACACTTTTTTGATAAGGAAAAGAATTTGAAAAACCAGACAAATCCTGGTAGTTCGAGAGACCGAGATGTAAATCGATAGCCGGATACACCGATAATAAACAACACCCAAAAGAAACCAAACAGAACCAACAAAACAAAAAGAGAACAAGGTAGACAAGCAGCAAACACCGAGCAAGGAAGCTAAAGAGACTTGAGTCTGGGTAGGAGAAAACACTTCCGCGGGTTAGTAACGGACTAACACGGGCCTATAGGATTATCTGTGTGCAAGATAGTAGCAGGAAGCCGACTTGGGGAGGTGTGATGATTTGCCTGGAAAAGAACATGAAACACACCACCAGACAACACTAAAAAATATCTCGAACCACGAACTTCAACCATAATTTGAAAACAAACGAAAACCTTGCACAACACTTTTGGTAGAGAAGAAGTTAGGGTATGCCCAACACATAGCGAAATTAGTGTGCGGTGGCGGTGTGACCTTGTTACGAGAGTTTGAATTGGGTATTTAGTTTTTTTTTCCTTGGTAGAATATTTAATACGCAACAAGAGTTTGGACTTTACACTTTTTCCATTCCTATTTTATTTTCTTTTTATAACTAAAGATAATTTTAAGCGATTGATTTTCAGGTTCGGTTTTGGTATAGATGGGCTTAAAGCCCACTAGTGAGTAGTGATTGAAAAAAAAAACGATGTTTTTTGTTCATGAAATAAGGTTACTTAAATGTAAGTCATTTTTTTTATATTTTCTTTATTGTTAGAACGCTTGAAAAGATTTTTTTTCCTTATTTTTTTGATGGAGCGTAAAAGAACGCTTCAGCTCCCTTTTTTTTCTTCTTTTTTTTCCTTTCTCTTGTTTCGTAAGATTTATAGAGAGAGAGGAGTCGAGAATCGAAGATTTGTTAAGAAAGTTGTCGATTGTAAAGGAGTTGATATTTCTTATCGACACTTCACCGTCGAAAGGGTTTCGGAAGCCAGAGGGCATCTTCGACCTAGATATGTCATTGTTGCTTTATTTTTCTCCATTCAAAGGAGGTGTAGGAGCTGCGATCAGCCGCGATTCTTTGTAGTAGTGAGAGCCACGGAGAGTAAGTCAGATCCAGCCAAGATGAGGGTGGATCGGGGGTTTCAATTGTGTTATATATTATAGAGGTAGGAGGGGTGTGGGTAACATTGCTGACAAGGGTCGGATCTAACCAAGCCGAGGGCGAACCAAAGGGAAAGAACTCATATCTGACTAAGACGAGGGGGGACTGAGGCATTCTGGTGGTTTTTAGCTTTTGCGGAGACAAAAGGAGTGGGATGGATGAAGTTATTGGCGACGGAGTCGATGTGAGATCCGTGAAGTTGTTGGCTTAGGATTTTAATTGTTTTTAGTGTTGATAGGTGGTTTGAGTTTTTGAATGTAATCCCCTGGCATTAGGAGAATGCTACTGGTGGTCGGGGGAATGGAATTTGCGAGAGATGTCTACCGTTGTGATGTGTTGAAACGGTTTCTTGACAACAAATAAATTTCTAATCAACACCCCGCCGAATATAGCGAAGTCAGGTTCGTCCACGGGAGATAGTCAGTGCTAAGTTATGTTACTTGTCATGCAAGAAATCAATTAAAGCTAAAGTTTTTAGCAAGAGAAGAGAAAATCTAAGGTAAAGGTATCACCACAACAACAATCACGCATGCCAAACGCTAATGAAACACATAAATCATGCTTTTATCACATAAAGATGTCAACTTTCGTCAACCAAAGCAAGTAAATAAACTAACTTTCGTTCAATCAATGAACTTACTACCTAATCTCTTATACTTCAACTAGGATAGATCCGCTTTCGCTTCAAACCCCTAAATTGACTATTCTAATTCTAGGTTTCTGCTTTCGCTTCAACTATGAATGAGAAACTCCTATCAACTTTCGTTTCAAGGATTGAGAACAAGAGAATAGATTCATGCAATAGAAACAATCAAGACATGATCATAAACAAGCATGCACAACCATTGTTGGGTTTAACCCCAACATTAGAGAGGAAGACTACTCACATTTCATAATTAAAAACAAAGCCATTAAATTAAGAAAGAAAACTTACAAACTGAATCCAAAGCAAATCGTTCCTCCACAAATCCACAAATCCGTCCTCTCTCACTCTCACCATGCCCTCTCTATCTTCTCTCTTGATCTCTACTCTAAACTAGGTGAATTGTGGGATGGATGAGAAAAACAAAGGGCAGACAAGAATATTTATAAAGAAACTAATCTATCTAAGTGCTATCTCTAAGTAAATAAATCTTCTACTGAGATATATACCTTCAATCTATCTAATAACATAAAAGGAAATAGGATAAAAGCCTTTTAATTGCACCAACTCGGTCTTCGCTGCTGACACGGGGTGCCTCGGTATCGAGCTGTGCACCTCGGTACCGAGCTGTTACAGCACTACGAACAACTTTGAGTAAAACTTGCGTAGCGGGTTCGCTACAACTCCGTTTGACTTGATTCTTTTTCCTATGTCTTTGTAACAAATTTCTCTACCTCTTTCCAAGCTCAAAATTGACCTTCACCACTTTACTTCATAGCTAAATCTTCATCTTCACTTCATTCTTGAGTTCTATCCTTAACTGCTTTCCTCATTTCTTCAAAATATGCTTCAAACAGCTTCTAAAACCTACAAAATACCACCAAAGCTTATGTAGACTCCATATCTTAAGAAAATGCGAAAACCTACACAAACGACTCAAAACAAAACAAAAAACAAAATAAAAAGACTCAAACAAACTAAACACACACCCCAAAAATATGACTAAAAAGGCGGACATCAAAATACCCCATACTTAGACTTGCTTGTCCTCAAGCAATCAACAAGACATTAACCAAAACCATCAACACATATATCAAGTCAATGCCCTTATCAAAAAGCAACATCAAAGCATGAGTAGAAATAGTTAGACAAGTGAATCTAACGTCATCACACATATATGAATAACCTCAAGCAAAAGCAACTACAAATCCAACCTCACAAGGGTAATGTGTTTCTCTCAACTCTCAAGTGTTTAGGCTTATAATAACAACTCTCAACTCAATCCAATATGCAAAAATCAACATAGCCATTGTTACTTATATCACCAAACTCTCCACCTGAGATGTCAAAACATATAAAAATCATCAAGAGAACTTAGGCTCAATGAAAAACTTCATAGAAGCTTCCATTTGGCCGGGTTGTAATGGGGATTGGTAATAACAATAAGGCGTGGAAATATTTTGGCTATTTGGTGCTAATAATATCCAAGAATCAAAAACTCCTAAACTCACATATCACCAAAACTCTCAAAATAACATACCAAACTCTCTCAACATTATGCACACTCATTTCTTTCAACCCCCTTTAATAACCTAACTAATCTTGCTTACAAACACTTAGGAAATTTTTGGCTCATGCACACTTTTCAGTATTCAACTCTTCTTTCGGATTTTTCATGATCTTTCTTTTTTTTCTTTCCGAGGGGGCTCGATACCAACCCTATTGGTTTTGGTAACGAGGTGATTGTACTGATTTTTTCTTTCTTTTCTTTCCACCTCTTCTTCTTTCTTTCTCAACTCTTTTGTAAGTGCATTTAGGGAACCAAACTCCTTTTACATAACAAACTGCAAGATCTTTCAAGTACCCAACCCAAATTACCCTACACTTGAACCAAACAACTCACTCAACAAAATCATCACAAAAACCAACACTAAGTTCTAATCCCCGGATAGGGTCAAGTTTTCATTGGCTAGGGAATAATTTTGTGGAGCTAAAAATAAAAGGCTTCAGGCTCAAATTGGCTTCAAAAAGAGGATAATGATAAGTAGGTAAGGATTAATAAGGCTCATGAAAAATAAGTTCTCTATTATATGACTTCACATGCAATGAACTAATATCTCATATAGGTCTTGAGAAATAGAAAACCATATCAATGACAAGAGATAATATGCATAAGGAGAGTAAATCACACAAGAAAAGAAGAGGGATTTTTGATGTTCTCCATATAAGGCCAAAAACAACTCACTAGGTAGCAATTTTCGTTGGATTTCAGTCACTTCTACCTAAGATCATATGTGCTCAATTTCATCACATGCTAAATATCCACATATTTTTAACATGATTCAGGCAAAGCTATCCAAACATGCTATGGAATTACATGATCAAGCAAGTTAAAGCATATCATAGGACATCTAAGTGGAACATTATCAATCCTAAAAAACAAACAAAGACAAGACTAAGACAAAACTGAGTTTCCTTTTCCCATACCCCATACTTAACAAAACAGTGTCCTCACTGTTTAAAGCAAAGACATAAAAATAAAGAGGATAAGAAAAAGGAACTCACAAAATAAAATTGAAGCTGCTTGAAACCATTGATCACGATGGAGTTTGAATTTTCTCGGTTTTCTGTAAGGGTCGGTACCGAACTTGTGAAGATCGGTAACGAGCTTATTGTACACTGATTTTGTTTGTTGTTGTACTTGTACCGAGTGTCTTGAATCTTCTGTTTAGCACTTCTTCTTCTTGTACCTAGGTCACTTTAGAAAAACTTCTATTCCTACTACACTAACCTAAAAAACAAGTCAAAAGAAATCTAACAAAAAGAACTAAGAAAGAAAAAACTAAAATGAAAACAAAAACTAAAAACGAAAGCGGGTTGCCTCCCATAAGTGCTATTTTTAACATCGTTAGCCCGACGAACTTGCCTTGGCAGATCAGGGTGGCTTCCATCCAGCTTTTTCGGGATCATGAGAAACCCTATACTTAGATGGAAAAGCATCAAAGCTCCTTTCCAAAATTTTTGGTCCTCTATCATCAATAAGTATGTTCGGTAATCCTACAACAGGGTTAGTAAAATCCAAAACCCAAGGAGGTTTTGACTCCTTTACATGACTAATAGTACGACTTTACATAGAGCAAGGATATAAGAAAGGATCATGACCAGAATCAATCAACTCAGAAAATGAAGACCTACCTTGATCGAGTAGATAAGGGCTCGTTACCGAGGCTATGTGGGTCGCTAAAGACTCTACTGGATCTGGAAGTGGCTCGATGTCGTGCCTGGATCCACCTCCCACCTCGTTTGCCTTCAAATAAGGGTCGTTACCAACCCATGGGGGGTCGGTAGGCTCCTCGGTAGATGTGTCTTCATTGAATTTGCTTGTTTCTATACTTAAAGAGGGGTCGGTACTGAACCATGGTGGGTCGGTAAGCTCCTCAGTACTACAACTAGCAACCTCGTTCACTGGTGAGTTGAAGCGAAACTCGACCTTCTCCTCCCCAATATCGAATGTGAGGAGTCCCTTTCTAACATCTACTCGCGCCCCTGCGGTGGCTAAGAATGGTCTTCCAAGAATGATTGGCACCATAGGGTCTTCAGGCATATCTAGAACAATGAAGTCGTTGGGGACATGAAATTTTCCAATTTGGATAGGGACATCGTCAACGACTCCAGTTGCTTTTACAGAAGATTTATCCGCCATGTAGAGATCCATATCAACAGGCTCCAATGGTCCCATGTTAGCCTTGGTCTAGATAGACAATGGTAATAAATTGGCATTGGCACCTAGATCACATAGAGCTTTAAAACAGTGAGTCCCAATACCAATTGAAATTGCAAACTAACTTGGATCACCGAGCTTTTCAGGGAGCTTTATAGATCGGACTTCACTTGACAGCTCTGAGATAGAACTGTTCCTGCTCAAAATCTCTTTCAAAAATTTAGTGTAGGCAGGCATTTCATTAAGGGCTTCAGTAAATGGAATTGAAATATTTAACCCTTAAAGAATCTTAACAAAACGTCTAAATTTTCCATCCTGACATCATTAGACTTCTTAATCGGGAAAGGAAGAGTTTTCGACGGACTCGGGATAGAGAGAGGCCCTAACAAATCGACAAGAGGGTTAATCGGTGTAAGAGAAGGTTCGGTACCGACCCTAGTGGGGTCGGTATCAAGCTTGGGATTAAAAGAGTGGCTTGGTGTAGAGAACTTACCTGGGTTGGGGTCGGTAACGAGCTTCGAAGTATCGGTACCGAGTGTTTTAGGCTCGGTAATGACCCTTTTCGACAAGTTATCGATCTTGGCCGTGGCATCTTCTTCAGTACCGGTGTCCTTTTTCTTGGCTTCAGCACGATCTGGTAGCGTCTTTCCGCTCCTGAGGTGTACGACTTCTATCTGTCCTCTAGGGTTCTCATCGGGTCGGCCTGGGAGTTGCCCTTGTGGCCTCGGAATTTGTGCAGTTAGGTTCCCTAGTTGTGAGTCAACGCTCTTCTTCCAATTATCGAACTCTCCCCATCTTTTCATTTGATTATTGAGGTTAGCTTGGAATCCGTTGATTTCTTTTTGAAGTCCTTGCACCCATGATGGTGGCTCTTGATAGCCTGGGGGTTTGTAAGGAGGAGCTCTTTGGTCTTGCTGAGGAGGTTGGCTCCCTTGGCCATATGCATAGTTGTCCCAGGTGGGCTGATTGTTATTCCTCCCTGCATAAGAATTATATGTTTGGTTCCTATAGGGACCTCTCATGTAGTTAACTTCTTCATATGCCTCAACAGGATGGACCTGTTGTAAGATAGTGCAGGCGAAAGTAGCATGGGATTGAGACCCACATTCTTGACAAGACGAAGATGATTTAAGATAACTTACCTGCTTTTTCAAACGGTTGATCTCATCCTGCAAGAATTGGTGCTTCACTTCAGGGTCGATCTCATCCTTGTTTGGATTGTAGAGCCTTCGTTGAGGATGTTGGGCTTGTTACACTCCATACATTGCATCGTAGTTGGTCAACTTGTCCAGCAACGCCCATGCCTCATTAGGATCCATCTCAATGAAAACGCAAGCAGTGTGAAGATTGATGCAGTTTTTCGTCTCAACATTGATCCCTTGGAAGAAGATTTCTTAGAGCACATATTGTGGTTGCCCATGATTAGGGCATTGTCTGAGCATCTCCTTGAACCTCTCCCATGTCTCCACAAAGGTCTCGTTAGGCAGCTAGTGGTAGGAGGTGATACGTTTTCTTAACTCTGTTGTCTTAGCAGGTGGAAAGAACTTTGTTAAAAATTGATCATAAAAAGCCTTCCAAGTCTTGATAGACTTAGAAGGTAAACTCTCTAACCAGCTCAAGGCCTTTCCTGTAAGAGACCACTTGAAAGCTTTTAACAGAACATATTCTAAAGAGACACCGTCAGCAGCAATAGTGTCACATAAATCAAGAAAGTTTTTAATATGTTCCATAGGGCACTCAGTGGGTTTCCCTTCAAACTGAGCCCGTTTTATCAAGGATATGAATTGAAACTTAATCTCAAAATTCTTCTCTATCTCCGGAAGCACAATAGCGGACTCTGGCACCCTCAATTCTGGATGCATATACTGTTTAACATTCCTTGGATAGGCATTGAGTTGCTCTTGTAGAGCGGCTTTATCAATTTGCACGGCATCGAGTTGCCTCTGGAGTGCAACCATCTATTGTGCCATTTCTTCAAGTGTCATGGCCATGGCTTTGCGTTCTCTTAATCGACGGTGGAAGGATCGCTCGGGTTCAGGGTCTACTATTGGATTAGAGACAACTCGGCGTACTTCAGCTAGCATACGTTGTAAGCAAAAACAAAAATGAAATCAATAAGCAAAGCGGGTTCGCAGAGAGGGTCGGTACCGAGGCCTAGAGAGTAGGTATCGAGCCTGGAGTGATCCCGTAAAACAAAAACTGAAAAGACAGAAGCAACTACTTGTCGACAGGGTCGGTACGGACCTGGATAGGGTCGGTAACGATTCGACAATGACCTATAAAATAAATAAATAAAGCACAAAAATTGGGTTGCACAACAAGGTCGGTACCGACCCAAGGGGGGTCGTTACCGACTCGTCTAAGTCCCAAAAAAACGCAAAAAGGACAAAACTTGGCGCTATTGAAATCTCTCCGACAACGGCGCCAATTTGTTGAAAGAGTTTCTTGACAACAAATAAATTTATAATCAAGACCCCGCTGAGTATAGCGAAGTCAAGTTCGTCCACGGGAGATAGTCAGTGCTAAGTTATGTTACTTGTCATGCATGTAATCAATTAAAGCTAGGGTTTTTAGAAAGAGAAGAGAAAATCTAAGGTAAAGGTATCACCACAACAACAATCATGCATGCCAAACAATAATGAAACACATAAATCATGGTGTCAACTTTCATCAACCAAAGCAAGTAAATCCACTAACTTTCGTTCAATCAATAAACTTACTATGTAATCTCTTCTACTTCAACTAGGATAGATCCCGAAACCAACCCCTGGGACTTGAGTGATTCGATCCTCCAAAGCTTTGAGGCATTCCCGTAATTGGGTAACCTCAACATCTTCTCTAACATCCCTCAAAGCATTACCATTTACCTGATAGCTAGTCATTGGCCTAATGTCATCTGGTGTCACAAGATTTGGGTCGTCCATGTCCAATCATCGAGCGATGTCGTCCGTTGCTTCAGTAATGCGTTGACGGTTTGGTGCTGATTGTACTTGAGATCGAAGCAAATTACGTTCATTAGTTAAAGTTTCGATTTGTCTCTCGTATACCTCGGTGAATTTGGCATGAGCTTCCTTCTGATTTTCCAAATATTTTTGAAGAGCGATTATGGATGCGCGAAGCTCAGCGATGATATCGGAGTCGACCACTCCTCCTCGTTCTATTGTTGTGGAAGTGGTAGGATTGTTATTCCCATTTCCAGAATCTTGCTCGACTCTGTCCAAGTTTTCGATTTGCTGGTTGTCTCCACCCTGATTGATTTCATTGTTCTCGGGATCGTCCACGTGACTGTAGGTAGCATGAATGCCTTCCATCTTGCGTAGGTAAAGTTTACGGTTCTTGGCGACTTCCTTTTGGCTAAAGCCCCATGGTGGGCGCCAATTGTTTTGGGCATATTTACCACGCGAACGTGCTACCTGCTATAATGAGGGAAACCTAACCAAAAAGTAGTCGTAACGTGTTATAACAAGTTAACAAGATGAAGCTTTAGAGAGAAAGAAGTAGGAAACAAATGAAAGTAGATAACACGATTGATTTATAATCATTCCAGCGCAAATTCCTTCCAAATTACAAGCAAACAATCAAAATAGAAAATAGTATTTTTGAACACAAAAAGGTGGATCTATTCGAGAGTTTTTCAGAATGCGAGAGTATGTGAGTTGTTCGATGATCTCCCTTTCTTTTCCTTTGTGTGTTTTTTATATCTCTTCCGTCCTTGTGACTGTTGCCGCCGTTATGGAGCGTAAACAAATCCCGTAATTATCGCCAGCGCCATAAACATCGTGGCCGTTATCCGGAGATCTCATTAATATCATAATCTTTGCCATTATCCCCGTAATAGCCATGATATTCACATTTCCTCTTATGCTCGTTAGTGTTAATTGACATGGGCCTCGTATCCCTCGTATCACAATTTTGGGCTTGATCTCGAAGGGCCCAACAATGACTATAGTCATGTGATGGTTTCTTGCACCACTTGTCACTTGATAGTAATCTAGTATGCTACCTATCTCGAGATCGTAAACTAGCAGATAAAGTGCACGAATCATGTAAATTAACTTACACCAACTAGCTTGATCTAGTGGTAGGAAGAATGATGAAACTTGATTTTTCACTCAAATGAAAGTACTGAGGTAAAAATCAAACTTGAGATCTTTCACTATCTTCCCATGTGTCTTACAAGTAGGTGGCCATTTAATACACTAGTATGCTACCTTTCTTTTCAAAAAAAAAAATGAAAAAAAATTTACGTTGCCTTTCTGGTAGCATAAAAGACTTACATTAACCTGACCAAAAAAAAAAAAAAAAGACTTACATTAACATATACTACATTCAACTTGATCCTTGACACTTGAATTTGAACCACATTACACATGTGCTAATGTGCTATACATTTAGGTGTAACAAGAGATAGTCCAAAAAGAGGAGGCGGCAGACCCCATCTAACAGTCAATTTTCTGTCCACTCCAATCAGTACAAACAAATCACCATTAAACTGGTACAAGTTTTTTTTGATGAAAACAAAGGGGCGGGTACGGTAATATAAAAGCGTCCCTTTCCACCGAAAATAATATAAAAGCGTACCTAACACCGCGCCTGCTTCCCCAACAAACCCCGCATTTCTCTTTCTCTACAAAATCCACCTTCACTCTCTCGCCTACTTTCGCACTCCATCTCTCTTGCTCAGCAGAAGCTCCAAGCTCCAAGCTCCAAGCTCCAAGCTCCAAGCTCCAAGCTCCAAGCTCCAAGCTCCAAGCTCCCAGCTCCGATTCCGATTACTCTTCTCCCTCCTCCAATCATGACGCTGAGCAGCAGCATTCCTGTAAGTGTCGATCTTCGATTTTGTTTCCAATTTGGAGTTCCTGCTTGAAATTGTTTTTGTTATGGCCGATGTTTCTCAGGTGGTAACCTCGGATCTTCAAATCGGAGAGCATGCTCCCAAGAATTCGACGCTGATTTGCGCGCCGGTGATGGCCGACTCGGTCGATCACGTGCTCGCTCTGGTGCGCAAAGCCAAAGAGCAAGGGGCTGATTTGGTTGAGGTTCGGCTGGATTACTTGAAGAATTTCAGTCCCGATCGCGACCTCGAACCTCTAATCAGGCAAAGCGTTTTGCCTACTCTCATCACCTTCAGGTATTCATTGAGCTGCTTAGTGTTGTACAACTGCTCTTGCAAATGCTATGTGATTTATCCATCTTTCTTCACTTGAAACTTTACTTGTTCGATTGACCTCTTTTCTAGACCAAAATGGGAAGGGGGCGAGTATGAAGGGGATGACAGCCTGCGCATCAATGCACTGTGCAGAGCCGTGGAACTTGGTGCTAACTACATTGATGTTGAACTTAAGGTTAATTTCTTTCCAAAGCATCTTCATTAATTTCCCAATGCGTATATAATTGCGGTGCATGCTTTCTTGAAATTACATAGAAATTTATTTGACTCTTGATGTTCTTAGACCTTTTTTTCATGTTTTGCAGGTAGCAGATAAGTTCTTTAACTCTCTTGGTGAATGGAAACCAGATAACGTGAAAATTATTGTTTCCTCTCACAACTATGAAAAGACCCCATCGGTTGAGGAGATAGGCATTCTTGTAGCTAGGATACAAGCAACTGGAGCTGACATAGTTAAGGTTGCTACAACTGCACAAGACATTACAGATTGTGCGCGTGTTTTTCAAGTCCTAACACATTCTCAGGTGAGAAATAGAGACTCGTTTTGAGTTTCACTTAGAACATTTTGATCCATTGAATTGAATCCACTTGCCTAATGAGCAAAGTTTCTCTTCCACATTTCACATTCTTCCCTTGTGTTCTGGACAGATTTATACAGTGTGAATTATCTAGCAGTTATCAATTGAAAATGATTTGTTGATATTGCAGCTCCCAATGATTGGACTTGTAATGGGTGAGAGAGGGTTTATGTCAAGGATACTTTGTGCAAAATTTGGGGGATTTCTAACCTTTGGATCGCTAGAAGCAGGAGTAGTGTCTGCTCCTGGTCAGCCTACTATAAAGGACTTGTTGGATTTGTACAATTTCAGGTTGTTGGGTTCGGACACCAAAGTTCATGGAGTAATTGGGAACCCTATTGGTCACAGCAAGAGTCCTCATTTATATAATCCATCATTTAAATCTGTTGGTTTCAATGGTATCTATTTGCCTTTGTTGGTCGATGATGTTGCTAACTTCCTCAATACCTATTCATCCCCCGATTTTGTTGGTTACAGGTATTAGCTTGTCCCAAGACACTCTGGTCGATGCATAACTCCTAGTTCACAACCTTTTTTTTCAATCTGCTCAAACTATAAATATCAAGGCTAATTACTATTTTCGAAATACAGTTACACTATTCCTCACAAGCATGCTGGACTTAAATGTTGTGATGAAGTTGATCCCATTGCTCAGGTATTCTCACTTTCAAATTTCTGTTATGACAATCACTTGCATGTCTCAGGCCATGAACATTTGAATCCTCCTTTATATTATTACCAGAAAAAAAGAGCTATGTTCTTTGAAACCTGAATCCTTGTTGGTATGTTTGCAAATGAAATTTTCTGTCAATTCTGCAGGCAATTGGAGCTATAAGTTGCATGATCAAGCGACCAACAGATGGAAAACTAATCGGTTATAATGTTGACTACCTAGGAGCTATTGCTGCAATTGAAGAAGCGCTGCGAGGTCAATAACTGAATCCGTATAGAATCTCCTTTGATCTCTTTAGCTGAAAGTGTACTTATAATTTTAAAACTTTCGCAGGTTCGAATGGTGCTTCTTCTGCAGCTGGATCGCCCTTGGCCGGTAGACTTTTTGTTGTTGTTGGAGCTGGTGGAGCAGGAAAGGCACTTGCTTATGGTGGCAAAGCAAAAGGAGCCCGAGTAGTAGTAGCAAACCGTACATTTGGTAAAAACCTTTATTACATCTAAATTAAAATATAGTTTATTTTAGCGGGGAAGGTTATTTTGATTTATTTGTGATGAAAAATATGGAAATAGTCTAAATGCGTAAATACAAAATAAAAATTATAATGGGCCCAGCCTCCTAGGGTGGGGGTATTTTGTATCTATTTGTTCCTTTTGATCTTACCTCGTATTCTTTGTGATTATTTGCCATACATGCCAAAACTTGAAGGTGATGTTTCCTGTTTGTATTATTCAGAAAAAGCCGTGGACTTGGCCCGTAAAGTTGATGGAAAGGCCATACGGTTTACTGAGCTGAACGATTTCCACCCAGAAGAGGGAATGATTCTTGCAAATACCACGTCTGTTGGAATGAAACCAAGAGTAGATGATACACCCATTTCCAAGGTATCTCTATCTTTCTAAATGTCTTTTTTTTTCCGTACAGGATAAGAGATGATAATGTTATCAATGAAAATTCATCCTAAACTGAAAAGTTTTACAGAAGTAGCAATGATATATTGAACTTGGCTTTCTGGAGGCAGTGAATATATATATATATGGCTTTCTTTCTTACTCACTTGTGTGTTCTTACAGGACGCTTTGAAGCGCTACTCCTTGGTATTTGATGCCATTTACACACCAAAGCTAACAAGGCTGTTGAGGGAAGCTCAAGAAACTGGGGCCACCACTGTTTATGGGACAGAGATGTTCATCAATCAAGCTTTCGTGCAGTTTCAAAACTTCACTGGTTTGCCAGGTAATCCATCACCAAACATTTTGAGCTCTTGAATCTTTGTGGCTTTGTTTCTTCTTCCTAACTTGACGCTTCTTCCAAACATACAGCCCCGAAGGCATTCATCAGAGAACTCTTGACAAAGAACACATGAGATAAGTTTCCCAGAAATGAATGCCCTCTTTGTCCTTGTTAGACTGGCTACCGTCCTCAACTCGTGATCCTCAGTTCAGTACAGTTTGATGGATTGTTTCTAGTTCTCCAGGATTCCAGATTAGCATGTTGTAGCTTAAAAAGTTGTGTCCGAAAAAATAAGATACTGTTGCTCCAAGTTTTAAATTATTTGTGCAAAAGTTGGCAGTGGGCAAGTGATTTGGCTCTCAAAAGGGCTGAATGACAAAGGGAACTAATAATGCCCACGTCTATCTATATGTCAATTGAAGCTTAGTAGTATTTCCGTGGCTCTATTTAATTAATGTTGACTCATTTTATGCTGATATGATCTGGTTCTTCCGTTTATGCTACTCTCGCAATTCAACAACAGATTGAAGTTGAAACTTGCAAGTTACAACCCATTGATTAGAAACCATTGCAACCATTTGCAAATCTCAAACTAATTAAGAACACGAGGAATCAGAAAGATAATCAGTATGTCGAGTCATTGGATACCAAAAATGCTAAAAAGCAAATTAGAGAGTAAAATGCTATCAAGTTTTTATTTTCTCTCCATCCCTTTAGTTACGGTTATCCTTAATGAGGGATTTCGGAAGCTAGCTTCGGATTTTGCCCAGCAACCTGATTTGCGAAGCTGCTTGAAAATGAATACCGATTCTGCTTTGTTTGATGATGATTCTGTTGGCTTAGGAGTTGGTTTCGGGAACTTTCTGCCGGTTTGTTAGCCATTGGAATGTGGAATCCACCGAAGCCAATTTAAGGTCACCATCATTCATGGTCATGGCCTTCAGCTTGCCTCTTTGCTATAATACTTCACTCATTTTTAATAGTTGTGGAATCTAACAATTTGTCCCTTATTTAACGTCTCCATCAGCGACCTCCTTTAATCGTATTCGTAGGGTCGATATTTTTTGGTTTTCTTGTCGATATTCCTAGGGTCGTTAACAATGTTACCGGTTTAGCTGCTAGGCACATATAAACGATTGAATAATTGTGTGAAAAGCTTCTTTCTTTTTCACTTTTCATTGATGACACAACAGCAACCAAACTCTCGATCCTTTGAACCGGGGCATCCGGCGACCTCCTCTGTATGTACCCAAACCATCTAAGCCTCGTTTCTCGGAGCTTTTCCCGTAAGCTGGCCACTCCTGACTTGCTCCTTATCTCTTCATTCCTAATCTTTTCCAATCTCGTGTGCCCGCACATCCACCTCAGCATTCTCATCTCAACGACCATCATCTTCTGCTCATGTGCCTTTGTAGTCGGCCAACACTCTGCTTCATTCAGTATGGCTAGTCTAACCACCGCTTTATAAAACTTTCCCTTCAGCATGAGTAGAATCTTTCTGTCACAAAGCACTCCAGAAGCATCCCTCCACTTTTATCAGCCTCTCTGAATCCGATGTCTAACGTCCTCTTCGATGCTCCCATCGCTCTGCACCATAGAGCCTAGATATTTGAACACCTCCCTTTTCGCTACTATTTCTCCTCCTAAGAGTACTTCACCCTCTGGCTCCACTATTTAACTGAACTTAAACTCTACATACTCTGTTTTAGTCCGACTTAGCTTAAAACCCTCTGTCTCGAGCTACTCTCTCCAGGATTCTAGCTTTCAGCATACGCCCTCCCTCGATTCGTCCACTAGCACAATATCGTCAGCGAAAAGCATACACCACGGAACCTCTTCTTGGATCTCCCTCGTCGGAACATCCAGAACGGTAGCGAAAAGAAAGGGGCTCACTTTTCATTGATGACAAATATGATATTTATTGTAGTAATTTTAGTACTTTAATGAGTCGCCGACTCCTACGAAGTCGTCGACTTTGAGTTAATACGCAGTGGAAAGAACAAACGAGAATGAACATTACCAAGATTTTAAACAACACATCAATGTATAGTAGAAACTCCTTGTAAACCAACTAGTTTACTTAGAGAAAACCACTTCCATCCGAGCTTCTCACTCGGTCGGATTTCAAGAGTACTTAGACTCGCTCTATTAATTTCTTGAGTACTTACAAAGCTCTCTCGTGTACAAGTTGAATCTCAGAACCTTGAACCACGCTCCATCTTTCTCTCTCACACTCTCAATCTCACGCTATGATACCACTTGTAACGGTCTTATGGAACCGATCCAAGACACGCTTGGCCTCGGGTTCCAACTCGGAGGCGCCCGAGCAGCCTCGCTCGCGGACTCGCCGGATCTAGCTCTCTAGCCAAGATCCTAGCCCGATGGGACACATATTTGCGGAAGACATTAAGGACACTCAAGAACAATAAAAGTTGTAAAACCCAAGTATATATTATCTCTATTTACAAGGATTACAAAACTACAACTCTAAGGTCGGGATCGGCCACGACAACACGACATGCCAACTCCCCTAATCTAAGACGGAATGCTTGTTCGGCCTTGTTAAAATCCAGCCCAGAAAAGATTAGTCCAAGTAGTTCGTTAGGAGCGGAGATCGGTGAAGCAATCAAAGCAGGGCTAGAAATCCGGACTCCGTGATCGCTCCTTAACGGTTACATCGTTTAACGATAGGAGCGAAATCCCCAGGGTATGGCAGGCGTTTCAACCAACGACTAGAATGGAGGAAGAAGCTATAAATAGGGCCTATGCAAGGGGAGAAAAAAAAAGAGATACTGAAGATCACTCAGGAGAGCTCAAATCATCTTTGTTCAATCATTCAACTTTGTTCTAACATTCATTTGTTAGCAGAAGACTCATTTACAAATCCGATCATAATACAAATCCTTCCACTACTTTGCTACCATCTTCTTTGTCTTTTATCTTGTTTTGCTACTAGTTTATATTCCATAATGCGTTACATATTCTACTTGGTTAGGATTTCCCGCATCATAGCAGGTAACACGTTAGTGCGATTATCCTGCCCAAAACGATTGGCGCCCACCGTGGGGCCCTAGCCAAAAAGAAGTAACGCTAAAGCAACTACAGATCCTGTCAACGAGATGGACGGAATCCAAACTACTTACAGTCACGTAGGAGATCTCGAAAATCACGAGGTCAACGAGGAAACCAATAACCAAGGTGTTGGAAACACTGGCGGAGTTGGGAACGCAAACGGAGTTGGGAATGTGGATGGAGTTGAGCAGAGTTCCGGGAACACCAATGGCATCATGGAGGAGGCGATGCCGATGTCACCGTTAAGGATGAGTAGGAGGAGGTGATGCCGATGTCATCATGGAGCTCCGTGCAACAATGATCGCTCTCCAAAAGGACCTGGAAAGCCAAAAAGAGGCCAATGCCAAATTTACCGAGGTATACGAAAAGCAAATTGAAACTTTAACTAATGAGCGTAATTTGCTTCGGTCTCAGGTACAATTAGCTCCAACCTGACCTCGCGGAATAAATGTGGTAGAAGGAGTCGCCAGATGACTAGATATGGATGACCCAAGTCTCATAACACCTGATGTCGTCAGACCCGTAACTGGGTATCAGGTAAACACTAATTCCCTAAGGGTGATACGGGAAGATACTAAGGTTTCCCAATTACGGGAACGCCTCAAAGCCCTGGAGGATCGAATCACTCAGGTCCCAGGGGCACCTCATCCGATAGCGATGGAAAGGAGAGATGGCTACACCGAGTCTCCCTTCGTGCCTGCTATCGCGAGGGTTGATATCTCCCGAAAGTATCACGTTCTCGACGTACCTAAGTACGAAGGGGTAACAGACCCTGATCAGCATATAGCCGCATTCAAACAGGCTATGAATATCAGTACAGTCCCTTTTGACATGAAGGAGATTGTTATGTGCCGTTGGTTTGGGAACACGTTATCCGGACCTGCACTCAACTAGCATTCGCACTTACCTCTTGGAAGTATTTCATCTTTTGCTGAGTTAATTGACAAGTTCAGGATAAGATTTGCAAGCAGTCGACACGCTAAGAAACGATCAAGCGACTTGTACTGCATGGTCCAGAAACCGAGAGAATCTTTGAAGACCTTCCTCAACTTCTATAACGAAGAATTGGTAACCATTGAAGGATGCGATGCCGCTACGGCTGTGGAGGCGTTCCGAAGGGGCATATCGGTTTGTAATCCTGAGTTATATCGTGAATTAACTAAATACCTTTGTTCGAATTTTGATGAAGTGCAGGTGAAGGCGTTAGCACATGTTCGATTGGAGGAAGACGACCTCTTTGTCGAAAAAGCAATCAGCCCTCACCGGCCAGACCGGAGACAAGGAAGGCGAGAACCAAGATATGATACATACCCCACCGCACCTCCTACCAAAACAACCATCAATACAACATTCGCCAGACAAGAAAAAAGATATGAAAATCCCAGGCTGCCTCCCATACTTTCCCATTACAACTTCTGTGTGGATACAACGGAGGTAGTCCGAACTCTCAACAGCATGGGGATGTTGTCAAATGGCCTCGGAAGAATAATGTGCCTTCACACCAGAAAGACAAGTCTAGATGGTGTGACTTCCACTTTGATCATGGGCACCGGACCCATGAATGCATTGCGTTGCGAAAGGAGGTGAGCGAATTATTGCGCAAGGGGTATCTCAAAGAGTTAATATCGGAAAGAGCGAAGGAGCAGCTAGAGGGTAACAAAGAAAAAGCTAGTCCTCCTCCACCCCCGAAGCACACTGGAGTGATTAACGTTATCACCGGGGGATCAGAGATTTGTGGCATAACATACTCCGCAGCAAAAAGAATCGCGAGGGAAACTAGAAGAGAATACCCCAGAGCCCCTTCGCGAACAAGTCTCGACGTGATGTCAATTACCTTCGATGATGTCGAAGAAGAGGAAGTTCACCATGTTAAGAGAATATTAGTTGATAATGGAAGCTCCACTAACTTACTCATGTTGGATGCCTTGTACAGCTTAGGTCTTGGGATGGATGACATTGTCAGGAAATCTACGACTTTAGTAGGCTTCAGTGGTGAATTAGGCAACACGTTGGGAGAAATATCCTTACCAACCGTTGTAGGAGGAATAAACTACTAGGTAAAATTTCAAGTACTTGATTGTCCTTCACCCTTCAATGTCATTTTGGGCAGGCCATGGATCCACGGAATGAGAGCAATCCCTTCCACTTACCACCAATGTGTGAAGTTCCCTACGCCATGGGGAGTTCAAGAAATCAAGGGAGAACAGAAACTAGCAAGGGAATGCTACTTCGTGACAATGAAAGCAACGACTTCAAAGAACATACAACTCGAAACAGGGAAGAAGTTGTCAGATTGGCAATTAAAGGACTGTAGAACAACCACGTGTTATGTGAAGCCGGAGACGCCAGAACTTGAAGAAGTAGCTCTTGATCCGCTAGATCGGTCAAAGAAAATTAACATATTAGCAGACCTGGAGCCAACTTTACGTGAACAATTGGTGGAGTTTCTACGGTCCTACAGTGATTGTTTCGCATGGTCGAATAAGGATATGGTGGGCATTGATCCTGATATGATTACACACACCCTTAATGTCAATAAGAAGGTATCACCAGTGACGCTATTAAAGGGGTAAGTTCGCAACCGAACGAAACTAGGTAATCAACGTTGAGGTAAAATCCTTGCTTGAATTCGGAAAAATTAGAGAAGTTAAATATCATGATTGGCTTGCGAATGTGGTAGTCTTAAAAAATAAAAACGGTAAATGATGCGTTTGCGTGGATTTTACCGATTTAAACAAAGCGTGCCCTAAAGTTTCGTTCCCTCTGCCTCATATTGATGCAATGGTGGATGCAACAGCGGGGCATGAGCTCTTAACTTTCATGGATACGTTTAGTGAATATCATCAGATAATGGTGCATCCCGACGATCAAGAAAAACCGCATTCATAACCAATCAAGGAACTTACTGTTACAAAGTTATGCCCTTCGGGTTAAAAAACGCACGTGCTACTTATCAAAGATTGGTTAATAAGTTGTTTCAGGAAAAACTGGGGGATACAATGGGGTGTACATTGATGACATGCTATTGAAGTCGTTGAAGGCAGAGGATCACATTACCCACTTGAAAGACGCGTTCCAGATCCTGCGAAGCTACAAAATGAAATTGAATCCAACCAAATGCTCTTTCGGAGTAACATCAGGGAAATTCCTCAGATACATGGTAACGCAAAGAGGAATCGAGGCAAGTCCAGACCAGATCAAGGCCATAATGGAGCTACAATCACTGAAATGCGTCAAAGACGTCCAGAAATTAACAGGGCGAGTAGCTGCACTGAACCGGTTCATATCCTGATCCTCGGACAGAAACAAGTTGTTCTACGACGTCTTGAAAAAGAACAAGCCATTTGAATGGACGGAAGCACATGAAGAAGCTTTCAAAGAGTTGAAAAATTATTTATCTAACCCGCAGGTACTTTCTAAACCAAAGCCAGACGAGAAGTTATATGTGTACTTGGCTATGACCGAAGTAGCAATAAGCGCCGTCTTGATCCGAGAAGAAAATGGAGACCAGTTGCCCATCTACTACGTAAGTAAAACCTTGCTCGATGTGGAAACCAGGTATTCCCCCATGGAAAAACTAGTATTATCATTGGTAATGGCTTCAATAAAATTACGTCCTTATTTTGAAAGTCATCCTATCATCGTGAGGACTAACTATCCAATGAAGAGTATCATGTCAAAGCCAGAATTGTCAGGTCGGTTAACAAGGTGGTTGATCCACTTAAATGGCTACGACATCACTTACGAGCCAAGAACAGCAATGAAGTCTCAAGCTTTGGCGGATTTTGTGGATGACTTCACTCCTACCACTTTAGAACAAGAAGATCATGATGTGTTACATGTAACAGGGAGCGGCAAGTGGTTGATGCATACAGACGGAGCGTCAAATCAGGTTGGCGTAGGACTGGGGGTAATCCTAAAGTCACCATAGGGGGATAGGATAGCCCAGGCTATTCGATGTACGTTCAAAGCCACTAACAATGATCTTCAATCATGATCTTCACTCAAGTATAGCCATTGGAAAGCCTTCTTCAACTTCTGGAGCTTCAAACATCTAAATCCCTCTCTTGAATCAACTTCCAAGAATAATTGATGTGTCGTATACAACGGTGGAAACCAGCCGACCATATAAAAGAAAAGAAGATGTACGGGTTAGTCTAATGAAAGACTAGCAAGCGAAGAATCTAACTTGGTTCTTATGGTTGTAACTATATTGGCATCCAAATCCGATTAGGCTCGGATTATGATCCAACAGTTAGCAGTCTTATAGAGAAAAAGAAGGAGACTTGCATAATCAAGAAAGAGAACACCACCGCTTGTGGTTTCTTTAAGAAGCATAAACAATTGTTGGGAACTCATATTAATCACATAACATTTTGAAAAGCCTCCATCGACTAATCAGATTGACTTAATCAAAGTTTGATTAAGAATCATTCATAACCGGAAGCAAGAATGGTTATAGAATAGAATAACCATCCGGGTACATTAATGTGCCTAACGCACTTATCTTATATTACTTAACTTTTTACAAACATGTTGTTAATTTTTAATCGACTGAAACCGCCGAGAATCCACATGTACATGTAGATGTCAAGATGAGAGGGATGGAATCCATGATCATTGACGAACACCTAGTATCAATTTGCACTTAGCTAGAGTGCACAAATACCTACTCCAGCGTTGAGTGAGGTATGAGTCATGACCTGAATGTTGGGATATGATAGCGAGCTAAACCTCCCAACATAGACTGTGTTATAAAGAGGTCATCGGAGACTCGGCTCCTACCCCTGAAATTAACTTATTTCACAACAATGTCTCAGCATGAGACAACATACAAGGTCACACATAACGGACCTAAATCCAGTTCTAGCGCGAAACTGAATAAACAACATGGTCATTATTTCTAACTAATATAACTACCTATCATATTTTATTAAGCACACAAGTTGTTCCCAACACAAATATTAAATGGGATTCAATTTCTGATTTAATAACAATAATGCAAGAGAGAACCGTCCACTTGCCTTAGAAGGCGTGCTCAATGTCCTTAGCAATTCAACAGTAATCTTTATCACCCTTCTGTCAAATATAACAAAAGATTTCTCAACAACGAGCTTATAGATACACTTTTTAGTTGTATTCTCAACTCCTACAACTTTCTAATCGATAAACGATTTGATTTCCAAATATCGATTCATAATTAATCCTTAGCTATCAAGCTTTAAGGAGCCATCTTGGCGGAATTATAACTAATTATCCGCTTCACTTTTGAAATAATTTTCTAAATAAAAATTGTTCCTCAGTAACAGTTCTTAAAGGTGACCAAATCTCGGATCAAACGGATTAATAACGAATCCCGAGTAATTATCCGAAGTCCTTTATTTGCCAATCGATGTCAAAACTTGTATACGCTATAACTGAAGATCCGGACGTCCATTTCCCGAGCGGTTTGAACCTGTGGGAACGTATCAATGTCAAGATTATAAAAACCATAAATTTAATTAGCAAAGAAGAACCAAAAGGCCCTTACGGTGGCACCGCAATCAACTCGCTATCGACCCAAGAGAGTATGACAAAATACCTTTTGTGTACCTTGACGCGCCATCCATAATTAAAGAAGTAGATATGTTTGAGATTCGAGATTCCGATGAAGACACCTCGTGGGTAACACCTTACTTAAGGTGGCTACGAGATGGAGTCCTACTAGATGATAAAGAAGAAGCTCGACGACTTAAGGTGAAAGCTTCTACCTTCGCTATTCAGAATAACATTTTGTTCAAGTGGATGTCGTCAGGAATATACGCCCGATGCGTAAATGAGGAAGAGGTACAGAAGGTGTTACAAGATATACACGATGGAGAATGCGGAAATCATACAGGAGGTCGCAACTTGGCAAAGAAGGTGAGCAGGATGAGTTATTACTGGCCCACCACGAACAAAGATGCAATGGAGTTCGCCCGCAAATGTGACGCATGCCAGCGTCATGGACCTATACCACATCAACCTTCGGAGTTGCTACATCACATAACTTCCCCTTGGCCATTCATGAAATGGGGAATGGACATCGTGGAAAAGCTTCCTCCAGCTTCAGGACAACGCGTCTACATCTTAGCAATGACCGACTACTTCTCTAAGTGGATTGAAGCCGAAGCCTTTAAAGAAGTCAAAGATACTCAGGTTATTTCTTTCATAAAAATTAATATCTTAAGTAGGTTCAGAATACCTGCCACCATAGTGTGTGACAACGGATCCCAATTCATCAGCGACAAGACAAGATCATTTTGCCAGCAATACAACATCTAATTGGTGATGTCGACACCACGTTATCCTCAAGCCAATGGTCAGGCATAAGCGAGCAACAAGGTAATCATCAATAACTTGAAGAAGCGTCTTAAAGAGGCAAAGGGAAGATGGGCAGATGAGTTACCCCTTATTTTATGGTTCGATCGAACGACTCCTAAGACTGCTACAGGGCATACACCTTTTTCCTTGGTTTATGGATGCGAAGCCGTGTTACCGGTAGAAGTAATGTAACACCCCCTTCCTACCATGGAGGTATTACCGCCAGTAACCCCGATTAAGACTAAACCGAAGCTACCCAAGGCTTAAAATTGACTGAACAAACTAAAAGAAACATTACAGCGGAATAAATACAATTGGTCTTATACAAACCTTAATTCAAAAAGAATAAATAAATAGAACAACCTTCTATTTAAACAAAATCTTCATCAAGTCTTCCTTGAGTTCTATTTTCTTAAACTCAGATTCGCTTTGAAGTAGTTCAATCATGATCTTCACTCAAGTATAGCCATTGGAAACCTTTCTTCAACCTTTGGAGCTTCAAACATCTGAATCTGCCTCTTGAATCAACTTCTAAGAAGAACCTGATGTGTCGTAAACCAACGGTGGACACCAGCCGACCATATAAAAGAAAAGAAGATGGACGGGTTAGTCTAATGATAGACTAGCAAGCAGAGAATCTAACTTGGTTCTTATGGTTGTAACTAAACATATTGGCATCCAAATCCAATTAGACTCGGATTATGATCCAACAGTTAGTAGTCTTATAGAGAAAAAGAAGGAGACTCGCATAATCAAGAGAGAGAACACCACTGCTTGTGGTTTCCCTTACGAAACATGAACACTTGTTGGGAACTAATATTAATCACATAACATTTTGAAAAGCCTCCATCGAATAACCTGATTGACTTAATCAACGTTTGATTAAGAATCATTCATAACTGGGAGCAAGAATGGTTATCGAATAGACTAACCATTCGGGTACATTAATGTGCCCAACGCACTTATCTATCATTACTCTCAATCTGTGCACTCGCACCATTTAATAGTTCTTACATAGTTCGGCCAACAACCGAGATCAGAGGGCCTATTTCATCCATGATCATTTATATATGCTCGGCCAACAACCGAGATCAGAGGGCCTATTCCATCCATGATCCTTCAAATGTGCTCGGCCACAACCGAGATTCAATTGCACTTAGCTAGAGTGCACCATCGTTTTCCTTCAACGTGAAGCGTGACATGAGTCATGACTCCAATTTTGGGGTACGCTAGCAAGCTATGCCCCCCCAATACAGATTTTGTTATAAAGAGGTCATTGGAGACTCGACTCCTACCCCTGGACTACCTATTTCGCAACAATGTTTCAATACAGGACCACTAAAGAGATGTCTTGGAGTCTAAACTCCCATCTCTACCATCTTATTTCACAGCAATGTCTCAGCATGAGACAGCTAATCATACAACGGTCCTAAGTTTAGTTCTAGCGCAAAAACTGAATTAACGACATGGTCATTATTTCTAACAAATATAACAACCTATCATATTTTATTAATCATACAAGTTTTTCCCAATGCAAATATTAAATGGGATCCAATTCCTTATTTAATAACAATAACGCAAGAGAGAATCGTCAACTTGCCTTATAAGGCATGCTCGACGTCCTTAGCAATTCCAACAGTAATCTGTATCATCCCTCTGACAATATAACAAAAGGATTTCTCAGCAACGAGCTCACAGAAACACTTCTTAGTTGTATTCTCAACTCCTACAACTTCCTAATCGATAAACGATTTAATTTCTGAATATCGATATATAATAAATCCTTAAGTTATCATGCTTCAAGGAGCCATCTTGACGGAATTATAACTAATTATCCGCTTCACTTTTGAAACAATTTTCTAAATAAAAATTGTTTATTAGCAACAGTTCTTAAAGGTTACTAAATTTCGGATCAAACGGATTAACAACGAATCCTAAGTAATTATCCGAAGTCCTTTACCTGTCAATCGGTATCCGAAACTTGTATTCGCTATAACTGAAGATTCGGACGTCCGTTTCACGAGCGGTTTGAACCTGTGGGACAGTATCAACGTCAAGATTATAAAAACCATAAATTTAATTAGCAAAGCGGAACCGAAAGGCCCTTATGGTGGCTCCGCAATCAACCCGGTAATTAATTTCGATCGTATATACCTTCACTCGAGCCCATGGCTCGTTTGGCTCGATCATGGCTCGATCCCCGAGCCCGAGGGTGGCTGGGCGTTTCCCGGTGGCAGCCCTTGCTGTGGGTGGTGGTCGGAGAGGCTAACGGTCGTCGGCGACGTCACATACGGCGAGGCAAAGAAGCTAGTCGGCGGTTATCACCTTCCTCCCCGAGCCCAGCTTTCCGTCCTAGTTTCCCGGCTTGTCCGGCTCCCTTATTTGCAGCAGCTTGCTCATGGAATAAGAAGGTGAGAGGTGGAGGAGCTATGGTGGACGGATGGGGCACAGAAGGCGGCCGGCGGTGAAGAAGCTTTCTCCCGAGACCGTTGTCCGTCTAATTCTCTCTCATTCAACTTTGACGAGGCAGAAGAAGATATGTCTTGAGAAAGCACGAGCCCCCTCTCTATCTCTTTAGTTCCTTACATACTAAGGCAAAGAGGATAGAGATAAGAATTTGTCGTCTCAAAACGGGACTCGCGTTAAAGCGGTAAAATTATGTACCTCGGGTGGAAAAACTTACTAAACGAAAAACGTCCCGTAAATTATGTAGACCAATAAAATCAATTTTCCATGATTTTATCTTGCTACCTTCAATTTTTAAGGCTTTCGTTTCGTATTTTAAATTCCTTCCGGTACATAATTAAAAAGACGGCTTATCCAATAAATATTCTTTTCCACTGAAAAATCCTAGAATTCACACTGATCCATAAAATCATTTCTTTGTGATTTTAGGATATCACCAACAATTTTCTAGGATTTAATCTCCAATAAAAATATTGGATTAAGCGTTAAAACGGACAAATAGATTAAAAGGATATCCGAGAAAAATTCAAAAATATCCTCAAAAACCGCAATTATTACAAGTAACTTTGCCCACAGTTCGATATGGACTTACTACCGAAGAATCAAATTTAGCTAATTTGTTACATCATCTGGACACGGTTGACGAGTTACAAGATGAAGCGTCAGTTCGCTTGGCGACATACAAACATGGAGTGGCTCGGAGTTATAACAAACGTGTTAATGCAAAGGCATTTCAAGTAGGAGATTGGGCATTGAGGAAAGTCTTTCAAAACATGCAAGAGTCAAATGCTGGCAAGTTAGGAGCCAATTAGGAATGACCTTATCAAATCACGAAGATCGTGGGACAAGGAGCCTATGAGTTGATATCATATGATGGAAAGACAGTCCCCCAGAAGTTGGAACGCGATGAACCTGAAGCTATACCATTTCTAGAACACGTAACGCTAAAATAAGGTACACATCACATACTTCTCTTTTCTTACATTATAGTGTTACATCATCATACACACGTGAAAACAACGATGGCTTCATAAAAACTAACAAGGGACGCCTTGTGATGTTATAGGCCAACACATAGGCCCTCACCTTATGATCAGGCAACGCTATGCACACAACGACTAGTCAAAAGATGCAAGAGATGAGGACGTGTAACACAAAATCTAGAGCAAGAGAAGTTTTACAAAATGCTTGTAACTCAATTCACAATTTTATAAATTACAAGTGTGTACATTTAGACAAATACATTATTCTCTCTCTCAGCATCTTACATAAAAAGCGCTATTACAATGGGAAGTCTATCATTGAACTTCGAGCAAACTTTTTTACAACAAGTCAATCACAACACGTTGATCTCCAGTCCCCGGCAGTAAACCTGTTTTACCTGCAAAAAAGACAAAGATAGATCCAAGACCATGGAAAATACTAAAGCATTACTAAAACAAACATAAACCCCTAAAAACCAACAAGGGGAAGAAGTTGTCCACACCAAGGCCCTAAAACAAGCGGTCATACAAAGCAAAGAGTTTTAACCCCAACACACTGGGGGTAGAGTAAAGTTTAAGAGATAAAGGAAACAAGAGGAAATTATTCCTTGGAAACTTCCTCGGCTGGCTTTTGGTTTTCCATCTCCATTTGGGCCACTTCTTTGGCAACTTGTGAAATCTCTTCGACAAGGGAGGATTTCTTGGATGCGTTGGCCTCATCAGGAAATAAGTTATCGAATTGCTCCCTTTCCTTCACAGTGTCCCAAGAAGAATGCTTCCCTGCGGCAAACTCCTCTATCGTCTCGACGCGGGCTCTAAGCGACCAGTAGTCAACCGTGTCCTCAATCTCTTGAGCAAGAGCAGCGCCTTTCTTCGATGCTGCATTGAACTTTTCCTCCCACTCCTTAGACTCTCCAACAGCTTTCTCGAGGGAACTCTACAGATCTACAACCTTCTTCTCCAGAACCTTCTTCTCCTGCCCTAGGATGACCGTCATGTCCTTCTCAAGCTGCGTATTGATCTTTCTCTGGGCCAATTGCTCAGGGTATCCCTTGAAGGTGCCAAAAGCCGCAAGAGCAAGTTGAAGACCCTGAACAACAAATATAGAACTATCAAGAACCAAGACGATTGGCAATAGAGATGAAGAAAGTTGTTAAATAACTACCACTGAGCCGCTAGTATCTCGCCGAAGAATTCAGGCAATGTAGACCGGTGGCCTGAACCATGAAGACAATCCACTTGAAGAGGCATTAGAGACCTCAAACACTTCTCAACATCCATATCCAAGGACATCATGGTGCTAGGGAGGTCATTCATACGAGAAGATGCACTTTTCTTTGATAAAGAGACCTTAGGAGAGTCACTTGCAGTCTATGGGGGTAGGGCCACCACCAAAGACGTATCTACAGTAGAAGTTGTTTCCGCCTTCCTCTTTTTCCTGGCTTCGACTCTTTCCAAGGTCGATAGTGCAACGGTTGATCTGGTAGTTCTTGAACCTGACAGCATGAGAGTAACAGGATTAGTGGAAAACAAAGGCGTAGGAACAAGGAGTACGGTAAAAAAAAACTTACTTGACATCTCGGTATCCTCAGGGTTTGCGAAGCACGCTCTTACTAGTTCGGGGTAAGATCTATCTTCCAACGAAAGGGCCTCGATGTGGAAAATGACCTGGGATGACACCTTGCGGGGTTGAGGAGTTACAAGATTCTCTGCACAAAAGATAGCCACTGATCAGACTTGAATAAAGAGTAACGAGTACAAGAGGGAAACACTACTTGTTGGTCGCCATCGATTTTCAGAAAAGACGTATCGATTCCCAAAGAAGATAGCTTTACGAAGAAGAACTTATCAGCCCAACCCCGGTCAAATTTCGACATGTTGAAGACTAGGTCAGATTTATTTGTGAAGGTTTTCAGGGTTAAACGACCAGGACCACCTTTGGAAAGGCGATAATTCAAGAAAAAGTCGGCAACTTTGAAGGGAAGACCCTAAGAAGAGCACAATTGGTCGACAGATAACAGAAGCCTCCAAACTTGAGGAAGTAGTTGCCCAGGGGACACATTGAGAGTTGGTAGGAAATCAACAACTAGGGGGGAAGGGAAACGGTGGCCAATACGAAAAGGGTACTCATACAAGCACACCCAATCGTCGGCGTAAGAATCAGCACAGACACCAGAAGGAGGAATGAATATTTCTGCATGCGGAGGAAACACCGCAGAGAAGGCGAAGATGTGGGGGTCTTCCGAAGTACTATCCCTCCGATGATAGGAGGTGAGAATTCCGGAAGAGGTTAGGGAAGGAGGAATGGAGGTTTCGATACAGTAAAGAGAGGGCTTAGGTGAAGAACTGGAAGTTGCCAAAATTGAAAAGGGAGAAGACGAAAGATGAAGAGGAAGGAGGCGTACCTGGACACCGGAAGGCACAGTTGAAGTCTTGGAGGATCATCATAACTGCTATAAATAAGGGTTGATTAGACATGTCATTACTCGCCACAACTTCCAAGACACAAAATCAAAAACCCTAGGAAATCGGTGGAGGGAATTTTCCCGGGTTTTTGAGGGGGTATTGTTGGGCCTCGTTTAAATCCAGCCCAGAAGACACGTTCCCAGCCCAGAAAAGATTAGTCCAAGTAGTTCGTTAGGAGCGCAGATCGGTGAAGCAATCAAAGCAGGGCTAGAAATATGGACTCCATGATCGCTCATTAACGGTTACATCATTTCACGATAGGAGCGAAATCCCCGGGTAATGGCAGGTGTTTCAACCGATGGCTAGAATGGAGGAAGAAGCTATAAATAGGGCCTATGCAAGGGGAGAAAAAAAAGAGATATTGAAGATCACTCAAGAGAGCTCAAATCATCTTTGTTCAATCATTCAACTTTGTTCTAACATTCGTTTGTATTAGCAGAAGGCTCATTTACAAATCCGATCATAATACAAATCCTACCACTACTTTGCTACCATATTCTTTGTCTTTTATCTTGTTTTGCTACTATTTTATATTCCATAACGCGTTACATATTCTACTTGGTTAGGATTTCCCGCATCGTAGCAGGTAACGCGTTAGTGCGATTATCCTACCCAAAACAACACTATCCATACAAAGATCCCAACCCCGTGACGAGATCCCAACCCCGTACCTTACAAGGAACCAAAGCTGGGCAAGAGACGCGGGCCACGCAAGGAGCCATCTCTGAAACCCACTAAGTAACCGAACATCGAACGAGCCACGAGCCACGCAAGGCTTGACCTTCGATCCTTTTGCCCGAGAGAGGAGCTCTCCTAGCTCGGACTCCCGAACCCTTGCTACAAATGATCCTCACCCCTTAAATTGGCCCTAAGGATCGAACCCCCTCCAGGCGCGCCGAATGGCGCGACGCTAGCGCGACGGTGAGCAGACCAGCTGGCTTGTGGCTTTCCTTAGAAGGCTCGTTGGTTCCGATTGTTAGGGCTTATTTAAGGGGCGAGAACAAGTCGGAACGCGGTTCGGGAGTCCAAGCTTGGAGAGCTCCTCTCTCGGGCCAAAGGATCGGAGGTCATGCCTTATGTGGCTCGGGTCTCGTTCCATGTTCAGTTACTTAGTGAGTTTCGGAGATAGCGCCTTGCATGGAACGCATCTCGTGCCCTGGTTTGGTTCCTTGTAAGGGACGGGGTTGAGATCTCCTCCCGGAGTTGGGATCTTTGTATGGATAGCGTTCCGTCCTAGATTAAGGGAGTTGGCACATCGTGTTGTCGTGGCCAATCCCGACCTTAGAGTTGTATTTTTATAATCCTTGTAAATGGAGATAGTATATACTTGGGTTTTACAAGTTGTATTGTTCTTGAGCATTCTTCCCATCGATTGAGTCCTTAATGTCTTCCACAAATATGTGTCCCATCGGGCTAGGAGCTTGGCTAGAGAGCTAGATCCGTCGAGTCCGCGAGCGAGGCTGCTCGGGCGCCTCCGAGTTGGCCCCCGAGGCCGAGCGTGTCTTGGATCGGTTCCATAAGACCGTTACAAGGCCTCACAAGACAAAGGTGTGGAACCAGCAACTCCAATGGATGGCCCGAATTCAAGCGTTCTTTTCCCAGATTCCATTCCTTTCACACTTGTTCACTTTAAGACCTTTAAATCAACGTAGAACAAGTGAAAAAACCCAAAACTCCTACACTCTACTACACTAAAGAAACTAACTAAAACTACCTAAAAACAACGCAAAAGAAACGTAAACATGCATCCTAAACACTAACTATATGCAAGCTATCAATAATTCAGGACCCTCTTTAATGAAAGTGTAATCTTTGACGTTGTTTTTTTTAATGAAAATGTATTCTCACCTATAAGTACTTGACTTATAGGTGAGAATACATATTGGGCATCAAATTCATCTTCATAATCCACATCAAGTGTAGGAGATTTCCCCTCAACTTGTATATGGGTCTCTGACTCATGATAGTTTGATTCCAACATGATTCCACCATTCCTTCCATACAACTCAAAAGGGCATGAGGTTGTGGAATGAAAATGTGAAGAACATAACTCTGATCAAAGTGACCATCAATCTAGAGAGATCCCTATTTATATCCTCAAGAAACGTATCAACCGGCTGTGGTAGTGGGGAAGATGACTCAACCTAAAAGCACTAATGGCTCATGAAACATAAGAAATCTCAACATTCCTCGGATCCCATATATAAAAGTCTCTCATTGCTCATGTAGTCAGTCAATCCCCCTGTCTCAAGATTCATACCATGAATAACTCACATGTTGACCTCCTATCACTGTATCGGAATCCCCATGTACCAATTTTGAACACATGGTCTTGAAATCTAGAAAAATAATCATGGAAGTGTTCATCCTGCAACTGTCTACACTCGAACAAAGCCATAGATTAGTAGCACAAGTGTTATGAACCGTAAGATAGGTTCACAACACCAAGATTGGCATAAAAATCACACAAAAGACAATTATTGCCTCCCCCGGCAACGGCGCCAATTTGATAGCGGTGATTTCGTTGTGCAAATCTCGACTATACAAAAGAGTCCCAACAAACCTAAATATTGTAGTCTTAGGGATGTAAGGGTCGAATCCGCAAGGAGGTAGATTGTTGTTTTGTATGATTTTGATGTCAATTCAAGTAATGAAAAGGGGCTTGTAAATTAAACTAATTACTAAGCATGCAAGACTTAACAAAACAATAAAGTTGAGGTTTTTATCAATTTGGGGGGAAAACACTTAGTCAAACATAGATCCACATTCGTATGACAAGTTGATCATAGATTTCACTCAATATCGCATGCACATGGAATTCCAATTCCTTTTCAGATATAATTAATAGCACAACCAGATACTATCAATCATAATTAATTGAATAACCCTGAAACCCTCAAGATTCGATTCAAAAGCAACATTAAGAATAGGAATATAGGCAGGATACAAATCTAGCATAAAACAATAAGCTTTTATCTTAGGTTTCTTCGGTTGCAATTCAACTCTCTTCTGCAATAGACTAGCACAACTAGATACTAGTACAACGCAGTTTACTACTATGAAATAGAGAAACTCAACCAGTAATTTCTCTAGATCTAGCAATAGAGATTTAATAACAACAATCCTAGAAATTGTTGAAACCAATCAAATAGACAATTCAATCAAGAGAGTAAAATACTTCCATGCAATAGATAAAGAGTAGAAATCTCTCAACTTAAAGTCAAAACGAAGGCTTCAAATTGTCTGACTAAGCAATAGGGTTTAGTTCTCCATGAAAGCTAAAAACTCAAAGTCTAAAAGAGAATAATGATAATAGATAGATGAGAGGTGCAACTCTCATAACCCTAATATATAAAGCTAGGTCTAAAAGTATATCCCAAAAATATATAAACCTCGGAATAAAGCTGATAGAAAAGGAGCCAATCAGAATAAAACACTTGGAAAATAAAGTTCACCAGCAACTCGGTTTAGAATTCAGTTGACATTTCGGGGGATGTTTTGACTCCCTTCGAGTTGGAATTTGGACTCAGAATAAAAACATGAATTGTATATATATGAATTAGCTTTCCAATGATAATAAAATCAACCCCATCATACCACCATATCTCCCGAACGAGGCCTTACAAGACAAAGGTGTCAAACCAGCAACTCCATGGGATGGCCCGAATTCAAGCGTTCTTTTCTCAGTTTCCATTCCTTTCACACTTGTTCATTTTTAAGACCTATCAATCAACATAGAACAGGTGAAAAAACCCAAAACTCCTAGACACTCTAATACACTAAAGAAACTAACTAAAACTACCTAAAAACAACGCAAAAGAAACGTAAACATGCATCCTAAACACTACCTATATGCAAGTAATCAATAATTCAGGACCCTCTTTAATGAAAGTGTAATCTTGGACGTTGTTTTTTTAAGTAACATGCCAAATTTATTCTTATTTCGTACAATATTAATCATTCGCACGTGACTCTTTTCTAAATGTAAATATCTAAAATGATTTTTTATTTTAATACCTCTATAAGCTCATGGAAAATTTCTGACATGTAGCTTGGAATGCAATGTAAGGAAATGAGCAATGCCAACGACCTTCATGAATATATTTGCAATATTATCTCCATCCCTTAACATGTCGAACAATAAGAGGTCCTCATCGGCCTATTCTCGATCAAAATAATAATCAAGACTAGATTAGCAGACATGTAAGTTGCACTCAAATAATCAATCGGTGGCCAAGTAACTTATGCTAAGACCTACAAGACGAAGATATGTTGTAGGACAAACGATAAGGCCAATCGAAAAGGTCTTTACTTCATTTTAAAGATCAAGGACATGATTTACTTCATTTTAACGCGTTTATTACAATTAGACTATTTCCTTCAATCGTAATCTTAGCCAAATTCCTTTAGTGAATTAGAGATAACAACTACATGACACTGAAATTAAAGACCATCTATACACACTTTTCATTAAAAAAAAATTACCTTTAGAGCAAGATGCCCTTCAATTATTTGGCGGTCTTTGTTTATTAATTAAAGGTCAATTTCTCAGAAGAAAAAAAACCGGGTAGTTTATTTATAACGTACCCCCACCAACTGTCCGGTTTAGTTGTGGAAGTAAATAACACCCGTCCGGGGCACCGCCGAACAACTTGCTCCTTAACTCTACCAACAACCCCCTTATACGCAAAGATCGAGCTCGATCAACTCTGCAATTAGGGATTTCGCTTTTAGAAGTTAAAGGGAGCAGCAGGTGAAGGGATGAAGAAGGGTCCCACAACTTCAGCCGACGGCGGGGCCAATGACGTCGTTGATTTCTTCTACAGAGCTCGCGGCCTGAACCCCCTCTTTACCCAACTCCAGGTTCTTCTTCGATCATCTTTTGTCCATTACACATTGTCAATTTTGATTTGTCTGTCTGTTCATGCTGTTAGGGCTTTGGATTCTTGATGCGTTGACTAACTTCTTGCCCAAACCCCCAATTCTTGAATGGATGGAAATCGATCTTAATTTTACCCCCCGTATCCATGGTTTATGATGTTGCGTTACTCTTTTTGCTACATTTCTTAGGAAAAATTGAACACGTTTTATCATCTGCCTACTTGTACGTTGTAACATCATACGCTTCTGCCGCAATCTTGATCATTTCCTTAAAATTATCTATAATATTAGTTTCTATTTGGGAAGAATCCATAGAAAGAAACTCCAACTGGACGATTTCAGTTACGATTGTTTGGTTTCGGAGCATCCTTCCATGCAATTGTTTAGTGGTCCATGCCATCAAACTGGAGAACCGGCCACTTGATAGTTTGACAACAACAACAACATTTACCCACTGTGGCTCCCCTTGTGGGGAATCTGGGGGTTAAGATGGGGCACCCCTGCCTTAACGCTAAGGGGGGGTGACCAAACCTCTTGATAGTTTGAGATTCTAGATTTTTCAAACAGCTGGACTTTTTGTTTGTTTGTCAAGGTCTCTTGTACCCACAACCTGGGAATTTATACGCATCAATGCATACCCTTTTTCTGTAATTTATTTATCATAATACGTACGGAGGAATATGTTTCTATAGAACAAGGATTAAAATAATGCTTACTATGTGGAATGTGGAGCCCATGTTTATACATCACCAAAATGTATTTGCTGTCATGGTTCTTAAAGTATGGGGAATGCAATGCTTTTACTGTACTTAATTGAAGATAAATGTGTTCATTTATGTAGCGATAAATTTTCCTGTATACATGGAATGGATTTATTTTCAGTTAGCATATCTGGGTTTGTAAGAGAGCAAGTATAATGTGATTGTTTTAAAATGGCTGAAACGGATCTTTTCTATTTGCTGGTTAAAAGATGGCTCTTGACAGATTTACAAAAGTACCTTCAGCTTTAGCAACCTTAATCTCTTTCATGTTTGCTTCTTTTTCTATAACATATAAGAATGTTTATTTCTTTTGAATCCATAGTGACCTTATATGACATTTCACACAGTTGTCACTATCAGCTCAGAAGCTCCGTGACATGGACATCTTGTCAAAGGTATGTATTCTTCATTGATATTCTTCAGGTACTAATTTACTACTTTTTCAAAAGTTATCCTATCTTATGAGCAGTTTACTCATAATTAAACTACCTGAACACCTTAATTAGGGGTTTGTGGATAGGTTATTATTTCCAACTTCTCTATTTAGAAATGATACGTATTTTTCATTTTTCACTTCGATGAGAGTAAATTTAGGTTTGTTCCATCTTTTTTTTTCACCATTTTACAACATTGGAATTACAGTAGCTTTTATTTGCATGCGGAAAAAAAATGTGTAAAGTGGGTTATAACTTATCGGCTATTAGAATAGCTTGAGCAGGAGATTAAAACAAAGTAATTACCATACATAGGATACAACAATAAGTTTGTTTCTATGAATTAGAGCTGAAACTTATCGTATGCCAGAGGAAATAATTTTTGTGTTCTTTCTACTCACTGATACATATGTTCTTATATTTTCATGGTCATGCTAACACTGCTTATTTTGTGATAAGAGTGATCCAATGGCTGTGTTGTATCTGAAGAAACAAAATGGGACACTTGATGAAATTGGTCGTACGGAAATAATGACAAACAGCTTGGATCCTTGTTGGACAAAAACAATACCAATTGCTTACCAGTTTGAGATAGTGCAACCATTAGTGTAAGAATTTCATACCTTTCCAGTTATTGATAGTCAATGATATCAACTCCAACATAAATTGGACCTTCCAAATATCTAGGACTTTCTTACTCAAATATTTGCATGTTGCTTCTCCCATCCAGATTTCATGTGTATGATATCGACACCAACTATCACAACATCCCTGTAAAGGTACTGCCTTCTGCTCCTTATTCATCTTTTTATTCTTGCCTTTGAAAAATTCGTATTGAGTATAAGAAACATTTGGGAGTGCTGCAATTGTACTTTGTCAAGATTTTGTTGTGACATTCTATGCATATCATACTTTGCAGGCAATCAACTTACATGATCAAGATTTTGTTGGAGAAGCTAATTTTACTTTGTCAGACGTATATCTTTTTTCATAGGAAGTCCAGTAAAAACTGAGTCCCCTGCTTCTTGTAATATTAACATAAAACTTTACTGCTCACTCTTGCATTGACGTGCTTCTTATGACAAGACATTACTGCTTTTTGGAGAAGATCATTATGTTTTGTCAGAAGCTCTATATTTTTTCCATGTTGCCTAAAACAGAATTATTGTGATACGATCCTACTAGTCACCAGATTTCTAGAAATTAGGATTTAATTGTTTTTCTTATTTTGATTGTTACTTTCTGCTTGTTCCTTAATTTTCTCAGTAGGTTAGAAGTTACTGCACTATCTCTTAGTGGGTTAGTGTTGTTAGTGGTCAGTTATTTCTTAGAATTAGTTATTTTATTTCCTTTAAATAGGCTGGAATTCTCTTGTTCGGGGGAGACTGGATTATTGAATTGATTTATCAAAAGTGTTAAGAGATTTTCTTGACAAATTTCCTCTTGGTGAGATGCTTGCCTAGAGTGGTTTCCTCAAGTGAGATTCTCCTTGAGTGGTATCTATCATTTGGTATCAGAGCCGTTCGATCTGAATGGCAACGACACCCTATTCCGCTTTCGATCCACCACCAAACACAACCCTGACTCCTGATGCTATATCCCAACAACTAGCATCAATTATTTCTCGCTTGGATAAAGGCATCAATGCCTTAACAAGGTTTCTGGAGTCTCGAGGCTGTCAAATATCCGATATCTTTCATCCATCAACTTCACTTAATCCCCAATTCATGGTAGAAAATCCATCTTCTCCATCACAGCCACCCAACAGCTCCCCCCATACAACAATAGCTCCTGTCACACCAGCAACCCTCACCAAAACATCAAATTCCAACAAAACCAATGAACCCCAAACCTTTTTGATGGATGTTAGTTCAAACTTGGATGAGGCTAAAAATAGTGAAAATCAAGACCCGAGTTTCATCCCTCCTACCCAACTTTCCACCGCTGGCAGCCAGAACAGCAAGCGAAACAACAGATGCATGCAACAACTACTTTCCCCACCAGCAACAACAATTTCTTGGGAGGCTGCGAGGCAACTGACCTGTGAGCAAGGATTCTGCCTCAGATCTTGGAGCGTCAATCACCATTTCCGATGCAAAACCTCCCTTTCCACAGTGTTGACGTTTCCTGAAGGGCCTATGATCAATTATGTGGGTGCAGTCACCTAGATGAGTTAAAGTGGCCTCTGTTTTTGCCTTGAGGACAAGGAAAATTTGAGGGGGATGCATTGATACGATCCTACTAGTCACCAGATTTCTAGAAATTAGGATTTAATTGTTTTTCTTATTTTGATTGTTACTTTCTGCTTGTTCCTTAATTTTCTCAGTAGGTTAGAAGTTACTGCACTATCTCTTAGTGGGTTAGTGTTGTTAGTGGTCAGTTATTTCTTAGAATTAGTTATTTTATTTCCTTTAAATAGGCTGGAATTCTCTTGTTCGGGGGAGACTGGATTATTGAATTGATTTATCAAAAGTGTTAAGAGATTTTCTTGACAAATTTCCTCTTGGTGAGATGCTTGCCTAGAGTGGTTTCCTCAAGTGAGATTCTCCTTGAGTGGTATCTATCATATTGATTTATTGGAGAGTTACTTTGAAATTTGAAATGGTTTCTTTGACATGCATCTTTATTATAATAACAGATAACTAATGTGGTTTAATCTGATTTACCTTTTTCATGTATGCTAGATTGTAACCAAGCGAGATTGCAGTTTGGCAATGAAACTTCATGACAGAAATGGGCATGACAAACATTTTGGCAAATTAACTGTCCATGCGGAGGAGTCAATTTCAATAAGAAATGCTATAGAGCTCCTATTCCGCTGCACTCGTCTGGATAACTTGGATTTTTTCTCTAAAAGTGTATGTGGAGCTAACAGTCTCACTCAAATATTTGTTTTGCTGATGTAACCCTGCCTCCCCACAAAAATGAGCTTCATTTTTTAATTGTATTATTGGTTCTTTCCAGGATCCGTTTCTAAAAATTTCCAGGATTGTTGAGAGTGGACAAGCTTTGCCAATATGCAGTACAGAAGTGGTGATGAACAATTTAAACCCAACATGGAAGCCTATTACTCTGACTACGCAGCAGTTTGGAAGCAAGGCAAGATAGCATATCAGTCTTTCTTTATTGATTTATTAATTTGCGACACAAATGTGTCCAATTTGTCTGTACGTACAAAAGAGCATTATAATCCCATTCTTCTTTCCAGAACTTACTGGACCGTATCATTGCTAGTCATCTGCTTAATATGATCCTACTCTTATGGGTATGAATGTGTTTGTGAACGTCTATGCTGTTGTTGCAGGATAATCCATTGATTATTGAGTGTTTTGATTACGAAAGCAGTGGAAAGCATGAACTCATCGGGTAATAATACTTATTCTTAAGCTTTTTCATGCTATTGTTATTGGGTGATATAACTATAAATGATGAGGCAGCTATGTAATAACTTTTGTTTACCAGGAAAGTTCAGAAGTCTATGGTAGACCTGGAGAATATGCATAGACACAAGATTGGTGCTAATTTTGTTAAGCCACATAAAGGACGTGAAAAGGTTCTTGGCTCAAGTCCATTATGAGATCTACATGGTCTTTCTTTTTTATAGTGTTAACCTTGATCTGATTTTAATAAATGTAGGTTCTGAAGGGTCAGATTTTTGTGGAGTCATCTGTTGAGACGCAACTGTATAGCTTTCTTGAGTATATTTCTAGTGGGTTTGAGCTTAACTTCATGGTTGCTGTCGATTTCACAGGTTCACAGTCTACAGTTTTGATGCATTATGAGAACAATTGAGTCGTATAAATTTAACTTCATCTAGTATTTGTCTTTTGTTCCTGATCTTATTCTCCAGGGTCAAATGGAGACCCTAGACGTCCAAACTCATTGCATTATGTTGATCCATCAGGACGCTTAAATGCATATCAACAGGTAGCCGGCTATTACTGAAAATTTGCTTTCTCTAGTGTATTGAATAATGAAAGGGGTTTTTATTTTTCTCTTTACTTCATTTTCTCTCCTTTGTATGACTTCATTTGTTTTCACAGTGAAACGTGTTAGAAGTTAAAAGATGAATGATTCACTTTTCTGGTTAAAAATGAACTTTGATTACAACAAGCAATCTGATTGGGTTCTGAACTGTTTGTGGGTAGAAGTTGGATTTTTCGACAAATATGTTAATGGCTATGCTGAGGTATTCTGGCATTTAAATGGTTATTATGAGAGCTAATACTGAGTTTAATTGCAGGCCATAATGGATGTGGGGCAAGTTATACAATTTTATGACTCAGATAGACTTTTTAATGTATGGGGTTTTGGAGGAATGGTTCATGGCAGCGTCTCTCATTGCTTTAACTTGAATGGAAGCCCCCATGTTGCGGAAGTAAGACGGCTATTTTGGCATCTTTCATACACGCTTCCATAAGGTATTAAATTCTCCTTACACCACTAACTTCATTGCAAAAATCGTCTCATTCATACAATCTAGCATGTTAAGTTTATGAGTAAGATGTCTGATACACTACAAATGTTTTCAAGTAAAATTAACTTTTGAGCACATCTCTTCCATTTTCGTAGCTTTTCCTCATCAAATTATCCCATGTATAGGTTGAAGGAGTTGAAGGAATAATGGCTGCCTATTCTTATGCTCTGCACAACGTTGCACTAGCAGGACCCACACTGTTCAGCAATGTGATTTATAGAGCTGCTGAAATTGCTGCTCAGTCCCTTCTTCATAATAGTAGCAAATACTTTGTCTTGCTTATCATAACTGTGAGTCAGCACATTAAAATTGTGTTCACTTCACTCTTGGCTTGTTTCAACACTTTAGACTGTAACAAGTTGACTCATACATGGTTTCTTCAGGATGGAGTGCTCACTGATATTCAAGAAACCAAGGATGCTTTGGTAAAGGCGGCTGACTTACCCTTATCGATCCTAATCATTGGAGTGGGCAATGCAGATTTTACTCAGATGGAGGTACACTTGGCATTCTCAATCCAGATGCAATTATTTCCCCAGTGTTGAAATATATTCTTCTGCTCTTTAATTTTATTTTATTTATGCAGGTACTTGATGCTGATACTGGACCCAAGCTGAAGAGTTCAACAGGTCAAGTGGCTACCAGAGACGTTGTACAGTTTGTTCCCATGCGTGACGTTCAAGGTAAAGTGATGTTGTGCTTCGCAGCAATGTTTCTAAAAACTATTTCTCATGTTTCAATTTAAACCATCACCCTTTGAACTGATGTATTTGGTTTTTTGTTGTGCATCAGGAGATGAAGTGTCAATCGTGCAAAAACTCTTGGAAGAGCTCCCTGCACAATTTCTGACTTATATGCGAAGTAAAGGCATCAAACCCCGCATGTTTGGCTAACCTCTATGCTATAATCAGTGAGGATTGTGGTTAAACTCGGCTCTTGCATCAAAATCATGCAATATGAGATCAGCTTCATAAAGGACTGCTCGTGCTAAAAAATGATAAATCAAAATCTCTGTGAATAGTTTGACTGCTTGGATTGAACTCTATATTACTGTACTTTGTGTATGTGAATATTGCAAAAATGTATGTGAATAGCTTGGATTGAATTTCTACATCATTGTACTTAAGTCAAGTTCTTTGCAACCCTTAATGCACAAACATTTAACAATCAAAGTTCATCGCCTGTCAAGTAAAAAAAGTTCAGCAATTCGTAAGCTCAATAAGGGGAAAAATGCCAGATTCTTACAAGAAATCATCTCAAAACAGCACTGGCTTCACATAGATAGAAACATATAGTAGAATTAGTATGGTAGCCAAAGAAACAATTTCGATCTAAGAAACTGGAATAGCATTGATTCGTAAATTGTGAACTGTGAAAGTACAAAGCAAAATCCAAAACCGACCACCCCAGGAACTGACAATATTGTTATCAAACCTTCTGGATTTACACCAAATGAAATGTGAAGAGAGAAAAAAAAACATCTAAAATTCTTGAGAAGCGGAGCCAATATCTCCCTTGCCGTGGCCAGCCTTCTTCGGCAACAGTGTCTGGTGGATGTTTGGAAGAACACCTCCGTTTGCAATCGTAACACTCCCAAGTAACTTGCTCAGTTCCTCATCATTCCTCACAGCAAGTTGAATGTGGCGCGGGACTATCCTGTTCTTCTTGTTGTCCCTCGCAGCATTCCCAGCAAGTTCCAGAACCTGATGATATCGAAATATTTAATTTTAGCCCTAATCCTAGAACAATTGAACTTCATGCAGGGCTAAACCCATGAAATCTGACAACAGTGAAGTGCAAATAGGTAAACCACACAGGATGGTTTCCAATCAACAAGGACAATAGAGCAATTAAATCATAGTTTCCAGTGAGAAATCAGCAAGGACGGAACAAGCCGATACGAATTAGAACAAAATCGATAAAGAAGAAAGCGAAGAGTAAAAAAAGTACCTCAGCGGCGAGATACTCGAGAACAGCAGAGAGGTAAACTGGAGCGCCAGCACCAACACGCTCGGCATACTTGCCGGCCTTGAGAAACCTTGCGATCCTTCCGACGGGAAACTGGAGACCAGCTTTGGAAGATCTGGAAACTGATTTGGAAGACTTCGGCTTGCCACGGCCGCCCTTGGCTGATCCTTCTTTGCTGCTCATATTCGAATTGGACGGAAAAACCCTAACCCTAGAGGAGCGAGAGCGATCTAATCTGCGAAGATGGAGCGAGTCGACAAGCAGACCGAAGTTGAGATGTCGAAAGAGGCGGTGCAGTTGAAAAAGACTTTTGGGGTTTAGGTTTATATAGGAGAACACGCTGCATTGTGATTGGTCGAAAGAGTTTGGCGAGGATCGGTTACGTGGCAGTTGATGATTGGATATTCGGGTATTAGCACAATGCTGGCAAAATTTTCAAATAATACGAGTTTGAGGTGCGCGCCATTGCAGTTTTAGGTTTAACCAAAACAAGACCGTTTGACACCTTTGCCGGGTTTTATCTTGGGTCACCTGACAGGCTGACACGTATTTTATCTTCAATAATAAAAAAAAACTGCTAAAATACACATGGGTTTTTTAATAAATGCACAACACTCTTTCAAGACGAACGAGTGCTCTTCCTAATGAAGCGTTGGAGAGAGCTTTGTCAGCACGAGCGCTCATCCTGAAATAGTGCATGTACAATGCTATTTTTTAAAAAAATAGAGTCGTTAGACACGCTTTCAGAAAGTGTGCTGAAAGTGTGCTCTAAAGGCTATATTCAACGACTCAATTTTTGCCTATATATAAATATATATTTATAAACTTCTTATCTCATTCAAAAATCTATCCATCTGAAATCATTGCAAAATGTCATCGTCTGAAGAGTGAGTGTCTGACGGAGAATACGAATCTGATTCGAGTACCAAGGCAGACGATGTATGTTGTATTATACTTTTATGCATTGCATTAATTACATAGTTATCTTGAATCTAATTATAGTTATTGCTATACTTAAGTAGAATTTTGATTAATGATAACTTTATTATTATTGAATCTAAATAAAGTGTATTTTTAATCGTTTATAATGAAACTACTGTATTATGCTTATTGAAAAAAAATTGATATTAAGTTGATAGTTTAGATATTTGTATTATTAAACGTCAGTATCCTATTTTAATTTAAGTAGATATTTTTAGAATGTTGTAGGAAAAAATAGTTTCATAATATCGTGGTTATAGTTGATGTATTAAGATTAATCAATTTATGTATAGGTCAATGGGATAGATTTCTCAATTGCTTTTTATAAAGAGCATGTGTGGGATGATCGACAAGACATGCTTGATTGGGCTAGGGAGCTTGGTTGGGAAAAGAACTTCGTATTGGTCATAAAGATATCAAATAAAAGTAAAGTCAAACTAACATGTGATCGAGTCGGTAAGTATAGATCCGGAAAGAGGATATTGCCTAGAGTAGAGCACATGAGTATCTATCAACCACTTACCAGAACACCAACAAAGAAGTGTGGATGCCCGTTTGAGTTGCTTGGAGTTTGAAGTAAGTCAATTGGTCAATGGGCCTTAATGGTCAAATACGGATTGCACAACCATGATTTTTCAAGTAGCTTGCATGGCCATCCATATGCGGGTCGATTAACAAGGGAGCAAAAGCAGATGGTTATGTTGATCATGTTCGCCCCCTCTAGGAATATACATGTTGAGTTGAGGCAACAATATCATATTTTTTGTGCACCCGACATCATTGCATTTGATGAAAGATGTTTCCATATGTCATCATTATGGACACCACATACAAGACCAATACGTACATTTGAGTTATAATTTGAGTTATTTTATACATTATTATATCATTTATACTTAATGTCCGTGGGATTTTCATACAATTGTTGACAAGTACGACATGTCTTTGCTAGAGATGGTGGGTTTTACTTGCACCGGAAATACATTCAACATCGACTTCGCATTTATATCAAATGAAGAGACAAGGAGTTATAGTTGGGTTTTACGTCAATTGATGAATTTGTATAAGGAACTTGGAGAAAGCCTAATGCGACAGTGACGGATAGGGACAAGGCTCTCATCAACGACATTAAATCAGTTATCGGAGATGAAGTGACTCATTTGTTGTGTTGGGTTCATATTAGACACAATATTATTGCATACGGATTGAAAGTGTTTGCAAACTGTGATAACCCCAGGGGATTGGTCATAAGACTTGCAAACAAAGGTTGGGCTATGTTATCGTCCACCATAGAAGAATTATTTGAAGAGAGACTCCAAGTATTGAAGATAAATTGTTGGCCCAGGCTTAGACCTGTCAAAACTTGACCCGACCCGAAAAACCGACCTGACCCGCCCGAAGTTTTTTGGGTTCAAACCCGACCCGAAAATCAATGGGTCAAGAGTAACCCGAACCCGGTCGACCCGGAAAAAACTGAATTGGGTCACCCGATAAAGTATTATTTCAATTAAAAATTTAACATTTTATAATAAATTTTGTATAAAATTATTATTTTATTATTATTAAATAATATTTTATACAATACAATATTAATTATTTTAGTACATATCAAGATAAAGGTTAACAAAATTGATGATCATGACCCATTGGATCAACCCGAACCCGTACCAAACCCGTAACAAGCCGGTTCACATGAACCCGGAAATTTTACGACCAGATAATCCGAGACCTTCTGACCCGAACCCGACCCGCCGACCCATTTGACAAGTCTACCCGGGCTCATTAAATACCTTGAAAAGGTATGTCTTAATCCACACGAGGAATATAGTACGTGCTTGGACCGATACTACTCATCACTTCCAAACAAGAACCACTAATAGGTAAAATCATATTATCCAACTAGTAGTTATTTAAAAATTTTAATTCATACTTACCTTATACATATATGCTTGTTACAGGGTCGAGGGTATGCACAATGTATTGAAGAGAATTTTGGCATCCACTCGAGGAGGCTTCAACATGGTGATACTCGGGATCCACCACCAGGTGACATGTCAGATTGAGAATTTGAGGGCAAATATTGAGAAGTCGCGCATCAATATTTCAACCACCATGCATGTTGGCTTGCCTGATGAAATTAGAGAGTTGTTTCAACCCCTATTTTTGTAATAACTGCGGTTTTTGAGCATATTTTTTTGATTTTTTCTCGGATATCCTTTTAACCTCTTTGTCCGTTTTAACGCTTAATCCAATATTTTTGTTGGAGATTAAATCCTAGAAAATTGTTGGTGATATCCTAAAATCACAAAGAAATGATTTTATGGATCGGTGTGAATTCTAGGATTTTTCGGTGGAAAAAGAATATTTATTGAATAAGCCATCTTTTTAATTATGTACCGGAAAGGACTTAAAATACGAAACGAAAGCCTTAAAAATTGAAGGTATCAAGATAAAATCATGGAAAATTGATTTTATTGGTCTACATAATTTACGGGACATTTTTCGTTTAGTAAGTTTTCCACCCGAGGTACATAACTTTACCGCTTTAACGCGAATCTCGTTCCGAACGGGAAAGTCTTCTTATAAAGTCAATTACTTAATGGGGAGGCAAGCCATCTCGTTTATTTTGTGGAATTGGATAGAAACCAAAGGGGGAGGATAAGGACGGAACGACAGGCTTTCTCGGGCGAAAGAATTGAGCTCCACCGCCGGCCACTCTTCCACCTCCATCACCATCTTCCACCTCCATCTTTATCTTCACTACTTCTTTTTCCTCTTGGGTTTGTGCCGCTGTAAGGAGGGAGCCGGACCAGCCGGGAAACTAGGACGGAACGCTAGGCTCGGGTAGGAAGGTGATCACCGCCGGCTAGCTTCTTTGCCTCGCCGTTTGTGACATCGTCGGCGACCGTTAGCCTCTCCGACTACCACCCACCGCAAGGGCCGCTGTCGGGCAACGCCCAACCACCCTCGGGCTCGGGGATCGAGCAAAACGAGCCATGGGTTCGAGTGAAGGTATATACGATCGAAATTAATTAGCGGGTTGATTGCGGAGCCACCGTAAGGGCCTTTCGGTTCCGCTTTGCTAATTAAATTTATGGTTTTTATAATCTTGACGTTGATACGGTCCCACAGGTTCAAACCGCTCGTGAAACGGACGTTCGGATCTTCAGTTATAGCGAATACAAGTTTTGCATACCAATTGGCAGGTAAAGGACTTCAGATAATTACTCAGGATTCGTTGTTAATCCGTTTGATCCGATATTTGGTAATCTTTAAGAACTGTTGCTAATAAACAATTTTTATTTAGAAAATTGTTTCAAAAGTGAAGCGGATAATTAGTTATAATTCCGCCAAGATGGCTCCTTGAAGAATGATAACTAAGGATTTATTATATATCGATATTCGGAAAATAAATCATTTATCGATTAGGGAGTTGTAGGAGTTGAGAATACAACTAAGAAGTGTTTCTGTGAGCTCGTTGCTGAGAAATCCTTTTGTTATATTTGTCAGAAGGATGATAAAGATTACTGTTGGAATTGCTAAGGACGTTGAGCACGTCTTCTAAGGCAAGTGGACGGTTCTATCTTGCATTATGGTTATTAAATGCGGAATTGAATCCCATTTAATATTTGTGTTGGGAACAACTTGTGTGCTTAATAAAATATGATAGGTTGTTATATTTGTTAGAAATAATGACCATGTTGTTTATTCAGTTTCGCGTTAGAACTGGATTTAGGTCCGTTATGTGTGACCTTGTATGTTGTCTCATGCTGAGACATTATTGTGAAGTAAGTTAGTTTTTCAGGGGTAGGAGCCGAGTCTCCGATGACCTCTTTATAATACAGTCTATGTTGGGAGGTTTAGCTCGTTACTATCATATCCCAACATTCGGGTCATGACTCATACCTCACTCAACGCTAGAGGAGGTGTTTATACACTCTAGCTAAGTGCAAATTGGTACTAGGTGTTCGTCAATGATCATGGATTTCATCCCTCTCATCTTGACGTCTCCATGTACATGTGGATTCTCGGCGGTTTCAGTCGATTAAAAGTTACCAACATGTTTGTAAAAAGTTAAGTAATATAAGATAAATGCGTTAGGCACATTAATGTACCCAAATGGTTAGTCTATTCGATAACCATTCTTGTTACCGGTTATGAATGATTCTTAATCAAACTTTGATTAAGTCAATCTGATTAGTCGATGGAGGCTTTTCAAAACGTTATGTGATTATTATGGGTTCCCAACTATTGTTTATGCTTCTTAAAGAAACCACAAGCGGTGATGTTCTCTCTCTTGATTATGCGAGTCTCCTTCTTAATCTCTATAAGACTGCTAACTGTTGGATCATAATCTGAGTCTAATCGGATTTGGATGCCAATATGTTTAGTTACAACCATAAGAACCAAGTTAGATTCTCCGCTTGCTAGTCTTTCATTAGACTAACCCGTCCATCTTCTTTTCTTTTATATGGTCGGTTAGTGTCCACCGTTGGTTTATGACACATCAGGTTCTTCTTGGAAGTTGATTCAAGAGGCGGATTCAGATGTTTGAAGCTCTAGAAGTTGAAGAAAGGTTTCCAATGGCTATACTTGAGTGAAGATCATGATTGAACTACTTCAAAGCGAAGCTGAGTTTTAGAAAAAAGAACTCAAGGAAGACTTGATAAAGATTTTGTTTATATAGAAGGTTGTTCTATTTATTTATTCTTTTGAGTTAAGGTTTGTATAAGACCTTTTACGTGTTTTTCCTTTATAGTATTCAACTTAAGTTTGTTAGGTTTTCAAATGGTTTCATTTACTTTGTTTTTAGTTTGTTCAGTCAGTTTAAAGCCTTGGGTAGCTTCGATTTAGTCTTAATCGGGGTTACTGGCGGTAATACCTCCAAGGTAGGAAGGGGGTGTTACAATTTTACAAAGTGTCACAACAATGCCTAGACAAGTTGTTAGAAATATTATATAAATTGGTCAAGGCTATGGCAAGGGGCGGCCTTGATGCGGAATGTGTTGATTATTTTTGGCGAGACTACCAAGGTAATTTTTCTATCTGAATTCACTATGCATATTATATCATAATGTTTATGTTAGGCTTGTCATATCATATTGTTTTTTGTTTTCATATTTTTGAAGGTCTTTTGTGTCCGCATAGAATTGGTGAGGCTATAATCTCCCAAAAGTCAATCTTTCCGAGCGAGATACATAATAGCCTCGAAGTTAGCCTCAAAATTGTGTCTTTTCTATTTAACCCCGCTTTTAGCCTCAAAACCATTTTTGAGGCTAAATACATGCGAATATAGCACGTACCTAGCCTTGAATACATTTTGAAGGCAAATGGCCTCGAATATTAGCCTCAAAATTGGCCATAGTTGTAGTTCGGATCTATTTAGTATCGAGTTTGACTTCGACTTTACTTTTCAAGGTTATTTAGTCCTGAATTATAGCCTCAAAAATATTTAAGGTTATGTAGCCATGGATACATGCGCAATGCTAAATTCAGTGGTAGTAGCTTCAAATATGCCCTCAAATATCTTTGGGGCTATAAGCTCGTAGCTATAGCGTTGTTTTTTAGCGGTGATAGATGGAATCGGTCGGAAAAAACTCATATATTAACTTGTTGAAGTCCATACTAATAATTTCTTGGTTTATCATATCTCATATTCTCTTCAACTCACTTTGTAATGGACATTGTGCGGAAGACAACATACATACAATTACATATTATGTATGAAGATGTATATCATGGACGTCACTCGTCAAATGAATTAAAAAAAATGACCATTTTTACACCTCAACATCCTTGAAGGTTTTTTAAATGGCTTAAAACATATACATCCCCCTGAACTTGTGCCAATTTTTCATTTAGACACCTCACTTTGGTTTGGACATATTGAACCCTTAAACTTTTATATTGTAACCTATTGAACACCTCATCGATTAAAATATTATTAAATACTTGACACGAGAGCTGAGTTGTAAAAATGTTATGCCACATAACACTCCACATAGATGCCATGCCACATACACTAATTATTTTTCTAATTTGAAAATTATATGACACATATATATAAACACAATTAGTCTTAGTTTTTATTTTATTTAAAAAAGAAGAAAGAAAAAAGTGAGTGGTCTAGGGTTCCGGTGTGGAGGAGAGCGATTTGCTCCCAATTAGGCAGAGGATGGGCTCACTGGCGGCGATTAGAGGAGTCTGCGGTAGTTGACGCCGGAGCGGATACACGGAGGAGCCAAGAGACATCGTCGATGGAGTTGTCAAGGAGGGGCCAGGAGGCTGCGGCGGAATCGAAGCTCATCTTCTTCGACGCATTTTCTCTCGCATCTTCATCGTCATCAACGGCGGACGGTATGGACACCCCTCCCTCTGTTAAAGACCCTATCTACCTCCACCCCAGGAGAGAGCCTTTAAAACACGACCTCATCCCAATCCCTAAGCTCATCTTCTCCGACGGAACCGTAACCCTCGGATCCATCAAGGACAAACTTATTCGTCGTTCTTCCCAGCCTTCCCTCCGAGTTGACTCGGCCTCCATATCTGAAGCCCTCCAAATCTCTCCCGACCACACTAGGCTCGTCCTCGACGCCATCTTCTCCATCCTCCACTTCGCCGATGGAGTTGATTTTATGTATTTAAAAGTTGATGAAATTTTATTTTATTTCCATGTCATCTTAAAAAAATTAGTGTTGAAAACGATTCACTCGCTCGTATAAGAGCGTTAATTTCACGCCCAGTGCCATGTCAGATAGGAAGAGTTTAATAGGTCACAAATCATAAGTTTAAGTATTCAATAGGTCCAAACCAAATGTGAGGTGTCTAAATAACAAATTGGCACAAGTTCAGGAAGTTGTATATATTTTAAGCCTTTTTAAATACCAAGTTGTCTTGAGATGGTCATTAAAATACCAATTTGTCTTTTTCCCAAGTCAACCTATATGTATATAAAATTAGATAAAAAAAAGTAAGAGTGGAGAAGCAAAGTAGTATATAGATGAAATATGTATTTGATAATCACCCAATGAAGACAACAAACATCTCATTTTTTTTGGTAGAAAGGAGGGCTAGAACCTAGTGATAATATTACCTTAAGTAGAAATAGTCAAATCCCTAATTGAAATTATAAGTTCAGCATCATACAAGGATAAATTAACATTAAGAACATTAGAAAACTGGACATTATTGTGTCCTATGTCTATACCTATGGTGGCTAAATCATTGACAATTTTGGCCCCATTTGGATGCCAGGGTTTAGATACTATATATATAATATATGATGTTAATACAGTATAATTAGTGCTATTTTGTAGGCCTATTTGGCTACCAAAAATAAAGCAAATAATTGAATTATTCTTTTTTTTAAACGAAATGAGCTACTATCTCATTACAAGACCAACTTTAAGAGTAGAGGTTACAAGGCCAACTTAAATCATCACAACAAACAATCTTAAGGAAATCTAAAATTAAAGGTTGATGACTAAATAACAGTCTAAGATGAGAAATCGAAAAAGAGTCAAAACATGACTCTTGATTGACCTAGAAACAGCTAGGTGGAGCATAGGAAGATCAAAAGATTGCTTTGCCAAAAAATCAACCGCCGAATTGCATTCCTTAAAACAATGGAAAAAAAAAACCACATGAGGAAAAAAAGAAACTAGATGCATAATATCATTAATAATTGACTGGATTTCCCAAGAAACTTTCCAAATGTTTTTTTAAAGAAATAATAAGAACAAGATTATCACCTTCGATAATTATCCTTGAAATATTAAGTAAAGATGCTTTTTTTAATTCCTTCTAAAAGAGCCAAAGCATTTGCTTTTAAGACTAACATAGATTGAAGTTGTATTCGATCACAACATACAATTTTACTTTAATAGTCGCGAACTATAAAACTAGCATAAACCGAATTATTAGAACGTTTAGAAGGATCAAAGTTAAGCTTTAACCAATTAATAGGAGGTTTAATCCAATTTATATTACGTTTTGGAGGAGATTTTTTCGACTTAAGCTGACCTATATTAATAGAATGTCATTGCAAATGTTGAGTTATAGCTAATTCGAAAGGCGATAAATTTGTGATTAAACAGGAAGGATTAAACAATTTTGAATTTCGATGTCCCCAGATAAACTACCAAAGAAAGCAAAGAATATTGATCGCCTCGAAATGCGAGGGTCTAGAGATACAATTTATAACCCGACCCCGTTGTAGCACGTGGTGGGTGTCGAACACTCGGGAAGTCTACTCGATCGATGTGCCTAGATACTAGGAAGCTAGAAAGGAGAGCATAAAACAAAGGAAAACAAAGAAAACAGTCGGGACCGACACTGAGGTCACGTCGGGCCCGAGGTTGGCGACAAGAGGAAGTCGGGACCGACACTGGGTAAGTCGGGCCCGAGGTAGCTGGGGATGTCGAACTTCAAAGATTTAAAAGTAGATCTTGGGCTTTTGGGTTCCTTCCCTAGTAGATTAAGGCTTTACCACCCCAATTCAAGCAATGAGTGATGATCGGACTAGGATCGAGTGCTTTCGCCCTCGTTCCAACCACTTCTACACCTCGATCATTGGGGAAATCCCCTTCGAAGCAAGGTCTTGAGATTGACACATGTTCACTTTCGCTACTTTGCCAATCTCAAGCCTTGATTCCCAACTTTCGCAAGGAATTGTAGCTCTATGTAGAGTGGGTTCCTTAGATCAAACACTCAAGGCTATGGAATTGGGGTTTCTAGCCTAAACCTAGCTAGGGTTTTCCCCCATAACCCAAGATCAAGGAGATCTACTCCATGTGACAAGCAAAGAAAGCAAACAAATCAAAAGGGAAAGCAATCATCATAATCAATCTCAAAACAAAGCAAAGTTTCATTCAAATCAAAAGCAATCCACAAATTCCAATCAAGTGTTTCCAAATCCACAAGATCAAGACAAAGCAAAGCTAAACAATCAACAAAACCTATCAAGTCTTCCTCTCTCTTGGCCGATTCTCTCTCTCTTCCTCCTCCTCTCCTTCCTCCTTGCTCTCCAAGTATCCTCTTGGTTCCTTGCCAAGTGTGGGAACCCTTTTGTGTGTGTGGGAGGGAACCCCTTTCCCCCCTTTTGTGTGTATGAGAGGGAACCCCTTTCTTAGAAGACAAGAGGGCCTTTTATAGATTAGATGAGGGGCAAAAGTGGAAGTCCACAAATTCGTGCCTTGGAGCCCAAGTAGTTCGGTGACCGACTCGGACCGACACGGAGGACCTCGGGCCCGAGTTACTGTGCATCTCGGTCTGAGGTTGGAAACTTCAAAGTCGGGCCCGACGTGGTTGCAACTCGGTTCGGACCTCGTTCCACCTTCTTCTTGTTGGCTTCTCTTGTTCTTCTTCATGGCTTGCTCCTCTCTTTCCCGCTTTAGCTCGGCCTTTGCTCCATGTCTCGACCCTCCTTCAAATCGATCCTCGATTCATGCCAAATTACCTACAAAACACATAAAATGCGCATAGTCTCCGAATCTCATAGAAATACGAGAACTAAGCTAAAAAGGAACAAAAAGCACAAGAAAAGGGGAAAAAGAAACATATTTATAAAGGAAATCACATATGAAAACACCACCAAATAGAGAGACATCAAAATACCCCATACTTAAACTTGCTTGTCCTCAAGCAATAACAATGTAAGCAAGACCGAAACATAATCTTCAAGTAAAGCCTCGTATGAAAACACATTTTAAGCACAAGTGATTGATATTCAAGCGAGATTACATCATCACACATGATTAAGTGTTCCAAGGAATAAAGTCAATGCAACTAAGCCTCACTTTAGGGATATGTGAATGTGTATCACTCATCATGTGTTTGGGTTTAGCAATGAACACTCAAGCTCAAAAATCATGCAAGTAAGGTCTTTACTATTGAAGCTAATATCACTAATTCCTCCACCTAGAGATGCCTAATGCAAAGTACACAAAGAATTTCGAACTTGGCTCAATGGAGGTCCTCAAAGAGGTTCCATTCGGCCGGGTTGTAATGGGGCTTTTGGTATTTCTCAAGGTGGGAATTATTTGGTCTTGTGGTGCTTACAATGGGAATTGAACAACCTAAACTCTCACCAACTTCACCAAAATTCCACAATTACTTTCACACTCACCCAAAAGACTTAACATTTTTCCTTTCAACCCAAAATTTCACTTAATATTCCACTTCACCTTTGCTCTTAGGCTTTTTGTTGGGTTTTCCACACTTTCTACATTTGGACCGACTTTCTTATGACATCGGGCCCGATGTTTCTTGTAACTCGGTCGGACCATTTTTCTTTACTTAGGCCCTTTGCTTTATTCCACTTTACATTTCCAACATTTTCTTTCTTTCTTTTCTTTCTTTTTTTCATTTTTGTACAACAAAGATGCACTACCCACATGATTCATAACACCATTCTTTGCCCTTAAACCCAAGAGAATCTCAACTCTTCAAATACAATCCAAACCTCTCTTCTAAAGTCCAATCCCATAAGGGTCAAGTCATATAAGACTAGGAATAATATTTTTGAGGAGTTTCAAACAAAGGCTTAGGCTAGAACGGGGCTACAAACAAAGGATTAACTTCATGGTTGGATATGGAACATTTATGTGACTAGAAGAATAAAGTTCAAAATCAATGTGACGATGCTAGGACAATTCTCATGACGGTCTTGGAAAATAGATAAACGCCGCAATAGCAAGTTTTACTAAGCATGAATGAGCTAATCACACAAGAAACATGAGGGATATGCAAATATGAACAAGCATCCCTAAAATGGCCAAAAATCAATCTCACAAGGGTCACTCATACTTAGTTGCATAAGAACTCATCCTAGAACTCACATGTTCAATAAAACAAGCAAGATATCATGATCACATCAAAAGCAACATCATTTTAGAGGTTAAACTATCCAAAAATATGCAAAGGAATTTACATGCTCACATCATCATTAACTTTTATTTTGGCAATCTAAGATGGGAATTTCTATTCCAAAACCTACAAAACACAAAATCTTTTTGTTGTTTTTAACACAATTTTTTCAAATTTTTTTTTTTAGATTTTTGAATTTTGCAAAAATTTCTCTAAAACCAAAAAACAAATACTCATCCATTCAAGACCAAATTAATCATCCATGTCTTTCATCAAACCACAAACCAAGAAACAAACATCCCAAATACAAACTAGAAACACAAACTAAATATCCTCAAAATAACAAACAAACATAAACAAGTGAAATCATGAACACACTTACCCCCACCCCATACTTAAAATTTTGATGTCCCCATCAAAAAAGGAAACCAAAACTTAAAAGCAAGAGAGAAGAGTATGAAAAGCTCACAATTTCTTATTCTTCAATGGCATGTATAGGATCACTCGAAGGGGTTGTCACGTCTACGTCTTCTTTGGAGCCTTGCTTGCCGCTCCCTCTCGTACACTTGCTCTTGGTAGAAGTCTTGTGGTGGTGGTTGGAGTTGAGGCTCCGGGCGTGTCCATTGGTCCTCACGGGAAGGGAAGTTCCCGCTCATCCACGTGTTGAAGCTATCTTGGACCCGCCACCTTTGGTCTTCCACCTCCCTAAGCTCCTCCACCTCTCGTCTAGTGTAGCCGAGGGCTCGGTTCATCTCTTGTTGGCTAGCTTGGAAAGAACTTTGTTGTTGAAGCATTTGTTGTTGTTGTTGATACATTTGTTGTTGATGTTGATACATTTGTTGTTGTTGGAGATTCACTTGATGGACCTCTTGGAGAACATTTTCTTGTTGAAGTTGGAGACGGGCCATTTGGTTGGCTAAGAAGGACATGTCCACCGGTTGTTGTTGCTCGGGAAACACCATTCCCGGACCGTACCATTGGGCATAGCCTTCATAACCGCCACCTTGAGCTTGCTCTCGCCTTGCACCGCTCCCTTCTCCACGTTCATAATGCCTCGGGACCTCACCACCATGGAATGAACTGGACCGACGTTGAGGGAAGTCAGGCCCGACTTGGTGTGTACCTCGGTCCGCCAGTGTTGGAGCTTGGTGCATGGCTCGGAGGTTGGCCATCAAACCTTGGAAGCGCTCATCTTCTTCATTTAGCTCTTGATCGACTTCCATGTCTTCCCCACGAGGTGCAAACACAAAGTTGTCTTGGTCGGAATCCGGTGTAGATGGAGGGGAGGTAAACCGAATGTGTTGAGATTGTTGTCACCACCCCTCTCTTGCACCTTCGGGGTCACCAAATGAGTGTGGCTTGCCGGCCCACACTTGGTACCAATTTTGATACCGAGAAAGTGTAATATCCGAGATTTTTAGGATAAATTTGAATTTTTTCTAGACGACTTTCTAAGACCCCCTTAGCAAAGTCGTTACCCCTTTTACCGTAAATTAGGAACCAATGTCTAAAAATTTACACGTGAAAGAAACTAATCATGTAAAATGATTTGCTTAGTTCACATGAGTTATAAGACCGATCGGATAATTTTTAGAATATTCTGAACAAGTTTCGAAAACCCGCTTAATAAACTCGTTACACATTACGATCGTTTTAATGGAATTTATTTCTAGAAAATTCAAGGTGTCAGAATAAAATCATTCGAGTTGATTTTATTAACCAATATATTATTTAGGGTCACTTCCAGGAAAGAAGTATCTTGATCGGGTGAGATCCGCTTAACTAATTATGTACTCATTAAGGTTATACTCTGCCACATAAAACCTTGAAATTAAAAGTAACAAATAAAAATTATCTGAGGTGATTTTATTAGACTACATAATTTTTTAGGATCGTTTCTATAAAAAGGGTATTTTAATACGGGTTGTATATTTTTACCGTCCTAAATATAAATCCCGAACCAACTCGTGTAATAATACTCAGTACCAACATCAATTGATATCTTATGAAAATATTGCTAGATTTTGTAGAGATTCTCTTTAATTATTAGGATTTGATAAATCCACCCCCTTTAATTACCTTCAACCCCTACTCATTTCCTCTTTAAATACTCTCCTCTGTTCATTTTTTTTTATGAGAAGCCATCTCCTCCGTTCACAAAACTCCTCCCCAGCCAAATCAAATCCAAATTTCCTTTTGATTGTGAGGGTGACAGTGAGCTACTTAGGCCCCACCTCCCACTCCTTTGTTCAAATTCATTTCAACCCCTCATTTAATTTAACTCTCCTGTACACAATTCTTCACACCGGCTTATATCTTCTCGGCCCCGTCTGGTTCGGGAGAACCTCCACCGCCTACCACCAGCCTCCGCCTGCTCGCCACCACAGGGCAACGTCGCCGGAGCCGCCCACCACCACAGTCCGCCCTCTCCCCTGCTGCTCGTGTCCAGCGTCGTTCGGTCCTCTCTCTAATTCAATTCCTGCGTAAAACAAATACAGAAGAAGGGAAGCAGGGTATAAATCTGGACCTTTTTACTTTATTCTCTTGGGCTGATTTTATTTGCTAGGTATTTAAATAGGCCCATTCTACCTATCTAAAATTTTAAAAATCAGAAAATAAGAATATTAAACTAGTACCTATTTCTTATGAAATTTATGCATGCAAGGATTTTTAAAGAAGAATTATTTTTACAAGTTATAAGATAAATTGTAGTAAAATCTAAACTAATAAAAGTGGCTTTTAACTTAGGAATTTCTGATATTTAGTTCTCTTAAAAGCCTAGACATATTTCCCTTTTTATATAAAAATTCTTTGTTTTATAAAGTTTTAACTTGATAAATTTATAGATAAAGTTTCTATGCATAAAATCTCCATGCATGTCTTTTAAAGCCTTGGAATGATTTTATATGAATTTTTGAGTTTAAATAAGTTTAATAAAAAAAAAAGATATGTTCAATTAAATTAAATATGTCTTTGCATGTAGTTAAAAAGGGGTTTTATAACTCAAATTACCATTGCATGCCACCTTAAGCTAAAATGAATTTTTGTTAAGCTATTTTCGATCCATCTAGAGTTAAAATAGACTTGTAAGGGTTTTATTCACTTAAGAAAATCAAAATAGTTGTGCATGGATTTTTATAAAAATCTTTGGGAAAAATCCTTTCTTGCATGCAACCTAGTTTTATTCACTAGGTAGAAATAAATATGTATATATTCCTCTTAACAAAATAAAAAGGATTTTTCATAATCATATTCTATTTAATTAGTATATTATTTTGCATGTGGGAAATAAAGTATTTTTATAAGGTAACATATGCATGCATGACAATTAGAGACTTTATTATATTTTTTATAATATATCATTCATGACATTTGATATTAATGTTGATTTTTACTAAGTAGTTGGAATAAAATTTTGATAGTTGTATAAAGGGTTTATTCGTAGTTAAAATCTGTTTGCATGTTAAAATTAGCCTTGTCACATAAACTTTTGGGAATAAAAATAAAGTTTGACGTTAAAAATTATAAATGCATGCAAATCGTATTTTAAGTATATTTTGCATATGGTTTTAAAAGGAATTTCCTTTATATTTAAATAAAACTTTGCATGTGTCTTTAAAATAAATATCTTAAAATCATAAAGGCTACTATCTTGAAAATAATAATAATAAAGATTATTATTTTTTATCGCATATCTAAATTGTTAACTAAAATAATTTAGATTTAACTTTCTTTCTCTTAGAAAAGGAAAATAAGAGAAAAGTGTAGCTAAGATTAAAATAAGATTTTAATACGAATTCATTGGTCTTTCCATTCGGTCAAATAGGTCAAAGCGCTCGACGTCTCTAAGAGCTTATATTTCCGAGTTACAAATATTTCGAAAGAGATCCAAGGCAAGTGGACATTCTACTTGAACCTTTCGATAAATTCGATTCTGTTAACTTGTTCAATGTTGGGAACACCTTGTTTGCTAAATAAAAACGAACCTAGGAAATAACGATTGTTAGAAATAATGACCATTGTTAGCATTATTACTATTACTATCGTTAATAGGAATTATTGCTAGACTTGTTGTGTGGTTTGCTTGTTTAAAATCTCTTTTCGATATTCGTAATTAAATTCACAAGTAGTGTAGTAAGGGGTGCGGGCCCGGCCCGACACCTCTATATAACATATTAAGTCGTATCGTGAAATACCAACTTTCCTACGACTGTACGGATCATGATCTATGTCTGCTCCTACTCGGAGGAGGGATGTGCGCACCCTAGCTAGGTGCCGGAACTCAGTTCCCGTAAGTGGTACGTCGGCCCATTCATGGCCGCCCACACTCTTAAAAATCATTAACTAATGTAAAAGTTTTGATCACGAAGAAAGTAAGTGCTAAAGCACATTAAAAGAAACCAAAACCGGACCGGTCTCAAATGATCGATTCGGCTCTCGGTCTGCAAGGGCGCGAGAGGTTTTCCAAAAGCTTATGTGTAATTAACGTTCCCAACATTTATTCTATTCTAAGACGTTCTACAATCCCGTAGTTCGTTCTTTCGGTTTACGAGTTATCTCATCTCGAGATTCACTCATTTCCGTTCCTAATAAGCTCCACTTAAAGGTTACACCTCTTGAAACACATCTCGAATATTTCGTAAATAATAATGTCAATACTTACCAAACTACCTTAAGGATGTCCGTTCTCGCTTGCTTAGTCTCTTTAGACTAATTCTGTTTTTCCGCATCTTTGCCTGGCATTTCGCGCCTTTCGCGCCAAATTCCAGACGCTAGGAAACTTCCATCGAAGGCATAAAAGATGAAGACTACTCAAGTGAAGGAAGGAAGGTCGGGTATTTTCAAGAATTGCATTTTGTGTACGCATGGGTTTTCTCCACGTTGGTTTTAAACGATGTTAATTTTATATTCCACTGGGTAAATAACTCTTAAGCTTTATGATTTATCAAGTCAAGTACAAACTATGTAATGGATACTTTTAAAGTCTCACATGTGAGCAACTCTCTTTTCTATGTAATGACTTTTTAATTCCGCATATTTTATGTAATTTAATACCTTATAAAGCCTAGGGTGACTTTGGGTGGTAAAACCCGAGGTCACTGGCGGTAACACCTATCGTTGCAAAATAGGGGTGTTACAGAAAGATCATAGAGGTTGTGCCCTAACCGGATCGACACACCATCATAGTTTGAGTGAGGGGCCAAGGAAATCATGTAGAGCTTCTCCTTGATGATGTTGGCCTTCTTGAAATACTTCATGTTCATGAACTCAACACCATTCGGAGCCGGAGAATACTTGTCAAGATCAACTCCTAGACGCATGGCGAGCCTTGCTATCATCCCGCCGAAGTAGATCCAAGAGGAGCTTTGGAAGTCTCGCACCATCTTGACCCACTCCCATGCAAGGTTCATGGGCTTCTCGGTGTTGAAGAGCATCTCATGGAGCAACATGATCTCCTCCTTCATCGGCTTGCTCAACTCATGACGAGCATAAATTGCACACCCCAAGACTCGCACCATGACCCGAAAAAGAGGGCTAGCAATCTCGGTTGTGGAGGCGCCCTTTCTCATCTCACTCTTCCCGGCCACATGACGCCATACTTGGTTCACCTTCTCATTGTTGACACCGGTCTCTTCTCTTGGGCATGGAAACCCGAAGTAGGTAGCCAAATCCCTAAGAGTGAGATTGTGGTCCTCATTGCCCAATCGGAAAGTGATCGCCCCTTCCTCATCCTCCACATTATCATAAGTGCACTCGAATGTGGCCATGAATTCCGAGGTGAGGGCGGGGTAGTGAGTGTTGTCCCACCTTAGCATCCCATTGAGACCGATGTGGGAGTAGCACCTTGGAAGGGCTTGATCCATATACATCTTCCTCACGGCTTCCCAATCAAGTCACCTTGTGTGATGCTCAAGCGCCATATATCTTTCATAACTCTCCACTTGCTCATCCTCCTCCAAATAGACATCATCCAACTTCGGCTCTCTCCTTGACTTCTTAGACTTCTTCCTTGGCCTTTCCGCATGAGAGGATGAAGCTCTAGTCTCCATGGTACCTACACACATCCAACCAAACAAAAGGGTCCAAGATAAACTCCATACAACTCAACAAAAGCACTCATCAACACACAACAACATTTCAACACAAAGGGAACCCCATATTTAGTCTCTAGACACACATGCATCTCAATCCAACATAAATCATCATGGACATCTTCTAACAATGGCTAAGCAAATGATCATTCTACATCATGATTAGGCTATAGCCAACAATGAAACACATGAATCCACATGATATCACAAGAAGAAAGCAAAAACAACATGGATCGACTACCAACCTATGTCGGGCCCGACTTATTCAACCTCGGTCCGACTTGTTGGACCGACTTCCACACCTCGGGCCCGACTCTCCTGGGCACGTCGATCTCGACCTAGTTCATGCTTCGACTTCTAGCCTCAAATCAACCCAAATCACTCTATCATGCACTTAAATTTCAAATTCAACCATCAACCATCCCTAATCGAAGTTCTAAATGGATCTAAGCATGCATAAACAACCTTAAAGCTCAATTTCACGAATCATGCAAATCCACCATTGATGCTCAAGCTCAAGCTCTTAATCAAACATGGCATTACTCAATCTATGCAATGAAAGCACAAAATTTTAAAAGAAATAAGTAGAGATCGAGTAACACATACCGGATTCGAAGAGTATTGAACTTTTAAACAAATAAGCACTTAGAACTCAAATTTCCTCAATCTAGATCTAGATGGGGGATGAAGGACTATATTGAACTCGAGATTTCTACTTGGATTCGGGTTTGGGAGGCCTTTTTGTGGTTGGAACGAGATGAAGTAGGGAGTGTGTGGATCGAGTATGGAAGGGGAGGGGCGGCTGACTTTGAGAATTTTTGAGGGAGAGGGTTTGTATTTTGGGAATGGTGGTTGATATGAAGATGATAGGTAGGTAGTGTAACACCCCTATTTTACAACATTGGGTATTACCGCCAGTGACGTCGGATTTTACCGTCCAACGTCACCCAAGGCTTTTAGAATGATATAGATTGATAAAATGCGGAATAAAACATACTCATAAATAAAAAAGTGCTCACGAAGGAGACTTTTGTTCTTACAATCCAAATCACAATACCATAAGTTTGTTCGGGAAATACAATTCGTAAATCATTGTCTTTAAAACATAAATGAAAATAAACCAAAAGGAGTTTCAAACTTCACGAAGCTTCTTGACATTCCCTTGTTCTTCACCTTACGCCGGGTTGAATTTCCTAGATTCTGACATAATTCGCGAGGGCCGAGAATATGCCAGGCAAACATGCGGAAAAGAAGAATTAGTCTAGGAGACTAAGCAAGCGGGAACGGAACTTCCCAAGGGTATTTCAGTAATTTAATATAACAACAACGAAGTTAACAATGGGTTGTGTTTCATAGTAGGGTTTAATCATATGGGGTTTAATGGAACGAATGAGAGCGTATCCCGAGCGGAGATAGCTCGATAGTTTGCAGAAGAGCTACAAGATTGTAGGCTTCTATTAGTATCGAGAATAAAAGATGTGTTGGGAACGTTTATTAATTCATACAAGTTGCAATTTCTCGCGCCCTGAGCGGACCGAGGGCCAAATCGATCATTTGAGATCGATCCGGTTTTAATATTTAAATGTGCATTAGGCACTTATCGTAACGTCTTTGCTTTAATGATTTTTTAAAGGGGTGGGAATTCGGATTGCCCGATCCACCAAGGGAAACCCAGTTTCCCGGCACTTAGCTAGGGTGCGCTCATCCCTCCTTGCAATCGGAGCGGATGGGATCATGATCCCGAAAGTCGTACTTCAAACACGTAGGCACTTACGACTTAGTAGGGTTATATAGAGGCGTCGGCTATTCCGCGCCCCTCACTAGTTCGTTTGACGAGGATCTCTGAACGAGTCCATAACAATCAACCATAATCACACTAGCATAAATAGCCCTATCAATATAAATAGCGAACTATTCTAACAATGGTCGTTACATCTAGCAATCGATATTTCCTAGATTATTTAATTACTTAGCACGCAAGTTGTTCCCAACATCGAGAATTTCATGAAGACGAATTATAAAGGTCACAAGGGGAATTTCCACTTGCCTTGGTTGGAATGATAACCGAATTAACGAGGAGACGGAGGTGGGGTTTGTGACTTCGAACGAGATTCCCGACCTATCGACACGGAAATTTTACGAACGGATCTTAGATACGAACATACTTTTAAGATTCGGATTTCTTAAGAGTACTTTAGCTTAGGTGTATGGAACATTCTAAATTATTATTATAATAATTTAGATAGTTGAATTAAAATAATAATATCCCTTTATTATTATTTGAATTTCGTAATATCCTTTTATTCCATTTAAAGTAAAACTTATTGATTATTCAAAATAATTTACTTAATTTCACAAATATTCAAGGGTTAATTAAAATCATTTTTCCTTTACGAAAATACTTTTATTAATAATGTCCTCCCACAAAAAGAAACCTCTTTAATTATTGGGGTTATAATAAAAGGAGGTAAAATAATATTAGGTTCTTTCTTAGTAGTTTTCCATAAATAGAACTTCTATTTTCTTGATAGGGTAAGCTTTATAAAACTATCATAATATATAAAAAAATAATTATTCCTTTCTATATTATACAATATCTTTCTCGGCGAGATATTTTTAAATACTTAACAATATATTGTTATACTTCATATTATTGTATTTTTATAAAAAGAATTTTCGCCTTGTAGGAATACTTTATCCTAGAGATGAGTTAAACTAATATTATATTAAATAATTAAAACAATTAATCATTAACAATATTCTTATTTCCAAAATAATTTGGTATTCTCTACACTTAAGCTTAAGCCTTTATAATGGTGATATTTAATATAGAGACAAAATCATAAGCTAATAAATTTATAAAATCAAATACCTTTTTATAAAAGCTTCATAAAAATTTAAATAAACAAACATGTTCTTCATATTAGGATATAGTAATTTAATAATGGTTTAATAAAATGATTCATATCCTCTTTTCAACTAGCAAGATTTATGAAATACTTCTTATAAATCTTAATACTTTTCAAGCAACTATTATTTGACCAATCTTACTAAAACTAGCATAATATAAATAACTTAAATTAAATAATTAAATTAAATAGAATGGAATTAAGGGTTTACTGTAAGTTGCCTGAGTTACAGAACACAGGGGAAAAGAGGCAGGAGGATCCGGCGGTGGGAGGGGCGGCGCACCAGGGGGCTCCGGTGAGTGGGCGGCGCGCTGGAGGGGGGCGGCGGTCGACGGTGGTGGGGCGGCGGTCAGACGAGGGGGGCGGCGGTCCAAAAAGGGGGGTAAGAGGAGGCTCCTTTGGTGGGATTTTGAAGGGAAAACTAGAGCTTGGATGGCTGATTTTTTGGGGGAACTTGAGAGTGAAATTGTAGAGAGGAAGAGAAGGATGAAGGAAGTGAATTGTGAAGTGGGTTTTCATCCTCTATTTATAGGGAAAGGGGGATCCAAGGTTATGGGAATGGCCCAATGGAGAAGAGGAGGGAGAAGGATGATTGGGGAGGGTTGGTAAGGGAGTAGGTGAGGGAGGTGATGTCACCTAGGTGATGTAAGCAAGGTGGAGTTATGTCTATGGTAGGTAAGGAAGCCATGGATTGGGCAATTTGTTTCTTACGTAAAACATTAGGTTGAAGAAGAAGGGGGAATATTTTTAATGTGTTTTATTTAATAAGTTTCTAAGGTAAAAATAAAAAATAAAATGGGTCCTTATTTTATTCAAGTCTAGGCTTTTTAACTTATAAAAATACCTTATGAATTTTCTTAAAGTTTTATTAATTAAAATTCCCTATGGAATATTCTTTTAATTTTATAAATTACTTTTATTTACAAACATTCTCTTTTTACCTAGAGAAAAGGTTAAAATAAAAATAGATAAATAAATAATAAATGAAATGATAAAAAAATATTATATTAAATTTTAAAACTTGAAATATCTCGGATATTACAGGTAGGGGATAGTATTTAATGGGGGAAAGGGACAAATTAGGTCAAGGGCAAAATGGCATTCCAACTAGTCAAATCGAGTTGGACCGACTTCATGGACCGACGTCCCTATGTCGGGCCCGACTTACCTGGGCTCGATGTGGGAGTATTCGGGTCATCAATTTTACTCCATCCTCTTGCAACTTCTTTCCCATATTTCCATTTAAATATTTCACCTCAAATCCTACACAACTTTGAAGAATGCACGACACCATAAATCCACAAAACACTAGATAGAGATTGGTTAGAGAAAAGCTAAGCTAAACTAAAAAAAATCAAACTAAAATTACGAAAAGAAAGCTACTAGCTCGGGTTGCCTCCCGAGAAGCGCTCGTTTAGAGTCACTAGCTTGACTTCCTAACCTCAACCTTATGGCGGGTGAAACACGGTGAATTGCTCGCCATTGTTATGCCCATTCCCATTGCCTTCATACCCATAAAACCACCAACGATGGTCTATATAGGCATGGCTCTCCGATCTCGGGCCTATCTCATCATACTCCTCCAACGGATGAGATTTCTCCTCCTTACTTGCTCCATCATGTTTTTCTTTTCCTACACCAAAGTTATCCAAAGAATTCCTAGGAGATTCTACCAATTCATCTTTCAAATCACTAAGGCAAATGTAGGAGTCTCCTAAGTCATCGTTCAAATCACTTAAACAAATGTAGGAATCAAAATTTTGGGAAGGATTGTGGTCATCACCAACATTAAAAGGATATAAGTAAGGATACTCTTCATCTCTTCTTGGGCTAGCATTGATCGTTGACTCATTTGGATCCTTGAATTGCTCCAACAACTCCCTTACTTGTATTTGTTCATCGAACCCTTCATCACTCCTTAACACAACGACCTCTCTAGCAACTTCCACTTCTTCACTTTCTCTCTTGGCACTCTCTTCAAGTTTAAGGATGGCCAAGGCGTCCGGCTCATTCAAAGCTTTGTTGAAGTGAAAATCGACCTTTTCTTCCCCAATCTCAAAGGAAACCTTGCCGTTCTTGACATCAAACCTTGCCCCCGCCGTAGCTAAGAATGGTCTTCCTAAGATTATTGGGACCAAGGGATCCTCATGCATGTCCAAGATCACAAAATCATCGCGGACAAAGTACTTTCCAACTCGCACCGGAACGTCATCCAATATTCCCTTAGCCTTGATGATGGAACCGTCGGCCATAGTTAGGGACATATCGGCCGGCTCCATTTCACCCAAATTTGCTCTTCTCCAAATGCTAGCGGGCATCACCGAAACACTTGCCCCAAGGTCACATAAGGCTTGGAAGTTTTGAGACCCCACACCAATGGTTATAGCAAAGCGACCGGGATCTCCTAACTTTTGCGGTAACTCCAAGGTCTTGACCTCATCTTGCATTTCAACTATGGACCTCTTCTTGCTCAAAATCTCCTTTAAAAACTTGGCATAAGATGGCATCTCGCTCAATGCATCGGTGAACGGGATAGAGATGTTCAAGCCTTGCAAGAGTTTGAGAAACCTCTTGAACTTGTTCTCAACAACATCTTTCGGCTTCTTCGAGGGATATGGAAGAATTGTTGCACTTTGAATCATGCTTGGATCAACCTCTTTGGACTTCCCCACTTCACTTGCATCATTTCCTGGTTGGACCGACTTGGGCACCATGTCGGGCCCGATGTTGTGAATCTCGGTCCTGGGCAGAGGAGTCGGATCGAGGTCTATGTACATCGGTCCCGAGTTGCTCTCGACCTCGGTCCGTGGTAAAGGAGTCGATCTTCTTGCTGGGTCGACTTCGGGGGACGTCGGACCCGACTTGCTGGGTAGTTGGTCCGACTCTCTTCATTCTTCTTAGGCACGTGGGGCTTGGGTAGGTTTCGGCCACTTCTCAATCCAATTGCCCGGACTTCATTTTGATTGTTTTGAGCTCGAGGATTCTCCTCGGGTCGGCCCGGAAGTCTCCCATTCTCTCTCAGGGCTTGAGTTGCGATTTGGGCAAATTGATTGTCGACTTGCCTCCTCCATGCACCAAACTCATTGAATTGGGTCCTCATCTCCTTGAACCCATCTCTCATCTCTTGAGCAAATGATTGTAACTCATTGAATCCCGGTGGTCTATATGGTGGTGGTGGCGCCCTTGGCTCATTTTGGTTGAAGTTGTTGTTGTAACCTTGAGCTTGACCGTTGTTCCACCGGCCATTACCACCATTGTTGAAATTGCCTCTTCCACCAAAATTTCCTCGAACATAGTTTGCCTCCTCAATTCGCTCGGCCAAGCGCACTTGGCTCTCATTCGGACAAACTTGTGTAGCATGTGCAAAGGATCCACACTCCTCACAAGCTCTAGCATTTTGCTTGTAGTAGTGGACTTGCCTCTTAAGCTTGCTCACTTCACCTTCAAGGAATTGGAGCTTCACATCCCTATCAATGTATTCTCCCTTGGGATCATATAACTTCCTTGCACCTTCACCTTGAACTTTCACCTCTTTGCTAGCTTGACTCACCCCATACATGGCCTCATAATCAGATAGCTTGTCAAGTAGCTCCCAAGCTTGATCCGGTGTCAAGTCTATGAATCCACAATCGGTGTGGAGATTGAGCTTGTCCTTCGTTACCGGATTGATGCCTTGGAAAAATATGTCTTGAAGCACATATGGTTGTTGGCCATGAGTAGGACATTGACGCAACATCTCCTTGAAACGGTCCCATGCTTCGAAGAGAGGCTCATTTGGACCTTGTTGAAAGCTTGCAATCTTCCTTCTTAGCTCGGTTGTCTTTGAGGGCGGGAAGAACTTCATCAAGAAAGCATCATCGAGTGTCTTCCAAGTTGTGATTGACCTAGGAGCTTGGCTCTCGAGCCAATGTGTGGCCTTGCCCCCAAGTGACCATTTGAACGCCTTTAGAAGCACATACTCCAACGTCTCCTCGTCGGTAGAGATCGTCTCACACATGTCCACAAAGCGTTTGACGTGCTCTATAGGACACTCATGTGGACGGCCCTCGAATTGATCACGCTTGATGAGGGTGATGAATTGCGTCTTGATCTCAAAATTCTTGGCAACCTCGGGAAGCACAATAGCGGCTCGGGTACCCTCAACTCCGGATGCATGTATTGGCGTGCATTCCGGGGTAGAGCGTTGAGTTGAGCCTCGGCTCTCATCCGTTGCTCCCGTTCTCTTCTTGCCACCTCCTCTTGATTGTCCTTCTCAAGTTGCAATCTAGCCATTTCGGCCCTAAGTTGAGCCAACTCCTCATCAACATGGAGAGCTTGATTCGCCATCCTTTTCCTTCTTCGGGCTTCCTTGAGATTACTTTCCGGATCACTCACAAACTCAATCTCAAGTGTTCCTCGGGAGGAACGAGCTAGCATACACCTATGAAACAAAGACACAAACCAAAACAAATCAAAAACAAACAAAGGGTTTGGGCTATTCCCTCACCCAAATCACTACCAAAACACAAGAAACTCACCAAATTGGCACTCAATGCACTTAGACTTCCTCGACAACGGCGCCAATCTTTTGATCGCCTCGAAATGCGAGGGTCTAGAGATACAATTTATAACCCGACGCCGTTGTAGCACGTGGTGGGTGTCGAACACTCGGGAAGTCTACTCGATCGATGTGCCTAGATACTAGGAAGCTAGAAAGGAGAGCATAAAACAAAGGAAAACAAAGAAAACAGTCGGGACCGACACTGAGGTCACGTCGGGCCCGAGGTTGGCGACAAGAGGAAGTCGGGACCGACACTGGGTAAGTCGGGCCCGAGGTAGCTGGGGATGTCGAACTTCAAAGATTTAAAAGTAGATCTTGGGCTTTTGGGTTCCTTCCCTAGTAGATTAAGGCTTTTCCACCCCAATTCAAGCAATGAGTGATGATCGGACTAGGATCGAGTGCTTTCGCCCTCGTTCCAACCACTTCTACACCTCGATCATTGGGGAAATCCCCTTCGAAGCAAGGTCTTGAGATTGACACATGTTCACTTTCGCTACTTTGCCAATCTCAAGCCTTGATTCCCAACTTTCGCAAGGAATTGTAGCTCTATGTAGAGTGGGTTCCTTAGATCAAACACTCAAGGCTATGGAATTGGGGTTTCTAGCCTAAACCTAGCTATGGTTTTTCCCCATAACCCAAGATCAAGGAGATCTACTCCATGTGACAAGCAAAGAAAGCAAACAAATCAAAAGGGAAAGCAATCATCATAATCAATCTCAAAACAAAGCAAAGTTTCATTCAAATCAAAAGCAATCCACAAATTCCAATCAAGTGTTTCCAAATCCACAAGATCAAGACAAAGCAAAGCTAAACAATCAACAAAACCTATCAAGTCTTCCTCTCTCTTGGCCGATTCTCTCTCTCTTCCTCCTCCTCTCCTTCCTCCTTGCTCTCCAAGTATCCTCTTGGTTCCTTGCCAAGTGTGGGAACCCTTTTGTGTGTGTGGGAGGGAACCCCTTTCCCCCCTTTTGTGTGTATGAGAGGGAACCCCTTTCTTAGAAGACAAGAGGGCCTTTTATAGATTAGATGAGGGGCAAAAGTGGAAGTCCACAAATTTGTGCCTTGGAGCCCAAGTAGTTCGGTGACCGACTCGGACCGACACGGAGGACCTCGGGCCCGAGTTACTGTGCATCTCGGTCCGAGGTTGGAAACTTCAAAGTCGGGCCCGACGTGGTTGCAACTCGGTCCAGACCTCGTTCCACCTTCTTCTTGTTGGCTTCTCTTGTTCTTCTTCATGGCTTGCTCCTCTCTTTCCCGCTTTAGCTCGGCCTTTGCTCCATGTCTCGACCCTCCTTCAAATCGATCCTCGATTCATGCCAAATTACCTACAAAACACATAAAATGCGCATAGTCTCCGAATCTCATAGAAATACGGGAACTAAGCTAAAAAGGAACAAAACACACAAGAAAAGGGGAAAAAGAAACATATTTACAAAGGAAATCACATATGAAAACACCACCAAATAGAGAGACATCAAATATTGCTACTAATATTGAGATTTAAAGTGACAATTAGATTATCATTAAAACCATCAGAGCTTACTAGTTGAAAAGAAATATGCAATCTTGATTCTAATTTAGAAATCATAGATTAATTAAATTGGAAATGTAAAAAAAAGGTGATCTAGATTTTCGTCTTCAATTTCACAAAGAGAACAACAATTAGGAATGAAGTTAAAAAACCAATTTAAACGATTTGTTGTGGGAAGGCAATCTGCACAAGCTTTCCAAAGGAAGTTTGTACTTTAGGCCGAAGTTTTGTTTTCCAAATCCAAGCAAAACCAGTCGCAAAGAGAGAAGTAGAAGAATGTAAAAGAGAAGAAGCACAAGCAATTCTTAATAATACATCTTTCCTCCAATTCTTCACAACGCCACCCATTTTTTAGTACATCTTCTTTCCTTGCCCATGAGCAACACTTAATCTTTGCCACCCCTCTCCCTCTTTCTCAATTTCTCCTACTAAGACTCGCAGATCACCAATTCATATGCCAATTTGAGGCGATTCTCTTTCTCTATTCCCTCCAATCCTCCATAATCTCCCTCAGATTTGTCATTTTTGCATTTTCATGGAGCTAGCATTCCTAATTCATCGTTGTTGTCGAATATAGAGTTTGAGGTGGCGTTTCTAAGGTTTGGTGACGATTCAGGGGGCAATATCGAGTCTAATCTCGAGGCTCGTGGCTCGTAGTCTAGATATTAGGGAATAAAAAAGTAACTTTAATGGAGATGAACTTGAGGATTAAGGGCCTGTTTGATATTTATATCAAGATATCAAGTATAAGTATGGATATGATTGATATGTGTATCTTGTGTTTGGTAAATTCTGATATCAAGATCAAACTATATCTATTGTTTGGTTGATGAGATATGGATATCAGATTAGTATCAAACAAATATCAGTGTGTTATTTTAATATCTCCTAGAAAATAAGTATGTTAAAGATATCACTCCACATCATACTCGATGTCTTGATATCATTGGCCATACCCATATCTTGATATTCATACCAATATCCGATATCTCATATCTTACATCTTGATACCAAACGAGCCCTAAAGGAAGAGATGTCATTCGTGTGCACATACACATATGTCCACTTACTAAATCATCCTTAAATCAATTGACAACAGAAGGAGTAGTCAACCAAACTTATATCTTAGGCATAATTTTTCAAATTCTGGATGTGTGGTTCTTTTTTTCCACAAATAGCAACATGATTTTTTTTTCTCGTAACTTCTTGAAGATGATCAAGTGGTTGATGCTTTCGTCCAAAAATCTTTAATACGAGCAATCATAAGAAATGAAAATGAATGATTAAAATTATGCATATCAATGAAGTTTGAGGAAAAGAAATAACGATGACGAAGATAGATCAATAACAAGTTAACAACTCATTTGAAATAACATCTTACCAATATAAGAATCTGAATATATTATTTATAATAAGACTAATTTCAATAAATATAATACTTAATTATATTAATCGTGTTATTGTGAAAGAATGTTATCCCACATCGGGAATTCTGATTTAACTTGCCCAACATATAATACCATTGGGCTACTCCTCATATTGCCAATTGGTTTTAGGATAGAACCTCACAAACTTATGTGTTGGGCTGAACGCGCTTGTACGCATGAACCGACGTGTGTACCCCCCACGTCATATTGGCCCACCGGAATTTAACATGGTATCAGAGTGGTTTGATCTTGGGTCCCTGGTTGTTTGGGTCGGGCAAGGATGTTCCCCACCCGTGATATTGAGCTAGCGATTTGGGCTAATTGTTTGGGCTCGCCGATGATCCGTCGGTTCTAAGGCCATTATATTGTCAAGTGCTAACTGGGCCAGTTCAGTTACTACTTGAGGGAGCGTGTGAAAGAAAGAATTCGCACATTGGAAAACTAAAGAAAAATTAGCCTAAATATATACCTATAGGTTACTTCTCCTATCACCAATTGGTTTTAGGATGGAACCCCATGGGCTTATATGATGGGCATGTCGCGCATGTGTGCGTTGGGACGGTCTCCCCCTCCGTCCGTAATATGGCCCGTCAAACTTTGACATGTGGAAGAATGAATTCCCACATTGAAAAACTAAAGAAAAATTAGCCTAAATATATACCTATGGGTTACTCCTCCTATCACCAATTGGCAGAATACATAAACGCCCCCGACCTTTGACCAATTGGTCACTTTGACACCCCACCTTTGAAAATATTCGATTGAATCATTAAACTTGCATATCGTGACCTATTGAACACCTGTTTCGCCCAAAATTTTTACGTGCACAACACCCTGTTGACGGGCCTTTACTCTGGACAACAAATAAATTTATAAGTCAAGACCCCGCTGAGTATAGGGGAGTCAGGATCGTTCTACGAGAAGCAAGGTTTGTTTATCTATCGACTACTAAAAATCAAACAAAAACAAGCAAAATACTCACGATCAGCCTCGTTAACGACCTTGTCAGGATCATTAACGAACCACCGCAAACAACTAACCAACACTAACGAACTAAACAGGTTCGGTACCGAGGCTAGGAACTCAGTAACGAATATAACCTAGGAGAAATTCAAATAAAACAAAGATCTAGGACAAGGGTTACCACAACATAGTCATGCATATAAACTCGTAAGAAGATAAATATCATGCCTATAAATAGATAAATTCATCAACTTTCATTGACTAGCAAGTAAATTAATCTACTTTCATAAACTAATTCACTCAATTGCTTGTTTTGGATCTAAAGCTTGAAACTTTCGCATTCAAACAATATCAACCTTCAAGTTTATAACTTTCTCTCTCAATCAAGTTTAAAACTCAAATTACCTTGACTTTCATCTCGGCATAAACTCAACAAGCATCTCAAAAATAGATAAAAGGCATTCAAAACATCATCTCACTCATCAACCATGCATAACTATGCCGGGATTCAACCCCGACCCTAGATAAGAAAACTACTCACTATCCATAACTAAGAAACAAATAACTTCAACAAGAGAAAACATTGAGAACAAAACAACTACTTCAAATTAATAAGAAAATGTTGTCTTACAGAATCCAGAAGAAACCGAAAAATACAAAACACTGAATCAAGACTCGTGATTAACGACCCCGGAAACTTTCGTCCACCGTGGCTCTCGATCTCGACCTTCGATTCTTCTCTCTCTCTCTCTCTTGGCTCTTCCTTCTTCTCTCTTTGCTTGCTCTCCCCTTTTTTCTAGGCTAGATAGAGGGGTATTTATACTAATAAGGCTATAAAATAAAAAGGCTAAAAGATAAAAACTTTCCTAAAAGATAGAAATCTACTCTAAAAAGATAGAAATAAAATCTAGAAGGATAACAAGACCTAAAATAAATAATATAATAACCCTAAAACTTATTAAAAATACTCTACCGACACGGAATAAATTCCCGCATAGGATCGGTAGGACATCACTAAGATTCCTCGAAAAACCTATCTCATAAACTCGTTAACGAGCCCTCACAACCTCGTTAACGAGCTTGGGCTTGGCTTCTTCAATACTTCTTCTTCAAAAACTTAGACATCGACTTCTTTTTCTTGTATTCCTCCGTCCTTTATCATAGCACTCCAAATTCAGCTCCAAATAACACCTTTTCCTTGCTAAAACCTACAAAAATACACAAAACAGAGTAGCTTCCATACTTTTCACAAAATATGCAAACTTATCCAAAAACACACAAAACTAACCCTAAACTTATCAAAACTAGTCCTAATAAATTAAGAAAACCTACTAAAAACTATATCAAAAACATGAACATCAAAATACCCCATACTTAGACTTGCTTGTCCTCAAGCAATCACTAAACAATAATCAAAACCAAACAACAATACTTATCAAACTATAGCCATCATCTAAAAAGCAACATCAAGACATACAGAAGAAAAATACCAAATGAATATTAATGTCATCACACATATATATTCACTAAATAGACATAAGCAAATACAATCCAACCTCACAAGGGATAATGATGTGTTTCTCTCAACTCTCAAGTGGTTAGGCTTATAAATACATCTCTCAACTCATCTTATATACAAAAACTCATAGAAATTGGAACTTATATCACCAAACTCTCCACCTAAGATTTGTCAAAACAAGCAAAAATCATCAAGAGAACTCAGGGGGCTCAATGAAAAACTTCATAGAAGCTTCCATTCGGCCGGGTTGTAATGGGGCTTGGTAATAACAATAAGGCGTGGAAATATTTTGGCTATGTGGTGCTAATAATATCCGGGAATCAAAGACTCCTAAAAACTCACATCTCACCAAAACTTTATAAAAAAAACATATACCAAACTCACTCAAACATTATGCGCTATCACTTACCCAATATATCCCTAGAAAGTCTCATAAAAATAACTCAAAAGAATCTCTGGCTTATTTATCAAACACATATGCACTTCAACCTTCTTCCTTTATGTCACATTCCACTTTAGCTCATTTTTTCTCTTCTTTTTTTCACTGCCTTGTTAACGAAACAATATGGGTCGTTAACGAACGTCATCGTGTACTCTTCTCTTCCCCCTTTTTTTCACAACTTCCTTTTGTGCATCTTTTGTACCAAGAGATCTTTCTTTTTACAAAATTTAAGAGACTTCCAATCTACCCTTCCCAACAATCCTTTAATTTTAAACCAATCATAGCATCTCACTCTCTTTTTTACACTCAACAAAACAAACCTTTCCAAACTAAGTCCTAATCCCCGGATAGGATCAATCTTATCTTGGCTAGGAAAAAATTTTGTGGAGCTAAAAAGAAAAGGCTTCAGGCTCAAGTTGGCTTCAAAAAGAAGGATAATATAAAGGTGGATAAGGATTAATAGGGCTCATAAAAAATTTCTTTATCATCTGATTTTCACAATCAATGAACTATAAATCTTATATAGGTTTCAAGAAATAGATAACCATCACAATTCCAAGAGATAATATGCATATAGAGAGTAAATCACACAAAAAAGAAGAGGGATTCTTAATGTTCTCCCTATAAGGCCAAAAATAACTCACAAGGCTAAATTTTGTTGGATTGCATCACTTATGCTAAAAAGTACACGTGCTCAATTTCATCAATTGCTATTCCTTCCTAAAAACAAATTCAAATTAAGAATCCGGCTATATTCTCAAAGACATGATTGCAAGGATTTATATGATCATGCTAGCAACTAATATCATAGAACATAAGAAAGGGATATCTATCAATTCTAAAACTCTTTTTTTCTTCTTTTTTCGAAATTTTTTCAATTTTTTTATATTTTTTTATGGAACAAAACTACTCAAAACAAACAAAGCACATAAAGCAAATAGAAGAAGGTTCAGCTCATACTTAAAATTTTATATTTTTTTCAATTTTTTTCAAGTTTTCTACTTTCTCCCACCCCATACTTAAAATTACAGTGTCCCTACTGTAAGAAAAATAAGAAGAAGGAAAGAAATAGAAAAGAAAACAAAAGAAAAGAAGAAAATAGAAAACAAAAAACTTACAAAGTCATTAAGCATAAAACAAGGAAACTCTTCTTCAAGCTGAATCAACGGTCTGGTGGAGGAAAGTAATGCTCGAAGTTCCCCATGAAGTCGTACATCGTCCTCCAGCGCTCTGCATCCTCCACCTCTCTCTGGCGATGCCTCTCATCCTCAAATGTCATCCGAGCAGAATAGACACTAACCTATCTGTCCATCCTCCGATAAATATGGTCCTGCTGAGGTGAAGCTGTTGCATCTAAGCAGAAAGATCCTCGGCCCATGGTGGCGGAATACTCGATCCAATGCACTCGGGTTGAGGAGGTGGTGGGTAGTGAGGCTGGAAGTGGTCTCGGTAAAGCACTGGGTTGTATGGCATGAGTCCATAAGAGTGAGGGTCGATATGAGACTGCGGAGGGTCGGTAGCTGCCCTCGGCGGGTCGTTACCGAAGTTGTGTGCCTCGTTAGGAGCATCTGTAGAGGTCTGGAAATGGTCGTTAACGAGCCTGGTGGGCTCGCAACGAGGATGTTTGTGCCCAAAACCTTTGTATCGAGATCTTCATCCTCAAGGTTGAGCTCCTCTGTGCCTCCCTCTGTGTCAGCCTCTTCAGTCTCATCTTCATCTTCATCCATTTCTTCTCCTTCTCGCTCAAATCTTGTCACACACGGCCTAAGTGATAGCTCATCCTCCGGCTTGGGATCTAACGGGAATGCATGACCCGTCCTCGCCTCGTACCAATTTGGTACATAGAGTAGCTCCAATTTGTCTAGGGTGGGTACAACAATGCGGTCTTGAACTTTTGTTTTGAACCCTCCCTCGACTTGAATGAAAATACCGGAGCTTATACCAATAACTCTTGTTGAGGAGTTGAGCATGAGCCGGCGTGTAGCGAGTGAGATCGACTCCAAGATTGGTTGCTAGGAGACTAACCAAATTCCCACACCATACTTCCTTGGACTTGGTTGATTTCTCTATATAATAAAGCCACTCATACCCCAAATTCAATGGACCGGGCTCCTCGAAAAGGATGGTGCGAAGACATGCAACCTCTGTCCTTGTTGGCCTGTTCAACTCCCTCTTTGATCAGAATGTAGCGTCTAGGACTCGGAGGATGATCCTGAATATGGGGTTGATGATGCTTGCCCAAGATAATGCTGTTGTGGAGGGCTCGACCTCCCCGGTGATGTAGCTCCAAGTCCGTGTCACCTTGTAATCTTTGTGACTGTAATCTCTAGAAGGATTCAGGAGCTCCAGAATAGCGTTGAACTCCGCCAAAGTGTACTCTCTGTTCACATTATCGAGCTGAAATCGGATGCGTCCCGGTGAAGTCTTCGTCGGGAAGCTCGTCTCTAAAGTGGCCAGGAACTGGGATGTGAGAGCCGGAAAGTGTGGTAGATTCTCCTTCTTCAGTAAGTGAGGCACACCGCGAATAACAAAGGCCTCCTTGACATCATCGTAGATCCTCATGGCTTTAGCACTTGACCTCGAGAACCACCGAGTGTTGTGGTCCTTGTCCAGAATGGCATTGTATCGCTCCGCTTGCCCTTGAGTGTGCAAGATCACATTGTCCATGCGAGGTGGAGATGGGGACCTCTGATTCCTCCTCTTCTTCTAGGCTTGGGTAGCGGGTCGGCTTGAACTTGCCATGTGATCTACAAAACAATTATGATTTTTCCAAGATAAGATCCACTCAAGTAGATTAGACAAGAGACCCCATACTTGGTCTCGAAATAACCCTCGGAATTATTCGTTAACTACCCAATTGGGTCGGTAACGTGTTCTAGACTGGTTTGTAAACTTTGAAGCTACCCAGGGTCGTTAACGAGCCTGGGTGGGTCGTTAACGAGCTGCCGAGAGCCAGTTCACAGAATCCGAATGTTATTAACTAAAAAATCAAGCCATGAATCAAGCATGCATCCTCTATAATCTTTCACTAGACACACCATCGGGTATACGCACCCTATACTGGCTCAATTACCCATCCCGAACATGCTAAATTTACCCAAAATTATTATGGTAAAGATCAAACTCAATATCTAGACAAGAAAGTTCATGCTTTTCAAATCAAATTTTTTCCATGGAGAATCTAGCATGAATAACCTTTCCATAGATAGAGAATCACCAATGTATGAAATAAAACTCATGGGTAAGAATAGACATGCACTTTCGACCCTAAAAATCATCTCTATAAACACAATCAAGATATGAAATTTCTACCCTAAAAACCATGAATCATGCTATGAAGAGTTAGGGTGTAGAAATCATACCGGAAGATTGAGAATTTGAAAAACAAAAGATCGATTTTGGGTGGTTAACGAGCTTGGATCTTGTCGGTGGGAAAACTGTGGTTCCGGCTTCGGTAACGAGGCGTTTCCGACGGTCGGTGGAGCGGAAAATTCCGATCGGTGGTGATGGGTCTTCGGTGGAAATTTTGAGGGATTTGGAGTTTGGGATTTGAGGGTAGGATTTTGAGAGTTTTAGAAGGGTTAAATAGGAGAGGGTAGAAATAGGAGAGGGGGGTTAGGTAATGGCGGCTAGGGTAGATAGAAGATAGGGTAGAAGATAGAAAATAGACTATGGTAAAATAAAACTTACCTGCCCGAGTCCGTTCGCCAAACCGGGTCGTTAACGACCCTGGGTGGGTCGTTAACGAGCCACCGTAGCCTCCTTGACTGATTTTCGAGCCCTTCTCCTGCATCTTGTTAGCTCAAAATTTTATCTTATTTTTCTATCATAAAAACTACTAAAAAACTCAAAAGAAAGCTAGGAAAAAGAATCTAAAAAGAAAAGAAAAATCTAATCTATACTAAAAATGGGTTGCCTCTCGTAAGTACTATTTTTAACGTCGTCAGCCCGACGTACTTACCTTGGCTCAAGGTGGCTCTATGTTGGGGTCCTGAGTTACCCCATACTTAGCCTTGTAGGCATTACTTGCTTGAGTCACTAGACTTGGTCATGTGTCTTCTATGAGTATGCCCGGTATTTCTACATACGGGTTAGTGAAATCCGAAAACCAGGGTGGTCTGGATTCCTCTGTAGCATATACCGTGGGGCATGGTGTAGGAATAAAGTAAGAAGAAGAAGAGCACTCACCTTGATTATACCCTTGCATGTGGGACTCGTCAATGGCCTCATGAGGTTCAACAGGGACTTGTGTGAGAATCTCGTCCTCTTTTGAAGTTGGAGAAAGTTCGGTAGTATCAACTATGTCGAGTTCTGGTTGGGTCAACTCGATTTGTGCGACCGCAGTTGGGTCATTTGCGTTTTGATCTAAGCTAAATTCCACGCGTTCCTCTCCAATATCAAAAGTGAGAAGTCCTTTTCGCACATCTACCTTGGCACTTGCTGTAGCTAGGAATGGTCTGCTAGGATAATGGGGACATGAGGATCTTCAGGCATATCGAGGACGATGAAATCATTCGGTATAAAGAATTTCCCGACTTGAATAGGAGTCCACGACCCCTGTGGCTTTGACGCATGATCCGTCGGCCATGAAGAGGTTCATATCGACAGGCTCTAGTGGTCCCATGTTGGCTTTAGACCAGATTGAGAGAGGAAGCAAACTAGCACTGGCTCCAAGATCACATAAGGCTTTGAACTTGTGGTCGCCTATGCCGATCGTTGTTGCAAATCTCCCTAGGTCTCCTAACATTTCTGGTAGAGCAATAGATCTGACTTCATCCTGCAACTCTGTGATGGATCTTTTCCTGCTAAGAATATCCTTCAAAAATTTCGTGTAAGCCGACATTTAAAACCTCAACGAATGAGATGGAAATATTAATGCCCTGAAGAATCTTTACGAAACGCTTGAACTTACTCTCAGTAGAGTCCATAGATTTCTTAGTGGGAAATGGAAGAGATTTCACCATTCTCGGAACCAAGTTGGGCTCGAGAGGTGGAGTTACCGGGTCGACACTAGGGTCGTTAGGTACGCTCGACAGGTCGTTACCGACCCTGATGGGGTCGTTAACTACCCTGGGATGGAGAGGAGGGATCGGATTAGAAAACTTACCTAGATTAGGGTCGTTAGATACCCTCGGAGCCTCGTCACCAGGGTATGTTGGTTCGGTACTTGCCCTCGCTGGCTCGTTACCGAGCTGAACCGTGGCGTCCTCTTCCGTCTTGTCCTTAGCCTGGACACGCTCCGGTAATGTATTTCCGCTCCTAAGGTGAACTACTGCTATCTGTCCTTTGGGGTTTACTTCGGGATGGCCCGGAAGTTGCCCTTGTGGCCTCGGAATCTGTGCAGCAAGGTTCCCTAGTTGGGAATCGACATTCTTCTTCCATACATCGAACTCTTCCCATCTTTTACTTTGGTGGTTAAGGTTGGCTTGAACTTCATTAACCTTGTTGTGGACTCCATTGATGCTTTCCAGTAACCTTTGTACCCATGATGGTGGCTCCTGATGGCCTAGAGGTCCATAAGGCGCAGGTCGTCTATCCGGTGGAGGCGCTGCATAGTTTGGATTTGGATTTGGATTGCCCCATGTCTGATAGTTGTTTGACCTGTCAAAATTGCTAGGCTGGTTCCTGTATGGGCCTCTCATGTAATTCATTTCAGCAATTGTCTCAGCGGCTCTTACCTGCTCTATGTTAGTGCAAGCAGAAGTGTTATGGGCAGAAGAACCACACTCTTGACAGGATTGAGAGGATTTCAGAAAACTTACCTGCTTCTTCAGGCGGTTGACCTCGTCTTATAGAAATTGATTTTTAACATCCGGGTCAACTTCTTCTCGGTTAGGTACGTAGAGACGTTTCTGGGGCTGTGGGGTTTGCTGGGTTCCATACATGGCATCATAATTGGGCAACTTATCCAGCAATTCCCATGCAGTCGTAGGGTCCATCTCTATAAAACCACACGTTGTATGCGTGTTGATGCGGCTCTTGGTCTCAGCATTGATACCTTGGAAAAAGATTTCTTGAAGAACATATAAAGGTTGCACATGAGTGGGGCACTGTCTAAGCATTTCTTTAAATCTTTCCCATGTTTCAACAAAAATCTCATTAGGCAGCTGGTGATAGGAGGTGATGTGCTTCCTCAGCTCCGTTGTCTTGGCAGACGGGAAGAATTTTGTAAGAAATTGATCATACAAGTTCTTCTAAGTCCTGATAGACTTAGGAGCTCTCCAACCAGCTCAGGGCCTTTCCAGCAAGAGACCACCTGAAAGCTTTTAATAGAACATATTCAAGTGAAACACCTTCAGCAGCTATAGTGTGACATAAGTCAAGAAAATTTCTAATATGTTCCATAGAGCACTCAGTAGGTTTCCCTTCAAACTGAGCCCGCTTTATCAAGGATATAAATTGAGACTTAATCTCAAATGGTTTCTCTATCTCCGGAAGCACAATTGGTGATTCTGGCACCCTCAGTTCCGGATGCATGTATTGCTTGGCATTCCTCGGATAGGCATTCAACTCTTCCTGTAGACGAGCATTGTTAGTCCGTTGACGCTCAGCCTCGACAGCAACGTCTTCCTTCTCAGTTTTCAATGCCTCCATCTAATTCGGGAGGACTTCTAACTGACGAGCCAGCTCTTCAGGGGTGGCCATGGCTCGGTTCTTTCGGCGTCTACGGTGTAGGGATCGTTCAGGTTCTGAATAATAACCAGCGTTGTCAAATTCAAGCCTTTGACGTCCTACCGGCATCCGCTGATTAAACAGACAAAGAAAACAAAAATTAAAAACAAAAACGGGGTCGGGCTATTCCCAGACTCACAGATAAACAAACAAACTTGTTGCTTCCCCGGAAACGGCGCCAATTTGTTGACGGGCCTTTACTCTGGACAACAAAAAAATTTATAAGTCAGGACCCCGCTGAGTATAGGGGAGTCAGGATCGTTCCACGAGAAGCAAGGTTTGTTTATCTATCGACTACTAAAAATCAAACAAAAACAAGCAAAACACTCACGATCATCCTCGTTAACGACCTTGTCAGGATCATTAACGAACCACCGCAAACAACTAACCAACACTAACAAACTAAACAGGTTCGGTACCGAGGCTACGAACTCAGTAACGAATATAACCTAGGAGAAATTCAAATAAAACAAAGATCTAGGACAAGGGTTACCACAACATAGTCATGCATATAAACTCGTAAGAAGATAAATATCATGCCTTTAAATAGATAAATTCATCAACTTTCATTGACTAGCAAATAAATTAATCTACTTTCATAAACTAATTCACTCAATTGCTTGTTTTGGATCTAAAGCTTGAAACTTTCGCATTCAAACAATATCAACCTTCAAGTTTATAACTTTCTCTCTCAATCAAGTTTAAAACTCAAATTACCTTGACTTTCATCTCGGCATAAACTCAACAAGCATCTCAAAAATAGATAAAAGGCATTCAAAACATCATCTCACTCATCAACCATGCATAACTATGCCGGGTTTCAACCCCGATCCTAGATAAGAAAACTACTCACTATTCATAACTAAGAAACAAATAAATTCAAAAAGAGAAAACATTGAGAACAAAACAACTACTTCAAATTAATAAGAAAATATTTTCTTACAGAATCCAGAAGAAACCGAAAAATACAAAACACCGAATCAAGACTCGTGATTAACGACCCCGGAAACTTTCGTCCACCGTGGCTCTCGATCTCGACCTTCGACTCTTCTCTCTCTCTCTCGACTCTTCCTTCTTCTCTCTTTGCTTGCTCTCCCTTTTTTTCTAGGCTAGATAGAGGGGTATTTATACTAATAAGGCTATAAAATAAAAAGGCTAAAAGATAAAAACTTTCCTAAGAGATAGAAATCTACTCTAAAAAGATAGAAATAAAATCTAGAAGGATAGCAAGACCTAAAATAAATAATATAATAACCCTAAAACTTATTAAAAATACTCTACCGACACGGAATAAATTCCCGCACAGGATCGGTAGGACATCACTAAGATTCCTCGAAAAACCTATCTCGTAACCTCGTTAACGAGCCCTCACAACCTCGTTAACGAGCCTGGGCTTGGCTTCTTCAACACTTCTTCTTCAAAAACTTAGACATCGACTTCTTTATCTTGTATTCCTCCGTCCTTCATCATAGCACTCCAAATTCAGCTCCAAATAGCACCTTTTCCTTGCTAAAACCTACAAAAATACACAAAACGGAGTAGCTTCCATACTTTTCACAAAATATGCAAACTTATCCAAAAACACACAAAACTAACCCTAAACTTATCAAAACTAGTCCTAATAAATTAAGAAAACCTACTAAAAACTATATCAAAAACACGAACATCACACGTGCGCCATGTCACTCTGCCACATTAGATAAATGATCCTACACACCACGCCAACTCGGATTAACTTTGTAAAAAAAGTAAAAAAAAAAACAAAAAAATGTAAAATATTAACAAAAAGAGAGATTCAGGCTCGTGAAAAGCTCATTTCCCTCGCCAAACTTCTCTCTCTCTCTCTCTCTCTCGATAACGACATAGGAGGCGATTGAGAGGAATGAAGCTCTAGTCCAGTCCGATTCCACCTGAGAAGCTCAAGCAAAATGCCATAGGAGGACGATTTGAGGGTGATTTCTGAAACAAAGCAACGAAGAAGACGAAAGGAGCAATCGACAACTGGAGGAAGAAGAAGACGAATTAGGGCTCGAAATTTACAAGGTTAGTTATCTTTCAAAAACCCTAAATGTTGTGGATTGACTTGATGCAGGGTAGATTGAGTCTCTTAGGGCTCGAATTAGGGTTATGAGGTAGCGAAATTGTGGCTCGAATTAGGGTTTATGAGGTAGCAAAATTGGGGCTTTTAGGGTACATGTTGTTCTTGTAATATCTGAGGATTTTTAGGCTAATTTCCCTTTTAATTGCTATTGTTTCTAGGATGCCAAGGGTGAATTTAGTATGGCACCATGGGGAGAGATTCGTAGAGAGCCCAAGAATGGGATACTTTGATGAATTTGATCTAGCCTATAGCAATGACGTAGACACATATCACTTTTAGGTTCTTTGAATTGGCATGGTATGTAAGAATGCTTGGGTATGGGGAGTTTCGTGGGATTTACTACAAGGGTTTTCATGATGCTGATTTTTATGAAATGGATGATGATTCCCTCATGGCCCTTGCTAGATCACTTCATGATGGTGATGAAGAAAACTTTTATGTAGATCATGAAATTGCACAGACTGTGATTAACCCTAATCCTAGCACTCCACCTGTCACCCCCTGGAATGCAACCTGGTGATCCAATTGTGGTGCCTGATGTGAATAGTGAGGAGGAGGGGACTGGTGATGGAGATGAGACTGGTGATGGAGATGACAGTGGTGATGAAGATGAGACTGGTGAGGAAGAGGAGTTGGGTGATGAAGAGGATAATGGTTCTGAAGGAGAGAATGATGAAGATTATAGTGAGGATAGTGAGGAAACTGAGAGTTTGGAGTTGGATTTGAGTGATAATAGTGAAGTTGATGATGAGTTAAGGGAGTTGAGAGGGGAACAAAGAGAGCACAAGTTCAAAATGAGGGCTAATAAGAAGGGTAAAAACAATGTTACTGATGTGGAGTTGGGTGATGTGGGAAATGATGAAGGGTATGAGACATGGGGTAAAGTTGCACACAACAACAAAGGGGAAATAGGTGGGGATGAACCCATTATGCCTGTAGCTCAGATTACTATATTGAGAGTGATGTATCTAAAGGTGAGGAGGGTGTGGTGAGAAGGAGGAAGAGCAGACATGTGGTGTATGACCCAACTTGTGCCTTTCCAGTTTGGGAGCTAAACATGGTCTTTAAAACTGTCCAACAATTTAGGGAGGCCTTAGCTAAGTATGTTGTGCACAGGGGTGTAAAACTGAGATTGAGGCCTAATGAAGCTAAAAGAGTTACAGCAAAATGTACACACCAAGGTTGTGGATGGAGAATACATGCTAGTTTTGATGGGGCTACCAAGAATTTCATGGTGAAGACATATAGCCCAAAACATACCTGCAGAAGGTACAACACAAACAAGTTGTGCAACTCTAAATACCTTGCAAGACATTTTGAGGCCAGAGCTGTATCACAACCAGGGATTAAGATTTGGGAACTTCAAGAATTGTGTAGGAAGGAGCTCGAGCTATATGTGGGAGTCACCATCTGTAGGAGAGAAAAGGCAAGGATCTTGACCAAGCATATGGGTGACTATAGGCTAGAGTATGCAAAGTTGCATGACTATATGGATGAGGTCAATAGATCCAATCCTAGGTCCACCTGCTTCTTAGTGGTAGAAAAGAATGCTGAACTAGGCAAGGAGGTCCTCAAGAGGTTGTATGTGTGCTTCAATGCTCTAAAGCAAGGCTGGAAGGAAAGTTGTAGGAGGATCATTGGCCTTGATGGTTGCTTTTTCAAAGGTCCAGTAGAGAGGTTCAAGAATTGTGTAGGAAGGAGCTCAAGCTATATGTGGGAGTCACCATCTGTAGGAGAGCAAAGGCAAGGATCTTGACCAAGCATATGTGTGACTATAGGCTAGAGTATGCAAAGTTGCATGACTATGTGGATGAGGTCAATAGATCCAATCCTGAGTCCACCTGCTTCTTAGTGGTAGAAAAGAATGCTAAACTAGGCAAGGAGGTCCTCAAGAGGCTGTATGTGTGCTTCAATGCTCTAAAGCATGGTTGGAAGGAAGGCTGTAGGAGGATCATTGGCCTTGATGGTTGCTTTCTCAAAGGTCCAGTAGAGGGGCAATTATTTATGGATATTGGCAAGGATGGAAATGGCCAAATGTTTCCTATTGCTTGGGAGGTCACTGGGTCAGAATCAACTAGTACTTGGACTGCTTTCATAAGGGCATTGCAAGATTATTTGGAGATTGGAAAAGGAGAAGGATTGACTATCATGTCTGACATGCATTTGGTGAGCTACTACTTCTGTTTTCATATTCCCTAATATTGTTTAATAAACACTAATGATGTGTTTGTGTGTGAATTATAGGGTTTGAGAGCTATAGTGAGAGTTGAGTTGCCAGAAGCTGAACATAGATTCTGTGCAAGACACATCTATGCAAACTGGGCAAAGAAATGGAGAGGTTCAGAAAGAAGAAAGAAGTTTTGGGCCTACTGTTGGTCTACTTTTGAGGTTCAGCTAAAGGACAACTTAGAAGTGTTGGGTAAGTTAGGCTCTGAACTTGTTGATGACTTTATGGATTATGGCAAAGAATCCTTTTGCAAGCCTTACTTTAGGACTAATGTGAGTTGTGATGCTTGTGAGAACAACATGTGTGAGACTTTTAACTCTTGGATAAAGACAACTAGACAACAAGTCCATTATTTCCATGCTAGAAGACATTAGGAGGATGGTTATGGACAGAATTAGAAAGATGAATGAGTTTTCTAGTTCTTGGATTTGTGAGATTGCACCAACGACATTAGCTAGATTGGAAAGGAATAAGGACATAGCAATGGACTGCAACCTTCTATGGAATAGAGATAGGGGATTTGAGGTTGAGGATGGTGAGTATGGACACACTGTGGATTTGAGGGCTTGCGCATGTACCTCCAGAAGCTGACAGTTGAAAGGCATACCTTGTGCACTTGCAATTTGTGCCATGAACCACATAAAAATGAATCCTGATGATTATGTGGTTCATTGGCACAAAAAATCCACTTATTTGAAGGCTTACCAACATCCAATCCAACCTGTTCTGGGCATGAAGATGTGGGCCATGTGGCCAAAGTCTAACCACCCACCAGTTGAGCCACCTGAAATGAGAAAGAAAAGAGGGAGAAGAAAGATCAATAGGAGGAAGAGCAGGGATGAGCCAAAGAAATATAGTGGCAAAGATAGGAGGGGAATAGTCATGAATTACTCCATCTGTAAGGTTCAAGGTCATAACAAAAGAGGGTGTCCCAACAAAAGTGAATCATCAAGCCAAGCACCAAGAAGTCAGCCTACACCAAGAAGCCAACCTCCACCACCACCACCACAAGGCCCATGTAGCCAACCTGCACCCAACCTGTGCAGGATACTTGCACTACCACCTCCACCAGGCCCAAGTAGTCAACCTGCACCAGCTCCGACAGGCCCAAGTAGTCAGCCAGCACCAAAGGAAAATGTACAGGTTTGTGCTTTTTTTTATTATAAATTTGTTCTCCACTCACAAGTAATAAGAATGCACTTAAGCCAATCTTTATATGTGGATTTAACATGCAGGTGCAACAGCCAGGAAGAAAAGAGATGGTACAGGGAATGATGGACCAGTGACAAGGGCTAATAAGAAGGGAAAACTGGTGGGAATGGGTGCCTATACAAACCCATCAAGTGGCTTACAAATTCTAAATGTTAGCACTTTCAAGTTTAATCATTGTTTCCATATAAATTGCATTCCATTTTTTTTATTTGGTGACGTGTTTTTCCTTGACAGCTTGGGAATGAATCCAGCAAGGTTGTAAGATATTCCAAGGCCACAAAGCATGCAAGTGACGGTGTTGATGTTGGTAAAGGCAAGGGGCTAAAGTGGCAGGGCAAATCGGCTATGACAAGGAGGCAGTTAGCAAGAGGAAGTCAAGTCCCATTCAACAGCCAAACAAGTTCCAACTTACCTTATATATGTAGATATTTGGGAAGCTATCTAATTATGTAAAGCTGTCTTAGATAATGATGTAAAGTTGTCTATTTTTTGGGTATTTTGTAGAACAGCTGGTGTAGCAAGTGGGATTTGGGTATTTTGTAAAGCTGTCTATCACTGTCTGAACATGAAGCTCAATATGAGCATGTTTTGAACCAATTGATCATGTCAAAACCTAAACCTCAATGGTTAATGAAATATTAGCATATTTTGGTCTAAACTCTTGAATCCATTTGAAGCTTTTCATTTTTTTTTGCCAACAGGTATCAAAACTAGTGTAAACAGGTGGATCTTTTCATTTTTTTGTAAACAGCTATCCAAAGTATGCTAATACTGTTGGCTCTTTTCATTTTTTTTTCCAACAGTGCAAACAGTTGGATGCTTCCAATTTTTTTGGTCTTGTGTTTTCATATTTCAAGCAACATAATGCCAACAGATCCAAACAAATGTGAATCAACACTCAACAACATGTCCAAACCGGTGCCAAAGCATGCAAGCTTTCATTTTTTTAAGCCAATAATTGCCAACCGATGAAAATTAGTGCCAACAAATTGCCATTAGATAAATAAAGATGAGAGTCTATTACAACATTATAATTCTCTTGCCAACAGATCGTCCTAACCATGCATTACAATTCACTTTTCAACCAGCATTACAATTCACTTGGAAGACATTACAAATATCAAGCAATGAGCCCCCACTATTTCTATTACTACCCAGCATAAGGCATTAGCTCGACGTTTTGCTTTGTCCCTCTCAACTTCCATGTGGTTGACTCTTCTCAACAAACCCGAAATTACTTGTTTCGTGTGCTCCGTCAATTCTGGATCAACTCACCTAAAGAGTCCACATTCCCTCATTCTCTGTAAACCAAAACAAGTGACCATTTAATTGTGTAGGAAAAATTCGGCCATAATTTCTACAAAAGTATAAACCCTAAAATTTTCAAAATTAGGGATCTTGATTCTCTAATAAATCAAACTAACCCCATAGTTTGGACATCCAAAGAACCTTCTTCATGGGTTTCTTCTCGTCCAAGAATGCTTTATGGAAGCTACATCACCGCACCAGCATGTAGGGGCCACAATTTCATTTCTCCCATCAAATCGAGTATAGTTGCTCGATGATGAAGAAGCCAGCGGGGAGTATAAACAATTGTTATAAGAGTACACCAAACACATTCTTAGCTATTATCTTTGAAGAATTCTCACAAATAATATAAACAATTAGCACATAAAATAAAAGTCTTTCATTTCTTTCTTCTTTTTTAATTTTTTTTTTTGGTAAATCAATTTTTATTAAGAACTGGCATGAGAATCATCCAAGGACAAATCAAAAATGGGAAAAAACCACAACAATCGTCGAAAACCTAAACAAATTTAGAATAAGGTGAGTAAACCAGTCAGAGTGTGGTTCAAATGAAATAAACTCCTATCCTAAAACGTAAAATAAATTTTGTGTTGATTTTATATTTATTTTCACTGTTTGATTCTTTTTCGATTTGGGTTATCATGAGATTTTATGTGTTTGATCACCATTTATGTGTTGTCGGATTATTGGCTTTAATTGTTGTTGCTCCTTATTAACTCTAGTGACGTTTCCGCATGTCCAACACATTTTTTATTGCTTCAATATCAACCGAAAATATGACTTATTTTAGTATTATGTTTGACAAAAGGTGAAACTATTTTATACAAAATCCGCTGTCATTGTTATTTTATTTTTTTTGAAAAAGAATTGGCCCTTAAAGTTCAGACTCATGAGTCTTGAACGTGGATATCACACACAAATTCACCAGTATCTTATACTGATCAAATTATGCTTTCTACCCATGGCGGATATACCTTAACAAAGCCATGTTCTTCTGCTAATACATTCAAGCACACCAACATTTTTCATGTTTATGTTTGTTTGTTGAAATTTCTAATGATTAAAAGGAGGAATATGCTCCAAGATACTAGCTATTAAGTGGCAGAAAAAATCAAAGTAAACCCTCTGTTTCAAAGATTTGAGCCACCCACCCAGTATAATAATTTAATGGAATAATAAATAATTAGGATTTTCAAGATTGACTTCTTCATTGTAGCAATATGCTTCAGAAACTTGATCTGATGATGCGTGAGAAGCACTAAATTTAGCATAGATTTTGTACCCTCTGAAGATTGTCTGAAGATATATAGAACCTCTGTGATAAAATATTGCACAAGAGAGATTTTCAACATGGAAAAAAATGATTTCAAAGGAGTTTTATAATCACAACTTTGCCGGAACAGATAAAATTCAAATGGAAGGAAGAAAAGGAAAAGTACACTTCTCTATACAAAAGCCAAAAGAAACTATCTTCATTTAAAAAAAGATAATACAGTATATAATATTTTTTAAACTCCATACAATAGGAAGAAGAAGTCTAAATGTGACCTCCTATAACAAAGGTACATGCTTTTCTTTGTTCTTTTTTTTTTCTCTAACTTTTTTTTTAGAAAAAAAAAAAGGAAAAAAAAATCAGAGGTAGGTAGTGTAGTAATCTCATCAGTGCCTTGGAAATGAGTCAGCTGATGCTGCCCCCAGCTGCAAGAATCTGTTGCTCCAGCTGCAACCACATTCAATTTTATGTTTTAGCCTATCAGAAACTCATACTCTAACAAACATGACTTGTTATATTGGATGAAAATGCATTTCTAGTTTTTTTTTTTTACTGAGCTCAAAGATCCTTACCTTTATGATGATTTCCAGCTTACCCTTGACAATTTCATACTCGCTTTTCACTTGCTTCAGACACTCCAGACACCTGTATTATCCTCAAATTTTCATCATCTTCTTTATGGGTTTTACTATTGGTTCATGCTATTGATAATTTTATTTCAGAAAAAAGTAGGATTAACAAGAATGCAAAATCTCACCCTCCAATGTTCTTCTCAGCACACTGATTTCTGAAATCAATGCATGCATTTTGAACCTTTTGAGCTCCAATGCTGCCCAAAGTTAATTAGACACCAATACTGTATTAGACTACGATAAAGATCGAATTGATCTATGATCAACTTGAACTTCATATTTGAGTTTCTATGAAAGGTTTAAATAAAGCTAAGCCAAACTTTCAAGTTTATGATGTGAGAGATCTTGTGAAAGTTCAAATGTGTGTTATCAAGGTGTTGGATTGACGCCGGAAGATAGGGCCGAATTCTTACTCAAGAAAAAGATTTCCCTAGGAAAGATGAACAAAAATAAATGGAGAGCTGATGATGAAATGTGTATCAGTTAAGAATTTCAAGTACCTGGAACTGCTTCCCTTCAACTGGTGAACATGGGCATCTAGCCTCTTGAAATCCACATTTTGCTGTTCTCTGCAGGAAAACAGAATAATTTGACAATTTTTTTAAAGAACAAAAAAAAAAAACAGAAAGATAAGATGAAATTGTTACAGGGCTGTGGCTAGTTCATTGAGGAGCCTCTCGCAATCCTCAAAGAAGACATTGACAAGTTCGACAACAAAGTTAGGGTTGCTCTCATCCTTCAACGACTGTATCTGAGTGAACTGCTCATTTAGAATCCCCTGAAATATTACATAAAAGAATTATAATGCTATGCACTTGTGCAGTATTCTTCAATCCCAGTGAATCGAATAATCAATCATGCATTTTCAACTGATCTGATGGACTGATCAGTTTATTTTGATGATACTAACCTCGTTGAACAAGGAGGCAGTGTAATCTTCCAGTTGTCGACTTGCGGCGTCCATGGCTCAACTTCTCTGCCTGACTTTGTGTCTTGTATACTCACACAAGAATGTGGGTGCACTCAAATCTGTTGTCCAGTCCAGTATATATACACACAAGGTGTCTGGACTCTTTGAGAATTGAGATGTCAGGTTCAAATAAAATAGTGTCCCTTTGTTTGTGGGTGGACCAAGTAAAAGTTCTTTTTTTCCCCATCGTAAAATACAACTAAGGCTTAAGGTTTTGATTTTCTTTTAAAAATACACAGCATTAGAATTAAGGCTTTGAAACATTACTCTTGTATTCAAGTGCTCTATTTTCATTTTTTTTTTCAATTTATTCAATTTCTTTATATTTTAACTAAATTCAATTATTTTTGTCATTTCCCATCTTAGGTGGGAGTCGGGTCGGATGCGGGTGGATTACTTCCACCACTCGACCCATAGTTTACATGGGACTAGGCATGGTAATGGGTCGGGTACGGGTGGACTACTTCCACCACCTGACCACCCACACCTGACCCGCGGTTGTAAACCGCCCACCCGACTCGGTATATTTACCCAACGGGTTCCACTCGAAAACAACGCACCCAAAACTCGTCGGTTTTAGGGTCGGGTCGGGTTTTTTTTCGGGTGTTATAAAAAGATGTTGAAATTAAGTTCATGTGTTCGTAAAAAAAAAAATTAAACTTAACCCGTAACCCATGTTTACGGGTCAACCCGTTAATCCATCTAATAAAACTTTAAATTTTAAATTAAAATTTAAACCTATATAGGGTCTACATAATAGATTAGCCTAAAATACCTCAAAACGGAAAGTATCTTGGACTATAAGAAAAAACATAACATTTCATGGCAGTGGTCCAAACTTTTAGGCCTAAGAGACTTGTTCGTTTAGGGGCTTATCTGGCAAGTGGGGGACGAGAAAACAGTGCGATTCTGGAAAGATAACGGGATCGGCAACAACCCTCTTAGCCCTAAAACCGAGGTTGAAACCCTCATCAATTGGGAGGAACGTGTTGATGCGTACCTCCGTGAGGACAATTCATGGAACATAGAAAAATTGAGTGAAGTCGTTAATCATGATGACCTCGAAAAAATTTCTAACATTATTAATCCTATAAATAAAATCCCGGATAGATTGTACTGGCAACCAAGTAAAAATGGTTGGTATTCCACCCACGCAACCATGCAGTGGCTCCACCAATCCAAAGATGAACCCAAAATTAACCTAGAATGGATCAACAAGCTCAACATCCCCCCCCAAAGGAAGAATTTTCTATGGAAAGTTGCACAAAACGGCATTCCAACCAAAACGCGGCTTGCTGCCAACCACATCCCGGTACCACAAGGCTGTGAAGCGTGTGAGAACCAGGTTGAGGACACAAACCACATCTTACTCTCATGTCCCCTTACTAGGGAGACCCTTAATTCCGTAAGCCCAAAACTACTTCGGGTTGTCGACCAAGTATCTTCGGACGATAAAAAACCACACCAGGTCCTGGAGGAAATAAGGCCAATGACAACAAAAAGAGGAAATGGAACTCATCACTTACACCTGGTGGAGCCAGGGGTGGAGTTATGTTGGGGCGGGTGGGGGCCATGGCCCCCCAATCCAAATTTTTGTCCGTATATATGTTCCTCTTGTCAATAGTTTCGATTTGATATATTATAAGCTCGATTCTAACATTTGAGCAAAAAGTTATGAACGCTTGAAGATTAGACATATACAAACTACTTTTAACAATTCATTTACTTAGTTAGAATGCTTTTATCTTTTGTTAAACATCCTACTTTCATAATGTGATTTAACCCGAAAACTTTGATACATGGGTTTTAGTTTGGGTTTTATTTTTTAGTTATGAGCTTTTAATATTTATAGATTCAATTAATTTGTAAAACATTTTTGTTTTCTTAATCTAAATGTAGTTTGAAACATAATTCATAATTATATAAGTCGTCATTATAAATTCTTGTTTTCTTAATGTAATTATATTTTGAAATATTTTAGTCCCTCCTCTATAAAATATGTTCTCTTTTTTGTCTAAATTTGTATTTTTTATTTCTACATAATTCTTAAAACGTACATTAGCTATGTTGGAAAACTTTGTCGACCACTACAATGATAACTTTCTAGCTACGCCCCTGGGTGGAGCCTATGTTTCTCTAAAAATAAGAGAGTCTTTGATAGCAACAACGGAACAAACTTGAACAATGCCGATAATCTAAGTGAGTTTACGCAAAACCAGGTTAAAGAATGGAAACTTGCAAGAGCCTCTGACACCCCCTCAACTATCCCACTTATAGCGCGAGAGCTGGTGCAAGGAGAAAGCTTGTTAAGTGGGCAAAACCCAAAAGTGACTATATTAAGTTGAATTTTGATGGTGCAGTGTGTGCAGATGGCGTGGCTACGTTCGAGTTCATCTTTAGGGACTCTGGTGGCTCCCCCATCCATTTTGACGGAGGACTGATTGGTCGACAGTCTGTTTGATCTCCGAGACCATCGCCTTGCGTTAGGGACTTCTCGAGGCCATTCGACGTGGCATTCTCCGGATCCAGATTGAAGGCGATACTTTGCAGCTGGTCAAGGCCGTGCTTGGTGACTGGCGTTGCCCATGGGAGATCGAATTGTTACGTGCGGACATCCATTGTTTGTTGGCTCGGTTCCAGGATTGGAGTATTGCTCTTATCTATCGTGAGTGCAATTCTGTGGCTGACTACATCGCTAGCGCTTTCCGACGTGTCTCTTCCATTCCACTTGCAGTTGACTCGGGTTTGCTTACCCTCATCCGACAGGATGCTCTAGGGCGGTCAATAGCTTGTTAGTGACTACCCTAATCTCTTTCCTTATCAAAAAAAAAAATAGATTAACCCAAAATATAGATTTAATTAGAGTGCCTCAAAGCCCATCTCTATGGTTAGGTTTTAAGCACTTAACCCTCTTCTCTTCTCAGTCTCTCACTCCCCTTCTCCTCTCCTTCTATTTTCTACCAATTTTTCGATGTGGGGCAAAAAATCGGTTGATCGGGTCAGGTGACCAGGTCGGGTGACCAGGTCGGGTGAACGGGTCTGGTCTGGTCGGGTGAGGCCATACCCGAAACCGTACCCGCTCCATCACCCAATCACCAGAAACCCATTTTCACCCGGATTTTATCAGTTTTTTTTCGGCTCGGTCTTTCATGTACCTATCGGGTGCGGGTGAAATTGCCAAGTCTGAGTGGGACTATTCTGGGTAATGATGTGGGTAATGATGTGATGCCGAGCTTGCTACATCAGACTACCGGCAGTGTGCACACATGGATTCAAACCACAAACTGAATGCGGGCTCGAAATATCGAGAGCAATTTATTAAGTAAGAATAATAATTCATCTGACACGAATACCAAGGGACTTATATATCAAGGTATTCATGATGCATAAGGGGGCCAAACTATTCGGCAAATCTAGGCCTATAGTTTCACCAAATACCAAACCCAGTAAAGAAAGTAAACATCAAATTCCTGTCTCTTTTTTACTTTTTTCCTTCATTTTTTTTGGAGGGATTGAAGATTTGCAATTACAGAAAATGAGAAAAGAACCAAGGAAACAAACTATGTTTGTGCTATAATTCTCGATCTACAGCATGTACAATGTGGACCATAAAGGTGGGGGGATGAAACCAGAGCTTTGCAAATGAAATTCCCCGTTTGATTAGTCAATAGCAATGTGAATTCAGAGAGAAATTCCAAAAAAAAAAACTTGAGAATTAACACCCTCCTCTGGCCAACTTCAGGTTGAATTTCCACTATACAGTTAATAAGCGAATAGAGTACCAGGTGGGGGAGTTCAGAAGGCCAACAGAGACAGTAAGATCCGACGAGCATTTCACCCTGCAAAAGTACCAAAGTCTGGAGTAAATCACACAGGGTTCAAATCTCATAAGAGTTCTTGGATTAATGACAAAAGCATCACATTTATGTTTGAATTTCATGGAAGTAACCCACAGATAATTTCTTCAATTCATGTAGAAACACATAATAGGAAGCACAAATTGAATGCTTTAGCAATTTTATGGGCCCGTTTGGTTCAGCATTTCTCAAACATTTTATTTTCTTACAGTTATCAAAATAATTATTTCAAAATGCAATAATATCCTAGAGTTCATCTGAATCCTCAAAACAGACAACTAAGATTTGAAAACCTGAAAGAGTTGTTTCTAGTTTTGCAAAAAAAACTGGAAAATCAATACCCAAAGCTGAATCAAAAAACCCCTTAATTTGTGCGCAAGGAAATCTAGATGATTTGATAAAAGCTTTAAGTATGTAAACGAGCTCTTTCTTTCTACAATTCTAAACAGTAAAAAAGTTGAGAAATTTCACCTTCTTCCGCAAAGGCAAAAACTCCCCCCAGCATCTCATCAGTTTCCGTATCTTCCTCAGATTTCTCCTTGTAATGGGGACTATCCACATCAGTGACCACCTCTCTCATGTCACGGCATTCATCAGGAGGAGAAGCTTTACAATAACCCTCCTGGAAAAATTGTCCAAAGTCCATCTTGTCTGGGAAAGATTCTTGGACACAGCCCTCATCAAGGTTCATACTAAAATCCGAACGGTTGGAACTAGTATTCGAACCATCACTTGTTCCAACACTCTTTGATGACTGGACTTCCTTAGGAATAGTACGTTCAGTAGTAGCACATACCATGTGTGATAAGGGGGAAGGACTATTTACAATACAACTGTTGTTCTGAGGAGGAGAGACTTTCATTTCAACATTGTCAACTGAAGCTGCTGCTGCAGCAGCATAATGCATTAATTGTCCTGGTGTGGAAACTGAAATAGAAGAGCTTCTCTTCACAGTGGCTAAACCAAATTCTGAAAGAATCATAATCAAGAATTAGATAGAAATGCATGCAAAAAAAAACTGAAATTCTATTAGTGCTTCTCGTACGACCTTGTTCTGATTTCTGAACTGTTTTAGGAGATGTTAGCTTATTTGGGAAGAACATAGGATCTTCAGAATGCTTGCCTTCAGCCAAATGATTCGAAGAGACATTTGAACTTCTCAACGTACCATTAGTTCTACAGAAATGGGAGGAACATACAGTTTTAGTTATGGTGTGCTAAGCACAAAAAACACAGCAGCAATTTGACTTCGGAACTCATGCCCACATAAAATTACAAACTAACCCTAAATAAAAAAGGGTGTAAAAGCACTAATGAGAAACGAATGCATAAAATATGGGAAAACACGGAAGATTAAGTTATACAACAGCATAATAAAGTGAAAACAAGAAAATGAAGCAGATCATCACTATACCTGTCACTCCAATCAGAGTGCAAATTCTGAGACTTGAAGACAGGCAATAAATCTTTCCGCCTTATTTCAACCTCATTATTAGGAAATGCTTCAATTTCAATTTCCCCACCAGAAGAGTCTTCGGAGAACTTCAGTGCATCTGGTCCACCAGTGAGACTCATGGTGTAGAAATAAATCTAGAGAACACTCAAGAGAGTAATCAGCCCAAATGGAGCAGAAAAGAAGAATTTTTAAACAATTATTAGGTGGATATATGCTAACCTTTGATCTTTGCCAGATTGGAATTCTACCATAGCTCATTTGCACTTCCGCATTTGAGATATACGAGTGGTATCGTTCCTGAAGCTTTGATGGACCCTTCCCACCACCACCAATGTCATTATCTTCTGAGTCAGAAATATCTTTGCCCAATCCTGAAGAGCCCTTACCACTAATTTGCTCCTCTCTCTCTGGCCAATCTGCCCTTCGGCAAACATCCCACCATTGAATAACTTCAGATTTTACCCTTAATTCCTCATCTTGTATAGGAATCCCGGAGCCGCCTGATCCATTTCTTGATGCTGTCTCATTTAGCTCTGTCCCTATTGAAGGGAGCAGCTCATATTGAACAAGATGTCCCGAAGGAGAATAAACAAGAAGATGCTCCAAAGCATTCACCTTTAAGCCATTACGTCCTGACCCAGAAGGTGTAGAGCAGTGAAAAACAGCAGAAACAGCATCCAGTGTCATAGAGGCTATTCCTGCTGCAGATGATGCAGCACTGCTAACAGTATTAAGCCATCCAGAATTACCGGTTCTTATTCTGCTTACCACAGACAAAGTAACAGGAGCAGGGGGAGGTGCAGAAAAGGAGTATTGATATCTGGCAAAAGATGTAGCAAACCACCATGGTAGAGATAGTGGTGGAGCAAGAATAGGCCCATCAGCATAATAGTTTTGTACTTGCATGCCACACTCCCCACCAAAAGGGGAAAGGACGAAAATATGACAAGTACCTTTGGATGTAACTATAGACACCCACTGACTAAAACGGCTAAAGCATATATCTTGAATAACCTGCAGCATAAAACACAAAATGGGTTTCCGTGATCTTCAGAGGGAAATGTTCTGTAAAATGCAAAACAAAAGTACATGATGAAGCTGATGGTAAAAACATACGGCTGAGGTTATGCCACGGTGCAACCTGTATAGATGCACATGAGAGGATGTCCAATTGTTGCTTTGGCTGCCTGATCCATTTTGGGAGCAGGAAGGCATAATCCTGAAAACGTTTATGTTGTTTCCATGAATAGACGCTGTTACTAAAAGCGTCCCGCTAGGATCAAAGCAGAGAGCAGAGATTGGACTGGAGTGGGCCTTAAACTGGGATACAATCACATTAGAAACAAAATCTTTGACCACAACCTGCACAGCAAAAGCAAAGCAGGAGAAGGAAGCATACATAAATACACTGGAATGGTTAAAATACATGACTATCATGCTTTAGCATAAACACGTATCTATTCAACTAGTTTAAGAACACTAACCATATGCAAAAAAAAAAAGTACGTAGCTTCTCCTTCGAGACTAGGAAAGAATCGAGAACAGATGATAATTGAGCATAAATTCATAATTAATCCAAGAAAAATATAGCATATACATGACCTGCCAAAAATTAAGCAAGTATCGAGAATGGAAAGTGTTCTAAGAGACACAAGGCTTAGAAGAAAGTTACCATTCCAGCATTATCTAAATCACTTGAATATGCAGCTCCTCTTCCAACCTTCCAACTTGTATTAGAGGATATAGGAGAAACTGAACCATCAGGAAGAAGCTCTTGACAGTATTTGGATAATGTCTTGTATCCCATGTCACCAAGATTAATCAGCCCATTAGCCAGGTGCTTACTAGACTCCATGGCATATCGTGCCATCAGACTACCATTACCAGGAGAAGTAGAAGGACTAACACCAGGAGAAGGGGTAAGATTTTGAGGACTTAGCCGTCCTGTGCTTGTTAGTATAGGGCTATTAGGTGTATAAGAGAACCATCTTGGTCCCACGTCCATGGGACCATAACCAACATTGATCCCATTGATTCCCAGACCTCCTGACTGTGGGACAGGATACGTTAAGACACTTAATTTGCTCTTGAGGGTAAGTGCATCAAAGCAGTATATCTGCAAATATGAAGAAAGGATGTCATGCATAAACTCTTTAGATAATAGAAACAGAGCTCAAGAACTTCATTTGCTATTACCATAGCATATATAATGGTCTCAATGTACACGTATTCATTTAATTTGACTTAGTTAAATTGTATATCTAAATTTTGTCATAATGCAAGTGATCCCCATCATTAAAACACTAAAACATTAATTCTATAGAATCTTCAAGATGCAGATTACCCTTCACATGTGCATATAGTATGATAAATCCAACTTAAATGATAAAATACCTGTGATGCAAGTCCAACAGCAATTATGCGAGGACTGCATCTGACCATATAAACAGCAGATCTGAATCTCAGCACATGAACATAGTTATGGGACATCATTGAATAAAAGCGAACATTAGTAGGAGAGCTGATAGAGTTGCCCACTAGAGGTTCAACAAAACCATCTCTATCTATACCCTCTCTTCTCCTCATCGTGGGATCTGATCCTTTTGTATCATTGCCTGCCACAACCAACAATAAAGGATGGGAAGCTCTAAAGCCCTCAGAATCTTCAACCTTCGCAGGGATGGGCTGTATCTGCATGAATGTGCATGGATCATCTCGCTTTGATACCAGTTCGGTGACATTAGAAGCATCGTCAACATCAAGAACTTGAAACCCATTTATATAACCAAGCAAGAGAACATTTTTAAATGTAGAAGGTCCAAGCTCTAGTCTGTCGAAGCAAGCCCACAGCACCTGTTTCACAAAATAGATGACATAGTAAGTCCACTGCATCAATTCAGAGCGATTCACTACTTGAGAAAATAAGCATATTAGAACTTTTCTGATAAAGAATGTCATTTTAGATTAGTAGTATTAGATAGTGTAGAATTATAAGGTGTCACTATTATTGGCAGACAAAGAACCATAAAATTAAAAACCAATTAGCAGGTCCTACAGCTGAAGTAATAACCATTCAACTGGTATACATTAGAACTGATTAAACAACATGAAAATTCACCCTCGTACCTGATACTGTCCCCATAAAGGAAAACAATAACATGAGGCAAGTTCCAAAATAACCCTACACTTGTAGATCTTAATATAAGTGGGATAGTTTCTGGAATCCTTTTAAGGAAAATTAGCATAATAGCAAAACCACGAATGCAAACACCTATCCACATAATGCCTTTTAATTACAAGCTCTCAGATAGCTGAATTGGAGTAGAATAAGCCAGAAGGGTAGTTAAAAATTGACCAATTTTGTTAGCTTTTAGCATAAATAGTAATCCCCAGAATGAAAAGAATACACCAGGTCCACAGGGCATAAAAATTAAAGTAATCCAGAGCTGAAGATTCAAGTGATTAAATCTATTGATAGCATCTCCAATCGTAGAGGCTAATTATATAGAATGATGTATGATCATATGGGGATGAAATTCAAGCCAACAGCATGTAAAGGCCACAAGGGACAATATCTAGGTTCAGAAGACTATCTGACATCTCAAATCTCCCTCTACTGACGAAGAGAAGGATCTTTGGAAGAAAGACGCCGTAATTGCATGACAATGAGTGGATATTATTGTCATATTTTGTCCAAAGAGGATCAATGAGGAAGCAACCACTTAATTTGACCAGAAAAGTTGTCAAATGAACGATGAATAACACCTTCATTAAACCACACATTAATGTATGACCCCATTTCTCAGCAATTTTAGCTTCACCTATGTCCTATATGAACCAGACTTCCATCAATTCCCCAACCAAAACATCCAAATTTGAATGACTCACATGCCTCAGCAGTTTCATAATTCCTTTTTTGAGGTTGTACATACGTTTAATCAAGGCAATTGGTAAATTCAAATGACCAGTCATTTTAAGACGATATAGCTTGTATTCAAGCAATATACAATAAGTTTTAAAATGATCAGCTATTTTGACCAATTTGTCTATCTAATAAAGAGCAACAGTTGATATGAGAGTCAATTCACAAGATTTGACAAGTTTCATGGGAAGTTAACAAGCAATGTCTCCAGAAGAACTGTCAACAATGGACATAAAAATCATACAAATACAACATGCAACAAGCATATAATCCCGGATATCATGGCCATAAATATCTAAAGTGTTGAGCACCCTGACTGACAGCAAGTTTGCCAAGCCAAAGAGCAATAATGGGACCAAATTTTGAAGGCATAACAGACAAGTTTCAATTTTTAACTGACTAAAGAATTCTACTGTCATCTCCCCATTGCACAAAGGGGGGGAAAAAGGAAGAGATAGAGAAAAGTTAAAACAGAGACAAAGATGACCAATTAGTATTGTGTGAGTTCTATAACTGCAAAATTACATTCTTAAAAATGTCAAATCTAAGCTAAACATATGTGATTATTCATCAAGGACAAGAAAGGTACATTTTGTTCAACTCCTTAATCAATTTTTCATCCAAATAAACAACCCACTAAAACCATCCTTCACAGACATGCAATTCCATAGTCAGTAGCAAGCATTTCTCACAGCAGCAAATAAATGAACAATTAGGCGCCTCACTCTAAACTACGTTTCACTCCCAAAACCCAGAAATTGGTAACCTAGTCAAATTTAAAACCCTCATTCTCTCCAAACTGGTTTTGCTTCCTCTACAATTGAGAACACCAAAACAATAATCTCATTTTGTGATTCATCTATTTCTCGTTTTCACTGAGAATTCTCTTGCTCCAATTCCAAAATTTTCCAACACTAACTCGATTCACTGTACAACAAACCCTCCCCCAAATAAAAACGGAATCTGAACACGGCATCGTACGATTGAGCGTGAAAATTGCAGTCAAATCGAACCAGACGCGCCAACAGGAATCATCACAAGAAACTTGAAACTTCCAGCAGGCGCAATTTTTGTAAAGTAAATCAACCAATCATTGATTACTCCAGGAGAAAATTGAAAGCGCAAAATAGGTAAGAAGCGGTTAATAACTACACAACTATGAAATCGAGAACACGGAGCGACCTGGTCCTTGCGGTCCTCGGAAGAAATGGCTGCGGCGACGGAAGTGCCGGCGGACCTGACGCCGGAAGATACGGTCTTGACACAAGAAGACAAGAACTTGATAGAACTAGGAAGGAAGCCATTGGTGACCTTGGATTGGTGTTGTTTCATAGTCCAACTGAATCGGAGACCTCTCTGTCTCTCCCCTTCTTGCCTCGACCGACAACCGGAAAGTGACCGGGAACAGGCGGTTGGTAGGTAACCGGAAATCGCATATGATAGTTCGTCAGCCGGACTCGTGTTTAACCGGGGATCGGAAAAATCGGCGGTGGCTGCGGCGGTGGAGATGCTGGTGGTGGAGGTGGTTGGGTAAGATGGAAATTGATGTGTTTGTTGTGTTTCGTCTTCCTGGTGTTGGGTTTGACCTTTATCGGAGACGGTTCCTCTCCTTCCTCTTCTTGACTGGCAAGAGTTGGATTAATTGCTTGCGCAGTAAGCATGTTCTGGAAATGTGCGAAGGAGAACGTCATTTTACTATATTTTCAGTTTAACCCTTTATATTCCAAAAAGTACAAACATACCCTTTCTCTATGTCTTTTGTTTCAATTTGAAGCTTGTTTGTTTCACATGTAAAAATGACCACTTTTATTATGTCACATATAAAAATATTTTTTTTTATTATGTCACATATAAAAATAAATTTTTTTTATTATGTAAAACTATAGAAATCATTTTTGATCAAGGGAAGGAAAGAGTTTGGAAAAAGATTAGGAGTTGGAGAGTCGAGACTTTGTCTAGGGCAAGTAATGAGATACTGTTAAAGTCGATAGTCTAATCGATTTGAATGTATGCTATGTCTTGTTTTCTTCTTCCTACGAGATTTTGTAGGGAGATTAAACAATTAATGTGTGATTTTTTGTGGGGAGGTCGTGGAAATAAGAAAAATATGCATTAGATGAGTTGGAGAAGGATGTGTGTGACAAAAGAGAGAGGAGATTTGGGTTTTCGGGACTTACATCATTCACAACCCCAAGCCCACTTTTGGGTTTTTAACCCCCAAACCAATTTTATCACTCATCCACCTCATTTTAAAACGTATTTCTACTTTATCCTCACAACCCACATTCCTATTTCATTTTTTAAAACCCATTTCTTTTTCTTTTTTTAGTTTTCCATCTTTATTTACTCAATTACACTATTTATAGTATAATAATATACATCTTAAGTATTTTTATTTTAGATTGATTTTGGATAATATTTGTTAAATTGATATAATATTTAATTCAAAATTTTTAATTAAATTATTTTGACTATTTTTCATATCAATTAGGTGATTAGAATATTAATCTTGAAATTAATATAAACGACAAACAACACACTTCATTTCACTTAAAATTAAAAATATCGGGATACATTAAAACGAATACATCAAACACATAAAACAACACACACAAAATCATACCAAAAAACAAAGAAAAAAAACACACCAAACAAGTACACTCGAAATCATACATAAACTAGTTCTGAAGATGAATATGCTCGAACCGCTGCCATACATGCTCAACCAAATCTTCTTGTAGTTGTTTGTGGGTACCCCTACTTTGAAGTTTTGTTCGAGTTTGTATGTATTGTGACATGTTCCTTGGTCGATTTGGGGAATATGTGTCGTCCATAGTCGGTGGTATCTCAAAACTAGATACATCACAGTACAAACTGTACGTATCTCGTTCATCTTCCACTATCATATTGTTCAAAATTATGCACGCTTTCATTATTTTTCCAATATGACGAGGATCCCAAGCAAGCGTTGGGTTTTTCACTATAGTAGATCGAGCTTGCAAGACCCCGAAAGCTCGTTCCATGTTTTTGGTATGCCTCGTGGTAATGAGAAAAACATTTTTCCTTAGACCCTCGTGGAAGTCGAATTGAAGGCACAAAGGTAGCCCACCATGGGTAAATACCATCGGTGAGATATTAAGCCATTTTGTACTCATGACCATTGACGATGAAATTCACCGGCGGTGATCTCCCTTCCAAAACATCATCAAAGACGGGAGAACAATCAAGAACATTAATGTCATTACATGCAGTGGCGAACCCGGGGGGGGGGGGCTTGTGGGGGCGTCCGCCCCTCCTTAATTCAATATATTTTCAAAGCAAGCATAAATTTAAACAAAAACCAAATGGCATAGTGGTATAGCCCCCCTTCTGTATTCCATGCTTTTCCCTGTATCTTTAACTAGATATGTAGTGGGATTAGTGGCGGGCCTGCTAGTTTAATATCAGCCCATTTTTTTCATTTCTTCCCCATGTTGTCATTATTTTAGTTAAGAAAATGGAACGAATTTTATTATATTTAACTCTAAATCTCTATCACACAATTTATTATATTTAAAAATAATCAAATTATTTTTAGTTGATTAAAAAGAATATATATAGGTACAAAAAATGTTTATATGTCAATATTTTATCATGTAAATTAACAAATTTGAAGGATATTTTTTGTCTTAATTCTTTTTATATGTTTTTTTATAGGTAATATTTTTAATATATTAATGTGTTTGCTAATAAACATAAACCAAATCATAATTTACCCAAAATACAGTAAGTAATAATTTTGAAAAGAATCTAGTCAAAAAAAAATTATGAAAAAAAAGGAAAGATCATTTTTTTATGATTTAATTAATATGTGTACGGTAAATATACCCATCAGTTTATTATTGCCCATCGACAACCCCACTTTTATTCAGTATTTCGCCCCCCCCCCTTCAAAAATTTGTAGGTCCGCCACTGATTTCATGAACCTGGTATTCCAAAGAATGTATGTCATATCCACAGATCATATGATGCAATTGCTTCTAACATAATTGTTGGCTTACCATGACCTCGTGCAAATTGCCCTTGCCATGAATTTGGACAATTCTTCCATTCTTGGTGCATACGATCGATGGTATCAATCATTTCTGGGAACCTGCGTGATGGACGGATCGATGGAGATGAAGATGGTACAAAGAAATCGCCAAGGGAATCCCGGGAATTCCTTGCTTGGAACATGGACGGATGGTGATGACGAGGGATATAGATGCTCGATCTTGGATATGACTCACCAAGACACGAACAAAATAGAATGCAAGAAACGTCGGATATTACACACCAACGCTATAACAAGAGATTGAACGAAGAAAAACAAGCAAGAAATTTGATTGAAAACAAGCAAAAGAAACAACACAATTTTCGTCCAAGTCTAAAGCTAGAAGGAAAGGGTGGTCGACCATATAACCTAAAAGCCAACCTCACAAAGTCAGCCCCTTCACTTAAGAAAATTACAAAATCAACCCGTAAAACCCGAGAACTTATTAATTGTCCTTAACCGTAGAATTGTCACTTATCGGACCATGAAGCAATAAAAGACTCCAACCTTCTTCTTTACATCCCTTCGGAAACCTACGACCCATGAGCTCCTCTTGAACTTGACAAAGAAAGGCTTTAGCTTGGGATCGCGTGATAAGCCCAAGATAGGGCATGGCTTCTTGACTCGGTTTCCTAGCGCCTCGGATTTCGGCCTTAGTTGCGTGTCCTGATGTAGAATTCCCTTGCTCATGCACCAAGGGCTTGTCTTTAGAGCTATAATCCTCACTTGAATCGTAGAAAAAGACACCATCCAAAGTGCCCGATGAATTGGCAACATCGAGGTCGGGATCCGACGTAGCGCAAGGCGCGCCAACCCCTTGCAAGGGCGCGCCTCCAGCAGCTTGCAAGGGCACATCAGCCCCACGCATGGGCGCGCCAAGAGCCGGCCGTGGCTCCGAATGTGCGGCGCACCAAGGGCAGGTCATGGCTCCGAGTGTTCCGGCGCGTGGTCCATTGTTGGTTCGGTTGTCGATGGACTCACATCACTGCGCCCTTCTGCAAAATGAAGGAGTCATTGTATGTCTTTTGCGGTTGGCCTACGAAAGCATGTATCACCATACAAGGAAATGATGCCCTCCACAAAATATTTTAGGCAGGATCTCGCAATACTATCACCCATTCAAAGGTACTCATCCACCTCTACACACATGCCATAAGCCAAAATGCACATAGCTATGATGCCTTTTTGTAGGGTAGATAGCCTTGCCTTCCTTTAGCATTCCTCAGTGATGAAAAAAATCGAATGTGGATGAGAGTTGGTTGACAATGCGTAAGAACAAGGGTATTTGCATTCTAAACCTTCTACGAAACTGCTCATCCGTATACACTGGTGGTGCATCATTAGAGAAATAATCTTTGACGAGTTGTAGATGACCGCTTTCACGATCTTGCTCAACGTATCTTCGCCTTCTCCTTGGTCGTGAGCTTTCACCTTGAGAGTGTTCTTCAAGATGTTGTGTTGCTAAGGCCACCAATCTATCCAATCTGTCATTAATAGCGTCTTCAAACCCATCAGAAGATGAGCTTGATCCAAAATTAAAAAATGACCCTATGATGTTTTGGAAGGCATGCATGTGTGATTGGAATGTGAAATGATTGCGGGACGGTAGAATGTGGGAGAATGATATGAGTGTAGAGGGAACTTGTTTGGTGATTAGTTCTTTGAATTAAATGGTGTACATATAGGAAAAATAGGGAGAGACATGATTTGATGCATTGGTAGAGTAGAGTGGGTTTTGGGGTTGGATGCAGAAGCATGGGTTGAATGCCCTTGATTAGAGAGATGCATTGATCAAAATGAAGCTGATGACCTCGATCAAAGAGATGCTTTGAATGGACTGGAATTGATGGCTTTATTCAAAGGCATGGGAGAGTGGAGTGGGTCGTGGGGCCCTTGGTCGAAAGCATGTGTAGAGTAAAGTGCGTTGGATACAGAAGCATGGGTTGAATGTCCTCGATCAAAGAGTTGCATTGATCAAAGTGAAGTTGATGACCACGATCAGAGAGATGATTTGAATGGAGTAGAATTGATGGCTTTATTCAAAGGCATGGGTAGAGTGAAGTGGGTCGTGGGGCCCTTGGTCAGAAGCATGAGTAGAGTGGAGTGGGCTGTGTTGGCCTTCTATATATAGATGTTGTATTTGAAGAAATACTTGCACATTCTCAACCAATCCCCTCTCTCATTTTCTAAAATGGACCCATATATATAATCCCAAAAACTATCAACATCTCTTCCATTTTGATCAACACTTATGGAATGCAACTAGCAAAATCCAAACCATCCATCCAATAACCCTCCATCCAAGTTCTTACGGAATTGCTTATGTATTTTCTCAATCATGGATCCCACAACAAAATGTCCAAAGCCTAGATGAAATCCAAGATGCAACAAATCCAAAAACTGCTACCCAAAATGCCTCTAAAAAGAAAAAGAATCATGCTCATGCACCCCGTGATGAAAAAAAATCTTGAAGGCTATGCATCACAATCTAGAACAAGATGGAACAGAGATGAGGAGTTATTACTAGCCAGTGCATGGCTGGATGTATCAACCGATCCAACAAAAGGCACCGGGGAAAAGCAAGAGCAATATTGAATTCGAGCGGTTGCCTACTACAACATGCATAGATTAGAAGAGGACCCCCTATACTTCTTTCAAGAACCCCAAGTGCATGCAAAAACCGGCGGTCCATCATGAATAAAGCATGCACAAGCTTTGTGGGTAGCATGTGATCAGCCGAAGCCCAAAGAGCTAGTGGTTGGAATAACGATGACATGCTAAATCGAGCAATGAACTTTTTTCATATTTATTACAAAAAGGACTTTAAGTTCTTGCATGTATGGAGTGCATTGGAGAACGAAGCGAGGTGGACCAGTACATGGAGTACGGAAGAAGGGTAAGGTTCTACAAGATCCAAGCTGGATGAAGTGGGCAATTCCTCATCCAAATCCAATCTGGACACTCCATCTACTACATCTAGTGCAGAAAGTGACGGGAGTTATGGCACCTAAAATTCTCTCGTTCGCCCCATTGGAAGGGAAGCTGCAAAGAAGGGGAAGCAAGTGGCTAGGAGCTCAAGGGATGAAGTACATTCCATAATGGAAAATGTGGAAACAATTAGATCATCCCAAGCTGAGGGACATATGCAAAGGCAAGCAGCTAAACAAGATACATTGCAAAAACAAAGAGAGATGTTGGATGAGTATGCTTGCATCCAGAATGAAACTGTTCGTGCTCAAAAGTATGCAGTTCTAAGTGGCCTCTTGGCATTACCCATCCCAACCTAAATGCAGGAGAGTGATCGAAAGCTTGACTAGGGAATTATACTCTAGGGGTGATGAATAACTTCAAAGAGATGTTTTTACCTTACCCAAGTGAAAAATAGCTTCATATGTGTTCATTTATGTTTTTCAATTCCCTAAGTGAAGAGTAGCTTCACATGTGTATATTAGTTTATGTTTTCAGCACCAAAAGTGAAGAATAACTTCACGATTAGGCTTTTCGATTCCCTAAGTGAATAATATCTTCATATATGTTATGTTATTTACTCAATGCAACCTCATGTTTTTGTAATACTAGCAATAAGGCCGCACGTTGCGCTGCGATTATAAGACGAAAACTTCATTTTAACAGTCACTAAGAAGTGTAGAGATATGGAAATGGCATTTTCGTAAATTTATTTAAAGGGGACATGTTTTTTTTTTGGAAAAAGGATATGGAAATGGCATTTCCCTAAATTTATTTAAAGGGGTTTGGATTTTTTGTAAAGGAATATGAAAATGACATTTACGTAAATTTATTTAAAGGGACATGTTTTTTTGGAAAAGGATATGAAAGAGGTGAAATATTGAATTAATAACAGACGCACGATAGTACACACAATTTTATGAAATTGGACGGTCGTGATCAAAGGGAGGAGAAATAATGAATTAATAACATCCACACGATAGTACACGCAATTTTATGAAATTGGACGGTCGTGATCCAAACCTATGTACACTTTTATAATAGAATAGAGAATAGAAATAGATATCTCATTTTAGGTCAAAACCCTTAAAATGTGTTCATTTACATACATGATGCCCTATAATATATTTATTTGATGACTAAAATGTATAAAGAGAAATTAGTACCCATGCCCCACTTTGTAAACTTATTTTTAAAAATGCCTTCTTATTTTCAATGTTACATCAATGCCCAAAATAATAGCCTAAATGCCTTCTTATTTTCAATGTACACATACATGATGCCCTTTCCTTTTTTAGAGAAATATTAAATTAATTCATTTTTTAAAACTTTAAATTACGAAAATTATTTTCAATTTAAAACTTAAAATGGTTTATACTAATTAAAAAAAAACAAGATTTAAAAATTTTAAATTAAATTAAGAGGAATGAATTGAAAACAAATCAAAAACAAAACATGTCGTCTCCATTCTTCTTTCTCGAGCCAGAGTCTCTCTCGTCACCATTCTTCTTTCTTGAGCCAACATCGTCTCTCTCGTCACCATTCTTCTTTTATTATTGTTTCCATTAAGATTGTTATCTTTCTAATATCCATTATATTTCTCATTTAAAGGAAACAAAATATTTCGTAACAAATCTAATCCGTTTACAATTTTTCTTTTCCTTTTTAAGTTCGTGACATGATCATATAGATATATGACAATAGAATAGACAAGCATGACAGTATAAAATCTAGTCCGAGTAGACTTTGACGGAAATCTCAACCAACTAGTATTTCTTTGACTTTTCTTTTATCCTCTAATAATTGGTTATTATTGTTTTCATTAATATTGGTATTTTTTAAGATTGTTATCTTTCTAATATCCGCTATATCTCCCATTTAAAGGAAACAAAATATTTCGTAACAAATCTAATTCGTTTGCAATGTCCTTTTCCTTTTTAAGTACGTGACATGATCATAGAGAGGTATGACGGTAGAATATGCAAGCATGGCAATATAAAATTCAGTCTGAGTAGACTTTGACGGAAATCTCAACCAACTAGTATCTTTGTCATATCTTTGACTTTTCTTTTTTTTCCATTTTTACTCTTTATTTTTCGTAAACACTTTAAAATCATAACCAATAAATCATTTAAAAATATCTTTTCACATGATTTTATTTATCTATTTTTTCAATTTTTCTTTTCTGATTTTAATTCTTCCAATTTAATTATTCATTTCTAAAAAAAATGACAAATTTAAATTCAAATAATTAAACAATAAAATAATGAAAAATAAAATTGCTCAAATGCCAAAAATGTTTGATTTGCGATTTCTTATAATATGGGGTACTTTTGCAAACTTTTTTTGTACATGGGGTACCCTTGCAAATCCGCCATGTATAAAACTCATAATCCATGTCATCTAATATATTAATTATATTATTTTGCATAATACATAAATTATTTTACACAAAAATATAAAGATTAATTTTAAAAGATTATTTTACTTGTATTTTTTTATATAAGAATTTTTTTCCATCAAAACATATTTGAGATGGGTTTCAATGAGTAGTTAAAATAAAAATAAAAATATTCAAATTATTTTTATGATATAATTTTTATTTTTATGGTCGAAAATTAGCCTCAATGTTTTTATATCTTATAGAAATTCAAATTTTGTCAGCTAACCAAATAAGGATGGACGACCAAGATGCACTCCTGCATGCATTGTTGGGGATTTCATTTCAATGGATGCGTCTTTTTTTTGAAGGCTGGGAGATGGGTTTTTATTCTACTTTCTACTGTTTTGTAGACATAAAATATTATTATATTTTAAAATCCTACCGTTGTGAACTGTCTTAGAAGCTTTTAATCTGGCCTTTTTAGCATAGTGAGGATGGAGACTTATGCAGGAGCCTTATTCTTTGATTGGGAGATTGTATAAAGCTCGAATTTACCCTCGTACCAATTTTCTAAACTCTTTGATAGGGGTGTGTGATACGTGATTGCCTCGGAATCCTCCTTAGAAATCTCGTAGTAATCCCACAAAGTCCCGATCTTGCCAGTAAAGACGATCCAACCTACAATTGCTTTCGAATTTAGTTTCCTTGTAACGCAAGTAATAACGAACTGAATTGAACTATGAATTGAATGAATCTGAAATCGAGAGATAATCAACTAGATAGTTCACTCGGATTGGCTCTAACGCTAAATCCGAATGATTAACTAAGTTTGATCTTTAATAATCAACTTAGAACAATCAAATTGATCAAATCAACAAGAACAGATTGAAGGAACGAAAGAGAGAATGAGATCGGTTGATGATGATGAAGTTCGAAATTCTTCCAAGCATAAACACATGTGTTTTTGGGCCCAAAAGCAAGACTAAACCAAAGGGGTTTAATCTTACTTCAAGCTGATTTTTATTAATGAAATGCAAGAGTATTTATAGTAGAATACAAAGCTATGACTTGGGGAGCAAGGAGGAGCATATGGCCGGCCCTAGAGAGGGGGATTTTGATCTCCTTATCTTGCTTCCCAAGATATAATAAAATATCTAAAATAATATCTATCTAGATCTCCTTAATTAAATAAATCATGGCTGACTTATTTAATTAAAGAAATATCTCTAACAAACTAAAAATATCTCTAACAACCAGGAGAGAGAAGATCAACCAACTAACATAAGCCTATTGGTTGATTTCTGTTCATTATTAAAAATAAACTCACACGCCTATAATTAAAATAATAAAGATATTTTCTCAATTTAGAATGGTCAAGTCAAAGAGTTGACTTTAACCCATATACCAATTTATCTCACCCGGTCACTTACTAAATTCAGCCCTAAAGTGAGACAAATTAATACATGTTTCTAAATAAAGAAATAGTGAATTTTCGGCCCTCTTGAATTAATCCATGGAATCCGGGCTCAATTGATGTCGAATGCACGAGACCCACTTCGTCGTGCTAGGCTCTTCAAGAACCGCTGCCATTCGAACCAAGATCGCTGTTGTGCCTTGAGCAATCTTCTTAGCTCGACTTCTCGTGATTGGTCCGTCAGAAGGCACTCGAATCAACTCATCGACATCGGTAGGAGACATGGCTGGCTTCACTGCATCATTCTCCTCCACTTGAGCTCGAATCGTCTCTGATTCGACGTCGGAATCAAAATCTGGCACATAAAGAGATACATCAGCCACATTAAACGTCGAATGGACATTATACTCACCAGGCAAGTCAATATGGTAAGCATTAGGGCCGATTCTCTTGAGAATTCTGAATGGTCCATCTCCACGCTGATCTAACTTGTTCTTCCTTTGATTTGGGAACCTTTCCTTCCTAAAATGCACCCAAACAAGATCACCTTCTTCAAAGATAACCTGTTTCCGACCCTTATCAGCATGGGCCTTATACTTCATAGATTTCCGCTCCAAGTGCATCTTGGTTCTCTCATGTAGCTTCTTCACAAACACATCCCTCTTGTCAACTTCAAAACTCTCTTTTCCCTTGTATGGCTGAGGCGTCTAGTCCACCGGAGTCCTCGGATTCAACCCATAAACAACCTCAAAAGGGGTCATTTTTGTAGCTGAATGGATTGACCTGTTATAAGCAAACTCCACAAAAGGCAAAACATCTTCCCAACGTTTGAGGTTAACTTTAAGCATAGTTCTAAGTAAAACCCCTAACATTCTATTAGTAACTTCAGTTTGCCCATTAGTTTGTGGGTGACATGAGGTAGAAAACAACAATTTAGTTCCCAATTTAGACCATAGACTCTTCCAAAAATAACTCAAAAACTTAGCATCACGATCTGAAACAATAGAACAAGGAATGCCATGCAATCTAACAATTTCCCTAAAGAACAAATCAACAATATGCACAACATCATCAGTCGTGTGGCATGGAATAAAGTGAGCCATTTTGGAAAATCTATCTACCACTACAAAGATAGAATCTCTACCCTTCCTAGTTCTAGGCAATCCAACAATGAAGTCCATAGAAATGTCCTCCCAAGGTGAACTAGGAACAGGCAAAGGCTGGTACAAACCATGGGGGTGAAGTCTAGACTTAGCTTTAGCACAAACAACACAACTCTTGACAAATCTCAACACATAATTACTCATCTTAGGCCAATAGTAGTTTTCTTTTAAGCCTTCTAAAGTCTTTTCTAGACCCCTATGTCTTCTTGATTCATGAACCTCTTTAGTTAGAAGCCTACGTATACTAGATGAAGGAATGCACAATTTACCAGCTTTAAACAAGTATCCATCATCAATAAAGTAGGAATCTATTTCTCCCCTAGACATGCAATTCTTATAAATTTCAGCAAAGTGAGGATCACTAGCATATAATTCCTTAATCATTGTAAATCCAAGGATCTTAACATCACATTGGTTCAAGAGAACGTACCTCCGAGAAAGGGCGTCAGCTACCACATTCTCTTTGCCTTTCTTATGTTTTACAACATAAGGAAAGGTCTCCATAAATTCAACCCATCTTTCATGTCGCCTGATGAGTCTGGATTGGCCTTTCAAATACTTCAAGGCCTCATGATCAGAATGGATTACAAACTCCTTAGGCCACAAATAATGAGACCAAGTCTTCAAAACCCTAATTAAAGCATACAACTCTTTATCATAAGTAGGGTAATTCAACTCAGCCCCACTAAGCTTTTCACTGAAGTAAGCAATGGGTTTCTTGTCTTGCAAGAGCATGCCTCCTATGCCATGGCCAGAAGCGTCCACCTCTATCTCAAAAGCTTTGGAGAAGTCAGGGAGTTGGAGCACCGGGGCGAGGCATAACTTGTCCTTTAAAGTGTTGAAGGTGTTATCTTGTTGCTCTCTCCATTTAAAGGTTGTATCCTTCTTTGTAAGCTCGTGGAGAGGGGCTGCAATTGTGCTAAAATCACGCACAAATCTCCTGTAGAAGCCAACCAAGCCGAGAAAAGAGCGCACCATTGTTGGTGTAGTCGGTTGAGGCCACTCCTTGATTGCTTTGATCTTGTCTTCATCTACCTTCAATCCACCTTTAGACACAACAAAACCAAGAAAAATGGTAGACTCCGAGCAAAAAGAACACTTTTTCAAATTAACATAAAGCTTTTCTAACCTTAAAGTGTCCAAAACAGCCCTAAGATGGTCTACATGTTCATGCAAGGTTTTGCTATAGACTAAGATATCATCAAAGTAGACTACAATAAATTTACCTAAGTATCTTCTTAGAACATGGTTCATAAGCCTCATGAAAGTACTAGGTGCATTAGTTAATCCAAAAGACATTACTAACCATTCATATAAACCATACTTAGTTTTAAAAGCAGTTTTCCATTCATCCCCTTCCCTCATCCTAATTTGATGGTACCCACTTCTTAAATCAATCTTAGAAAAGAAATTAGCACCATGAAATTCATCAAGCATATCATCTAATCTAGGAATGGGATGACGGTACTTAACTGTTATTTGGTTGATCGCCCTGCAAGCAACACACATTCTCCAAGTGCCATCCTTCTTTGGCACCAAAATCACCGGAACCGCGCATGGGCTGAGGGATTCACGCACATAGCCCTTGTCCATGAGATCTTGCACTTTTCTTTGAAGCTTAACGGTCTCCTCTGGACTTGCTTTATAGGCTGCACGGTTTGGTAAAGAAGCGCCGTGCACCAAATCTATTTGATGCTCAATGCCTCTAATTGGTGGAAGGCCTTGTGGCAACTCTTCAGGCATCACATCTTCAAATTCCTGTGATAGATCCTAAATACACTTTGGAAGATGTGAAATATCTTGACTAATAATAAGTATCTCTTTCCTCATAAGAAGTAAACAATAAGAGTTAGGGAAAGAAACACTAGACTGTGCAACTAGAGATCGCTTTTATACACTGCCTTTTAAGCCATTTTTTGGCTCTTTCTATAGTCGTTCTTTCTCCAGATCTTTAGCTCTCCGAGTCTCTGAATTGCTCCCAAAATTTGAGCCAAAACGCTCGAGTGGTTTGGGAGATAGCCCCGTTTTTGTCCCAGATGCACTGCTGGAAGTGTTGCTCGGCACTTCGGACGATTTAGGGACACTCTCTCGGTGTTTTTCATCCCAAACAGTAGCTCCAACTGTGCTTGATTTTGTCCTAAAATTTGATCCAGAACGCTCGGGTGGAGATTGGGAAACGCCGCTTGTCTTTGTTGGCGCGTCGGGCGCCGAGCACCGCGCTGCTGCTTTGGCCTCCGAATCAGCTTCTTCCTTCTCTTCCTTGGCACGCCTAAGCGCCCTAGCTTGGTCCCTTCGTACCTAGTCCTGTAAAACTAGTTGGGGCGACAATGGTAGAAGAGAAACTCTCCTCCCGTCATAGTTAAACGAATAGGTATTAAGCATGCCATCATATATAACTCTCCTATCGAATAACCATGGTCTACCTAACAAGATATGAGTGCATTCCATGTTTACCACATCACACATGATATCATCAACATAATTTCCTATGGAAACACGGACTAAACACTGATGAGTAACAAGATTAGGACCATCTGAATCATTAATGCCATTTAGACCATAACTAGTAGCCCTAGGTTGAGTTTTCAATTGCAAGTGATCAACTACCTTAGCATTAATAATGTTACAACAGATACCACTATCAATTATCATGCATAACACTTGATTCTTTATTGTACACCTAGTATGAAAAATATTTTTCCCTTGATCTAGCCTAGGTGTTTCTTGTAAAGTAAGAGTACGCATGGTTACCAAAGTTAGAGGCTGTTCGGTGCAATCTGGTTCAATGGCCTCCACGTCCTCTTCTTCTTGTCCATTGCTCTCCTCCTCCACTTGATTTGGAGATATATCTTCATCACTCACATATCCTCCATTGGTGGTGAGTAGCACTTGTTTCTGATTTGGATAATCCTTGGCATAATGACCTCTTCCTTGTCATTTATATCACACTAGATCTCGTGCTCTTGGCTGATTTGGAGGTGCATTGCTGGGACGCCTTTGGCCTTGAAAACCTGTGGGTTTAGGTGAGCTAGAAGCTCCCTTTTGCTGCAAAGAAGGGTTAGAAGAAAAGAATTGGAATTAGCACTAGAATTAGGAACATACCTTTTTGGAGCATTCCAAGCTTCCTTCTTCTTCCTTTGTTGCTGCTCATAGAGTAGTTGGGCTGAATATACTAAGGCATTGAGATCCTTGATTTGTTGAATCTCCAATGTATCTTTGATGCTTTGATTCAGTCCAGTCATGAATTGGGTCCTTAGAGACCTTTGGAAATGATGAATTCCCGCTTTGAAGCTCAAATCCTCTAGCTCATTGAAGTACTCAGTTGGAGACTTGGTGCCTTGTTTGCATGTAACAACTTTCAACCTCATGTGCTCAGTATGCTCTTCAGGCACATATTTCTTCCTCATTACAAACTTCAACTGGACCCAAGTTTCAATTGGTGCTAAGGCCTTTCTAATTCGATCCTCCTTCATTCTGAACCACCAATTTCTAGCAGTCCCAACAAAGTGGATAACAACAACAACAACTTTCTCCTATTCTTCATAGCCCATGTGATCTAGAATGAAATTTGTAGCTTGTTCCCACTCTAGATACTTCTCCGGATTGAGCTCTCCACTGAATGGCTCTATCTTGATCTTAATATCACGCTTACCAATTTGATTGATGTGTTGGTTAGCATGGTTGTTGTTGTTCGGCCTTTGTACTCCATAAGCTGGTGGGATATCTTCTACAACCTCAGCTTGGTTATAGAAATCATCAAGGGGAGGATGACATGGGCGCCTTTCTTCCCCGGGATAGCCATAAGTCACATCATCAAAAGGATTGTTGTATTGTTGATATTGTTGATGAGTGGATTGAGGATACCGGTTTGTTGGCTGATTATAGAATTGTTGATGAGTAACCGGTGGAGTTCTCGACCCGATGCCTCTTACTCTACCTCGGCCTGCTGTGGGAGAATAGTGAGCCGGGGGATCGTTATCTTTGTTGTAACTAGCAAGCACATCATGTTCTTCATCAACTACTTGTTGCTTGCCTTTGTCGCTACCCAAGGCCAAATTTGGGTCACTAGTAAGCTCTATTGCAGGGGCACTCTTATGACTTGCTTGAGATGACTCAATCAATGTTGCAAGTTGCTCCTCTAGACGTTGCAATTTTGGAGTCAATGCAGTCGTGGCCAACTCTATAGCTCGAGCCTGGCCATCTCGTATACTCTCACTAATGGAAAACCTAATGAAATCGATTGCCTCCTTAGTAAGATTCAATTCAGCCGGGTTAGGCTCAGATGGGATCACCATTGTTCCTGAAACAAGCAAGAAAGTAGAGAGAGTAGTGTGTTCTAAAGCAAATCACAACAAGCAATACCACACCTTGATCAAGCCAAAACTGCCTCAAAGCAATCCAATCAACTTAATTCAGTTTTTGGGTTGAATTGAGGGAGTAAATGGGTAGATATAATGGAGGTATGGTCTACTAATGATAAATAAAGGAAATATGCAGTTCAAGCAAATGGCAAGTATGCAATAAGACGAGCAATGCATATCCCTTTATGAGCTTCTAAACACATGCAATCTCTCAATTGACTCTATGCAAGTTAATAAAGCCAAATTTAAGCATGCAAGGACAGAAATAGGGCGGGCTTAGTGACTTTTATTTCGTCACTCTTTTTCTTCAAAGTGATTTCTACTTAGCTATTTTTTTAAGCAAGCAGTCACTAGGGTTGAAAGTGGCTTAAAACTAGCTGGGGTAGATCACTTTTCTTTTCTGATTTTTTTTGACTTTATGCACAATCTACTCTTGTGCTAGAATTGAGAAACAAGCAAAGCAATGCAACAATTGAATGCAAGGGCAAAAACAAAACTAATCTGATTTTTTTTAACTAAGTGACTTTAAACTACCAATGAAACCAACTAGAAACCAAATTAATAAAAGAAGAAGGGGTAAGTCGAATTGATGGGATGCAATGAAAAAAATTAGCAAATATTAATCAAGCAATATGAATCGCAATCAATCATGCAACATGAATGAAAAACTCATAAAACTGTAGGAAAACAATTGCTAATCTAAATTGCAACACAACTCAACCAATTCAGCAACAAACATGCACAAATCCCATAAAAAATCTCCTAATTAGGTGATTGCTTGGAGGGCAAGTAACTAAAAGGAGACTATGGTTTGGAGTGTCTCAGCTGGGATCTAGGGTTAGGGTTTGTGGTTCGGCTCTAGGGTTTGCAATGGCTAAGTTAGGGTTTCGGTATTAGGGTTACCGAATAGGGTTAGGGTTAGGGTTTCTCAAAAATTAGGGTTAGGGTTTCGAGAATTAAGGGGGGCGATCAGGGTTTAGGGTAGGCCGAATGAGGTGGGGTTGGTGGGGTTGGGTTCGGCTGGTGGTGGTGTGTGGTGCGGCAGGGATGAGCGACACCAGTTGCTGGTCGTTGGTGGTGGTTCGTGGTGGTGGGGTGGCGGAGTTGTGGTGGTTTGGCTTAGAAAATTCAATTATGGTCTCAAAAATTCAAACTTTTGGTAAAGGTGGGATTTTTGGGATCAAAAACTGAATTAAATTAACTAGAAAGCAAATTAAGGAAAGAAACAATTACTTGGCGAGACGTTGGATTATGATACCACTTGATACGTGATTGCCTCGAAATCCTCCTTAGAAATCTCGTAGTAATCCCACAAAGTCCCGATCTTGCCAGTAAAGACGATCCAACCTATAATTGCTTTCGAATTTAGTTTCCTTGTCACGCAAGTAATAACGAACTGATTGAACTATGAATTGAATGAATCTGAAATCGAGAGATAATCAAGTAGATAGTTCACTCGGATTGGCTCTAACGCTAAATCCAAATGATTAACTAAGTTTGATCTTTAATAATCAACTTAGAACAATCAAATTGATCAAATCAACAAGAGCAGATTGAAGGAACGAAAGAGAGAATGAGATCGGTTGATGATGATGAAGTTCGAAATTCTTCCAAGCATAAACACATGTGTTTTTGGGCCCAAAAGCAAGACTAAACCAAAGGGGGTTAATCTTACTTCAAGTTGATTTTTATTAATGAAATGCAAGAGTATTTATAGTAGAATACAAACCTATGACTTGGGGAGCAAGGAGGAGCATATGGCCGACCCTAGAGAGGGGGATTTTGATCTCCGTATCTTGCTTCCCAAGATATAATAAAATATCTAAAATAATATCTATCTAGATCTCCTTAATTAAATAAATCATGGCTGATTTATTTAATTAAAGAAATATCTCTAACAAACTAAAAATATCCAAAACAAACTAAAAATATCTCTAACAACCAGGAGAGAGAAGATCAACCAACTAACATAAGCCTATTGGCTGATTTCTGTTTATTATTAAAATAAACTCACACGCCTATAATTAAAATAATAAAGATATTTTCTCAATTTAGAATGGTCAAGTCAAAGAGTTAACTTTGATCCATATACCAATTTATCTCACCCGGTCACTTACTAAATTCAGCCCTAAAGTGAGAAAAATTAATACATGTTTCTAAATAAAGAAATAGTGAATTTTCGACCCTCTTGAATTAATCCTTGGAATCCGGGCTCAATTGATGTCGAATGCACGAGACCCACTTCGTCTTGCTAGGCTCTTCAAGAACCGTTGCCAATCGAACCAAGATCGATGTTGTGCCTTGAGCAATCTTCTTAGCTCGACTTCTCGTGATTGGTCCGTCAGAAGGCACTCGAATCAACTCATCGACGTCGGTAGGAGATATGGTTGGCTTCACTGCATCAGCGTGCTTCGAGTTACACTTGGAGGAGTATTTTTAAGACAAAAAAGCTTATTGAGGTGGGCTCCTACTAGTAGGTGGGAAATGGAAGTGGTATTAGTGCGTGGTTTGCCGGCTGGATTCCACGACATTCAAGGGTTTGGGCAATTTCCATGGAGCAGCACAAGATATATGTGTGATTGATCTTATAGACTAGGAGAGTTGTAGTTGGAGAGAAGAGGTTGTTAGGAGTTGCTTTTTGCCTTGTGATGGAGGTCAAATTCTTGATATTCATCTCGTGGATAGTGGAATCCAAGACCAATTAGTTTGATATTATACGAGGGATGGCAACTTCTCGTTCAAGACAACATAGCACATTTGTTTGGTAGCAAATAAGATGAAAACTGATAAGGGAGAACAAGTTGACGAGGAAAGGGAGAAACAATTGTGGAAATGGCTTTGGAAACAAGATGTTTGTCCTTGGGTGAAGTTATTTTTGTGGAGGGCTTGTAGGTAGATTCTTCCATGCAAAAAATAACTTAATGCAACGACGCATGGTGGGGGAGCCTTTTTATAGACGACGTGGGGCTGTCAAAACTAACTTGCATTGTCTATGGGAATGCAGGATGTCGAGGTTAGTATGGTAACATTTCTTGGAGGTGGACATACAAGGAGTATTGACTTCTTCTTTCCTAGACTGGACTGAAAGCATTAGTATGGGTTAGGAAGTGAGAAACCAAAACTTGTGGGCTTGTTTGACATATAATCTATGGAGGGTGAGAAATGTGTACGTATTTGAGGGGTTGGATTCGGACCCGACTAAGATCATTGATGACAGTGTCAGGGGTCTCGGAGAGTTTTCTCTAATGTACCACGCCAATCCGAGGCGTGAAATCGTGGTTGAGCAAACATTCCCTTGGACGAAACCGAAAGAAGGGTGGGTAAAAGTCAATTATGATGCATTAGTAAAAGGGTGTGTGTTTGGCATTGGGCTTATTGGCCATGATTCCAGGGGCAACCTGGTATTTGCTGGAGCTAGAAGGATTCAAGAAGGCATTGATGAAGAGACAACGGAGGCTTAGGCATTTCGTTGGGGAGTGCAAATGGTGAAATTCTTGAATCTCTCTCGTGTTGTGCTAGAATCGGATTGCCAACATGTGATCATGAAGTTGAAGCAAGGAGAGCTCCCCATTCTAATTTGGGCTTGCTTATTGCTATTATTTTAGACTTAAGTAATGACTTTTCTTGCTTTCATTGGGAGTTTGTTCAACGGAGTGCCTACCAAACGACAAATTGGAATAGTCGATGGCTTCCGTCTTCTCCTTTCTTGTTGTCTTGCAACTTTTAATTTCGGATGGAGTTTTATGACGTGTTGTCGAATGATTCAAAGCTTTGTTAATGGATTGCAATTTGTTTTGGTCCAAAAAAATTTTTTTATTAAGCTTACATGAGTACTATGATGCATCCATCATAAACAAATTATTATGTAAATGCTATATTTTATGTTGAAGAGATTTTTTTTAATTTGAAATTAATTAAAGAAAGGATTGATGATTATGATTTGAGTTTGACAAGTAACAAATGGAAAATAAAATTTTTAAAAATTGTAATATGCAAAGATGGGGAGGGCATAAGCCTAATATGAAATAAAAAAATCGTAACGAATATGCATAATTAGGTAGAAATAATAACAAAACATCATATATGCTTAATTTGTAAATTGGTTCTTGGATAAAAAAATATTTAATTTTCCTTCTCCTCCAACTCTCTCTTTCATGCTATTTTTCTTCACATATTGTAATTAAATCTTCATAGCTTTGGCATTTTAAGATAATTTGCAGGTTGTTTTCGATATTATACAAGATCCAATGAGCATAGGTACGTATTGGTTGAATCTAAAATTTTGGGGTGTAGTTTGTTTTTAATGTTTATATAACTCATTTGCATGGTAGTTTGAGGTGAACGAGCTCCCTCAAAAATCTTGGTCTAAACTTGTGGGCTCATTCATAAAGTTCATTTGGAACACATGAACTTCTTAATAAAGCTTGGTCGAAGCTTGCAAGTTTTTTTACAAGTTGGCAATTGAATGTTCGATAAAAAAAAATTTGGAGTAGCTTGAAAAAGATGATGTAGTTGATTTTTTATGATCTTTTCTATGTGACCCCAAGCTTAATGGAGCTTGGAGAGTTTAACATAATCCCCCCCATTTTACCGCTATATACTTGTTATTGCCACATAACTTCCTCTCTTCCTTACCCATATTCTACCACGTACCTCCCATTTCCGACGACTTTTTCATTTTCATCCTCCACTAAATTTCTTCCACCATGAAAACTATTTTTCCTTGGGTTTTAAATGCGACAAGAATTTGGAAAGTGGATTTGGATAGTATTCATGAGATTGAAGGATCTTCATTCAATCAAGACCTCATCTCTTTTCTCATTTGTCGTTGTTGTCTATCTCGACCGTCACCGCTCTTAGGCAGCCTCCACCAAGTTCGGAGGCACCTCCAATGGAACTCAATTTCCTACACTTCTCTCAAATGACCGCTCAGTTTCTCAACTCTAGATCGGTCAATGAGCTTGAGGAATAATGAGATTGGAGAATTGGCGGTGGATTTGAGTGACAACTAACCGTCTATTAGAAATCAAAGTCTTTTCTACCAAGAAGCATTGTGGGGGAAGTTAAGGTTGCAATAGCTTAGTGGTGGCATCGATGTTGGAGGAACATCGACAACTGGTGGTTGAAGTTTAAGGTTAGAAAGTGGAGGAGATCTAGATAGGGGCAAGATGAAGAAGACGAGTAAATAAAAAGATAAAAGTAATATCAGTAAGAGAAGAAGAATAAAAAGAAAAAGGTAAAAAAATAATTATACCCCTTCTGGTAATGTTACTTGTTATTTAGCTTGTAATACCGAACAACTAGCTAATTTTTTTTGTCATAAATCCAGATCCAACTCTAGTTACTCTTTCAACTTCAACTCTAACTCCAGTTACACATTTAACTTTAGCTTCAACTCGTTTTGTTGAATGGAGCCTAAATCTCAGTTGGATCTTGCGGATACCTATACAAAGCTATGTTGGAACTTGCAAGTTCCCTAATAAAGCTTGGAGACACCAACCGGGTGACGTCATTGGTTCAACATATGACAGTGACACTATATCTAACAACTTTGTGCAAGCATATTTCAATAACTCAGCCAATGTCTATGATCGATTAAATAATTATTAAGGTACGCCAGTTGAAATTGAGCTTTGTAGCATACTTCTACTAAGCTTTATGAATGGGTCTACAAGTTTAGACCGAAAATTTTGAAGGGATCTACTCGCTCAAACTACCATGTGAACAAGTGAAATAAAACCTAAATAAATTTGCTCCAAAATCCATGCTCTTAGATCTTGCATAATATTGAAAACAACCCGCTAATTATGTTCAAACACCAACCGGGTGACGTCATTGCTTCGACATACGACAATGAGACTATATCTAACATCTTAGTGCGAGCATATTTCAATAATTCAGCCAATGTTTATGAGCAATTAAACAATTATTGAGGTACGTCGGTTGAAATTGAGCTTTGTAGAATATTTCGACTAAGCTTTATGAATGGGCCTACAAGTTTAAACTGAAATTTCTGAAGGAATCTACATGTTGGTAACTTGATTTCTTCTTGGAAAAATGACTCTAAATAATCCCAAGTATCAACTTTGAACCAAAAATAATACCAACTTTAAAAATCACCAACAACGATACAAACTATCGTAATATTAACCTAAAATGATATGAAATCGTTTTCCGGTGGAATTGATGACATGGTGATCTAAAATCCTACGTGGCAAGTTAAAATTTGACACTATATTTTTTTTTGATGAAAAATTCCTTTGTGGCTTGTTATTATATATCCATGTCATTAAAATTAGAAAAAAAAAATCAAACAAAAAAAAACTACAAACGAAATTAGAGAGGAACACTAAACTAATCTCTAATTAAAATCAATAAAAAATAAACTCTAATAAAAAAAGAACTATTTGCCCATCTTCTTCTTCCTTCCGCCTTTCTTCTCAGACGAATATTTTGGTCGCCTCCTCTGTCCATTCTGCTCCCACTGCTGTCTCACTATCTGAACTTAACTCTCCGGCTCCGTTCCACCATCTGGGTTGTCGGAGATGGCCACCGCTTGCCATCTCCGACAACCCATCCTGATTTGGCCGCCACCCCACCATCTCTGGCTTCCCCTTCTCCGCCCATCCCGTTACATTTTTATCAATCAAATCCCAAGAAAAGCCCTAAATTAATTTGGATTATTAAGAAAAACCCTAAATCAATTTAGGAATGCCTATATTGAAAAAATAACCCAAATAAGAAAAGCCCTAAATTAATTTGGAAAACCTACATTTGAAAACAATGATCAACCCTTGTGCACATTGTTTTCATATTTACAACGGAATTGTTTTCAAATTTACGAATTACATGGTTCTGTATTAGTGTTTATGAATTTGAATTATCAACACACACAAAAAAAAAATCGATCATTTTATTGCTTGGATTTGGGGGAAGTTGGATCGTTTTCCTGCTACAAATCTCCGATGTTGTATCATTGGCTGCTCAACTGGAGCAAGTTCAGGTTGATAAGAAGAATGGGCCGTCTAGATCTTCGTTCTTATCTTGTGTTAATTTCTTTCTTCATTACGTTTAGTTTTTTTTATTTTGATTTGGGTTAGATTAAATCTTTATATTTTAGATTAAATGTTAGATTTGGGTTAGATTAAAACAGATGGGACATGTTATATAATGACATGCCACATAGGATTTCAATGTAAAATAAAGCGTAAAACTTTAACTTGCCACGTAGGATTTTAGATTGCCGTGTCATCGATCCCGCCAGAAAACTGACCAAAAATTAATTTCATATCGTTTTGGGTTAATATCGCGATAGTTTGTATCATTGTTGGTGATTTTTAAAATTGGTATTATTTTTTATTCAAAATTAATACTTGGGATTATTTATAGTCATTTTTCATTTCTTCTTAGGTAAACCATGTAATATACTTGTTGAAACAAGGCTTCTTGATAGGCTCTCAATCCCTTCCTTTCGTCAATATTCATCTTCAAAAAATCAATACCTAATTTTATTGTATATTTGTATTTACATTGGGCATTGCTCAATTGACAAAAAATCAACATAATAATTTCAATTACCTGTATAATTGGTGCCATTGTTTAGCGCCATGCTTTTTTTTTATATTATGCCTTACTTGATGGAAATGATCCCTTTCTCATGAGCATCAATGTCGTTGGATGTGATAGAATATTTTATTCAATATCTTGTAAATATCTTTATAGATCCTAACTTATGGCCCAAGGTATGTACTTTATATATACATATCAATGGTAATTGGCAACCCTACTGAAAATTCACATAATCTATCTCTTACATGGTATCATGAGAAAATCCTAGCCCACCCTAGTCCCCCTTCGTGCTGTCGGGCCCACCTCTATGTGCCACCTCCAACTGTGCTACCGACCGCCACCCCGACATCTCTAGACCCCCTTAAAAGCACTTCTCCTCTTTGATTGCATCTATGGCCGATGATGAGACTCAAAATCCTACACAATATACTTCTTGAGCTCAATTGTCCAATTTCAAAAGCATCTTTGGTCTACATAGATAATATTCAACCACATCTATGGCCGATGATGAGACTCAAAAGCCTACACAATTGTCTTTAGTAACCCTAGGTAATGATTTTAGGTTTTCATTATTTCAAAAGTGAATCAACATCATCACCCTAGTATAGTATTGTATAACCAGAATTTAGAGGTCAAGATGGGGAAACCCATACCTTGAACATTCAGGAGCATACGCCCGATAGCCCAATGAACATTGAAATTTAAATATGTGACAATAATAACCGAATTTAGTTAAAATGCACCAAAATTGATATATAAGCTATATTCATCTCAATGACATTGCTTTATATGTCCCTAAAAAATTATGTGAACGAGAGTTGGAGGAGAAGGAGATTTTTTTTATCAGGAAAGAGGGAAAGCCCTTGCGATTTTATTAAGAATTAAGATTGCCTACTAGAGGCTACATAATCAGTCAAAATAAGATTAGAAATAAAGCTAGGACAAGAATGCAAAAGAACTAAATTCAAATCAATAGAGAAAGCATGGTTGGCTAAAAGATCAACCACATAATTCGTCGAATGTCGGACATGGGTGACTTGGACATCCCAGATTGTGTCTCTTATCTGACGTTGTCACCCTTTGATAAGCCATAAGTCAGAATGGGTCCTCATCCCTTGGTTCAAGATCAAACTAACTACCTCAAATGAATCAGCTTCGACAATCAGTTGAATAACACCTCTTTCTGCTGCATATTTCAGCCCAGCATAAATTGCATTCAGCTCTGCTGTTAAACTAGAGCAATTCCCAATTTTTGTCAAGAAACCTCCCAAAAAATTACCATGATCATCCCTGATGAGTCCTCCCGCACCCGCAAGACTCAGGTTGCCTTTTGAACAAACATCTACATTCAATTTCCACCAAAGTGGCGGAGGGGAAGACCAACTAGTTGCAGCTGGGCATGCATGGCTCTTTTTAGCTGGATTCACGGATTGTAATTTTTCCTTTGACGACCTGTAAGCGTCATTGTTCGCAACAACCATGGACGACAACCGGAGGTGATCACCAATGCCATGGAACACAATTTTATTTCTACATTTCCAGCTATACCAAATCATATTAACCGATGCGTGCAGAACCAACCAAGTTGATGAGTCGTGGCAAAAAAATCAACCGACGGCACATTTCCGAACAGAACCAACCAAGTTGCACAAACAGGCCCACAGTCCCTCAGCTCAGTCTCCTCCTGACCACACCTTGGACTATCCGGAGAATTCTCCATGTGACGACGAAAATGATTAGCGTTACACAAGACACTATTATTGACCAAAAGGTAAAGGAAGTTACGAACTCTTTGCTGTTGATTTTAGGATATAAATAAGAATAGCATTTTGCAAACTCAAGTTGAAATAAATGTCGGCCCTTGTATGACAAGGCGGTTTGAGTAGACCTCGAAAGGTAATCTCGTGAGTAGACCCCGAAGGGTAGTCTCGTCTGGGTGTAGACCATAAAGGTAATCACCATCGACCCATTTAAATAGTTCATAAAGTTATCTTAGATAAAGGCTACGAGTCACTCAAATAAACGAGTTTTCCTTCAACGAATATTGCCCCTATTCCATGCCAAGGGATTCCGCAATATTGCTGCGAGATAAAACGTACCAAAACGACAATAGAAGCATTGGTAAGACGATTCTATCAAGAACCAAACGTACCTTGTTCGAGTCAAACAATTCCTCCTCTTCCTTAACTTGGACGAAACCATCCAACCATGGATCTTGAGGTTCTTCCTTCACTTGCACACGTGAAAGATGCTCCGTGATATCACATGAAAGTGTTTGATTTTCTTGTGAAAACACTCGCTCACACAAACCCTAGTCTTCACCGACTACTAGTGTGTAATGCACCGATTTTGTGTCTTGCTCTATATCTCTCCATGGACAATCAAACACCCCTTAAATAAGCATCAAAGGGCTATCCAAAAATCGGTTAAGAGAAGTTACCAAGTAGTTGGGGATTTGGGAGAATTTAGGAGGGAATCTAGATGAGCTAGCATCCAACTAGTTGAGCTAGCTTGAGCTGAGTTTTAGCTCGTTGAGCTAAATTGCAAGCTATTTGAGCTAACCTTTAGCTAGTTTGAGCTTCCTTGAGCTAAACCCTAGCTACATGAACTTCCTACCAAGCTAGTTCTTTGAGTCAAGAGCTTAGTTAAGCTTCTAGAGCTAACTTAAACTAGTTTGAAGCTTTCAAACTCCTTTCTAGTATTCATAACTATGTGCCAAGCTATTCTCATGCTTTGGTCTTTGTATAATATATTCACCAAGCTTAGAGAAGCTTCCAAACATTCATTTAAACTTGCACAAATCTATAAGACTCTTTTTACTATGCTCAAAACCAAACCTTAGCTCAATGCATGTACTCGACGCTTTGTGCCTAAACCCTAGGCGCGCCGAAAGCACTATGCCCTTGCTCAAACAGCCATACACACTCGATCATTCCATCGCCAAGGCGTAGGCACGCCCCAGCAGCTCGCACACTCGTGTCACCACCATTGCATCGTGCACGCGTACACACCACGCACCGGCGAACCTTATCATACGCCGTTTGCTTATGCCGTTTGCCATGCATCAGTGAGCCTAATCCGAGCGTCCGCTTGTGCCATGCTTTCGCTAACAAGGCATGTGATGTGAACCCCGCTAAGGTTTCACGTGAGGATCTTGAACTTGAACTCGTAATTGGTCTTCTCACGATCAAATGGATTAAGAAAGGGGCTTCGTTTGACGGAAGCCAGGAGAATATGGGATGAGAAGTGAAATTGGTTGACGCCTTAGAGAAATCGTTCTGAAGCAATCTTGACAGAGTAACCGTATTATTCAATCAAGCGTAAGAAACAAAGGAGGGGGCGTGCCTCTTAAATAGAGGTGGAGGTACGAAACCCTAGTCTTAAACCTAGCGGTGTGGGGAGTGGAGGGAGGCGCAAGCATGCGGCCCAAACACTGGCCCAAGCCCAAAACTCAAGACAGAAATAGAAATTACATAAATAGAAATGTTTCGGAATGGAAATGATGCTAAAAATAGTAAGAAACATAAATGGTCACGGTGGCCTAGTCGCGAGTGTCGCGACAAGGTCGTGACAAGGTATCAACGTGCCAAAGGCATGTCGCGACACGGTATCGAGGCGCGGCAGGGCTTCAGTGGCGACGGGGCTGGTGCGCACCCGAACCTCAACTTCCGAGGCCGAGGCACACCAGAACCTCAAGGTTCCACGCCGGGTTGGCCCGGCGTGGCATGGTACTCGGCACCAGCGGCTGGCACGGCACCGAGGTTGAGGTTCTCGGTTCCGCGGTGCATGGCGTCGGACTAGAGTCGCGGCGCGTCCCCGATGAAGGCGACGCACTAGAAGAGTGGCGCATCGGTGGCTGTGTCGTGGCTTGTGTGGGCGCGCGCGACAAGGGACGTCGTGGCTCGAGCTATGGCATGGGTCCTGGCTCGAGTAATGGGTTCGTCGGAGTGCACGGGGAAGTCTTCCTCTTCTTGGCTGGCAGTCATCGTGGGGCTCACATCAACGCGCCCTATACCATGCGCCATTGCATACGAGGTTCCGTGCCTCAGTGTCGGTGTGCATGTTTTGGATTCTTTTCTTTTCAATGACCACTTTACTTCTCTTATCATATCATGACAAGTCACACGGTCAATCTTATCAATCAACATTTCTTTGTGACTTTATTTCCTCAACATGCTTACAATAGGATTGATGACTTTTCACAAATCACTAACATTCCTCCCCCATTTGAGCAATGTCATCAAGACTAAATTTTTTTCCAAACTCTATATCATAGAAGTAAATATCCCAAGGATTTGAATTTACAACTTGTAGTTATCGACATTTACGTCCCATATCCATATGGCATATGCTTTTAGGCGCGTAATCCTAAAACTCCCTTGGAAGAAGACTTATACTTCCACATATGCTTAGTTGAAACTTCTAACGTGCTCCTACCAAGGCACTTTCCAAAGTCTCATTCATGAAAAAGTTTCAAAACTACCCCTTTTTATGTAGGCTAGAGCATCTCCTTTGATGGGTATTTTTATGCTCTCCAATCATATGTCCTTGGCCTACCACATTGAATGCAACCCTTACTTTTGATAAGGGGGAATTGGGATCCAAGTCATAGATTGATCACTAGGATTTTAACCCCATCCCTCAAATTGAATTTAACACAAATCCTTATGCTAATCTTCTCGGTAGAGAAATCAACAACTTTATTGTGTTTATCAAAACTCAACTGAGTTGACTCTAAGTGTGAATTATTTCTCAAAATAATATCCCTTCACACCTAAATGTCAAATTTTGACCCAAAGTCGAATTACATCCAAGATTGCCTCTTGAGACTTCTCAAGAATGTGCACCCATCACCCAAATAGAAATTCATGACCAATCGTCGATTAAAGGTCTTCCATAATTAGGTGATCCAACTTGCATTTTAACCTTTACAACGTAGGAAAGCATTTCCACATATCCAATACGTTAAGCATTTTAAACATCATACCTTTGACAATGGTCATGTCAAGGTATCAACACCCTATCACTTGAACGTCTTCAAATCTTGACACACATACTGTAGAACCGTGCATCCCTTGATCCATAGGTGTCTCAATCATGTGTATAATCAAGGAATTTCCATTCCATTTCCAATGTATTGCAAACCTAGACGAAGATTTAGAAAATCTAATTCACCTTCATCTCATCACATTGGCACCTTCATGATTTCATTAATGAAGAACTTCACATTGGTCGTTGCCAATTGATATCCGCGGCCCTTTACTTAAGATATCAACGCCATGAATAATGACTTTCCAAAGGTGTGGGGAGAGGGCACAAGAGGCAAACACGTCCACGTCGGCTCTGCCATTATAGTACTTACCGCATAACACACGACTCCATAAGGACTGAGGTTCTTGCAGTATTCTCCATCCAAGTTTAGCAAGCATGACCAAATTGGAATGTCGCATAGAGCGAATGCCAAGGTCGCCTTCCCTTTTCGGACGAGAAATCTTATCTCGGGCAAGTAGGTGAATCTTCTTTTGAGCATCCGTGGAATCCCAAACAAAGTCACTAACCAAACTATCAACTGAATCACATATACTCCGGGGAATAAAAGTCGATTGCATGGTGTACATAGGAAGACTAGTTAGCACAAAGTTAACCAAGGTTGTTCAACCGGCTATCAAAAGGATCTTCGTGTACCATCCCTGAATTCTAGCACCAACTTTTTCAAGAATAAATTGATATTTTTCATTGGTGAGACGCCCACAGACAGTTAGAAGTCCAAGATACTTGCCAAGGTCCGTTGCAATCGGCATCTCCATGAAGGTGCTTACCTCCACTTGCACCGGATTTCTGACTTTCCTAGAGAAAAACATTGAAATGCCATAATTGACCTTCTCACCAGAAATAGCACAGAAACGGTCAAGACAACCCTTGATAACTTCCGCTTGATCTTTGGACGCTTCGGCAAATAAAACTAGGTCATCGGCGAAGAAAAAATGCGAAAGCGGGACTCTCCCAATCACAACCGGCTTCCACCGCCTTGCTTGCACAACATCCTGAATAATATGGGATAATTTTTCCAAGCAAAACACAAAAACATACGACGATAATGAGTCGCCTTGTCGAACACCCCCGAGCTGGTTTAAAGGAACCCACCGACATGCCATTCCACTACAATTCCACCTTCCCCTCCATTTGGGTTTAGGGTTTAGGGTTTAGACGGACTCCAAAAAACACTAACGCATCCTATCATAAGCCTTTGCAAGGTCAATTTTGAAAAGCACCCACCTCGTAGTCCCCCTGTAAGCTGACATGGTGTGAATTACTTCATGAAGAATGACAACATTATCCACCATCTGACGTCCCGGGATTAAACTTGCTTGGGCCGGGTGGATAAGAGTAGACAAGACAGGCTTGAGGCGCTGGGCAATGGCTTTGGTGACCAATTTATAGAACATATTCAATAAGGAGATGGGTCGATAATGCATCGGGGAAGTTGGTCCATCTACCTTAGCGATCAGGGTCATAATTGCATTACCAAAGTCATTCGGAAGCTCTTCTGAGTTCAACACACGAAGGGCAAGGTTTGTCATTTTCTCACCCACTATGTGCCAATTATTTTGATAGAACAAAGCGGGAAAACCATCCGAACCCAAGGGCTTGTAAGGATCCATTGATTTAAGCGCCATGGAGATGTCATTGGGAGTGAACTCAAGGCAGAGGCTAAGCTGATCGTGCTCCTCCAAAGAAGGAAAACCAGACTGAATTATCGGCCAGGTGTTGGGCCCTAAAATATCGGGCTAATTTATTAGGTAGGACCACGAAGATATGAAGAAGATCGGAATGAATTAAAGATACTATCCAGCATTAATAAGGCATTAAATTGCATGGAGGAAATCAAGGAGCTTATAAAGGAGTTGTTGGAACGCATTAACTACATGGCGAAAATCACGGACACCTTAAATGTCTAACGCGTTGACAAATCAGCAGAAGCATTAACTGGTCAAAATTAGCCGTTGGAAAGCATTAATAACAAGGCGATATTCTCGGGATTGACTCATAAATGACCAGAATGTAAGCCTATAAAAGGGGAGTAAGAACATCAACAAAAGGATATTCTCTCGGACTCAATCTCACACGCTCTCTCTACAACAAAACAATCTCCATACAATTGTATTTTTATTCTTCGATTATTCATCCACGATCTCAAAAGCTATTTTGCTCTTCATCTTCTCTCTGGCGTACTCATCAATTGTTCTTCTACATCTGAACGGAATCATAGTGAAGTTTACCCTCGTTATTCTATATTTTTGCCTATTTATTTTGATATCTATTATTTTACAAATTAACGTGTCTACTGCTTATCATTGGTATCTTGAATCATAAGGAGTAACTCGCAGCAGTGTAATTGCAATCTTATTTCACTATTCTAGACTCATATCGCTTCCTCTACTTGTTTACTAGTTCATTTGCTATTTCTCTTTGTAAATCCCTTATTTTTTGCGAATTAACGTGTTTAAACTGATTTTTTACTAGAGTTCCCTCATTATAGCAGATAACGCGTTTACGTGATAAATCTGCCCAAAACAATTGGCGCCTACCATGGGGCCTTTAGCCAAAAATCACATCAAACACGTTACCACCACCCCGCTACCAAAATGGCCAACGACCAAACTTCCAACACTAGTCCCTTTGGCGGACATGGAAACCAAGAAGCTAACCTCGTCACTCTCAATCAATCACAAATCATACCTCCTATTATTCCCACCGATACTCAAAACGACACATCCACCGACCAAACTTTCAAGCCAAATGACCCTAACGCGTTACCAGAACTGGGGGTCGCATCCGACTCGGTTGTCATAGCCGAACTCAGAGACTCTATGTTTGCCTTGCAAAAGGATCTAGAAAAGCAAAGGGAGACACACAACCGATTTATAGAAGTTTGTGAAAGACAAATTGAATCTCTAACTCGTGAAAGAAATTTGCTTCAATCTCAGGTTCAATCACAGGAACAATCAGGTCCAAGTCGACCAAGGGTTTCAGGAGCAATGGATCATGGAGTTGCGCGACCGTCGGATCTTGATGAACCTAATCACGTCACACCGATTAACGAAAGGCAGGTAACGCGTTATCAGGTAAGTGGAAACACGCTTCACGCTATCCAAGAGGATGGTGAAGTCGTAGCTCTAAAAGAGTGGCTTAAAACCCTTGAGTCGGTTCAGTCACGTCGCAAGGGCACCTCAACCAATAGTCATGGAAAGGCGAGATGGTTATACCCACTCCCCCTTCATTCCGGCTATTGCGAGAGTTGATATTTCGAGAAAGTATCACGTTCTCGATGTACCAAAGTACGAAGGAATGACAGATCCAGACCAAGATGTTACGACTTTCAAACAAGCGATGAACATTAGCATTGTCCCATTCAAAATGAAGGAAGTGGTAATGTGTCGTTGGTTCGGTAACACGTCATCTAGTCCAGCATTAAATTGGCATTCACACTTACCACTTGGAAGTATTTCATCATTTGCTGAATTGGTTGACAAGTTTAGACTCAGGTTTGCAAGTAGTCGACGCACCAAGAAACGTTCAAGCGACTTATATCGTTTGGTGTAAAAATCTGGAGAATCTTTGAACACATTTCTAAATAGGTACAATGAGGAATCGTCGCCATTGAAGAATGCGATGCCGCAACTTCGGTAGAAGCATTTCGAAGAGGGATATCCACAGGTAACCCCGAACTTTATGATGAATTAACTAAGTATCCTTGCTCCAACTTTGATGAAGTATAGGCAAAGGCGTCAGTACACATTCGACTAGAAGAGGATGACCTCTTTGTCGTCGACATGAGGGAAGTACTACGATCTGATCGGAGGCATGGGAAGCGCGAGTTAAGGTACTGTCCATACCCTTGAGAAAGAACATGTCGTTCGAATAAATAGAAGAGTTCGGGAACACGTTACAAAGGTGGTTTTCATCATTGCACCCATGAGGGAATAAAATGCAAACAAGTTATCAATTTACTACGTAAGAAATTTTTTACTTCATGTTGGAACTAGGTATTCTTCCATCAAAAACTCGGTATGTATACTAGTTATGAATTCTATCATGTTACATCTTTACTTTAAAAGTCAATTCACAAAGTGTGCGCTAACTTTTCTACGAAGAGTACAATGTCAATACCAGATTTATCAGGACACCTTAGAAAACAATTTTATGGTTGACTTCATTCATACCCAAACTGATAACACCTTACAAGAAACAATGCAAGTAGACAACAAGTTACAAATAGGAAAATCGTTACTACATACAAATGGCGCATCAAATCAAGGAGGCATAGGAATAGGGGTAGCATTGAGCTCACCACTGGGGGTAGCCCAAGTCGTGCGACGTACTTTCAAACGAAACAACGAAAGCGGAACGCGAGTCACTTATCTTCAGCAAATTCAAGATGTAACACACAAACATTCATCATCATGAACGCGTTAAGAGCTAGCAACATAAAACTTTAGGTTAAAGGTACTTTACCATTCATTTTTACATATGTCAATACATTCTTTACGTACTACACATCGGCCTTTATAGCCGACACGTACAACATTGGCCTTAGTCGCCAGCACATGAAACATCGACCTTAGTCACCATTACATGAAACATCGGCCTTAGTCGCCAGCACACGAAACATCAGCCTTAGTCGCCAGTATACATCTAACAAAAACTAGCAAGGGACTCCTTGTGACGTTATAGGCCAAAACATGGGCCCTTGCCTTATGATCAGGCAAACGATGTGCACACATGACCGGCCAAAGATGCTAAGGTGGAGTACATTTAAGGCGCTCTAGAGCAAGGGGAGCCCTTAAGCGTAAATGATATGTAACAATGTACGTGCATATTACATTTGTCATTTTTGTCATCACACTACATATACAAAAAACTCCCTTTGTACATTCTTACACACGCGCGCTACGACAATTACAACGTCGACCTCTGTCGCCAATACTTACAACATCGGCCTCTGTAGCTAAACACTTACAACATCGGCCTATGTAGCCAACACTAAACCCCGGGTACACGTTATGACAAACGCGTCATCTTGATTAGCAGCTTGTCTTGCGAAAGCCTTCGTTCAAATGAAGCATACACAACACAACATCTTGATTAACATCAAGTTTCACAAACCGACAAAGACAACATGATGAGATCATTAGTTTGACGACTTCAGGCAATGCATGGTTCCCAAAGCAAGTTCAAACCCGCACCAAAATATACGAGAGAAAATTTTGAGCGCATTTGGGGGGTATTGTTGGGACCTAAAATATCGGGCTAATTTATTATGAGGGACCACGAAGATATGAAGAAGATCGAAATGAATTAAAGACACTATCCAGCATTAATAAGGCATTAAATTGCATGGAGGAAATCACGGAGCGTATATAGGAGCTGTTGGAACGCATTAACTACATGGCGAAAATTACGGACGCCTTAAATGCCTAACGCGTTGACAATTCAGAAGAAGCAGTAAAGGGTCAAAACTAGTCATTGGAAAGCATTAATAACAAGGCGAGATTCTCGGGATTGACTCATAAATGACCAGAATGTAAGCCTATAAAAGGGGAGGAAGAACATCAACAAAAGGATATTCTCTCGGACTCAATCTCACACGCTCTCTCTACAACAAAACAATCTCCATACAATTGTATTTTTATTTTTCGATTATTCATCCACGATCTCAAAAGCTATTTTGCTCTTCATCTTCTCTTTGGCGTACTCATCAATTGTTCTTCTACATCTGAACGGAATCATAGTGAAGTTTACCCTCGTTATTCTATATTTTTGCCTATTTATTTCGATATCTATTATTTTACCAATTAACGTGTCTACTGCTTATCATTGGTATCTTGAATCATAAGGAGTAACTCGCAACAGTGTAATTGTAATCTTATTTCACTATTCTAGACTCATATCTTTTCCTCTACTTGTTTACTAGTGCATTTGCTATTTCTCTTTGTAAATCCCTTATTATTTGCGAATTAACGTATTTAAACTGATTTTTGACTAGAGTTCCCTCATTATAGCAGATAACGTGTTTACGTGTTAAATCTGCCCAAAACACCAGGCAGCCGTGGGCACTTCCGATTCTGCAACAAATAATTGGGCAAAGAAATCCAGGACCAACTTCTTCAAACCATGATCACTCGTGACCCAAGTACCCTCATCATTCTGTAACATGGTGACTCGGGAAGATTGACGTCTGACTAAGATTGAGAGATGGTAAAACCACGTATTCCAATCCCCCTAGATTATGAAATTGGCACGCGACTTCTGAAACCAAAGCAATTGCTCTTGATTTAGAACGTTTTCAAGCTCACTACAAAGATGCCTCTCCAACTCAATCAACCGCTGTGTTGGTCTAGTAACCAAAGCAATTGCTCTTGATTAACAACATTGTTGTATTTTTTTTTAACTTAGGGGGCAGTTTGCAAATGAGAGATTTGGTATTTGGTTGTTATTTCTACCGGTTCGTAATATGCCCCTTTAGAAAAATTGAAAATAGTAGAGACTGTTTGAGATCATGGAAAAGGATAGAATAAAGCAATTTAGAAGACAAAAGCAAATAAATAAAAATTTTCCATAAAGATGGGATGGAGATTAAAAATATAAAAAAGTAGTTACGTTAAGGGAAGAAATGAGAATATGTGAAGCAAAAATACCGAAGCAATCGGCTCCGTACGTGTTGCTAACACCATGCCAAAGTCGAGCATTCTTATCCATCATAGAATTTGGAGGAATAAAAATAAAAGATACTCCGTACAAAATAAGAAACACCATCATATATGCTCATAGTGTCGTAGGCTTTATTTCTTCTCGTTTCCCTTTCCTAAATTTGAATTTAAAATTCAACTAGCCATAGGTGACTCTCCCATAAAAGATACACGTTTTCATTTTTCATCAATAGCTAGAATTTGTGTTTTTTTTTCCAGAATATATAATTAGTATCCCATCGTGTCATACACGACTACGACTCGTCAATTTTTAAATATATTATAAATACGATATAATAAAATAAATATACAAAAATAAATAAGAAGTCAAAAATAATGTAGATTCTTTAAAAAATTAATCCAATTCAATTCTTTAAAAAAAAATCAATAAGAAGTTAAAAAGATAATTAATAAGAAAAGATTAAAAAATATAGAATTTTTTAAAGAAAAATTATTTTTATTCACATAAAATTCCAAAAAGGAAACTAAAGAAAAGATAATATTTTTTTTATAAGAATTTAATTTAGGAAAAAAGTAATTATATAGATATTTACAAATTTTAACTTTTTATCACAATTTTAGTTAAGATAATATTTTAAAAATAGATAAAAAGATAAAATAATTTTTGTTATTTTTAATTAAAATTCGAATTAATATTTTCCACATAAATAAATAAAAAGGAATTTAGTTGGAAAAAATATAAATAATTTTTTAAAAAAGGTGGGTCAAAATTAACGTGGTGGGTAGAAAAGTTACAACTTTAATATATAGTTATAGATAGATTTTATTTCAAAGATATATATATTTCATATCAGGTACATTTTTTTTGGAAACTTTTTTATTTATCTTTTACCAATATAATAAATATAATGTCCCTTTCTTTATCTATTTATGTCTTTTGGGGGATAATTTTTTTGCATAATTATTTTTTAATAATGTTATATTTCAATTAACTATAAAAAACTATTATTTTAATAAAGGGGTGATGTAGCGCAATATGGTGACAAAAATTACTTCGGCTTTACTTATTAGTAACTAGTATGTATTCCCGTACCTTGTACGAGTTTTTCTTAAATAAAATACTCAATTAAGATATCTTCTTAGTTAAAAAACGATTCCATCTAAAAATAAAATAAATATTCTACAATTTGTATGATAGCATAAAAAATATGTTAAAGATCTTCCTATCTATCATATTCAAAAATAAAAGATTGTTTAATAATGAGATTTTCTATTCTATATTCTAAAAACATGGATAAGAATTTATCATATCCAAAAATAAAGGATTATTTAAAAAAAAAGAGGATGGTGTGGTCCAATCTAAAAGTGACATGTGTAGTTTTTTTTTTTTTAAAGATGATGGTTTGGTTCAATCTAAAAGTGATATGTGTCGTTTAAAAAATTTTTAACCTCCGTTTTAGGTTATAGTTATGAAATTATGATATATGATGATTAGCTCGCATATATTAATTTACAAGATCTTTATCGTTAATTAGTTGAAATCTCATATTTTGCACAATTTGACTTGAATTTTTAACTAAAAATTTGAGATTTATATAGTTATTGACCATTGAAATTTTGTAAATAATTATCGAAATTTCTAAATAAAAATCGTGCACTACCTATAATGTTTAATATGATAATTTAAACTCTATAAATTGATATATTAATTAAATAGAGATATGATTATAAAAGATTCCTTTTTTAGTGTAAATAGATATATGATGATCAAGTATTTGTTGGACTTAGGGTGTTTAATGAGAACTCATATTACTTCTTGGAGATGTCGAACAACTAAAAGATTAGAAGTATAAATGGCATGGAGAGATAATTTTTTAAAGATGTTTGAACTTCTTTTTATGCAAATGACCGAAGCTATTTCACGAATTGAGAATTTAAAATAAATCTTATATTATAAAATAAGAATAAATATGCACCCTTGGATTAGAGAAATTAAGGGTGTAGATAAGACACAGATTCTTTAGGATAAATTCGTTATTTGTATTATAAAAATAGAATTTCTCCTTCGTCCTCTTTACATCTTCCTTCCAACGCCTCCCTATTTTCTATTTGATTTTATTCTTTCTCTTGTACATTTGCATGCTTTAATTCAATGTAGTGGTCATTTTCGACCACATTTGAGTTATTTTCTTCATGAATCTAGCTATTTTTGTGTTTCATAAAGTTTGAATGTCCAATTTAGGTTTTTTTTAATTGGTGGTTTTCAATTTACGTTTTTTTATTTGGGGTTTGTTACCTTAAATTGTATGGATTAGACAATTTATTGTGTTATTTAATTGATTATATTGTCATTCCACTAATTTCGTTTGTGATTTCACCATTGTTAGAATCGAAGTCGGGTTTGATTATACGGGTTTCGTTCCTATGAATCGTTACTTGTATTTTCATGAACCGCAAATTACGATACAATTTTAGTTCTCATTTTTGGGTTTTTTTTTTACTTTGAGTTGTATGAAATAATTCGTGCAGATTTTTGTATTTTTATATATGTTTTCATTTATTTGAAACTTCAATATTTTGTTATATGATGCAAGAAAATAAAACATTCTTGTTCTTATTTATTTAGGTCTTTTTGGTTGAATTTATAAGTGCACATCAAAGGTTTTATAAATTGCTAGTTTCATTAGAAGCTATTATAGAATTAGCTTTGTTGATTTTCCTCAAACCTATGAAGATTATGTATGTTTTGCATACAATTTTAAATTTTTTATTGAAAATAAAGGCTAATCGTAAATGGTCATCTAATAGCCCACCATGTGCTTGATAAAACGCCCCAATAGTTGACTTAATATTTTAGAGCGATTTTTATCATTTGTTTTTATTAAACATACTTTATTTCTGTGTTTGTCTTTAAAACAAGTCGTGACTTTGAACTCGTATCTTCTTATTTAGTGTTTAGAATTTATGAGCCATAATGACAAAAATTATGAACCCACACGATACCATTTATGAACTAGAATACATCACACAAATAAGTAATAAAAAATAATACAAATTAAATTCATGAAAATTACTGACAATTGTTATACTCCTAACTATATGAAGACATAAACACATACAATACCATTTGTGAACTAGAATACGGGATAAAAATAACAAATATTATGAATAAAATTACATGAACCCGATCATATAAAGACATGAAGCAACAAAATACATTTTATTAACTATATTTATGACAATTGTTATGAACCTAACTGTATAAATACAAGAACCGCAAAAAAAATACTACATGTGAAATAAGATAAACCGGGTATTATGAATTAAATTTCGTAAACCTTATAGGCAATTGTTATGAACTTAACCCCATAAGGATATGAACCAATAAATCAACTTTTATAAACTAATAAATATGAATTGCAAGACAAAATAGTATGAACCTATGCTTAAAAAAATATGAACCAAAATTACAACTATTATGACTTAAAAGACATGAACCCTAAAATGAACTATTATGAACCAGAGCTTTCAAAATCATGAACCGAAAGAAGAGTTATAATGAACCAAAATATATAAAGCGCTTATAGAATTAGCCTATGTGAGATTTGAACACACATCTATGTGCACATGCACATTGCTCTACCATTTGAGCTAATAGGCTTTTAAAGTGATAAATGATTTTACACAAACACGACATCATATGCAAGCAATGTGATTTTCTCTTCTAACCCACAAAGTAGAATGCAACAAGACAATAACATTGTCAACTTTAGGATCCCAGTCAAAGCAAAAACAGTTTTACTAGGATGTGTTTGATAAAGTATGCATTTGCCTTATAAGCAATTGTATCAGTTACTTGTTAAACCTTATCAACTACACATATTAACCAAACACAGTTGGTCAAGTATGAGTTTACTACTTTCCTATATTCCAATTAAAATCAACTGGTATAAGATTCAACTGCACTCATTAGATATATACCTACTACATATTAGAGATCACAGATAGTGAAACTCTTACAAGTAAGTTGGCCTACTCAAACTAAGGAAAACCAATCAGTTATCTCCACTCAACAAAAAAAATCAAATACTACATGAACAGATTAACTCAACACCTTAATACCAACACTGGGACATTATGAGACCCATAAGTACAGAGACATGAACTCAACAAGCATGTCAGACAAGGAAGTTATTGACTTAGACGAGACATAACAAATATCCTTTTCTTTGAAAAACCAATTAAACCACATCAACAAGCAAACCCCGATGGTATATTTGCTTCACCAAAAAATTACAATGCAACCATATATGCAGATCAGTTAACTATAAACTAAATACTAGCATGAAAAAAAAACATTACCATTTTAGAAGGAGGAGAGAAGATATGCCACGGTTGACATAACAAGTGAAAATATGGATCTTTCTCAATTGAGAATAAGAACCACGGTTGACATAAAGGCACTAGGAATCAAAATTCATTTCAGAAGGACAAGCTCAAACCGATCAATTTTGGAGACGAATTTGTAGACTTTGACGAGGTAGAGTGAGGAATTCAAATTCTTTCTCACGAGTATCCGTCCGTCGTTCCCTCTTGATGCTCACATGAATCAACTTTCCTAAAACAAATAAACAAATCAATTGAATGAACTTGACGAGGCAGAGAAGATATGAGTTCAAACCGATCAAATTTGGAGAAAAATTTATAGACTTTGACGAGGCGAAGATGATATGCCGTCTGTGGCTCCATCGTGATTCCCTCTCTGTTCCTTCCTAGGGTTGTTTGAAAGGGATAAGGATTTGAGGGAGAAAGAAGGATATTTTTGGAATATTTTGATTATTTTTCTAAAATTACACTCCGTGTCATTTATTAATGAATCAACCTTTTTTTGATCTAATATCATCCGTACGTACTCCTGATCCAATGCTCTAAATTCGTTCTTAGTTTTCACCCTAAGAAATATTTACATCAGAACCCACCTCTATATTTCACATTGAATACTTTAAAGGTTAAAACTAAGTACACTAAAACCTCTCTAAATTAATATTCGGTAAATTAATAAACTCTCTAAGATAATATTTTTCTCCGGTTCCGACTTAAGCCAATGAAAGTTAACAAAATTTGATAAAATAATAAGGTAATAAATTTTCAAACAATACTATAAAAATACAAGGTCCCATTAATATCATAAATTAATAATTATATAAAGTTACATGTACAATTTAGTCAAATATGATTCTAGTGTTGGTTCTTTTTTTTTCTTAAAACATAAGTCTATTTAGGCTCATCTTTTACTTTTCTTATTGCATCCAATATTTTTAGCGTTGTGCTATGATATTGCACCAAAACTTGTGAAGAGTTCTAGACGTGATTAGTGTTTTCTTTCGAGTAACTAGTTCCAAAGCTATTGTATATATCATCTTCAACTTCATCATCAACATTATTTTCAAGAATAGTTTTCACGATTTCTTCTAAGATATAGACCTCTGAACATCAATCAATTTTACTTGGGTAATCAATAGGGTACATCTAGACCTGTCAAAACTTGACCTGACCCGAAAAACCGACCCGATCAGCCCGAAGTTTTTTGGGTTTAAAACCGACCCGAAAATTGTTGGGTCAAGAGTAACCTGAACCTGGTCGACCCGGAAAAAACTGGGTTGGGTCACCAACCCATTGGGTTGACCCAGCCAACCCGATAAAGTATTATTTCAATTAAAAATTCAATATTTTATTATAAATTTTGTATAAAATTATTATTTTATTATTATTAAATAATATTTTATATAATTTAATATTAATTATTTTAATAGATATAAAGATAAAGGTTAACAAAATTGACAATCTTGACCCGTTGGATCAACCCGAACTCGTACCAAATCCGTAACAACCCGGTCCATATGAACCCGGAAATTTACAACCCGACGACCCGTGATCCATTTTGACCCGAACCCGACCCGCCCGACCCATTTGACAAGTCTAGGTACGTCGGATGCAAGTGTCGTGAAAGATAGGGTACGTCGAACCATGCGTGATGTAAGAACCTCAAGTCGCGTCGAGAGGGGGTGCAAGCACAGGTGACTCGGACTTGGTGTTGAGAAGCGGTGCATCGACTCCTATTATGGCGAGGACAAGTATTTGGGTCTTAGCGTCGAGGGTGTCTTGGCTGGAAGCAACGCGGCTCACTAGCAACGCCGTGGCGTGAACAATGGCCTTGGCGTGGGCTTGCGTCAAGGGTCTTTCGGAGCACACGGACATGGCCTCCTCTTCATCCTCCTCGGTGGTGGACATAGGCAGGATCGCATCAAAAAACAAATTTGTAAAAGCTAAGCTCTAGAGTAAGAGAAAAAACACGCATAATCTAAACACGAATAATCAAAACTATAGAATCTCTTTTTAAAGTGCGTGAATCGTTTTCAAGCGTAGACTAAGAGTGAAAACTTTTGCGTGCCAATTTTCTATTAATTTAAATCCTTGAATCTAGCACTTGTTTATTTCGGGTTTCAATAGTACTATCCAAGATGATTTATTACGGACCTCAGGCAGATTAGAAGTTCAAGAGATGCAGATGGTATTTGTGGAGACTACTTATGAAGGTTGGGCTCGACTTGAGCCGGTTTTATCAAGGTTAATGTGGATGTTGCATTTTCGATGGGCCAGTGTGGTCTTGATTTTGTTGCTAGGGACGAGGAGCGATGTGCTTGTTGTTACAAGGCTAGGAGGATTCAAGATACAATAGATTTTGAGCTAGAAGAAGCTTAGGCAGTTTAGTGGGCACTAGGGATGTGCTTAGAGCAAGGAATCTCATATGTATGCTTAGAATCTGATTGCCTTTTTCGGGTTTAAAAGCTGATCGGGTTGTTGCCTGGAAGAGTCAGTTGGGGACGTAGTTGGAGATGATTAGAGGGGTGCAGACCGCCAGACCTGCTTCTTTGACTGCATATTTCGGCACATTAGGAGGACGTTGAATGCAATATCCCATTTTGTTACTTCTTTAGTTCCATTTCATTTATTTTGTCTTTCCTTTCCAGTAGTTATCCATCCTAAACTACATGATAATGTGTTGCTGATTTAATATTTAAGTAATTATAAAAAAAACTCTTGACACATAAAGTTGACGAGAACTCATACAAAATTCGCAACAAACTATAGGTAGACCTAGGTTCGGTTCCACTAGAATCGGAAAACCGACTAGTTTTGGTTATGGAGGTGCTTACGGTCCCCGTTCCACCATCCCCGGAAAACGTTGAAGCCGGATGGAACCCATGATTGTGACACCTTTACTCGTGGTCTTGCATTTTGTCTCTTTCCAGCAAGTGAAACCGCAATCGCGGTTGGAACCGACCATAACTAGAACTGGTCTTGGACTAGAACCGGAACCGATCAAGCTTCGATTATGGATACCGACGAGTAAAATTTAACGATCTAAACCAATTTTTAATCCAAAGTCGAAATGAATAAACCCAAATCTAATCCCGACCAATCAGACCTAATTAAGAGGTCTATACGCAGATGATGGTGAGCCACACCTAGGGGTGTCCATAAAAAACCCAAACCGAAAATCCGAACTGAAAAACCGGAAAACCGACATTTTTTTGGTTAACCGAAGCGAAATTATTTGAATTTTCGGTTTGGTTAACCGAACCGAGAATATTGGTGGTTTCTCGGTTCGGTTTCGGTTCCTTGTTTTCACAATTTCGGTTAACCGAAAAACCGAAAATGTGAGACCGTTTAATTTATATTTAAGAAAAAGTTTCATTTTAATAGAAAGTTGATAATTTTATTTGTCTTTTAAGTGTATTATTATAATAAAAAAAGTACATAAATGGTTATTGGTTAACCGAAAAAACCGAACCGAAAAATTAGTTAACCGATATTAATAGTTAAGTTACGGTTAGTGATTTTAACAAACCAAATTCATGATTAATCGAACTTCGGTTAACCGGAATTTCGATTAACCGGAATTTCGGTTAACCGGATTTGAACACCCCTAGCCACACCACGACCAAATGTTGCTGGGCCACATGAATCCCACAATGATTAGCGCACTAGGCGACAAAAAACGTACACAAACCGGCACTTTGTTTGTTTACTTTTAATTAATTAAACCTCACATTTGTAAATCGAATATGCTTCTATATAGTAACGACGACGGGTCTAGGTTGAGCCCACCATCTCGCATGACACCTATCTAATATCATCCTTTTTTTTCAAAGCAAAAGGAACTAGCTAGCTAGTATCATAGAAACAGATTAATATATAAGATGATATCAACAAAATCACCCATCATTCCATTGCCTCTTCAATGCCCACCTTTTACTGTCAAAGTACATGTACATCTATCTCTCGATCATTACTAGGCTAGATTAACAACACTTGAAAAAGGACAAGTCGAAACAGATGTAGTTCACATTCACAGCCCATTGAAAAACAAACTAAGTAGTTGCCCTTTAATTTGGTCTTAGGCTCCGTTCGGATGCACTAGCTGGAGCTGGAGCTGGAGCTGGATTTTGTAGCTGAAGCTGAATCCCGAGCTGGATTTATGTAGGAGCTGAAACTGGAAATATGAGCTGAAAACTAAAATAACTGTTCGGTTGGACTAGCTTGATAAATAAAAGGAGATAGATTCTAATTACCAAATTGGGTTTCATTTTCAACCTAAATTGACCACAATACCCTCACACATTAGAAAATTTACCCATTCCAACCCATTAATTAATCCCCCACCTAACTAGTGCAACATCCCTTTGATATTCAGATCTGAGCATATCCGTCGTCCATCACCATGTTCGAGCACCGGCCATTGTTGGAGATCTGAGCACAAGCTGGACACCACCGCCGACTCGAGCCCTAGCGTTTGTAAAAGCGTCCAGTGAGAGCGAGCTCCACATGTCGTCGCACCGAGCTCGAAGACCCGTTCACGGTTAGATTCTCAATATTCCGTTGGATTCATCTTCCCAATAGAAATTACTCCTCCTAGCTAGATCGTTCTCACCTACGACCATCCACCAGCCTGCCGAGCTTGCTCATGATCTTTACCGATTCCTGTTGTTATGATTTCACGCTTTCAGGTTTTCACTGGTGTCTCCACGCTTTCAGCTTTCAGGATTTCACGCTTTCAGTTTCTGTTCTGGTTATTTCTGTTCAGGCGCCAACTGTTGTATCTCGCACCGAGCCGATTGAGGTACCATTCCTGCTATAAACTCCACAATGATTCTGCTTCACATTGTACCGGATATAAAGCAGTTGAATTGAATTAAGTATGTAATTGTGATTCAAATGTATTTTTGAACCTGAATTGAATGAATTATGTAATACAAATTATAAGCAAAATTGAAAAGGAAGGAATCTCCTTTTTCTGATCAAGTGCAACAAGTGTAAACGGACAATCATAGAAATCAGACTCGGTCTTCACAAACCATCGTTGATTTGACATCTATTGATTAATCTCTAGGTTGTGGTGAACCGGTGACCAAAGCGATGGTACAGCTGCAACCAATCGATGTGCATTTATTTCAGCAGATCGAATCAAGCTCCACTAGGGATTTCTATTCAATCTTAAATTGAACAACCAACGTACGGTTAAAAAAAAGGACACCTAAAAAATTAGGACAACTCAATCCGAATATTTGGAAATAAACTACTACTAGTTCACAACACAAAATCACAAATGTTAAAGAGTATGACATTATTCCAGATACTCTTCCCTTTTCATACGCGTCTTTATTTATACAACTCTTAAAATGGCTAATTAGCACAAAAGAAATTTACAAAAAAAAAAGGAGGAAAGGACCATCTTGAAATGAATATATAATTCAATCACAAACAAAATCTTATCCTGAAATAAACTATTCTTGTCCTGAAAATGAATGCAATTTTCCTAATTCGCAGTGTAGTTTTTCTATTTCGGATTGCACTTTTGTGGATTGCACTTTTCGTACTTTGTAATGCAATTTTCATACTTTTTGTAGTGCAATTTTCGTATTATGCAATGCACTTTCGTATGAAAAGTGCACTACAACTCGGAAAAGTGTATTTGTTTCACGTTTAAGGATAAAAGTTTGTTTCATTTCAACCAAACTCTAGTAGTTTGATCCCTATTACAACAAGGAATTTTACTTGAAAAATATTGTTCCTTCTTTGAGTAGTACAAAGAAATCAATTCCTTGCAATTGATTTACAAATAGGAAAATGAATTTCAATTTTGGGTAATAGTCCCACTAAAAAGGTAAAAACATCCAATAAATACAAAGGATTAAGTTGTAACTTTTAATTTTGGAGTATCACACAAAACACAAAACACAAAACACATCTATTCATTACTTAATTGTTCCATTTATGTAATTTTTCTGTAGTAGGCAGCCTTTTTAAAGTAGCAGGCCAACAGTGAAAAGCCCATTTTTTAGAGTGGATTCCACTCCATAAGACAGTGCACCATTCAATAGTATGCATGTGATATCTAAAAAAGTTAATACAAATCGAACAATCCATTTTTCCATTTTATTAACAAAAGTTTCCATAGTTTTAGACCATAAAAACCTATTCTTGTTGAATAACTTATTGTGGAGATTATTTTTCCAATTCCTTCTCAATTAATAATTAGGACAATCAGACCCTAAAACACTTAATTAATATCAAGCAACCTAGAAACTATATAGACTCAATTCCATAATAACAATGCACATAAAGGAAATTCAATAAGAACAATTAATATTATGCAACCAATTATAAATCAATTCTAAATTTATTCTCTTTGTAATAAACTAGTTCAACTAGTCCTAGCAAATTACAAATGTTACTTTAATATAGGTGATTTAACCATAAATAAAATATATCTAGTAATAGACTGACTTGAGAGATTATTAAGTGATTAGGCTAATAAAACCTAAAATCAATCATAAACATTCAAATTTAAAAAATTAAGATATTCAATAGAGGAAAAGAGAGAAAATTAATCTCACGATATATCCAAATCTGAAGCTTCAAATTGATCAATCAAGCAAAAAAATTTAGTTCTTCATGAATTCCATAAGAAATTCAAAAGCTCTTATTAGGTTTCTAAGATTTCTGTCTAGAGTAGAATAATAGATAGATTAATAATTCTCTAACATATCTAAACAAAATATATATCAACTAGGGAGAAATATTTTTGGAAACAAAGATAATACATAAGGTGGCACGGGTAGAAAATGATGCGGCACGAAGCTTTCCCTAAAGCTCGGTCAAGCATTAGACCGAGATTCCTCTCTTTCTCTAATACGCTTAAAAATGTTCGACCAAGCGCCAAGTCGTGCACCCATCTAGTCCTAGTGCTCGGACACTAGCTCGATCGAGCATTCCAATCGAGCTTCTTGTATAGATTAGTGCTTGAGCCATTAAATCGTATGAGCTTCATGGCTGATATCTCTCCTCTTGAGTGATCCTCCTAAGGCACAATTGAGCTCTTCAACGGGCTTACTAGTCTTCTTCGTTCACTCCATTCCGGGATCTCCTTGTTCCATTCCAATGATCTTCAGGCCATAAGAATGTCTTCACAATCTAATTCCTCCATAATGACCTATAAGCACAAAAGCACACGAGTAGACACCAAAATGCAAAGACGAGAAAAATTATACAAAATGCAAACAAATATCTGGTTTTTAAACATAAATATGCCCTAAACTAACAACTAAATGCAAGCTATTAAATTCTATAATACCCGCTATTTCAATAAAAAGAAATATTAAATTTAATTATTTAATTATTTCTTTAAAATAAACAAGTACTCTTTATTATGGAATTCAATCTATAAACATGAATAAAATTTAACATGATGCATATAAAATTATTTTAATTAAAAATATGAAATTCTATTTTCCGTTAGCATAAATTTCTTAAGAAAAAATGGTTAAGGGAGAAAAAATGAAAAATTCAAGAGGTGGGTTTTGAACCCATGCACCCTCTCAACTTAAACATTACTCCTACACCACTATACTATCATGTAATTCTTTCAATTTAAACTATTTTAAATTCTTTTATTTCACTTTTTTCTTTTAGAAGCTTCCAAAAGTATGCATTGGATGATTGTCCCATCAATAATGGAGATTGATGGCATGTCTCTTCTCTTACACCACCTCCACACCACCCAATATCTTCTTCTCTACCTCTCTCAGGCACATCCATATCCATCATTCATCTTCTTTCTTCCTCTTCCCACCAAAACCTATGGAAATAGCCATCATAATGGAATTGATTCTCAAATCTCACCCTTCCACTATTTATAGGGTGTTTGGGTAAGGCTTAAAAGCACACAAAGCACCTCTTTTCCTCCTCCATTTTCATCCAAATTAGGCCCCAAAATTTCATATTTTAATTTTCCATTCTCTCCCCAATTTAAGGAGTTTAAAAGCTGTTTTACTATTATTTTTGGGCTATTTTGGCCCACCGGACTACTCCGACCACCAGAGCCGCCGTCCGCCGCCCTTACCGCACAACCACTAGTCGTCGGAGCTACCACCACTAGCCCTACCTGCTGCTGGTCGGCCACCATGGGTGTGCTAGTCACTATTCACATGAATAGTAAGAAAGAAGAAGAAGACTTGTGATTTGGGCCAATTTTGATTTATCGACTAGTTTATAAATAAGAAAAAATGCATTTAAATTTTATTAGGCCCATCATGTTTTAAATTGAAGGAAGAAAGTAGATCTAAGCCCAAATTTCAGCCCTACACTTTCCATTCTTGTTTCGCATGCCCTTTTTCGCTTCCGTTTCGTATTTGTGTAATTCCCGAGACTTGTATTTATCTATTAACTATTTTAAAATTATTTTTATATACAAATATTATTTATTTAATGAAATTTGAATAAATATTATAAATGAGCTATTAGATAGAATTTATGGATTAAATTCAAATGCATGCTCATTTAGATAAGTTATAATTTTTATAAAATTATAAACGATCTTATCATGAAATAATAATATAGGAAATATTATTATTGAACTTTCTAAAGTCAATTATTAGGGTGATAATTTAGATTACTTCCTTATTCATTCAAAGTGGAATTATATGGATTTAAAAGTTAGGAAATGAAATAAAGAATATTAAAATATTTTATTTTATTGAATTATCCATGCTCGGATTATTAGGTTGTATTCCCGAGAACTTAAGTCACCTATAACTCCGTGTTATTCGTTAAGGCTAAGTCGAGTTAGAGTCAAGTGGATATTCCCCCTTGTAACCTTTTTAATATTTCGATTCCATTAAAGATATTCTTCTATGTTGTGAACTACTTGTTTGCTAAAATAAAAGAACTTAAGTTTATTTATTTGCTTAGAAATAGCGTCACATTATTAATATCGTTATTCGTACTATTTTAGTATTGAACTTAGGCTCGATTGGTGTGGCCTTGATTGTTTCAATCTCTTTTCGAGATTTGTTGTGGATTAGTATAGAACTAGAGATACAGGTTTTGACGCTAACACCTCTCTATAACATGTCAAGTGGCATGAATTTCCGCCCTCTCTTTGTTCGACATCATGTTTTGACCCTAACATCATGTATTTTTGAACGTAGGCCCGGGCTCCCTCTGTTCTGAAATACATGATGTTTTAGCTTGATTTTCTTGTTCAATAATACTTGATGTTTTACATAATTTACCATAATTTTCCAGTATTATCCTCATTAATTAAAAAGAATAATAAAAATAGAAAATAGAAAAAGGAAAGATCCTTACAAGAATTATGGGTATTTAAGTCAAATTACATTTCCAGCTATACTAAATCGTATTAACCGACATCATGCATCCCCTATCATGCTTCAAGACCAAATCAACAATCCAGTCTTGTACTCTCGTCGTGGCAAAAATATTAGTCGGCGGCACATTTCCGAATAGAGCCAACCAAGCTGCACAGACAGGCCTAGAGTCCCTCAGCATATGAAGCTCAGTCTCCTCCTAATACACCTTGGACAATCCGGAGAATTCGCCATGTGGCGGCGAAAACGATTAGCGTTACTATTATTGACCAAAAGGTAAAGGAAGTTACGAACTCTTTGTTGCACAAGGGCTTTCCAAATGCAATCCCAGTTGAACTGCACCATTGGGGCCACCGTAGTAGAGTCACGAATCATATGCATGGCTGACTTGTTGTAAAAACACCACTAGGTGCGGGCGCCCAATACGGCATGTCTAAGGACTCCATGTCATCAAAGACTCAGACCGACATCAACTGGAGACGATGCTCTTGAGTAAGGAAAGGGTGTAATATGTCCCACCTCCAACCATCCCCAACACTCGGAAACAGTAAGCTGGAGAATATCCTCGGGAATCGAAATCGAAACAAGGTCTACTAGCGACTTCTCATCTAACCATCCGTGGAACCAAAAGAGGGTTGATTGGCCGTTGCCAATTGATATCCACATCCCGTTACTTAATATATCAGCGCCATGAATAATGCCTTTCCAAAGGTGTGAGGAGAGGGCACAAGAGGCAAACATGTCCACGTCGGCTCTGCTATTACAGTACTTACCGCATAACAAACGATTCCATAGGGAATGGGGTTCTTGCATCATTCTCCATCCAATTTAGCAAGGATGGCAGAGTTGGAATGCCGCATAGAGCGAATGCCAAGGCCGCCTTCCCTTTTCGGACGAGAAATCTAATCTCGGGCAAGAAGGTGAATCTTCTTTTGAGAATCCGTGGAACCCCAAACAAAGTCATAGACCAAGCTATCAACTGAATCACATATACTTCGGGGAATCAAAGTCAATTGCATGGTTTAAAGAGGAGGACTAGTTAGCACAGAGTTAACCGAGGTGGTTTGACTAGCCATCGAAAGGGTCTTCGTATGCCATCCCCGAAATCTAGCACCAACCTTGTCAAGAATAAATTGATATTTTTCATTGGTGAGACGCCCATAGACAATCGGTATTCCAAGATACTTGACAAGGTCCGTTACAATCGGCATCTCCATGAAGGTGCTTACCTCCACTTGCACCGAGTTTTTGACTTTCCTAGAGAAAAACATTGAACTTTTTGCCATAATTGACCTTCTCACCAAAAATAGCACAGAAAGGGTCAAGACAACCCTTGATAACTTCCGCCTGATCATTGGACGCTTCGGCAAATAAAATTATGTCATCGACAAAGAACAAATGTGATAGCGGGACTCCCCCAAACACAACTGGCTTCCACGACCCTGATTGCACATCACCTTGAATAATATGGGATAATTTGTCCATGCAAAGCACAAAAAGATAAAAGCGATAATCGGTCGCCCTGTCGAACGCCCCGAGTTGGTTTAAAAGGAACCCGCCGACATGCCATTCTACTGCAACTCCACCTTCCCCTACATTTGGGTTTTCATTATTAGATTAACCAAACGAGAAGGCATGCAAGCTTCAGTTAAGACGGACTCCAAAAAACACCAACGTATTCCTATCATAAGCCTTTACAAGGTCAATTTTGAAAAGCACCCACCTCGTAGTCCCCCTTTAAGTTGACATGGTGTGAATTCCTTCTTGAACAATGACAACATTATCCACAATTTGACGTCCTTGGATGAAACTTGCTTGGGTCGGGTGGATAAGAGTAGACAAGGACAAGCTTGAGGCGTTGGACAATGGTTTTGGTGACCAATTTATATAACACATTCAATAAGGAGATGGGTCGATAATACGCGGGGGAAGTTGGTCCATCTTCCTTAGCGATCAGAGTCATAATTGCATTACCAAAGTAAGCCGATTATTATAATAAAACAAAGCGAGAAAACCATCCGGATCCGGGGTCTTGTATTGCCCCATTGATTAAGTGCCATGGAGATGTCATTGGTTGTGAAATCAAGGTTGAAACTAAGATGATCGTGCTCCTCTAGAGAAGGAAAATCGGACTGAATTATTGGCCAGGTAGCCATGGGCACTTTCGATTCTGTAGTAAATAATTGGGCAAAGAAATCCAGGACTAACTTCTTCAAACCATGATCATCCGTGACCCAAGTACCCTCATCATTCTGTAACATGGTGACTCGGGAAGATTGATGTCTTACCAAGGTTGAGAGATGATATTAAACTTTCTGATGTGGGATGGACATAATCTAACAGATGGTAAAACTGTGTATTCTGATCCCCCTCGATTAAGAAATTGGCACGCGACTTCTGGAACCAAAGCAATTGCTCTTGATTAAGAGCGTTTTCAAGCTCACTACAAAGATGCCTCTCCAACTCAATCAACCGTTGTGGCGGTCTAGTAGCCAAGGCCTTACTGGCCCCATTTAGCCGTGCCCACAACTTTTGTTTACGGTGAAATATGTTGCCATATACCTCTTTGTTCCAAGTAGACAGATCTTTGGCCAAAGAAATCAGAGACGCGAGGAGGTCCAAAGAAGAAGACCAATGAGAAGCCAGAAAAGACGGAAAATTCTCATGTAACATCCAGGAGGCCTCGAACCGAAAAAATTTGTCCCTTCTTGGACTTCCACCACCATGAACAATGTTAATAAGCAGGGGTAGATGGTCGGAGCAAGGAGCAACCAAATGTTGAATAGAGGCCGACGGGAACCGAAACGTCCAATATTCTGAGCACACGGCACGATCCAAGCGAGCCGCATGGTAGGTAGGTATCAACTGAGTTGCCCTGAAAAGAAGTCTCTCTCTTAAGTTACTCTGACGGATCAAACTAAGCTATAAAGTTTAAAAAACATACGTAACTTAAGAATGTGAACCTGGACATTCTAATATTTTTATTATAATAAATTCGGATAAATATTATTAATCGAGTTACTGGATGAAGAAGACAGCTGGATAGGTATAGGTTGTAGGTACGTGGAATGAAACGTGAAGTCGTGATCCTGCCTGGGCCCAACAGTACACGTTAGCTTGTTACTTGTCCAATAAAAAGAAATAAAATGTTTTTTTTTAATTTTATTTTTGTAAAGAGAGATCTCGGGGACTCGGAAGAAAGAAAGCAAGCGGAGGAGGAGGAGGAAGAACAACGCCGCTGAGCAGAGAAAGAAAGGGGAAGTGAATCGAAGTGAGTGGAAATGGTACAGGCGAAAGATCATCATTTGAGATCCCACCTTCCGAAGCGAATAATCATCGTCAGGCATGGCGAAAGCGAAGGCAACCGTGACACCAAAGCTTACTCCACCATTCCCGACCACAAAATCCCCCTCACTCCGCAAGGCATCGAACAGGCCCGCCATCTCGGCCGTTCCATCCGCGACCTCATCTCCAATGCCTCCGATGAGTCCTCCTCTTCTTCCTCCTCCTGGCGCCTTTACTTCTACGTTTCCCCCTACGAGCGCACCAGATCCACGCTCCGCGAATTGGGCCGCGCCTTCTCCAAGACCCGAATCCTCGGCGTCCGCGAGGAGTGTAGGATCAGAGAGCAGGACTTCGGGAACTTTCAGGTGGAGGAGCGGATGAGGGACGTCAAGGAGACTAGGCAGCGCTTCGGGAGGTTTTTCTATAGGTTTCCCGAAGGAGAATCCGCCGCCGATGTCTACGATCGTGTTTCCAGTAAGCGTTGAAATTAATTCTTTATTATTTAACTCACAGTACTATTATTTGCTTCTTCTCTTTTGTCCTATTATTATTATTATTATTAGTTGTTGGTGATACCGTGTAATTGTTTGTAGAGATAATTGTTGTTGTTGTTGTTATGCTGCTGATTATGGTGCGGGTGAACTAAGGACCCAAGGTAGTGAATTAGTTTTTCGGCTGTTGTGAGACTTTGTAGTTTTGGGGGTTCAATTGATGGCTTTGGAAGAATGGTCCATGTGTCGATTTTGATGATTGGGATGGAAGGTCTTGAGTTGTATGTAGGTGGATGGTTATACTGGGATTTGATTGTCCTTTTCACTGGGAATTTCCTTCCATTTATGTTCTCATGTTTCTTTGATCTTCAATATCTGAAAAAAATCTGATATTGTGGTTAGGAATGGAATGGACACTGTTTCTATATTGAAAGTCAACTGGTCTTCCTCTTTGATCCTTTTAGTGGTTTTCTGTAGGTTGGTGGAGGATTTTCATCCAAGTTAACCCCCTTGACATTTTTTGGGCATATACTTTATTTCTTTCCTTTCCTTAAGACTTTTTTTTTTATCACTTAAGGTTTGTCTTTATTCTAGAGGATGATCTCCTCTAGAATGAATTAGGATAATCTCACTAAAGTATACACCTAATCTGATCTTTGACTTGCCTGAAATTTCATGAGAAAAGAGTAGTCATATATGAGATATGATGATCAAAGAGTTGTCACTTGGCATTATGCATTTAAAGCTCTTCTTTGAATGTGACAGATTTGTTTATGAAACATAAGTAACAAAATTAAGGGATTCTATCTGAGTGGTCATTTTGTCTGGAATTTGCATTTTCTCACTGGTAATTATGTGCAGAAACATTAATAATGTGAACTAAGACTTTATTTAAAAAAAAAACATCCTGTATTTTATCTTTTAAGCATGTCTCAATGGAGGTTGAGTTCTCTGTTTTGATTAGTTGATGTGGGTGAAAAACATTCAACTTTGCTTATTCCAATTCACATATCTGATATCTGTAGTCAGTGGGAAATTGCTGAATTTTGATTGCCAGACTTCTTTGATTTCCTCATCTCTTCTGTGAGGTTTGTTGAGCTGTTAGACCAACACTTCCCAGAGTTCTTTTGAAATGAATTGGAATTCAAAGTAGCAGTTGGATGGAGGATGGACCCCATAGTGGGTGGCTTGGAAGTTGGGTTTCAAATTTCCTCATAGGGTGACACCTCATTTTCGACTTGTATTCATATCCTATGAGCATGCCATTTACTACTAGAGAATCCTGATATGTTTACAAAGGACATCTCATAAGAATATGTGTTAGGGCTGTCTAAACAATAGAGCATAGACTAACATTACAGCTAGCAAGATTCTTTGAACTACCTCGGTGAGGTTTTGACAATGGAAGACCCTTATAATTCTGCCTACATTCTTCATCACCTATATGCATTAGTTTTATATTGTGTTCATAATCATCAAAGAACAAAATTACTTTTTTCTTTCTGGTTTTAAATTACCTGTATGTAGTACGCATTCAAATAATCAGATTGACTCAAGTGCAGGTTTCATGGAATCACTGTGGAGAGACATAGACATGAACAGACTGCATAATGACCCCTCTGAGGATCTAAATCTCATAATCGTCACACACGGCCTAACCTCACGTGTATTCCTAATGAAATGGTTCAAGTGGACGGTTGAACAGTTTGAGCAACTAAACAATCCCGAGAATTGCGATTACCGTGTAATGCAACTAGGTACTGGTGGAGAATACAGCTTGGCACTTTGTCACACAGATGAAGAGCTATTAGAGTGGGGGCTTTCTCCTGAGATGATAGCTGACCAAAAATATAGAGCGCATTCGAAAAAGGGAAGCCAGTGGAATGAAAAGTGCCCTTGGTATCTTGATGAATTCTTTGATAATTTAGCAGACTCAGATGATAGTGTGGACGACGAATACAAGGATTGCAATTCTAATCATTCAGAGTTCAATAATCATCTGATTGCAAATTAGTGTGCTGCAGTTCCCTAGATCAAGGAGTTGGTCTGCTATTTTTTGTGTAATGAAATGTGGTTAGTGGGTTGATGAAGAGTTCTGTTTGAGATGCCTTGAGGTTTTTTGTATGGTTGTGAAGGATGAAAGGGTTGGTCTTACCAATACATGTTATCTGTATCAGTTTTGAATGCTTACTGAGAAAAGAGATCATTCGTTGTATGTAACTTCTAGTTCTCAGACATGTAAACTGAAGCTAGTTTCGGCTTCATTAGACATAGTAAAGAAGGATCTTTCTGTCTTTGGTAATCAGGAAATCACGTGCTCTCATTTTGTATGCGTGTGTCAATTCAATCTGAAACTAAACCAATAAATTGTGAACATTGACCATTAATGTAGATGTAATGTATTAAATGTGGTGAACTGGTGATCCAAACGGGGATTAAACGTGTCCAGTTAGATACTTAAGTAACCCATTTGCGGGGCAGAAGGTTTTGGCTTTTAATTTGCTGTGATGGCAAAGTTGTTTTGACTTGCTTGCACTGAACTTCGAGATCGAGGAAAAACACGTCTCAAAATTAATTGCAAACAACCTCTCTATTAACTAGTAGGTTCCCTGTCGTGTACTCATACTGTAGAGTGCAAAACCGAATTTTGGGCTACGGGATGGTAATTTGGGATGAGATGAATCAGTTTTGTAGACTAGAGAGCCTAGAGTTTAGGAACAAGCCTAATAAGATGCCAACAAGTCAACAACCATCCATTAATATACCAAATTCGCACATTATCAAACGCCAATATGATATGTAGAGAAAAATCACCCGTTAAATATGTATATAGTTTTAAATCGAATATCATTTTTATTTTAAATTTACAAAATATCACCCGTTAAAAATATAAACTTTCACAAAATTACTTGTTGAATTGTAGTTTGGAAAGCCTCGAAAATTTTCAATCCAAAAGCCTAGAAAATGCAAGAGTAGATGGAGGCTCATTCTATGCTTCTCTTAGCACAACGAGTCGCCGAAACCTTTCTCTGAGCACAACGAGTCGCCGAAACCTAAATGGAATGATGGGTTACCAAATTTGGCTAAGAGAAGGAGACAAATCAATCGGCGAGGGCTATATTTTCGAGATCCTCGAACAATTTGGGGTCTAAGAGCATAGTTAATGATTGTCCATTTTTATTTGGTCTTCAAATAAAAAATATATATCTCTCACTTCCACCTCACTTTATGACCAATTGTATGTCCAAAAGAATTTGAAAGTGTCAATGGTTGTCCAGTTGCGTTTACGGTGGAGGATTAATTACCTTTTTTTAATAATTTTTTCTTCTCTTTTTGGAGTGTATGTGTCACTTCTATATTGAATGCCCAAATAATGAAGGTGGTCATGGTGATAACCAGGTTACCATTCTCTCTCTTTCAAATTTATCCCCTCTCTCTCTCTTCTTTTAATATTATTTTATTTTCTCTCTCTTGTGGTGACCAAAATTTGGTCTACCACTGAGAGCACTCTAAGGTTTGTGCTAGCGGGGTACTATTTGAGCCAGCATTTGCGGGGCAGGGTTTGTGCGGTTGAAAGGGCTAACATGCCAGCATAGCAAGGCTTTTCGGGGTGGATGCTATGTTGAAAACACAAAGGAGGCGAGGAGATCTTCCTCAAAAGGCCAATGGTTTGGCCAAAGATTGAAGAAAATTCGCAAGTCATATTTCTCTTGTTTGATAGCTATAAAACTGATTTGTTGGGGGTTGTCGCCAGTGGTTAGACCTAGAAATGGGGGGGGGGGCGAGAATGCTTAACAAAATTATTTATGATACTGTTTAGTATATTTTTAAAATTACAAGTAATTGCAAGAAAACAATGATAAAAAAGTCCTTTTTTTTGTTTGGGCATTGCTCATAAGAGTCGAAGCGGAAACCTCATACTACTACCATGACATCTTAACCGTTTGACTAGATGCCCGAAGACAAAAGAAGTCCTTAATTACAAAAAAATTCTTCTAAACATCCACATCATCGTTGATAATATTGTTATTAATTTTTACACCCCGAAGAATTTTTGAATTGCAATTTTTTTAGTCGAAGAATTCTCAATTATTATATTTGTCAAATTTCTACATCAAATAATTTTATTATCTATCATAAACAAAAACATTTCAATTAAATAAAATTAATATAACCAATCATTCTTTAAAAAATGATTTTTTTTCAAACAAAAATAATCTAGTTGAAGTTTTTACATGAATTCGTTCAAAAATGTAGGTACATAGAACTTGTCAAGTATGTGCAGTGTAGTGCGTTTTATTTGATTTTTTAATTGATTTTTATTTATTTTTTAATATTTGTAGTAGGCCTGATAAAAAAAATATATTTATAGTGGGCCTCTTTTTTAACCAAAACAATGTCGTGTAAGGTGAACCACGCTCTTATTTTTTTTAATTGCTTTTAATTATTATTTTTTTTTTTTTTTTTTGATGAAAAAGGATACCAACTATATTATAAACTATGAGAATACAAGACTTTTGCCAGCATAAGCGGCAATTGAGAAACATGATGAAACATAGCAGTAGTCCCTAAAGACAAAGAGAGACCATATTGAGCTGCAACATGTGCAGGAATATTAAACTTCCTAGGAGAAAACCTAATATTACAAAAAACGAAGGACCTCATACGATGCTGGATTTGAAGAATAAACATAGCTGTAGCAGTCCTTGAAGTCGGAGATAAAACACAAGCCTTAGATACAGCTAAGCAATCAGTATGGACCAAGAGTGCCGAAATATCATACTGACTAGCAACTTGAAGCCCCCAAAGAACAGCTTGAGCTTCCAATGCCTCTATGGTTGTACTAGGTTTTGATCTCTTACTCCCTAGAACAAACATAGAACCATTGCCGTCAAACAGAACAAACCCAAGGGCAGCCTTCCCATCAGAAGAAACACTTGCATCACAAAACAGATTAAAACATTCAGGATGAGGAAGAACACTAACTGATTGATTAGGAGCCAACAAAAGAAACTTATGTTGCCTAGAATTCTCAACAGAGGAATGAGCAAGCTGAAGGGAAACCAATTGAAGAAGTTGAGCAGGCTCTTTAGCATTACCTTGAAAAATTCTAGCATTTCTATTATTTTAGAATAGTTATAGTGGACCTTTTTTTACTAAAACGGCGACGTTTCATATGTATATTTTTTATATTAAATAAGAAGAAATTCGGATGTCTTCTTTTGCAAACGAGGCTTTCCACCATTTTTACAGATTTGGGAAAAGCATTCAAGCAGGGGCTGGGCTCTCATCTTTATCAGTTATCACTACACCCCATCTGTAAACTCAATGCCTCTTCGGGGGAAGAGGGGGCGCCAACCTCTCAAGCCCCCTGGATCCGCCATTGGCCGTCGCTTTGTATGCTCCCTTCCTATCCAGTATTATCTTCTAATCTTGATGAGTTGGAGTAATCTATGTGCTTCATTTGCATGGTGGAGAGTAAGAGCAATAAAGAAAGGTAAACAATCTCTAAAGAATGCTCTCTGATCTTCAAAGAAATGCTCTTTTGAACTACATGATCAAATGAACCTGTAACATCCCCGATCAAAAAGCATACGTCATTCGGCATTCATATAAGATTTAGAGCATATGCATAGCGTATTGACACGATATATATTGAGTTTTTAAAATTAATATTTATTTTCTAATTAAGTTTATTATAGTTTAAAAAAATTTTAAGTAAAAGTTAATTATTAATTATTTTAGGGTAAAGTTTGTAGTAAATGAAATTTCCGGATAAAAAGTGAGTTTTTTTCAAATTTGTGCCGACTTCCTTCCAAGTCCTTATATAAATGTGTAAATGAAGATTCTTCATTATTAAGAGTACAAAAACAAAAAAAAACGAGAGCTCAAAGAAGAAGAAGAAGAAGAGGATTTTGGTGGTTTGGATTTTATTTGTTGGATCTGGTACAAGATTTCTTCTATCGGGTTTTAATCCTGAAGTACAAGTTTGATTTGGTAAGTTTTTAATTAGTTAATGGTTTATCTGGATTTTCCTAATTTTTCCAGATCTAGATCTACAGTTGCTTTTGATTTGAAAATCAGTCGATTCATAGTTCTCAGAGGGTGTTTTTGATATCGGATATATATTCGGTAAAAGATTTCAGAGTATTTTTAGGGTTTCTCTTTGTAATGATATTAGGGAGCCCTTTGATCAAGTTTTTCAAAAAGGTTTGAACTAGAAAAATGTTCTTCTATATATATAGTTTATTGTTGTCAAGTTTTAAAGGATTTGCAAAGATGCACAAGAAGTTATAATGCATTCTGGCATTTCATTGCATTTGGAGTTAGAGTTTATAAGAGTAAATAGCCTAATTTGCATTGGGTTATAGGAGTACAAGTCATAGATCGTGGTCAAAGACAAGGGGAAGAGAAATAGTATTTGTCTTGAACAGGTGAGTATAGACCGGAGATTCAACCCTATGTGCTATATGTGAAATATGAATATATGAATATATGCGCTATATGGATATATGTGGTATATGGATTATATGGATATATGTGTTTTATAAGATAGCTTTGAAATTTCCAGAGTTGTTTGCACAGAAAGTTTGATTACAGATGGCATATGATATATGAATACATGATGCATTTGATTGCATATCATATTGCAATGAGATTAAAAGGACTTGTGACTATCTCGCCTTGAATTTGTATTACAGGACCTACGGGTCATACAGGATCTTCGGATCATACAGGACCTACGGGTCATTATTCTTACAGGGACCATAAGAGTCCATATACAGTAAACCCGGGGCAGACTCAGGCTTGAACAGTTCACAGAATAATGAATCGGATACATCAGCATTTGCATTTGCATAGTAAATTCATATAGGACATATATAATATGTAGGAATATGTATATTGACTAAATGTTTGGCTCTGTGTGAAATAATTGATGATGGTTTATATTCAATGAGTATGCGACTCACGTAAATCGCAAAACAATTTTCCAGGTTCAACTAGTTCTTACTGACGTGTGTCCGTTTAGAGGTCACATTCATACAGGTCGGCCGGCTGAAGCTCTAAGCAACCTTCTCCTCCTCATTTTGCATCATAGACATATGGCTTGCAATAGAAGTTAGAGTAATAGATGTTTTAGCATAAGAAGTAACTACCTAGGTGTGTGTGTGCAACCCTTTATGGTTGTTGCTTTCTGCTTTGTGCTTCCATGGATAGTTGCTATATGTGAATTATTTGTTTATATAAGAAATAAGTTATTACTAAGTATACGTCATAGGGTATAGGGGTGTCATAGTTAGTTTGGTATCAGAGCAGGGATATGATTCTTTAAGGGCATGTATTCACAAGCATATGTAACTGACAATAGATTGCATTCATGAGCATAATGCATAAAGGAGAGAAGGTTCAGCCATGCCACATCAGTTTATAAGAGCATCTCATACAACACTACATGAACATACATTTCATACACATGAACCATAAGAAGAGGAAGTACAGAGGAAATGGTAAAGGTATGTATAGTATATCGAGATTGTATAATATGAGTGGATACAGTAGAGTTACCAGTTGATCTGATCTTGTTATTCCTGTATGAGTTTGATATTATATTGGACATGATTGGTTGTCAAGACATCATGATAAAGTGGATTGTTAGACCAAAGAAGTAATGATAGACTCGCTTGAGAAATCTATAGTGGTTTTCTATAGTGATAGACAAATGGTACCCACTTGCTTAATATCTGCAACAATGGCTTTTTGCATGATCAGAGAGGGATTTGAGGCATATTTGACTCATGTTATAGACAGTACAGTTGAATGTGATGAGGTTGCAGATATTCAGTTCTTATAGATTTTCCAGATGTGTTTCCAAAAGATCTTCCTAGATTGCCATATGATAGAGAGAGATAGTTTATTATGGAATTAATGTCAAGTACTGTACCGATTTCTATTCTTCCATATTGGATGGCTCTTCTAGAGTTACAGGAACTGAAGAAACAATTACCGGATTTGTTAGACAAAGTATTCATTAGGGCTAGTGTATCTTACAGCTGTGCATAGATTACAGAAAGTTGAATCAGGTGACAGTGAAAAACAAATATCCATTGCCAAGGATAGATGATTTATTTGATCAACTTCGGGATATAGAAGTATTTTTTAAGATAGACCTTTAGTCTGGATATCATCAGTTAAAGATAGCTAAAGATGACATTATCAAGACAACATTCAGAACTCGATATGGGCATTATGAGTTTCTGGTAATTCTATTTGGTTTGACTAATGCACTAGCAGAATTTATGGCTTTGATGAACAAGGTATTTCAATCTTTTCTATACAGATTTGTGATCATCATTATTCATGATATATTGGTATATTCGTGGAGTACAGAAGAGCATGCTGATCATTTGTATACTGTGCTACAAGTCTTGAGGGAAAAACAGTTGTTTGCTAAACTGAGAAAGTGTGAATTCTGGTTCGATCATATGATATATTTATGACATATATTATCTGGAAGAGGTATAGAGGATTGATTCTAAAAAGTTTGAAGCATTGGTAAACTGGAAAGCATCAACTACAGTTATAGAAGTTCGTATCTTTCTTAGTATGGCTGGATACTACAGACTATTAGAGGAAGGATTCTCTATTATAACTACACCACTCACTAAATTGTTGCGGAAGAATGCTCAATTCCATTGAAATTCTGCGTGCCAATAGAGCTTTGATAAGTTAAAGCACTGTCTGGTTACAACAGAAATACTGAGAATTTTTACAGGTACAAGAGGACTTGGTATTTACACTGATGCTTCATATCAGAGTCTTGATTGTGCCTTCATGCTGGATGGAAAAGCAACTGCCTGTGCATCATGACAGGATCAATCTCATAAAGTTTCTTATCTTGTACATGATTCAGAGCTGACAGTAGTAGTATTTGCCCTAAAGATTTGACAAACATTATCTATATGGAGAAACATTCTAAATCTTTACAGAACATAAGAGTTTGAAGTATTTGATGAGCGAAAAGAAGTTGAACATGAGACAACGATGCTGGATGGAACTACTGAAAGATTATGATTGTACAATCGAGTATCATCCAGAAAAGGCCAATGTTGTAGCAGATGCTTTGAGTCAAAAGTCTAGTGGTATGATGACAGATATGCACATGACTTCAGTGTTAGATTTGATTGCTTTGTGAGGTCTAAATGATTGACTGCAGTTTGATATAGATAGAGTATTGATTGCTACTTTTGAGATTTGGCCAGTGCTGAGACAGAAAACTAAAGATGCACAAGTAAGAGATGGAAAGTTGATAGAAATTTTTTGAACATGTTCTACAAGGTAAAGATACGCCATTTGACATTCAGGATGACACATTGATGTTTGGCTCAGATTCATAATGTTTTTCATGTTATTATGTTGCTACAGTATTGAGCTGATTCGTCACATGTGTTAAAAGATTCAGAAGTACAGCTTGCAGAGATTTTGAGCTATATAGAGGAATCAATCATGATAGCAGATTTATGGAATCACACAGTTACAGAGATAGATTCTGAAAGTAATTTGGAAGAATCATGGTATAGAAGAAACAACTTGTGAAACTAAGGATAAGATGAGAAATTCATATGATGAGATATCGAATTTTGAGGACAAAATTCTTATAGAGGGGGGGGGGGGAATGTAACATCCCCGATCAAAAAGCATACGTCATTCGGCATTCATATAAGATTTAGAGCATATGCATAGCGTATTGACACGATATATATTGAGTTTTTAAAATTAATATTTATTTTCTAATTAAGTTTATTATAGTTTAAAAAAATTTTAAGTAAAAGTTAATTATTAATTATTTTAGGGTAAAGTTTGTAGTAAATGAAATTTCCGGATAAAAAGTGAGTTTTTTTCAAATTTGTGCCGACTTCCTTCCAAGTCCTTATATAAATGTGTAAATGAAGATTCTTCATTATTAAGAGTACAAAAACAAAAAAAAACGAGAGCTCAAAGAAGAAGAAGAAGAAGAGGATTTTGGTGGTTTGGATTTTATTTGTTGGATCTGGTACAAGATTTCTTCTATCGGGTTTTAATCCTGAAGTACAAGTTTGATTTGGTAAGTTTTTAATTAGTTAATGGTTTATCTGGATTTTCCTAATTTTTCCAGATCTAGATCTACAGTTGCTTTTGATTTGAAAATCAGTCGATTCATAGTTCTCAGAGGGTGTTTTTGATATCGGATATATATTCGGTAAAAGATTTCAGAGTATTTTTAGGGTTTCTCTTTGTAATGATATTAGGGAGCCCTTTGATCAAGTTTTTCAAAAAGGTTTGAACTAGAAAAATGTTCTTCTATATATATAGTTTATTGTTGTCAAGTTTTAAAGGATTTGCAAAGATGCACAAGAAGTTATAATGCATTCTGGCATTTCATTGCATTTGGAGTTAGAGTTTATAAGAGTAAATAGCCTAATTTGCATTGGGTTATAGGAGTACAAGTCATAGATCGTGGTCAAAGACAAGGGGAAGAGAAATAGTATTTGTCTTGAACAGGTGAGTATAGACCGGAGATTCAACCCTATGTGCTATATGTGAAATATGAATATATGAATATATGCGCTATATGGATATATGTGGTATATGGATTATATGGATATATGTGTTTTATAAGATAGCTTTGAAATTTCCAGAGTTGTTTGCACAGAAAGTTTGATTACAGATGGCATATGATATATGAATACATGATGCATTTGATTGCATATCATATTGCAATGAGATTAAAAGGACTTGTGACTATCTCGCCTTGAATTTGTATTACAGGACCTACGGGTCATACAGGATCTTCGGATCATACAGGACCTACGGGTCATTATTCTTACAGGGACCATAAGAGTCCATATACAGTAAACCCGGGGCAGACTCAGGCTTGAACAGTTCACAGAATAATGAATCGGATACATCAGCATTTGTATTTGCATAGTAAATTCATATAGGACATATATAATATGTAGGAATATGTATATTGACTAAATGTTTGGCTCTGTGTGAAATAATTGATGATGGTTTATATTCAATGAGTATGCGACTCACGTAAATCGCAAAACAATTTTCCAGGTTCAACTAGTTCTTACTGACGTGTGTCCGTTTAGAGGTCACATTCATACAGGTCGGCCGGCTGAAGCTCTAAGCAACCTTCTCCTCCTCATTTTGCATCATAGACATATGGCTTGCAATAGAAGTTAGAGTAATAGATGTTTTAGCATAAGAAGTAACTACCTAGGTGTGTGTGTGCAACCCTTTATGGTTGTTGCTTTCTGCTTTGTGCTTCCATGGATAGTTGCTATATGTGAATTATTTATTTATATAAGAAATAAGTTATTACTAAGCATACGTCATAGGGTATAGGGGTGTCACAAAACCCCACTAAACAACCTTAACAACTACCTACTATTGTTTAGGAGACCCCAAATAGTAGTGCAATTCACAACAAAAATGAAGCGGGTATATCAATTAAGGAGGCCCAAAATAGTAGTGCTTTACAACAAAACTGAACCTGGTCCTCTGAGGACTAAAATAGAAAAGGGCAACAGTAAAGCCATATTTGATATGGTTTCTAACCTTGGTAATCTAATGGAAAAAATAGTGATTAGACCCGCTAGAACAATGAAAGGTACAGAAGAAAGGAAATTTATATTTGATATGTAATGTGTATGTGAAATTGTGATAACAATACTAACTTTGTTTGTATGTGAACTCTTATGTTTGATGGGTGCAAAACTGTTAAAAACTTAAGTGAACCTTTTTTGACTCGTCTTGATTATAATTATGTGCTGATGACAATGCTTAGGGATAAATGTGATGTGATGTATGCCCAGGTTTGTAAACCTGCAGACTGCAGTTATGGTAAACATAAGGAACATGGGAACTGTAAAATAGGATCTTCATGACTGTTGAAATCCGAAATAATCAAGTGCTAAGATCAAGATTTGTGATTATTTAAATGGACAAACAGTCCATCTCTTTTATTATGACGCGCCAAAGTGATTAGAATTTGTGTTGTTTACAATTTTTGGTTATTCGCTCTCTCTTTCAGGAAATGCGCACAGACCTGAGGTCTTTTTATCGACCTCGCCTTGACTACAATGCGATCTCTACGAATGTTTCAACACGTCGATCCCTGTTAACAAGACAAGTTTTGAGCTAGAGGCGTTTTTAGCCCCTTGCAACTTTCGCCATCATCCCCTATTTATAGATGTTCAAGGAGAGTAATTTCTTTGTGGTTTCAATCTGGGATGAACGATTTGTCCCTATTGGATTGGTTGAAAAAGGGGAGGTCTTTGATTGGTGTAGGTTGTGGCATACCATGATTGGTCAAGGAGGCGGTTGTGATGCTTCTGAATCTTTCGATATGGGACGTGTCGCGGCGCCGATCAGCTCTCGTTCCCCTTTGGCTCCTTATTTATCGCAACGTGCACATTTTTGGCTTTTCGGCCCTTCTTTGGTGTGAACGCGATGTTTGCTTTAGGACACTTCACTCCTTAAAATTACTCCTATTTGTTCTCTCCCTCATACTAGAATGTGCGTGATGTTAGGTCTTACAACCCTTCTCATTCCTTAAAAAACACTTACTCCTAGCTATTTTCTCCTCACAGTAAAATATGCGTGATGTTTAGTCTTACGACCCTTCTCACTTTCTTAGTAGTATGTTTGGGCGCGAGTTTTTGATGGGTGCGGCAAACTCCCCGAGATCCTCCTTCGAAGCCCTTGACCTTGTGGGTCCCATTCGAGCATTTGACGTCATTGTCTTCGAGTTGGGGTCAACTACTTTTTCTGTTTGCACATGATTAAATTCACGCACCATCAATGACTAGTTGTAAGCCCTTACTATCTAATATGAACTAGCTATGTTGTTATGTATTCTCTGATTATGCATTCTATATGACAGTTTTTTTATGTATAATGCCTAAGCAACAAATTTAAATGCCTCTCCCTAAGGATAATAGAATTATTGATGCTATTTTCAGAAAAGGCAATCCCCCCTGATTTATTTCTCTGGCAGGTGGTGGTCTAAAACTAATTGTAACATCGAAAATTTGTTGATTGCCTACAGAATTTGGAATAGCCCAAAATCCAGAGATAAAAAAACTCATGCAATTTATCTCCCTCTCTATTCTAGAAGAATGTTGAGCATTAAGAACCTTGTCAGTTGTATCCAATGCTTAGCTAGTGTCTTCTTTTCTACTAAGCACATAGCTGAATTACATAACTATCCTTTATCTTCTTGGCATTGTTGTAGATAGGGCTGTCAATGGGTCGGGTTATGGGTGGGTGGAGCACTTCCACCACCCGCCACCCGTGAAATGTTCTACCCATCACCCAAACCACCCGTCACCCGCTGGTTATATGGGTGACCCGTTCACCCGTATAACCGTTGTATAACCGCTATATTTTGTCTATAAATAAATTGTCATACATAAATTAAAACAAATATCCATAATCCATACATAAACAAAAACAAATCCCATAAACAATAATCGTTGTATAACCGTTGTATTTTATGCTATTGGTGGTTCTGGTTGAAGAGAAGTCTTCTAGAGAGGTGAGAGACTCAGAGGTGGTGACTAGTGATCGAGTGGTGATAATATGTTATCAGATGAAAGATATACTAGGGTTAGAAATTAGAATTACTTAGAAAGTAGAAGTATAGAACATAGGCAATTAGGTATAAATAAATGGGTTGGGAAACAAATGAGCTTATTTACCAAAGACCCGAAATGGACTATATGGTGACTTTAAAGGCCTACACATATTAGAAATTATGGGCTAAAACGAGTTATATGGGTGGTTTGGGTGAAACGGGTTATGGGTCGGTTGACGGATCGGGTTATTGGGTGATAAAATCTCACCCTTACCCGACCCTTAACCCGTTTCGCCCGTCACCCGAACCGCCTGTCACCCGCTTTGATTGGGTTTTCACCCGTTTATTTCGGATGGGTTAAACGGGTCGGTCGGTTACCCTTGGGTAATTGACAACCCTAGTTGTAGATCACTGTGCATAGAAATCGGCAAAAAAGTGAAAGATGTGAAGAAAATAACATCGAAGAAAAAGGAAACGAAGACACAGATATATGATAGAAAGAGGCGGATAATAATGCTTTATGATGTTGCTAAACTACAAGGAAAGATAGTCAAGACCTAATGGCGAGATACAAGAGATTGTCACTATCCTACTATTAAGGACTGTTGTAACTCTGCAAATCGAAGTTGGTTGTTTAATATGTATGTTATGATAAGTTATGGATGTTTATAATAGAATAAATGGGATGGAGATTTATATATGTTGACTTTCTCTTGTGGTTACCAATATAGCAAGGAAAGACTTAGTATGCCATGGTTAACTTGATAGTAGGTATTTTAAATGAAAATAAGTACTTAAAATTGTAAAGGGTTAGGACGTAGATCGTTCTAGTCTAAGATCGACTCTTTTTGTAAAATTGAAAGAATACAAGTTATGTCGATTATGGAAACAAGAACTGAACAAATTCCTGACAATCAGGGGTGGCATAGAGCATGTTTCGATATATTATCATATGGTCCCCAGTGTCTGGTAGATCAGGTGAGATTTCTATACTTTGGAAAGAGCACCAACTTACAAACTAATGAATAGAGCCCCTAAAACAAGAACCTAAGTACATAATCCTTAAGTACACAAACCTAACTACAAAATACATAATTTATATTATCCTTATTTATGCCCCTCCTCAAGAAGCTGAAAAAGAGAATTTTTGGCTACAACTTACACACACAATTCAAAATCTCGGTCGTCTTATCATTGTAATGGGGGATCTTAATGAAACTCAGGATCCAAATGAAAAGAAATGTGGTATATACCCAGACCATAATGGATTTAATAGATTACTAAAATTTAAAAATGAGTGTGATCTCTTAGATATTCCAGTCCAAGGCAATAAATTTACTTGGCGAAAAAATAAAATAAAAGTGGATAATATTTATGAAATGTTGGATCAAACCTTATTAGTTATTATGCAACCAAGTAATCCAATGGTTCCCTGATATTGTGACAAAAAACTATGCCTTTACATCCTCGGATCATAGTAAAATTGTGATTAATCTGACTAATGGGCTTATTAAGAAAGCTCAATCGTTTAAATTTGATATAATGTGGATGATGAGCAAAATTTTTTAATATGTGGTCAAGCAATCCTGGCGGGTTTCTTTCCTAGGATCCAATATGTTTTAACTCGTAAAAAAAAGCCAACTTTTTAAAACACATGCAGAACAATGAAACAAATTAACATTTTAAGTACCTTTGGGAAACTACAAAAACTAGAGAAAGATTTGATTGATATCCAACAAAGTATCCTCATTTCTCCTAGTCAGGACATTATCAAAAGATAACTCTTCATAATAAATAAAAAAGAAAGCATACTGAACTTTCTTAAGACCTACTAGAAGCAACGAGCTACAATGAAACATATAAAACTCGTGGATTCTAATGCAGGCTATTTCCACAAAATTACCAATGGATGAAGGAATAGAAAAATGATTAAGAAGATAAAATCGGAAGAAGTCGCTCTAGTTATCGACGAGGAAAATATCAGGGATGAAATCTGGAAGGACTTCAAAGCCCAATATATGAAAGAGCAAATCAACCACCCACTTCTTCAACAATATCTTCAACTTATTCTTAGAGAAATAATAATGGAGGATAATCTAGAGCTCATAAATCCAGTATCGAATGAAGAAATTTGAAATGTATTGATGTCCTCAGGCTTCTATAAAAAAATTTGGGATATTGTGGGTCCTACAATTATCAAGGTGGTAAAAAGCTTCTTTCATTGTGGGAAAATCCTCAATCAAATTAACCATACATTCATTACATTAGTTTCTAAAAGAGACAACCCAAATTCAACAAACCATTATCGCGTGATATGTCTTTGTTCCACCATATATATATAGATAAAATCGTCATGGAAAAGCTTAAGAAGGTGGTGTATAAACTTATTCACCCTCTATAGGGAGCCTTTGTAGCTCAATGAGCTATTCAAGATAATGTACTAATTGCCCATGAAGTGTTCCATTTCTTTAAAGGAAAAGAAGGAAAAGAGGGATGGGTTGCAATTAAAGTAGACATGGAAAAATCTTATGATAGGATAGACTGGGGCTTCCTCTTTGTTGTGATGGAAAAGTTCGGTTTCGACAATCAATTCATTGAATGGATCGAAGAATGTATCCAAACGTTCTCATTCTTTGTGTTAGTTAACAATAGCCGTACCGACCCTTTTACACTTGAACGGGGTTTGCGTTAAGGGGACCCCCTATCGCCTTTCCTCTTTATTCTAGGTACAAATCGAGATCCTTTCCAGGAAGCTTTAACAAGTAAGTGATACGATAAAAAACTCTAATAGTTTTGCTTTGGCTTAATCCGGTATAAAGGTTCCTTTCTTAGCCTTCGCAGATGACATTATAATCTTTACAAAAGCAAACCAACGAGCATGTACACTAACTAAGGAAATCATCAAGGAATATTGTGCTATATCTAGGCAAAAGGCAACTACCACAAGTTCACCTTTCAAAACATGAAAGGTGTTGACAACCAATAAAAACATAGAATATAACAAACTCTAGGTATCTCGTCTGAGACAGACCTAAAAAAAATCTAGGATGCCCTATCATTAATGGGAGGGTCAATAAGGAAACCTGTAATACCCCCAATTTCTAACCAAGGGTATTACCGTTAGTGACCTCAGATTTTACCATCCAAAGCCACCCGAGGCTAAGATAATACAACACGATTGAAATATGTTTTATTCATTTATTAATGTTAGAAATATCTTTGATTACAAAGTGACTGTTTAGATGAGAAAACGACATCGGAATATACTTTCAATGATATAGGTGACCCATACAATTACGTGGTGTAAGTCACCAAAACATTATAAATTTCTTCCTTCAATTCGACATCTCCTCCATAGGCTTCACATGAGCTTAGGTACCACCTTTTTGATACGTCGCTCTAAGGTGAATCTTCTCTTCCTTTGCTTCGTCTGGTCTTCATCTTCAGTTCCTGAGCAACACTCCTCTGCTATTTGATGTTTCCAAAACGAAAGAGACGGAAAACACCAGGCAAAAGTGCAGAAGAAAAAGAAAGGTGAACGGATTAGTCTAAGAAGACTAGCAGGTGGAGCACCGAACTCCGAATTATAGTAGGATGATGATCCAACAGTTAGTACACCCATCAAGAAAAAGGGATATGAGAATCCAAAGCTAGATGAATCATCTTGAGAGTGCAATCTTATCAGAGTAAAAAGAAATACAAGCTTCAAAGACATATGGAATATCACAAGAGTGTGATTCCCTTGAAAAGAAAAGAATTACGAAAATTCTTTAGAGTTCGGACACTACGAGAGTGGGTTTCCATCGAATGAAAATAATGTTTTTGATAACTTTATTGTATCACAACATAATTCGAGAAGTCTTTATCGATTAGTCAAACAATTACTTAATTTAGTAGATGACCATTAAATTTGGCAGCTTAGAGGAAGCTAGGCCAACATATTAGAGGAACATAATTTCCTAATATTATCTTGTACTATAATTCTCAATAGTACAATATCATTTTTTATGATTTTTAGTTTGGTAAGTAACCAATGCCGAAAATACAAGAGACAATGTTCAATGCTCGTGTATACAGACTTTTTGCACTTAGCTAGAGCGCATATCCCAACAAATCAAGAGGGCAAGGTCATGACCCGGTATTAGGGTATAGGTACAACCTAATACGATATTATAAAGAGATGTTTTCAAGAGACTAAGTTCTCATCCCTGAGTTTATATTTGAAACAGATAGAGTCATTTTCATTAGACCTATCAGTTTATTTCTAATGAATATACGCATATAATAATTTATATAGCAAATTGTTAATTCTATTGCATAAATAAACTTACATTCGTTTATTTAGAAGCAATTTCACAAAGTATAAATAAACATAAGTCGGTTTATTTAGTAGCAATTTCCACAAGGCACAAATAAACTTAAGTCGGTTATTTAGCAATAAGTTATTATTGGCAAAAAGGAATATTATACGGAAAGGAAATTCACGTTGAAACAGAAGCAAGAGAAAAAAATTCACTTGCCTTGACTTTCTTTCGGAACTCTATGAAACTCAGATTTAGAATCTCTTAAAGACGTTCGTACGCTTCGACCTATTTAACCGAAAGTAATGACGAACGAACATGTATTAAATTCCTTATTTTAATGTTAATCTCTTCTCTTATTTTCCTCTTGTAAGAGAAAGAAAGTTAATCTAAATTATTTAGTTTAATAATTTGGATAGGCACTACCAATTCTCGGGCTTTTTGTAATGGAAGTTTTGTAATGGTTTTTTCATTGTGTTACAATAGAAAATCTATTGTAATGGTTTATTATTATATGTAACACTATGATATAAGGTAACAGTTTGTTGTAACACAAGTAGTCTAACGTAACGGATATTTATAACAAATGTAACACTTTGAAAATTAGAAAAAAAAGTGTGATCGAAGGTAACAGTTTTCTGTAACACAAGTTATCAAATGTGACACATGGGTAAAACAAAGGTAACAATTGTAAAAATAGAAATAAAGTGAAACCTAATGTTACGATTTTATATAGCAAATGTAATACATGGTCAATTCATGAAAAATTGGCGGAAAAATAAGATAAAGGCGCACAAAGCTAAAATTTTGGCTCCAATATTCTTTAATCTTATCCATTCTAGATAAAAGAAAACCCTCATTCTCTGACTTCACTTCTTCTCCAATATTCCTTAATTTTATTACTTTAAAATCGTTCATTCTTATAAGAAATCGTTATATTCATTTAGAATCATTCATTCTTATCAGAAAACATTTTATTACTTTAGAGCGTTCATTATTATAAGAAACCGTTATATTACTTTAGAATCGTTCATTCTTATAAGAAACCGTTATATTACTTTAGAATCGTTCATTCTTATAAGAAATCGTTATATTCCTTTAGAATCGTTCATTCTTGTAAGAAATCGTTACATTCCTTGAGAATCTTTCATTCTTATAACAAAACGTTATATTCCTTTAGAATCGTTCATTCATATGAGAAAACGTTGCATTACTTTATAAGAAATCGCTTTATTACTTTAGAATCGTTTATTCTTATAAGAAATCGTTTTATTACTTTATAATCCTTCATGCTTATAAGAAATCGTTATATTACTTTAGAATCGTTCATTCTTATAAGAAAACGTTATATTATTTTATAATCGTTCATTCTCAAAAGAAAACGTTGCATTCCTTTAGAATTGTTCATTCTTATAAGAAAACGTTTTATTGCTTTATAATCGTTCATGCTTATAAGAAAACGTTATATTACTTTAGAATCGTTCATTCTTAAGAAAATGTTATATTCATTTAAAATCGTTCATTCTTATAAGAAAACGTTATATTCCTTTAAAATTAACAAAACCTAAACCTTTATGATGATCTTCGTATGTTTAATGACGATAAGTACCCGCCAACACCAGGGGTCCTAGGGGGTTCGGGGGACAACACCCCTCGATGGTGGTCTCGCTGATCGGTCAGCGAGTTAGGGGTCCAGGGGGCAACTTGCCCCTGGCGGGGTTGGGGGCTGCCCCCCCCCTCAAAAAAAGTATACAATATTTTTTTTTGGTTTATCATGATCAATTTAAAACTACGACCTAAAATGTTGAAAAATAGTTTAAGTTGAATATATTTTTTAATAAAAAATTACTTATTAATTTATTATTTAGAACATTTAGTTTAGGAGGGATAAAAGGAGGGAATATTTAATTTGGACTTGCTAAAATATTTAGTTAAAAGGGTTGGATTATTTGGGTAAAAACAATTGGGCGGGAATATTTGGTAAAAAAAACTTTTAGGCGGGCTTAAATGTTAAATGGAAGAAATGTCTAATTTTAAGAGGGAAAAAGTAATTTTTGGCCCGGTAAAAACGAAGCCCATAAGGCCTTTTCACTATGTAACCCTAATTTGCTCAATTTCCCTTCACTCCCAGATCTAACTCGCGCGACTCTCTTTGCCCTCTCCAACCCCAGTTAGACAGCTCTAGGAACTCGAGAGAGAGAGAGAGAGAGACGAGAGAGAGAATTGGGATGGAGCAATGGACTCGGGGAGAAAGAATTCGTTTTCTTCACCGCCGGTATATCTTCTCCACCTCGTCAAAGTCTACAAATTCGTCTCCAAATTGATCAGTAGCTTGTCCTTCTCAGTTGATGTTTTTTCTTCCTAATGTCTTTTTGTCAATCGCGGTTCTTATTTCTAATTGAGATCCAAATTCGTCTCCAAATTGATTGGTTTCAAGGTGGTGGATAGGTTCGTTTACAGGTGGAGACATGTAAAGACAATATAGCAGCTGCACTGGAGACTTAAGCCAACAACATCGTCGGAAAGGAGTACAATTGCTGGTCAAGCACTCGATGGCGTATTACTTGGAGCAGCAGTGGAAGCCCTTTGTAACTACCTTGGCTCAGAATATGGAAATACCTTTGCCTTAGGTATGTGTAGTTTTGAAACTCTAGATCATTTCAATTATTTGGTTGTATCTCAAGAAATATCCTAATCTTGATCTATATTATTGGTAACTTTACTGCATACATCTGAATGATGTTATTTAGTCTTATTTCGTTTGATCAAGTTCAGCTAGGGTCTTTGCTTTCTTGTCTGTTGCTCCTGACTATGGACCTGGACAGCTGGATACTAGACGGTATGGAGAGCAATATGCGAGTAAAGGCGAGGATGCATACCTTGCTTTACTTCCGAATCAGACACCTTTTTATAAAGATCTGGTGGTTATTTATTTTTCTATTGTGTTTTTTTTTTTCATTTCTCACTCTATGTGCTTTATAGTAGTTGCTTCTCAGAACTGAGCATTGCTATGTATTTCACAGGCTGCTGTCGCTGTTCAAGCTGGTGTCTATGTGGATATATTTGCTGTAACCAATGAGTATATAGAATTGGCGATCTTGAAGTTCCTTAGCATTGAGAGTGGGGGCACATTGTTGTTGTATTCAAATACTGATTATTCTACACTTCCCCAGGACACGTGAGTTTGAGAATTTCTGTGAACAAAATAACTATGTAATACAGACGATGATATAACTATTCTGTCTATGCATTGAGGCCATTGTGATTGACACGTGATCTTCCAGGTACCGAATGTTGAATCGTCCATATGCCTTCAACTGCGTGCTACGATTAAGGAATTCATTTGAAATTAAAACTGGTCATTATGTGAGTTCCTAGAACACGTTATTTAAAATATACTTAGGATGCTTTTTTCATTATGTACTATGCTTATAATCCCATGAATTTCTTTTTTTGCAGTATGGCCATTTTTTCCCAGATCCACAATATGAAAATGTTCAGCACATAATTTTCTTTGATTCTTATGCAACATATGCTTATGACTTTGAATTTTCAAAACTAGAGGGGTTTTCAAGGTATATGATCCAACTTGTATTAGTCTGTTTTTGGTTTACTTGTTTTTCTTTATTTGAGTTGTAACCTTGAGCTTCTTCACAGGCACGTGTCAGAAGCTCCTATTATTCGAATTGCTTTCCAGTGTTCTGTAGTTGTCCCTCCTGAGGAGCTTTCAAGTTCGGGATTAAGTGCTGCAAGTAGGTATGCTTATTCTATATTGCCTCTACTGCATCACAAATTCACTTCAAGTCAAGTAGTAATTTTACCTTAAATAACCTTTTGTACCAAATTTTTTTTTAGTGCACTATCATTTCTAAACCACCTGAAGCATATTTCTTTCTCTCATCAGCATTACAATATCTCCCCCCTCATTGTCCATAAACCTGCCTCCAATCCTTATGGTCATTGTTTTTGTGTATTGCCAGTTTATGATAATTTTAGATGGTTGAAATTTAACAGGTCAAGAAAGAGGTTTAATGATGGTTGCCTGGACATAAAATACGCACCCCTTTCTCTTCACGATATGCCTCAGGTTCTAAATACAGATTAGGGATTTCTTACCAGCTTAACGATCTTGTATGTTTGTTACAGACCTAAGTTGTCCCCCTCAAACGGTGGTTGAGATCGATTAAAAGATTTTTTTAGTTGTCTTCCTAATTTAGCAAGTTATAAACTCTTGTTATTGATAGTCATTGGTTTATTTGTTTTTTTTTGCATTCAACCTCATCTTGAATGGAAAGATATAATCTTTGAATAACTCTAGCTAAAATATCAAACTTGTGAAGCTGTTTTTAACCTATTTTACCGTTGTAAATGGTAATTTAATCGTGCAATTTCAGTCATTGACAAACATTTTTTGCGCAATTTCTGCAGTTTTTACTGCAGTTTCTAGGCTTGAGACTCGTGCCCCCTGAACACCACCAATGTAAGATTCTAACTTCTTTGATCTTAATGCTGATGTATTTTATCCTATGGCTAGTTAATTCTCAATTAATTTACCATATATGTATCAGGTAAATTTTTGGTTCATAAGCCTGAACTGTGCTGCAAATGAATTGAATTGATTGCAGTTTTACCTCAATCTATTTCAGACTTTTAGTACATTTTTCTTGTTGGAAACTTGCAAGATTTAATCATATAAAGCATCCCTTACATGGTACAGGTTATCTTGTGCAGTTTGCCTTAGGAAGATTGATAACATTACTATCTTAAATAGTTTTGTACTAATATTGAAAATAGGCTGATTAGACAAAAGATCCACATGAACATTTTTTTAATGTGTTAATATTTTTGTATTATGTAATGTGATTTCGATATTGATCAGTGGACTATTGCCAAAAATCATGCTTATGTATGTATGCTCACTACTCTAATTGCAGGAAGAAGTTGATGAAGATCATGCCAACTATTAAATGGTCTAGATAGCTAAACATTTGCACTTGTTGGATGCATTTGTAACTTATCTACACTTTTGTTATATGCATGTATGTTATGTAACAATATATTGTATTTGGATACATCTCGAACTTTTGTATTACACCTTCAAGTATTAATACAATTGTTTATTTTTAAATATCTCATCTTTACTATATTTATTAGAGGTTCATAATTATAATTACAGGTGCATATGAAATGAATTGTGAAAATAATATATAATATATATAATTTTATTATAGTAAATTATATTTTTGTTACATTTCAATAACTAAGGTAATGGTATACATGAAATGGTAACGGTTATAACAAATGTAATGCCATATTAATTAATGTAATAGTTGTATCAATTGTAATGCTTATGTAACGGATGAAATAGGTAATGGATTTTTTAACTATTGTAATGGTATTGACTAAATCATGAAACCATTACAACAGGTTAAACATCCGTTACATTAGGTCTAGGGTAACGCAGCCTTAGGTAGCGGATTAAAAATTCCGAAAAACTATTACATTAGACCTATTGTAATGAATTTTGGCCTTGTCGTAATGGTTTTATAACATTACATAAAGCCCGAGAATTGGTAGTGAGGAGATATCAAAATAATAATTCTTTATTATTATTTTCAAGGTGATACTTTTGTAAGAATTTTATAAACATTAAAATATTTATTTTAAGAAAATATGCAAGGCCTCATTTACTCCTTTAAGGAAAAAACTTTTTAAAACCGCATGCAATATATATTATTTAAAATATATTATATATATGGTTTGCATGCATCATCATCCTTATGCAAAGTTACTTATTAAAGCTCATCATTATGATCAATATTTCTAAAAGTCATGGTTAACTTATTATAAAATTATAGTAACTCTAGGATTGACATGCATATTTATAATACTTTATAAAAATACTTATTATATATGGTTTGCATGCATCATCATCCTTATGCAAAGTTACTTATTAAAGCTCATCATTGATCAATATTTCTAAAAGTCATTGTTAACTTATTATAAAATTATAGTAACTCTAGGATTGACATGCATGTTTATAATACTTTATAAAAATACTTTATTTTCCACATGCAACACATTATACTAATTAAATAGACTATGCTTATTAAATCTTTTTTATTTTACCAAGAAGGATATAGAAATTTTTATTTCTACATATAGAATAAAATTATGTTACATGCAAGAAAGGATCCCTTCCATAGATTTTTATGAAAATATATGAACAATTATTTTAACTTGATTAAGTGAATAAAAACCCTTAAAAGTCTTTTTTTAACACTAGATGGGTCAAAATAATTTATCAAAAATTCATTTTAGCTTAAGTTGACATGCAATGGTAACTTGAGTTATAAAACCCCCTTTTAACTACATGCAAAGACATAAAATTTAATCAAACACATCTTGTTCTTATTAAATTTTCTTTAATCAAAAGTTCATATAAAATTTATTGTAAGGTTTACAATATAAGGAAAAAAACATGCAAGAGGTTTTAACACATAAAAACCCCTTTAAAAATACATGCAAAGGCATATTTAATTCAATTGATCAAAACTTGCTTTTATTAAACTTATTTAAACTCAAATTTTATATAACAACTCATTCCAAGGCTTATATATGACATGAATGAAGGTTTCATGCATGAAAACTTTATCTTATACAATTATCAAATAATTGCCTTTATAAAACCAAGAATTTTTGTATAAGAAGAAAAGAAGTCTAGGCTTTTTAAAAATAAATAAAATCAGAATTTTTCAAGTTAAAAATCACTTTTATAAGTTTAGGATTTATTAGAATTTATCTTATAACTTGTAAAAATAAATCCTCTTTAAAAATCCTTGCATGCTTGTTATATTTCCTATGAAATATGTACTAGTTTATAAAATTTCATAATCTGATTGTTTTTGACAAATTAGTAGTAAATATACCCAAAAAAAGTCAATATTGCGAAAAATGTATACCTTTTTTCAAAATTGAAATTTTATCAAAATTAATTAAGTAGGTACCCATTTTTATTGCAAAAATGTCCACTCATCCCCCTAATGCAATTTTTTAGGAATTAAAGAAAAAGGTAAAATAAATATTTATGTTTAATTTTGTTTAATCCGAAAATTAATTTTTAAACCGTCTGTAACTTACCCAAGAAAACAAGAAACAAAGGAAAAATCGATTCCAGTTAAACCCTTGAAAGCTCGAGAAGAAGCGGAAGACTATTGTGATTTGTGTGACCTGAGAGCACTGAGCAACGAAAATTCAGCGTACTTCACTCTAATCTCGCAAAATCTAATCCCTAGCGACGGTAATTCTCTTCAATCTTCATGCTTTCGATTCAATGTTAGTTTGATTTTTCTTGCGATTCGGACTTCATTTTTTTGTAGACCGGTTTCAGTTCCGCATTGATTTCCTCCTCTTTTCATTTCTTAGGGTTTATAATGAATCTTAATTTGAAAATTCCAAGTTCCTTGGATTGATCCATTTATTTGGTTACATTTCGTCCAAGTCAATGGATTTGATCGATTCGGCTTTTCGCTTAGGTGATGTTGGCTTTTGCGTTTTGGTTTGTGATTGCAGATGATTGACGATCAAGATCTGGGATTTTTCGCCAATTTCCTTGGCATCTTCATCTTCGTACTAGTGATTGCCTACCATTTTGTGATTGTTGATCCCAAATATGAAGGCAATTAAGGCAATTTTGCTCCGTGTTTCTAAGTTCTGTTTGCTAGAGAGTAGATGATCTGGTACAATATTATGGAACATTTTGTTGAGAAAACAATCATGTTTGCCTAAATCTGATATGTAACTTGTACTCTTGAAAAGGTTTTCTTATCCTATAGTTGCTCAATGTCAGATTGCAAGACTTAATGACTACTCTATAATGCATTTTGTCTGGGTTAAGACGTTATAATGCCCTATTGGAGGGAGGATAAAGCATACATAATGACAGGATGTACTATATAGAAAGACATGATGGAATTTTCATGGTGACATCAGTTAACTATTTCATGATCGGGTACTTATGAAAGACCATAAATAAGAAGAATAATTATGGAATGTTTCTTAGAAAACAAAATGAAAATCGCAACTTCCATATTAACGGGATCTTCACCAAGATTGGAGGGAAGTTAGCGCCAAAATCGCATAGATATCCCGCCAAATTTGTTACCACGATGGGAGGGGGGTAACTCTAATTTTTATTATTTTCAATATGTTTTTCATATTTCTTTTAAAACTCATAAATCAAAAATAGAATTTTTTCTTTATTTAAAAAAGGTTTATTAATGTTCATTTTATAGCAAAGATGTCCACGTGGATATTCAAATGTTGTTTCAGTATAACATGGTCATTTTTGCAATAAACATTTATAGTTGGTGTATTACTGCAAAATTGCCTTTTTTTTCTTAAAAAAATCTGATCCATATAATGAGCCTAAGATACTAAAAATCAACCCCAAAATAAATTTAAAAGGCCTAGAAATAATACCCTTAATTGTGTTTGTTTTCTTGTAGGAAGAACAACACAAGATCACAGGAAGAGGCGGTGGTGGCTCAGCCGGATTGAGCTGGTTGCGCGGCTGGCAACGGCTGGTGGTGGTGCCGGCGGTTGGAAGCACAAAACATGAGGTTTGGGTGTATTTTTTGTGGTAAAATCTGCCCCTAGATGTAATAGTTCAAGGCTGATTTTTGTGTGGAAAAGAAGTAAAATGACCAAGAGAAGTAGAAGAGAGTGTTTCATAGACAGAAGAGAGTGTTTGTGATATCGAGTCATGGGAGTCTTATAGAGACTTAGAGTCTTTAAATGGCCACTAAATGATGTAGTGGAGAATTATTTTCATCATGATCAAAATCCCCACTTAAGGTGAGTGGAAGAGGAAGATTTGCTCTTAATAAAATATGGCTTGTATGAGTGGCAAATCTCTACACCAAATCTCTCACAAATCCTATCTTAAATGATCCAAACGAGCTAAAAACGGACTGTAATGTCGGTTTGAAAATTGCACCGGAACGGTTGGGTTTTAACAATAGAATTTTCGTTAGTTACGAATTTATTAAATTTGATCTTTTAATAAATTCATTTACTCGAATAATTATTTCATAGGAATATTATAATCTATTTATTTTAGAAATAGATTTTGAGTCAAAATAAATTTTATGAGATTATTTTATTTATTACTACATCCGTCTAACAATTTAGGGGCTTTTTAACCTTCAAATGAATTTTCAAAATATAAGTCCATTTTTAACTAATTAATACTAAAACTTGCCAAAAATAACATTTAATTAATGTATTTCTAGTTCCAATGTGCTTATAAATACTAAAAAATGTCACCCATCGGATGATATTATATGATTTAATCTCATATTAATTTCGTACACAAAAAAACAAAATCTTTTTAATTCCACTTTAAGCTTGTCTTAATTTATGTGCAAAATTTAAAAAAGAACAAATTTAGCCCAAAAGCATTTTGGGCCACCCTATTTAGGCGTTTGTTAAGCTCCCTTAATAAATTAGTTATTTGTCAAGTATATAAACCCTCCCCATTGTACTTTCTCTCTCCTCATCCTCTTTCCATCCTGACTCTCTTTCTCGCCTCTTTCCCGACTCACCAGACTTTCTCTTTCTCGCCTCTTTCCCGACTCACCGATCATCCTCCTATCGTGGTCAACGCCATCGCCGATCTATTTGAGGGATCCTCGATCCATCAAACCTTCTCACTGTGTAGATATGATCTCCGTGGTGATGGCGGTCTTTCAAACAAGCATCCTCCCTGTGTAGATCTGCCTTGAATCTAGATATCTAGAGGTCGGCGATGTCGGCGCTTTTATGCTCGACGAGCGCAAAGAAGGAGGCGAAGAAACAAGTTTTCCTTAATTTGACTTTGGATGTTGGGGTTTCCTGGCCTAATACTTTGATGCTGCGGGTATGATCGTTGGAAATGGAAGAAACAGGTTTTTGTATCGTTGACTAGGATTGCTTCTTTGTTGTTGTAGTTATAGTTTGGAGTGCTTGCAATTTGACAGGTCTGAAGATGATTAGGTTTCTTGAAATGTGAATTTGGGAACTGCACTAAGAACTAAGAATGGCAAAGTGGATTTTTTTTAGATAAGAAGAATGTATGAATAGGTGGATGTATGATTTCTTCCGTTCATTTGTCATTAGTATGATTTCGAGATTGATCCGTGTAGATGATGGAACTTATGCCATGAAGAAAGTGTTTATTCAAAACAATGAGCAGCTGGAATTGGTTAGGGAAGAGATCCATGTGTCTTCTTTATTCAAACACCGGAATTTGCTTCCACTTCTTGATTATGCTATCATTCCAGTGAAGGCAATTGATACTTTATGGCATTTCTTAGAAATATGTACTCTTAACAAATGCTAGCTTTGCTCCTTTTTTCTATAATTATGTTGTTTAGAAGAAAAAATAATCTGTTGTTAAAGTGACCTACATTCCAGTTAAGGTAATTGATGCTTTATGTTTTTTCTATAATTATGTTTTTTAGTGATGACAATTGTTTTTTATTCGGTGATGACAATTATTTTTGTGTGGTGATGAGATTTGATGACAACTATTTTTTGTAATGATGATAAAAACGAACAAACTTTAGGTGATGACAATTTGATGACACTTGATGACGGTTGTTTGTCTTCAAGATCCTTTGATGACACTTGTTTGCCATCAAGATTCTTTTGATGACAAATTAATCGAACCGTCATCAAGTAGTGATGATAATTTATGACAATCGAGCCGTTATCAAATAGCGATGACAATTGATGACAATCGAACCGTCATTAAATAGAGATGACATTTGTGATGATAGTTGATGACACCGTCATCAAGTAGTAATGACAATTGATGACAATTGATGACAATTTATGAAAAAATAGTACGTGATGACACATATTTGATGACACTTTGAATAATGATAGTAAAAGTTATTTAAAAAATTGAACGTGATGATAAATATTTGATGACAACATTGTTTTTTTATTTGTAATTACCATTGTTTTTTATGCGGTGATGACAAACTTTGAGTGATGACACTTGATGACGGTTGTTTGTCCTCAAGACAATGTCCTCAAGGCCCTTTTGATGAGAAATTAATCGAACCGTCATCAAATAGAGATGATAGTTGATGACAATCAAATAGTCATCAAGTAACGATGACAAGTAATGACAGTTGATGACGGTTCGAACCGTGTGATGACGGTTGTTTTTATATGGTTGAATGCCTTTGATAACATTTTTTTGTTATCAAAAAGTTGTCATGAAGACATTTTGATGACAGTTTTTGCCTTTTATTACACTTTTTGTCAACAAAAAATTGTGATGATGGTGGAAAAAAATTGTGATGATGGTTGTTTTTATGTGGTTGAATGCCATTGATGATACTTTTTGTCATCAAAAAGTGTTATTAAGACATTTTGATGACACTTTTTACCTTTTATTACACTTTTTGTCATCAAAAAAGTGTGATGACAGTGAAAAAGAATTGTGATGACGGTGAAAAAAATTGTGATGACAACTTGTGATGATAGTTGATGACAATCAAATCGTGATAACAATTGATGACACTTGATGACATTTGATAATGGTTGATGACAGTTGATGACGATTGATGACAGTGATGATAGAGATGATAGTGATGATAGTCATCAAGTAGTGATGACAGTTGATGACAACGATGATAGAGATGATAGTGATGATGGTCAACCGGTCAACGCCGGTCAACGGGTGGTCAACGACCGAGTCAACTCAGTCAACGGGTGAGTCAACCCGGTCAACGACCGAGTCAACTCGGTTGGAGTGGGGTGGGGATGGGTTTTTTTGCCATTTACCTAATTTTTGCACACTCCTTAATATCCACCTAATTAGGCTCTTTTTTTTTGCTATTTAATTAATTCATCCTTTAAAAAACCCCTAAATTGTGAAACAGAGGGGGTAAATAATTAAAGAATAAAAAAATAAAAAATATTCATAAAATTAGCGGCTATTACAAAACCATTACAACAACAATTAGTAAAACCAGATCCCAACTCACAAAATGGAAAGCCAATGCACTCTCCCAAGAAGGACGAACAATTCTCGTTAGGTCTAACCTAGCAACAAAACCAAATTACCTAATTTAGAGCTTCGTGTTGCCCACACGTATTCACATGGAACTAGATTAGATCAACCAAACCTTCCTATGGAATAAAAACAACACCTATAAACCCCTCATTGGATGGGATAAAGTTTGCAAATCAAAACTCTATGGAGGATTAGGAATTAGGAAAACTGAACAAATGAACAAAGTCTTACAAATGAAACTTTAAGGGAAGATACTTGTTGAACCTTACAATATTTAGGTTAAATTAATGTATGAAAAATATACGAAAAATAGAGACCTATTTACATATAGAAACAAGTTAACATATCCTAGAAATGGTCAAAGTTGATGAATCTTCGGACATAATCTCGAGAAAGGCTAATCTGGCAAATGGGCGACGACCAAACAATTAGGTTCTGGAGAGACAAATGGGTGTCCCAAGACTCGCAAGATAAATATGATATCAATCTAGATGTTGTGAATGACTCAATTGTGGTTGAGGAGTTTATAACAAATGATCGAGAATGGCGACATGATGGTTCTTTGGGGTCTACTCCCTCTTGATATAGTAGACAAAATCATAGCCATTTCAATCCCAGAAAATCATATAAGAGAAAGACATTATTGGGTACCAAGCAAGAATGGTTGGTTTCGACAGCCTCGGCTATAGAACTGATTACAATTGCCCATAGGCAAAACTCTTACCTCAATAGTTGGATATGGAAATTAGACACATACTCTAAAGTTAAAAACTTCCTATGGAAAATGCCTCAATGGATTACCCACTAAGGATAGACTACTTGTCTATCTCGTGTTGCTAGGGACTGTAACTCTGTGATTGATAAAATTTTTAAACTAGGCCACAATTTCCCTGACTCCCATCTGCAAAATCACCTAGAACTTCAACTTCTTATCAGCAAGGATGTTCTCCCCATAAGTGCCTCCTAAATCTTACCTTTTCAAAAAAAAGAAAAAACATGTGCTTTTCCGCAAGTTTTAATTTATCGGGTACTTTTTGTGCAAAGTTACATATTTAATGGTGGATTTTTGGTAAATTTTAATATAACAAGTGGCTTTTTTTAATTGCGCAAATTGATAAGTTTAAAGGATGCTTTTTGGCATTTGACCTATGGATTATGTTTTTCTACCTAAAGATATTTCATAACCTTTGCATGTTAAATGAGAGATACTAAGAATTGAGAGGTAAGCAAAGATTACGATCATGGGTGATAACAGAGTTGGGTCTCTCCTTAAAATCCGAATAATCTTTTACTTCCACTTTGTGTGTTAGAATATTTCATGATGCACCAGATCAAAGTTGGTCAGCAATCTACACAGAATTGTATATACATCGGGTTTGGTATGTTCATTCTAGGATCCTTTCACATCAATAAAATCGAAATCGCTATGAAATATTTCTTAGTGAAATTGCTTTCCACCACAAGAACTGCAGAGATTATTCATCTCCAGTGACGAATCTATTTCTGAATGGATCCGACCCTGAGAATCGATTTCAAGGGTCTCAACTCAACATTATCTCCATTCTTCATTGAAGACATTTGCTTGTCAAACGACACCCTCCTCCTCTTCTTGCCAAGATCTATCACTTGTGCTTCCTCTTTAATGCTCACCATCTTCTTCACTGGCCGTTTCTGAACAGACGCGCTTGGAGCTTGTTCTCTTGCCTTCTCTTCTACTACACAAGACTCATTGGTCGGTTTTACAACATCAAACTCGACTTGTTCAATCAGAATGATGCTTTCGCAGTCCGATTCAGGATGCATTCCAGGCTGTTCGGTTGGCAGCATTGGACCGGATATTTGACCATCAGCAGTGCCTACCTTACAATGGCTCGGATCACCTAACATCACAGGCTTTGTCGCATGGGCAGCCAAGGTTTTCATGATGAAGTAGAAGAGTTTATGGCAAATGCCAAGAGATTGAATCTGATCATCAGTTTGGTCCATTTTCCGAGTTCTTGGAATTGGGCACAGGGGTAACAATTAGGTATAAAGGGGGTGAGCTTGAACGTGTGTTCTTTTTGGATAAGAGGTAGGGTTGCAATGCAAGAAAACTATAGAAGAATATTGTTACAAAGGGGTTGAGTGGAAGTTAAAGCCAAAGGTCACATTAGATAATTCTTTCCTTGTGGGAACACATTTTTTCTTGTTATATTCCTGAATCCTGATCTGTAAGCTAAGCATCCACAATAACCACAAATAGAGAAATGAATGAATCCATAGCATAGCAACTTTCTTGTATATCTAGCATTTTAGTCCCACCATGGATGTGGTGGGGGTTTAGGCCATTACAAACCTCGTCTTCCACAAGGTTTAGACCTCATTTATGGCGTTCAAAAAATAAAGGAAGACAGAAGAAAGGGATGAAGTAGATTGTCTTAAATACACTGGTCATTATGATATAACGATCAAACGAATTCTAAGACTGATCTCTACCTACAAAACTGATGGCCGTAGTGACTAGTTTCATGCTGTCATGTCAAATTATCAAACCTCAAGAGCTTACAAGGAAATTCGTCCACATAGCCGCCAATATGCTCCCTTGTGAAACAGTGACTTCTCGAATACCCAGATATCGCGTACAAGAACCTATGAGAATAGTGGCAAAATTAGTAATTTGGACCAAGAAACATTGATGTGACAGATCTCAGACAGTGCCAAATTTACTCAGAATGAACTAAACATGCTATAAATCCTCATTTTTATGCATGATTCCACACCCATATAGTTACAAAGTAGTATATTTCAGCTATCAACAGCATAAACTACTTTTGATCGAAACAAAACCCACAACCTCACGAGGAAATCCTGATAAGATATCTTAGGTAGATGACAAACCTTTATAGGAGTGTTATAAATTGCCTTACAGATATAATCCATAATTTACGCGAATAATATTCACTAAGAATGTGATGATAAATTATAAAACTGAATCTATGGCCGGTTATTCTTAAGCAAATAAATCTACCTCCTTGTTTTTATCTCCAGCTACAACAGCTCCTGTTGAATCATAAGCCTCAAATTTCTGCAAGAAGATCAAATTTCATTATTTCAGTGCTCAGAAACAAACAAACAAACAAACAAACAAAAAAAAAAAAGTGCAGCCAATGTGCCAAAAAAGGGGTTTTAACTTCACGGATCAGTTCCTTAGAGAAGCAGAAAAATGGTAATGCATAAATGTCGAGTTGCAATTTTCATGAGATAACACTTTATGTAGAACCTACAAAGATAGTGTTGCTGCCAGAGGAATAAAATATACCTGCTTAGTCAAAAACTCGAGGGTGAGTTGTACGAACACCTTATTGAGATTAGTCTTATCAACACCAATCTGTCATGCAAAGAAACATTACTTTTAAAAACTACAAATGTACAATGAATAGAAGGTATAGCTAAATTAGGATCACTGGTAAGTTCACATATAAATATGAATAATGAGATGATCATTCCCATCAAAAGGGAGGCTGATAAATGATAATCATCTAAAATCATCACAACTTCAAATGAAATACTAAGATCGGGTCGGACGAGTGAGAAATTTGGTCCAAATCCACCAGCCACACCCTCCTCCATTGATCTTTCAAACAGTCACCCACCAAAATCGGAACACTACATAAAAAAAATTCAAGCAAAAAGAACCCACTGAAACCTAGATCTGGAGAGTGCAAATACAAAAGGGAAAGATATCAAGGACCTGGCGCCAAGCATCAACCATCAGTGCTCTCATTTTCTTCATTGATAATTCCACGTCATCATTAGAATGGCAAAAGAGAAACTGGATAGTGAAGGTTCGGTGGCATAGAAGTGACAGCGGTGGACAACAAAAATCCACAGATTTAGCCATGGCCATGAAGGCAGACAACACGGTGACAATAATGGAGGAGGTGGGAACCTAGATGAAGGGGCAAAAGGAGTGACGTGGAGAGGGAGGAGTATCAAAAGAAGTGTAACTTTCTCTTGCCATAGAAAAGACCGAACAACGTAGTGCATTCCACTTGCAGCATATACTACGCTTGAGGTTTGATGGGAACTAGAATTTGACCATAATTCTCCAAAAATCTCATATTGAAAAAAGTTTGATCCCTCAAAGTTTCCACTCTAGATTGGTTTTTGAACAATTTTTTGCTGGTCACACAACTTGTACTCAAACATACAGACTAGTATTATCTATGTGCAAAGTCTTGAGGTGCACTATATACCATTATCACAACTTTATTATCTACTTAATTATCTATGTGCAAAGTCTTGAGGTACTTTCCAGTGCCAACCAACTTCATCCTAATAATGATATGAGATTTTAGTGGTTTCTTATTCAGAATGTTTTCCTCCATGATCAACTATGTCTAAAAATCCTTGCCACTCAAAGCTAATGGTTGTAAACATAAACATTATAAAAAATTGGTTAAGAATCCACTATCATGCTGACATCCCAGGAACAGGCAAACACAATTCTCTTGCTAAAATGTATTAAAAGCTGATCTTTATTTGTTTGTTTTTTCCTGCAAAAGACACAGTTGTGCTGCTGAAGCATAGACATGTCCATGTCTCATTCACATTTCAACATAAATTAAAGTAAAAGGTCAAAGAAACAAATTAGTAAGGACTCAGATCAGTAAGCTGAGGTACTTTCCAGTGCCAACCAACTTCATCCTAATAATGATATGAGATTTTAGTGGTTTCTTATTCAGAATGTTTTCCTCCATGATCAACTATGTCTAAAAATCCTTGCCACTCAAAGCTAATGGTTGTAAACATAAACATTATAAAAAATTGGTTAAGAATCCACTATCATGCTGGCTATGAAAATAAACGATCTAGTCATGCCAATCTATCATAGAAGATATGGATGCACCTAGGATAACTACAACAAATGAGGCCCAAGACCCTGACCAGTGGCCACCTTAGTTGACTGCAGTCAAATAATCAAGAGTACGGATTTATGCAGGATAAGCGGGAAAGAGAGTGCAGGAAGGAAACTTACCAGCCTAGCTCGCATTGTGCGAATTTTGACAGCAGGTTCAATCAATTCCCAGTAAACCTGATTCCATACCGATTCTCTTTGCTTGATCTCATTCTTCAGAGCCTGAGATTATTTACCATCAATAATCAGCAAAGAGGATGAAAGAAAGAATCTATAACATGAGCAATACACGAGAAGCTTACAGAATACATTTTCTCAGTAACATGTTTTCTCAATGATTTTTTGTCACCATTTGCCAGCATAGCACTAATCTGAAGAGCAGAAGAAGGATAAAAATAACGTTCCTTAGCATCACAGATATAAAAGTAGAAAATAGATCAAATGTTAAAGAGTAATATTAGAAAAAGAGCACACCTCTTTATATAAATCAAAGGCCTCAACATAGAACTTATGTTTCGAGTAACCAGATTTTCGCAGTTTTTGAATGGCATATGCACTTTTGAGCTGTAACAAAAATAATCATAGAACCTCTTTATGTCATAGATTGACAAGAGACAACATAATCATATATTGACAAGAGAAATACAATATAATCAGCAAAAGTTCATTTATTACTTAAAACTGGTGAAAGAATAAAAACAAAGGAAAAGTAAATGCAAACTAGAAAAGCAAATGAAATAATGATATTCTACCTCTATTATGAGGTCCTCCTTGGTTCTCTGCCATCCACTCTTGGTGAACCACCTAGCATACAGAACAAAAGGCATGACAACAAAGAGAGCTAAGAATAAGTAAATGGACAAATGATGATTTGGAGAAACTCTCTATTCAAAAAGCATGTCACCTTTTCCAAAAAGGAATCCGTTCACGAGGTGCATATGGCTCGTAGACAAATCCAGGGCTCAGCATAGACACTTGCATGGCACCCTGTTATAAATTGAAAATATGATATGGAAACAAAAAAAAAAATACATTAGACAAAGCCAGGTCTCTAAGACATATTTGTATAAGAAAAAAAAACCAACTGTAATGTCAGTTTTTCACTTTTTTGTACTGGAGACCAAACTTTATCAATGCAACAGTGATATGATCTACTTTGCACATAATGGAGTAGCTACAGGAATTGACATTCTTATCTCATAAGGAAACAAGGAAAGAATAGTTACAATGATTGGTGCCATACCATTTGTCGTACTTGAGCAGGTGCTTTGACTTGTGTGGTAGCTGACCTAGTTTGACATGTAAAGACAGCCAACTGAGAGTCCTAGAACCATGTAGACACAACAAGTCACACAGTGCAACACCATTGAACTAGAAGATACTCTGAAGTCTGAACACTAATATATAGCTAAAAATGGCACATGTGAATAAGGTAATATATGTAGCATGATACCCAGCATAAGCATTATATTTTTCCAGGGTGAGTCGCTCACCATGATGGTGCACATAATATTTGCACTATCAAGCAATGGAAGATTCTTCTGGCTATTGTACAACAAAGATGACATGCCTGTTCGACAAAATTGTGACCCTGATAAAAGTAAAAAAGGATGATGAATTAACCAAAAACATTTTGTGTGAGCATACGTATGCAATGAAATGAACTGTGAGTGTGATGGAAACAACTTCGGTGCATTTGTTACGATCCCTAAGGAATCAACCCTAAAATCATCTAATCGATACACTAATTTCCCTTTTTTCTTCTGATTCTTAATCAATTGAGGAAGCAGGAAGATGATGAGAAACATAGAGAAGAAAAAAAGTGAGTCCATTTTAGTGTTATGATACAAAGAATATGTTTATCAGCTCAATTTGGCAATTTATCTTCACAAACAGAACTAAAAATTCTTGAAAAAAAAAAGCATCATGTTGCCTGTTGATGAAACACATGGCTGGAGGAAGACATATTAAGGCCCCGTTTGGTTACAATTCATGGAAACGTAAACGGAATGGAAATGAGTGTAGTCCATTTTAGTGTTATGATACATTGACAAAAAAAATCAACTTGTTTTGCACAACCTCTTATCCATTGTAAAAAGGGGTTACTCCACCTCAATCATTCCTCCATCAAGGGGGTGGGTAACAAAATGGTGGAATCACTCCCTTCTATCTCATTTTTACAATGGACAAGTTGCTGGATGATTTTTTTATATAAATGTATTATGACACTAAAAATGGTCTAGATTCATTTCGTTTCCGTTTCCATATGTCACGACAAACCAAACGGGGCCTAAATAGCAACACAAAGACAAAGGTGGAAGACAAATGAGACGGGCAGGTTAGGAATAGGGTTGAACACTGACTGTCGGGGCATCTTAGGGATGAAGCCAGGATTGAATGGTGAAGGAGGAATGAAGGAATCCGAAAGAAGAAGACCAAATAGAGAGTTAGGATTAGAGGAGACTAAAGATGAAGATGGGCAACGAATGATCAAGGATGAAGATGGTGCTACAGGTCAGACAATGCAACTGCCAGAGAAGATCAATAAAGGGAGAGTGAAAAGTGGCAGATGTGGTGGTGGATCGGTGTTCATCAGCTCTGCGTGGCAACATCGTAAAAAGGGGATGAGGTAGGTAATCCTCATATGAATCCTAAAATCTGCCCTGCAACAAATTCCAAAAGTAACAACCAAATTTATTTCAAGTATCCTTGTAAAAAGCGGATCACTGCTGTAAAGCAATTCATCTGCCTAGTTAGAAAGTCCGAGCGTGGCAACATTGTAAAAAGCGGATCAAATGGAGCCTTAGCTAGAAAGTCCGAGCTGGTTTTCATGTAGTGTTATTTCAAGTATCCTTGAAACAAGCTAATAAATGAATAATTTCACTCCATTCGCTTCCCTCTTCACAAACCCAATGTAACAACCAAATTTATTTTTCAAGTTGGAGCAATACACTGATCACTGCTGTAAAGCAATTCATCTACCTAGTGAACCTAAATTACATACTTCTAAACTGAGTAATTTCCCCTAAATTTATGTCTAAAAGCCAGTGGCGGAGGTAGGTGGGGGCTCGGGGGCGGCCGCCCCCACCGGCGGCCGGTAATTCTCAGCCAGGCGCCAGCGGCAAAAAACAAGTGAAAATTTGGATCATTCTCAATTGAGAAATAAGAACAACGGTTGACATAACGACATTAGGAAACAAAAACTCAATTAAGAACGGCAAGTTCAAACCGATCATTTTGGAGACGAAATTGTAGAGTTTGACGAGGCAGAGAAGATATGCCGGCGGTGAAGAATGCGAATCTTTCTCCCGTGTCCGTCGTTCCGTCCTGGTTCTCTTTCCGGTTCTGCTGCTCGTTCCTTCCTAGGGCTGTTTACCAGTTGAATGAACTTGGGCTTGTTTCAACTTTCAAGACAGGTCCGCTAGACTAAAAAATACAGTAACAAAGAGAAGGCTCGTGATTGACCGCTATTTAGTTTAGCTTTTTTTTTGAAAAATATAAAAATTAGGAGATTCATCATTGTAGGTGAGAACTTAAGTTTTAAATGACTTTGAAGATATTTGTTAGAAATAACATGGTCTAATTTTACAATATTATAAGTCACAATATTATAATTTCTATCACATAAAATAGTTGGACAATTTCAAATTCGAAATCAAGATATGTAAAATTAACATTTCAAGTTTTCTAGGGCATTGACTAGTACCTTGACTGCATTTATGACTATAAAGTTGTCATCCTCAATCTCAATTTTCTATAATCTCATGAGTCATGCTTTACAAATTCTGTCTAAGAGCGCAAGCGTTCCTAATATCAGCATAGAGAATCTATATAGTACTCCGTACAATACTAAAGTAGAGCTCATGTATGTAGAAAATTTTGTGCCACTCGTCATGATTTTAAAATGTTAGGATTTTTTTATTTTAATTTTGTCAAAAAACTACCCACTTCCTCCACTTTCTATGAAACTACAACAATATTCTTAATTAAAATTTGATTCAGAAATATTTTATTATTCTAAAAATTTTATGTAATATTTTTAATAAAATAATATTCTTAATTAAAATTTTGAAGATAACTAAAATAATATTTTTAATAAAAATTCAATTAAAAAATCTTAGCATTCTTATCATCTAGCACAAATTATTTTTTGAATTTACCCAAACACTTTTTTTAATAAATTGTATCCAAATATTATTATTATCCTAATCATCGTACAAATTTTTATTTTGAATTTATCAAAATATTATTATTTACTCGTTTTTTTTTTCTATGAATCAAAAGTTGGGAGAATATTGGAATGAGATTGCACTTAAATGCATATTTTGAATTCATTTTTATAATTTCAGATAATATAATTACAAAATAAATAAATGTGATAAAAATATATATTGGTTAAGGAGTGTTATTTTTATAATGGGTAAATAATAGTTATAAATTTAGAAGCACTACTTTACTATTCAACTTAACTTCTTATGTATAACTTCTACATTTTGAATTGAATTCCACTTTCTATATTTCATGTTGTGTTATATAAACATAAATTGCCTTTTGGATTTTTTTTTCTAAACACTTTGATTTTGATAATTACGTTTCGAATGTTATAAGTTATTGTATCTATATGTTATAGTTTTACAATAATCTTTCAAATATTAAAAATTATAATATTTGTCTCTAATATAATCCGTACATGGTACAGGCCTAACACTAGTTTTACATTGTTGGTGAAAGTTATGTAGGTCTTCTTTTGCTTCTCCATCAACAATGTTATAGTGAGCGAGACACTCCACTCCCCTAAATCATTAACTTCAGAGGATTTCTAGTAACTATCCACACACTCAATTGCAATATTAATATTTTCAAGCAAGATAATTCTTCTGAACTTGCATCTATTTGACTATTTCAGGTGTGTAATGCTATTATGGATGATTATCATGATTATATTGGCACGTTGGTGTACTGGTGGACCCATGGTTTGATTTCATATACCACCTACAAAAGCCTTAAAAGTTCATGTGTGATTCATCTCAACAACCATCAATTGAATGTAACACAGCTCAAGATGTTGCTGATAATGAGTTTGGTAATATAGATCTTACAACATATACACGTCCCTGCAACAGTACGGCGGGTTGGATCTCGCATGCCCTTTCACCCAACATTCCATATTTGAATTTTAATTAATGATAAAAAAAAATCACCCAAATGTAATCAAGCTACTGTATTCATGGTTAATAATCTTACACTTTTCAAACTAGGCTGTGTTTGTCAAGACAAATAAACTAATTAATAAACCCAAACTAGATAAGATAAATTTATAAACTAGGTTTGTCTTGCACAAATAAACTAGTTAAAATGATAAGCCAAAAAAAATTAACTTATTACCAAATTTATGCTAGATAAATAAAAAGGAAATTGTAGACACATGTACATGTTTATGTCACTAATGTGGCGCACCTAGCTTAGATATAGCTTAGCGTAGCTTAGTCGTTTAAGTCACTGACGTGGCGCTTTATCTACCCTTGGTTTAGCTTAGAGTGCTTGTATATATACTCTGTTCCGGGCCAGCTAATTGGTACCGAGTAATAACATCAGAAATTCCCAAATGTTGCTTCCCGCTCTTTACTGTGTGATTGAGAGCATTTGAGGTTGTTGATCAAGCTAGATCAAAACCTTTCCATTTCTTGATTCGTGTGGTTACTGGAATCTCTGTCTAGGAGGATCAGAGATTTTATATGGTATCAGAGCAGATCAGGATCGATCCTGATTGATTGTAGAAGAAGACGAGGATTGTGATCTAGGTTAAAGTATCGCATTCTTGAAAAAGGAACTTGTTCTTTTCTGAATTTCTGGAAAACAAATTGAAGATTCGACAGCAATGGAGGATGAGGAATCTGTGACTGGAGGTCGTTCAAGATCGCCAAGAAGAGATCGATCTCCACGACGTTACAGGACTCCGATGCGGAGAAATCGGTACGATCAGAGGTCATTCTCTCCTCAAAGATATCTCAAGGAGCATGGAATGTTTCCTGGAGGTAATCAGAACTCGTTTGATCCATTATTTTTGTCCAACTCGGACAATCCAGGGAATCAACTTGTAGCGATCCGATTTAATGGATCCAATTTTGCAAGTTGGAGCCGAAGCATCAAAATGGCACTGGGAGCTAAGATGAAATTAGGATTTATTAATGGAGCTTGTATGAGACCTGATCAGGATTCGCCTGAGTATGATCGCTGGGAACGTTGTGACTGTATGGTGATGAGCTGGATCATCAATTCCATGGCAGGTGAAGTTGCTGAAGATTTTCTGTATGTGAGATCTGCTAAAGAGTTGTGGGACAATCTGATTGAAAGGTTCTCTGAGTCAAATGCTCCGTTGATTTTTAAGTTGCAAAAGGAATTAAGCAACACGAAGCAAGAAAACCTAAGTGTTGGAGCATATTATAGCAAATTAAAGAAGATATGGGATGAATTACAGGCTATAGAGGGAGTTCCAATCTGTACTTGTGGTGCAATTAATCAGTGTAGTTGCAATCTGATGAAGAGAATGGTTGATAAGGAAAATATTCTGAAGACAATGCAGTTCCTGATGGGCTTGTCTGATACATATGAGAATGTGCGTACTCATGTTTTGTCTCAAGAGCCCTTGCCAAATCTGAATAAAGTGTATCAGACTGTTACTACAATAGAGAGACAGAAAGAGATAACAGGAATTGCAAGTACTGATCATGATATTCTGGCTGTTAACAAGCAGAATAGGTCAGGTTATAACAAGAACTCAGGATACAACAATGCTTATGGAAATAAGCAAGGAAGTTCAGCTGGAGGCAGAGAAGGGAAGAAAGGCAAAAATGAAAGAAAGTGTGCCTATTGTCAGGAAGTCGGTCATGTCAGAGAGAATTGCTTTAAATTGATTGGGTATCCAGACTGGTGGAAGGGACCCAAGTCTCAAGGTTCTGGAAAGGTTATGGCTGCTGTGCAAGGTAATGAAGAAGGAAAGTATGATACTCCTATGGACGAGGGTGAGAATGATGAAGATCAAGCAGAAACTGATGCTTTGGTCAATGCTGTGGTTAATAGAGTCATGAAGATGATGAAAGGCAAGATGCCGGTTGATGAAGGAACCAGTAATGGCTATGTGAACACAATTGGTTTTGCAGGTATAATACCACACTCTTACTGTTTACATTTGCAAAATAATAAGAATCAGACTACCTGGATTATAGACTCAGGTGCTACAGATCATGTGGCATACAATGATGATAATTTCTGTGAAATGAGATCTCTTGCTAGGCCAATTAAAATAGGGTTGCCTGATGGAACTATACAATTAGTTGAGAAATGTGGTACTGTGCAATTATCCAGAGATTTGATTTTGCATAATGTTCTATACATGCCGATGTTCAAGCATAATTTGATATCAGTCTCGCAGCTGCTTAAAAATGAGAGGTTGGTGTTTATGTTTGATACTGGTGGCTGCATGTTACAGGACCCTATAACTGATAGAGTCCTTCTCACTGGAAAGAAAGAAGGTGGTCTATACAAGGTCATTGAAGGAAACACTGACACAGAATGCAAGGCAACAGAATATAGCAATAAGAGAGTTGATTTGTATCATGATAAGTCTGTTTCACATGTTACAAATACAATTTCTTCTAAGAAAATTTCTACAGATTTGTTACATGCTAGGTTAGGACATTTGTCTTTGTCCAAGCTTAAGCATTTACCTGGTGCTAGGTGTACTCAGTTGAGTACTTATAGTTGTGATGTATGTGTGCTTGCTAAGCATCACAAACTTCCTTTTGTTTCTAGTACTGCTCATGCAACAAGATTGTTTGAATTAGTACACATGGATGTTTGGGGACCCTTTAGGGTACCTACATATTGTGGAGCAAAGTATTTCCTCACGATTGTGGATGATTGTTCTAGAGCAACATGGGTCTTCTTACTTAATAACAAGGAACAAGTCATTGAAAAGATAGTTCAGTTCATAGAGTATGTGTTTACACAGTTTCAAACTCGAATACAAGTTTTTAGAACAGATAATGGCACTGAATTTACTCAGAAAAGGGTAAAAGATTTGTTGCTCAAGAAGGGGATAGTACACCAGCGCTCAGCTCCAGGTGTGCCTCAACAGAATGGAAGAGTTGAACGTAAGCACAGGCATCTGATTGAGACTGCTCGGGCTATTCGATTACATGCAGGTTTGCCTCTTAGATTTTGGGGAGATTGTATATTATCTGCCACTCATCTGATTAATCTAATGCCTTCCTCAGTACTTAAGTGGAAATCTCCTTTTGAAAATTTGCATCGTAAACAACCAGTCTATGATGAATTGAGAATAGTGGGGTGTTTATGCTATGCTTTGGAGCCTAAGATCAATAGGTCCAAATTTGATCCTACAGCTCGTAGGTGTGTGTTTTTAGGATATCCACCAAGGCAAAAGGCCTATAAGGTACTTGATTTGTCTAGTAATCGAGTTCATGTTGCTAGACATGTTATTTTTCAAGAAGATCATTTTCCTTTCAAAGTTAGTATAGCTTGCAACAGACAGCATGAAGATTGCAACAGACAACATGAAGATCAGAATGCAGGGCATTTGCCACTTGTTACTTTTGATGATGATAATGACCTGCCTTTGTTTCACATCGTAGTTCTCCTACACACCAGTCAGTTTCTACTAATCCTATTCCTAATACTCAAGAGCACTCCAGTATTAGGAAAGATTTAGAGCATTCAGACACTACTCCTGATTCGGTTCAGTTTACATCTGCTCCAGAATTGGGTGTTTCTACATCTGTTCCAGAAGTTCCTATATCTGTGTCTGTTCCAACAACAAATCCTGGTATTGATTTAGTTCCTACAGCCAATCTTAGAAGGTCAAGCAGATTACATAAAATACCAGGCAAGTTTGATGATTTTGTGTGCAAATATCTTCCTACTAAAATAGTGCCTCCACACTCAGATTCAATGTCACAAGTGTTTCATATGTTTTCTCTTACTGATCTCAAGAGTTCTTCCGAGGATTATGTACATTCTTTGTTCAATATCTTGAAGATTGAGGAGCCTACTTCGTATGTGAAAGCCAGGCATCATGAAGGATGGGTTGAGGCAATGAACAAGGAGTTAATGGCTCTTGAGAAGAATCAAACTTGGGAGCTTACAGTTTTGCCTCAAGGGAAGAAAGCTATTGGATCAAAATGGGTCTACAAGGTCAAATTTCGGCCAAATGGAGAAGTGGAAAGGCTTAAGGCAAGACTAGTGGCTAAAGGATTTAATCAGGTCAAGGACAAAGATTATAAGCATACATTCTCACCAGTAGCAAAGTTTACTACTGTCCGAGTTTTGCTTGCTTTGCCTTCTATTCATGATTGGCCTCTACATCAACTTGATATAAATAATGCCTTTCTACATGGGTTTTTAGATGAAGAAGTTTATATGATTCCTCCTTTAGGTTATAACAAAGCACAACCAGGCCAAGTGTGTCGACTAAGGAGATCATTATATGGGCTTAAGCAAGCTAGTCGGCAATGGAATATTGAGCTGACAAAACATCTTTTACACCTGGGGTTTACTCAATCCAGACAGGATTATTCAATATTTGTCAGGTCTGCAGGTCAATCTTTAACTGTTGCCCTAGTTTATGTTGATGATATGCTCCTTTCTGGTAATGATTCTCAATTCATAGCTTTCACCAAGTCATCCTTGGACACAGCTTTCACTATCAAAGACTTAGGTCTTGCTCGGTATTTTTTGGGTTTGGAAATAGCAAGATCTGAAGCTGGAATAAGGTTGAATCAGCGGAAGTATGTGTTGGATCTTCTCAAAGATGCTGGTATGTTAGATTGTAAACCAGCCTCTTTTCCAATGCAGCGTAATTTGAAGCTTCAACCGGACAGTGGTGACCTTATAGACGAGCCTGAATCTTACAGAAGGCTGGTGGGTAAGCTTCTGTATTTACAGTTGTCCAGACCTGATATTTCTTTCACTGTGCAACAATTGAGTCAGTTTATTGCTACGCCTCGTCAAGCACATATGCAAGCTGCATTATTTTTGCTTCGTTATCTGAAGGGATCTGTTGATTGCACCTTATTCTATCCTTGAACTTCTGCATTATCCTTAGCTGCATATTGTGATGCCGATTGGGGCAGTTGTGCCTTCACTTGTCGATCCATTACAGGATATTGTGTGTTCTTGGGTACTTCATTGGTTTCTTGGAAATCGAAGAAGCAGAAAACTGTATCTAAATCCACAGCTGAAAGTGAATATCGAAGTATGTCTCATACCTCTAGTGAACTGGTCTGGATGGAAGGGTTACTTCAGGATTTTGGCATTCGCATTCCTCTACCCATTCCCCTACATTGTGACAACAAAGCTGCACAACATCTAGCCGCTAATCCCGTTTTTCATGAACGAACGAAGCATCTTCGGATCGATTGTCATTTCGTTCGTGACATGGTGCAGGAAGGGTTTCTTAGTACAGTACATGTGCGTTCGAGTCTACAGCTAGCTGATATATTCACGAAGCCTCTTGGAGCCCAGCAACATCATTTTCTTTCTTGCAAGCTTGGACTTGATTATTCATGTCCAGCTTGAGGGGGGGCTGTAGACACATGTACATGTTTATGTCACTAATGTGGCGCACCTAGCTTAGATATAGCTTAGCGTAGCTTAGTCGTTTAAGTCACTGACGTGGCGCTTTATCTACCCTTGGTTTAGCTTAGAGTGCTTGTATATATACTCTGTTCCGGGCCAGCTAATTGGTACCGAGTAATAACATCAGAAATTCCCAAATGTTGCTTCCCGCTCTTTACTGTGTGATTGAGAGCATTTGAGGTTGTTGATCAAGCTAGATCAAAACCTTTCCATTTCTTGATTCGTGTGGTTACTGGAATCTCTGTCCAGGAGGATCAGAGATTTTATAGAAATAAGAGATTTGTACTTTAAAAAATGTGAAAGAAAGTAGTGGGGAGGACTCCTACCTTCTCACTCCTCCCCGGAGGAGGGAGAAGGTAGTGGAGGGAGAGATTTTCAAAAATTAACGTCAATTTCAAACAAAAAATTAATTAATGACAACAAAAACACTTTATTAATATAACTAGTTTATTAACTACATTTTTATCTAATTTTTTAACTTCTATTAGTTTTTTAACTCTACTAGTTTATAAATTAGTTGACAAAATTCTGTTTTTTCAGTATCTTAATAATAATATCTTTTAATACATGATACAAAAGCCATATAATTTAAGGCAGTGATCAAATTTGCCTCATGCTACAGGAGCTACAAGGAAAGACAACTGATCCAAAAATTGGAAGCTGACATAGTTTCCAGTGAGTATTTGTGAAGCAACATGCTGATTTGCAGCCTCTGTGTAATGTATTCCATCCCAATTAACATATTTAGTACTATCATTGCATCCTTTAGCACTCACTGAGGTCCCATTCAGAACAACTGTTCTTCCACAATCAACCCTACTGTCATAATTCAGCGGTGGACCGCCGTATCCACAGCAAACCCTGATGGGCTGTTCAAATCCTGCAAGAAAAAATGATTGTACGGTAAGACCCATGTTTTAGGGCGTGTTTGGGATACACTTGATAAAATGCTATTCTTACCATATTGAGAATAGTTTCTTATGAGGTCTAATTTGATGGCAAAGATATCAACATAGGTGATATTGATATCTGAATACTGGCCTTGCAATTTCTGACAAAGTTCATGTAGCTGCTGATTGAAGGCCTTAGCAGCTTGATTATGTGTTTGAACACACCCAAATTCATCAAGCTTTGACTTTGGTGCTCCAAATTTTGCTATGTTTTGAGCCAAGCATCCGAGGGGACCCGTGTTGTGGATCCAAAAATTCCTTGCTCCTTCATTATACAATCTCTGTGGTAACACAAAAGTAATTTAAGAAGGTTAAATATCCATTATTCATGTACTGATACAAATACAACTCTTCTTGCTCAATCTCTTCTAGCCTACCTGAATTCCAGCTTGAAATTGTGCTAAATATGTAGGGATTGAAGCCACCACCTCATCATATGTCTTGGAGTAAAATGCACCAGCAAGATCATTCTGGCCAATGTCAAACATGTACAGACCCTTGTAGAAGTAATCTTCTGCTGGAAGGTACTCGTCGAATTTCTTACCTACATGTAATTTGATGCTGAGTCACTAGTAATTCATTACTTGTAACTTTAAACTGATAAACACTTCTTAATTAATGCAGTAGAATCTAGTAAAGTGATCTTGGTGCTGTGTATAGCTAGTGTGCATACTTTGAGACAGAAAATCGAGAACTCGCGCTTTGAACCGTAGAAACTGAGCCACTTGGATTCCAAATGAGAAAGGACAAATTGAGTTTGCAGTTGCAGGGTGTATAGTGGAGCCTGCAGCTGCAAAGTTGCAGCCTGTGTGGAAATTCGGCGCGCCGATGGACTCAAGATAGGCATTCAGAAAGGGCAAGTCCATTCCATACACTGTTAAAAAGGTAGATCATATGATTCAGGAATCATTCTATAACTTGATGAAACAGAAACAGAACAGAGAGATTCAGAACTTGACTCCCCAAAACAAGAATTCTTATTGTTGGTGAGTGTATGTACATGGAGAATTACATAGAGAATAAATACAAAAATAACAAGATTGCGGAATTGAATCTCAACTGTACTCGATTCTAAAGATTTATTGATAACATCCTACTACTTACTCAGAAAATCGACAATCAAGCGTCCATTGCAGAATCGTCCAGATTGGTTTCCGAAGAATGTCTGGCCATAAGGAGGAACAAGTGAAAATCCAAGGCCAGCAACAAGATTTCCTGTGTCTGAATTTGAGTCACCAAAGTTAAAGACTGCTGGGTAATTTAACTCTAATGAATTGGAATGAGATATAGAAATGGTGAGTAGGAGGAATAGTTGGGATATCTTGGTAGCCATGGAGGGTGAGTATTGTATAATGGCCTACTAGGTGGGGTGTTGCTTTCTTATATCTATATATATAGTGTGCTGGCAATTTGCTACTAGAGAACAAAGATTTATGCTATCATGTGAATAAAAAAACGTAAGCTTGTGAACAAAGTTTAGTGAAAGTAGAATCATTAGAAGTTGGATTGGGCTGTATAGTAATTAATAATACACCAACCAGCTTGTATTTCAAAATTAGACATCAGTCAAAGCCCAATCTAATAACGACTTTTTTTTATACAATGTCCTTCGGACTCATAAGAGATGACACAAAATTGAGCTGATTGAGATGACCCAAATTTAGACAGTAGGCGAAGCACAATTTGAATCTGTCAAATTAGGTTCAGTCACGGGCAACTGATGACAAAAAGGTTCACTTCAAAGTTAGATTGCAACAAAAGCCTCAAGTAATAATGTACCAATACAGTTGTGTAATATGTCCTCCACTCAAATTGTGGAAATTGCAAGCGTGTACTCATTGGACGGTGAAAGTTGTTTAGCGTGGGTGAGATCAGTCCAGGCAAAATGATGATTTATAGTGGAGGCATAATGAAATCCCAAAATCCTCCTTCTGTTGGAATAACAAAATGCTGATGTCTTGGAAGTTAAGCTTAAGCACTTCAGCAGAGAAGAGACAAAAAAGCCAAATCTTTCTGAGAAAGTTGGATACTTGGATCAGAATAATAATTCCTTAATGAGTATTGATGAAGCAACAAGTATTGATTTCAAGCCAGCGACGTACACAAGGGTTAGCCTCTTTATTTGGCCCAATAAGCCCACAATCAATGCTTTTGGGCTTCGTATTGTTCGGTAGCCTTGTAATTGAAGTTGCTACCGCCTGACGCCTGTACCATAATTATTATTTTATTTTTAAACTTTATTAAAATTATTTACCAAGTATTTTATTTAATTCATTAATTTGTTTGACCATAACATGTAGGCAAATAGCGCCAAATAGCCTCACCTTTATAAGTGGTTGCGGTTAATAGACTCACCTTTGAAAATTGTAAAAAATAGCCTAACCTATATAATTAAGTTGTTGCGTGAAATGACCTAGGCACAAAACATAAATTAATAAAATTACAGAATCTCACCCACATTTTACGATTCATGTTAAAAACACCTTTTTTATTTTTCATGTAACTTGAAGCCCATTCAAATATAGGATACACACTTTGTATTACATTTATGAACTTTTATCATTAAGTTATGAGTTTTTGCCAAAAAACACCTTTTAAAGTATGATTTTTTTAAGAAACCACCTTTTAAATTTGTTTAAGTAAAAATACGTTTTACAATACAAACACTCAATTTAAACCACCTTAAGTTATTTTGCGGCAAAAATTTACCCTAATGGACCAAAATGCCCTTTTGAATTTATTTTATTTTATTTTTAATAATTCATCTATACAAAATAATCAAACAATTTAATTATTTTTTAAAAAATATAAGTTGGTGTATTTTTTTTATAGCATTGCCTTACATTTTTTTAAAACAATTTAATTATTTTGCATAAATGAATAATTAAAAAAAGAAAAGAATAGAAAATATGTTTGAAAGGGCATTTCGTCCAATTACAGTATAATTTTGCCGGAAAATCACTTAAGCTGGTTCAACTTGAGTGTATATATTATAAAATGTGTTTTTACTTAAAGAAAATTTTAAAAAGGTGGTTTCTTAAAAAATCATATTTTAAAAGATGGTTTTTGGCCAAAAAACCCTTAAGTTATCTGAAAACTGTGTTTGGATAATGAAAATAAAATATGTTTTTATCATTAACCTAGTCATATCTCTACATAAACCATCCTTTATCTTCAACAATGATAAAATCCAACTACACCGCTACATAAGACGTTGAGGGAGAGAATGAAGACGATGAAGAGATAAAGGTTGGTAAAAGAAGGGTAGTTTTTACAAAAATATATAAAATAGAGGTTTTGTTTTGTAACTTTGCTAGTTTATGTGTGTGCCGTGTGCCTAGTTCAAATTCTACAATAACCTATAAAGGTTAGGCTATTTTTTTTTGCATTTTTAAACATCAGGCTATTAAGTACAACCACTTACAAAGGTGGGGTTATTTAGTGCAACCACTTAATGCAACATCTTTGACCTGTTTTTTGAATTTCTTCTATTGTGTGCTTGGTTTTCCTAAAATTCTTATTGCTATGAATGTAATTAAATTCATTTTATCATTATTACTATTTACTAGATGAATTTCCGTGATACTCACGAATTATTTTACTAAAGATCATACAATTTAATGATATTAATATAAAGAGGGGAGTTCTAGTGAGAATAAAGCTTATAATGAGAAATGAGAACAAAGAATAGCCATTGGATTATATAAATCAACGGTGAAGATTAAAAGAGAGAAAAAGCTGATTTATTAACATAATGGCACGGAGTGTAATTTAGAGAAAAAAATTAGAGTTTTCCAAAAATACCCTCCCTTCTTGTTCTCCCTTTCAAACAAACCTAGCAAGGAACATTGAGAGAATCAATGACGACGTATCTTCTCCGCTCGCCAAAGTCTACAATTCTTCTCCAAATTTGATCGGTTTGAACTCGTACTTCTCAATTGATTTTTGTTTATACAAAATTCGATCAAATTAAACTTGTATCTTCTTTGCCTCGTCAAGTTCATTCAACTGATTTGTTTATTTGTTCTAGGAAATTTGATTCGTTTATTTGTTCTAGGAAATTTGATTCATCTGAGAATCGGGAACGACGGACGAACACCGGAGAAAGAATCTGAATTCCTCACCGCTGGCATATCTTCTTTGCCTCGTCAAAGTCTACAAATTCGTCTTCAAAATTAATCGGTTTGAGCTTTCCCTTCTGAAATGAATTTTGTTTGATAGTGTCTTTATGTCAACTGTAGTTCTTATTCTCAATTGAGAAAGATTTAAATTTTCAATGTTTTGCGCCGCTGGATCCAAATTGTTGGTATGGAAATTGATCGGTTTGAACATGTTTTTCTCAATTAAATTGTGTTTTTCATGTTTTAATGTCAACTCTGGTTCAGGTTCATAGATGAGTGCATAATTAATCTTTGACATGCTTCCTTATAAGGGCTATTGTCTACTGATTTTTCCTTTCATCTTTTCCAGCTAGTACCCTTTTTCATTAGGTGGTGAATTGGAAAATACTTGTTTTGCTAATTGCAGTATTATGTATGTTGTAGTAAACTGGAAATTCCTTTGGCGCGTCTCAACGCTGGTTGATTGTTGTTGCATTCTACTTTGTAGGTTAGAACTGAAAAAATGACATTGCTTGCATATGATGTGGTGTTTTTGTAAAATCATATATCACTTTAAAAGCCTATTAGCTCAAATGGTAGAGCAATGTGCATGTGCACATAGATGTGAGTTCAAATCTCACATAGGCTAATTCTATAAATGCTTTATATATTTTGGTTCATTATAACTCTTCTTTCGGTTCATGATTTTGTAAGCTCGGGTTCATAATAGTTCATCTTATAGTTCATGTCTTTTAAGTCATACTAGCTGTAATTTTGGTTCATGACATTTGTTCTTTTGGTTCATAGTACATTGTAGTTTGGTGCATAATAGTTCATCTTACAGTTCATGTCTAAGTCATACATACTAGTTGTAATTTCGGTTCATGCCATTTGTTCTTTTGGTTCATAGTACATTACAGTTTGGTTCATGCGTTTTTAAGTGTACTTGTTATTTGAATTTATACTTGTATGTTGATTGTATACTCACTATGATTTAAATTATATTGTTATTACAATAGTTAACTAGAAGTAGTGGAAATCACTACAGGTGCTACGCAATCGAAATTGTTCATTTTGAGAAAAAAAAATTTAAAAGATTGATCCTTGATTTCTTGTTGTATATGGTGCATTTTGTTGAATGCATAGACTCATTTTGCTCAATGGATTAAACGTTTTTTTAATGACATTACATGTGCTAGCGTTTCACATCTCATTTCACTAACAATATAAAATGAATATCTAATGGTTTTTGCTCGATGTTGATCTTTTGGTGATTTTAATGACATAATATGTCACGTTAGCTTAAATTGTGTATTTTACACATATGGGTAAAAATATTTTAGACTTTTAAATATGTTTTACGAGTATCAATTACGCAGTTCATAGTGTTTAACATGAAGGTTCATAGTCTTCAACAAGAAGGTGCATGAATTTTAAATAATCAGTTTATTAACAGAAAATGCATAAATTTTGTAAAAAAGGCATTCAGCTCATTGGGCTCAACGTGAAGTCCAAAAGAACCTTAAAAGCAATTACAATGTAGCAAAGTGTTTTTTCAAACATAAAGACAGACAACTTAATCCCCAAAACACATACTAAAAAGACAAAATAGAGAACTGAAACTTCAGTGTTTAATCTTGGGAATGAAATAAGAACAATCTTATGATAAGTGAAAAATGTAGGCATCACTAACTTAATCATGATCATCCAATGGAACTTCATCAACCTTCTCATCATTATCAAGATCCTTCAATGAAACTCCATTAATACCAGCATTATTATCCGATTGAGACAAGTTAGGATGATTGGAACTTGATGAACAACCTACAATAAGAAAATGAAAAAAAATTAAGCTAATTTATAAGCAACATGGAACACATAATGAGTAATAAAGATGTGAAAAAAAAACTTTTTTCTTTTGGTTCACAAGTGTTGTCATTATGGTTCATGATATTATACTATAAAGTTCATTAAAAATCACAATATGGTTCATGTAAAAAACAAAAAGGGAATTCACTAAAGGGTACAGTTTATCAACAAAATTCGGCTCATGAATGTGCAACAAACAACTAATAGCCATAAGTCCATCCAACATTCAAGCTATCAAGCAATCAAGCAAGAGTTTGGGGTTTTAGGGGAAAAAAGGTGTAGGCATTTTATCAAACACTTGGTGGGCAATCAAGCAAGCCTACAAGATCAACCTCTATTTCTAATAAAATCCTTCAAATTGCAATGCAAAAAACATACACTAATCTTTATTTTACAATCTTTGTTAATTCTATGACTATATTCATCAAAATCCATGAGCAAAATTGAAAAATCATGCTTAAACCCATGAACATAGATTAAAATCCTAAATCAACGAAAATCATACCTAAATCCATTAATAAGAAGGAGATTGAAGAAGAATTTGGATTGAGAGCACGAGGGAGATCGAGAACACAATGGAGATCGAGAAGCTCAAGTGAGATCAAGAGCACAAACTCGATCGAGATCAAAATCGTGAACATACAATGTTAGAATTGGCTGAAAGTTGATATTGAAGATAAAATATAGTAAAATGACGAAAACGCCCCTCCAGCTCTAAAAAAAATAGAAGGCGCGTGTCACATCTGAACCCTTAATCTCATAAAATCAACGGATGAGAATTTTTCTCATTTTACATGATAAGAATAATTCTCATTTGATCCCCTATAAAATACTTACATATAATATCGTAATAAAATTATGTAATTTATAAAAAATTAAGATTGTGTCTCATATTTTAATTGAATATATTTAAAAATTATTTTTATTATTTGTTGAGATTTTGCCCCAAATTTAGATTAAAATTTTGAAATATTTTGAAATATTTTTTATTTTTTCTTAAGATATTAATATATATAAAATAATTAGTTTTTTTTTTTTATAAAATATTTATTAAGTTTATTATTAGAGTTTTTATCTTTTACTTCGTAATAAATATAATAATATTATGAAGAATATTAATATAAAGATTGGTATAGAAGATAACATAGAGAAAAAATAAAAACAATACAACAATATAACTTAAAGATAATTACAGCAGAATATCTAGTAAGGATAATATAATTTATTAAAAAGAAAAAAAAAGAAGGATCAAAACCACAAGTGGAAAAAGCCACCACACGATGTAGTAAAATGTAACTTTGATGGGTCAAGACTAGAAAATGGACAAGTTTCAGGTGGATCAATCTTAGACATTACGACAAAGAACTATGGATGAATATCGACAATCAAGGCCGAAGCTGTGGCAATGAGAGGCGACATTAGAATAACGATTTTTCTAACTTATTCCTTTGGGCATAGGTTAAGAGCATAAATATGGAAATATATTGATAAATTACATTCTCTTAGATTTTTTAAAGGGATTATTAATTCTTATAGGGTTTTAGTTCTAGGGCATATGCTAGAAAAATCATACAAATAATTAGTTATGATTCACATAGAGGAGTAAGGCTCGGGTGAGAATAAACATTACGGTGTAAAATGAGAACATATAATAGCCATTAGATCGAATTATTGGACGGATGGATGACTCGAAATCAGAGCATAGGAAAATAAAAAAAATCTGATAATTCATTAAAAGGGCACGGAGTGTAAATTAGTTTAAAATTACATAACAAGACAAAAAAAATCCCTTCATAAAATTATCTCATTCTCAGATTATCTTCTCTCTGACCATTCAACAATGGCAACCACGACTTCCTTCCTTTCCCTCATCGTCACCTCCACCATGGGACTTATCACCACCTGCGCTCTTCTCCCAGCCATGGAAGGCGAACGACCTGATTTCCCACCGCCGAAGCCACCGAAGTTCTCTGTCTATCAGAATCCAGAGTTCTCTGCCACTTTGACCACCACCAGTCGCCGCCCCACCACCTCCACCCTCCTCCTTGTCTATTCCCTCACCTCTGCTTCAAGCTTTGCGCTTATCGCTTTCATTTTCCGGTATTAACACTCTCTCTCACTCAATTTCTTTGTCAATTCGATCTCCTGCACACAATTTTTATTTTATGAGTTTGGGCGGGATGGAATCCTCAAATTAGGGTTTAGTGGTAGTGTGTGCTCTGTTGGTGTATGTATGGAAGTTCACTAAATTTTTGGGGTTGTAGTTTGGTGAATTAAGTGAACGAGATATTGTTTCATTGTAATTAATGCACATATTCAATTTCACTAATATTGACCCTGTAAAGATGGGGTGCAGAAGACAACTGATATTTAGTTAATCCATATGTGTGCATAGATTTTCTTTCAAATTTTAAATGTAGATCAAATGCAATTTGTGCTTTATTGGGATCCGATAGCTTGTTGCCCATCCTTAATTAGTGAGATTTATAACCCACTCCGGCTTAATATCAGTTGATGGATTACACTAGTGAACTCGGTTTCTACTGTCAAATAAATTGGAGCTCTTGATTATGGAAAATGTATTCATGAATTCTCCTTCAAAATACAGATTAAGTTTACTTCTTCCCTCAGATGAAGATGGTGTTTATTCTACTCTAGTCTACTCTAGTGACTAGCTTGAATCCAATATCATAATTTTAGCAATGAGCTTAGTGCTCGGATAAAGATGGTGTTTATTAATTTTTTCTGATACAAAAAAATATGAAGAGTGAGTATATTTAATTTAAATCTTCCATAAGCAACATTCTTTTGGAACTTGGAAGTAAATCTTCCATGTGCTAATTGGTGGTCTGATAACTTATTCGATATCCTATTAGCTCAAATGGTAGAGCAATGTGCATGTGCACATAGATGTGAGTTCAAATCTCACATAGGCTAATTCTATCAACGCTTTATATATTTTGGTTCATTATAACTCTTCTTTCGGTTCATGATTTTGTAAGCTCGGGTTCATAATAGTTCATCTTACAGTTCATGTCTTTTTGGTTCATGACATTTGTGACACTCTTACACCCTATGACGTATACGTATCTCTTATATAAAGAGATAATTCACATATAGCAACTATTTTCACATAAGCACAAAGCGGAAGTAACAACCATATAAGGTTGCACACACATATGCATTCACTTTTTATACTAAACATCTATTACTCTAACTTTATTACAACCCATATGTCTATTATGCAAAAGGAGGAGGAGAAAGTTGCATTGAGCTTCAGCCGACCGACCTGTATGAATGTGACCTCTAAAAGAGACACACGCTAGTAAGTTCTAACTGAGCCTGAAAAAATTATTTTGCGATTTACGTGAGTCGCATACTCAGTGAATATAAACCATCATCAGTTATTTCATTCAGAGTCAAAACATTTAGTCCATGTACATATACGTACATATTATACATGTCATATATGAATTTAATTACAATGCAAATGCAAATGCTGATGTTTCCGATTCTTTATTCTGTGAACTGTTCAAGCCTGAATCTGCCCCGGGTTTCCATTACCAACTCTTTTCCATTACCAACTTTTCCTTTCTTTTCTTTTTTTTCCATATACCAACCTTTTTTTTTCCATTACCGACTTTTAGGCATCTTAGGCCTCATTTGCTCATATACCATCTCTTAGGCATCTTAGGCCTCATGTATGACTTGTAGGTCTCTTTTGTAACAAATTCAGGGCAAGACAGTCACATGTTCTTTTAATCTCATTGCAATATGCTATGCAATCAAGTGCATCATGTAACCATATATCATATGCCATTTGTTAACATATCTTTTGTGCAAACAACTCTTGAAATTTCAGAGCTATCACATATAACATATATATCCATATAGCTCATATAGCACATATATCCATATAGCTCATATAGCACATATATCACATATATCCATATACCACATATAACACATATATCCATATAACTCATATAGCACATAGGGTTGAATCTCCGACCTACACTCACCTATTTAAGGCAGATACTATATTTCTCCCCCTTGACTCTAACCACGGTCTATTGCTTGGGCTCCTATATGTAACCCAATGCAAATTAGGCTATTAACTCTTACAAACTCTAACCCCAAATGCAATGAAATGTCAGAATGCACTATAACTTCTTATGCATAATTCCAAATCCTTTAAAACTTGACATCGATAAACTATATATATGATAGAACATTTTTTTAGTTCAAACCTTTTTGAAAAACTTGATCAAGGGTCTCCAAAAATCATTACAAAGCGAAACCCTAAAATTACTCTGAAATCTTTTTCTGAATATAAATCCAATATCGAAAACACCCTTTGACAACTATAAATCGACTGATTTTCAAATCAAAAGAAACTGTAGATCTAGATCTGGAAAAAAATCAGTAAAATCCAGATAAACCAATAACTAATTAAAAACTTACCAAATCAAGCTGGTACTTTAAAATTAAAACCCGATAGAAGAGATCTTGTATCAGATCGAGCAAAAACAACCAAAATCAAACTCTTTTATTTTTCTCTCCTCGTCCTTTCTTTCTCTCTGTATCATTTCTCTTTTCTTCTTTGTTCACTTTAATTGTAAAAGAAAGTACGAGATCAAGTTGTAACACCCCCGATTTCCCTCGGAGAGGTTACACGCCAGTGACCTAGGAGATTCATCCTAAGCCACCCAAGGCTTTACAGTAACAAAACTTTCATATAAAATTCATAATAAAATAGAAAGTAGAATAAAAAATTATAAAAAGAGTGTGTACATAATTAAATCAACTTTAGAAATGCGGAATTTTAACAATCCTTTAATGCAAACTTGTTTTGACGGACCTCACAAGCCAAGGATCTCGCTTTTATTATAAATAAAGAAATAACTTAATAGAAACCTTGTCACTAAATAGAAACTCCAAGTATACTGTAATCACCTTCTTCACTCCGTAAGCTTGAGACCTGATTTTTCCGTATAGGAACGGGTTGACACCAGCCGACCATGCAAAAGAAAGAAACGGTCGGGTTAGTCTTGTGACAGACTAAGCAAATGGGACTTTTTGTGAGTGGTTCTTGTGGTTGTATTAAATCACCACCATTGAATTCCGAATAAAAGCCGGTCAACGGTTTAGTAACTACAATACTTCCACGGAAAAGAAAAGAGGAATGCAATGAAAAGAGAGGGGACGCCACAAGAAATGTGGTTCCTTTAAGGAAATATGCGTTTGTTGGGAACGTTTTATTATTCACATAATTTTATTTTGAAAAGCCTCGCGTCGACTAATTGGGTCCCGACCAACCTCATCATACTCGGAGGGTGCCGACAGGGAGGTGGCCGCGAAGGCGCTTAAGTACCAAGCCCGTCTTGCCATTTTATAGGCGTTTTAACAAACCCGAGCATGCATTCAGATTGGAAAGAAGACTTACTTAGCCGGGAGCAAGAGTAGGGTCACAAATTGTAACCACCACCTTGGTTCATTAAAGGTGTGCATTGGGCACTTATCTTATTTAAATGACAAAACATTACACATCGAGTTATAAGCTTTTAATACCTCTCGAACTAGTCGAGGTGCGAATACAAGAACTACCCGGGATTCGATAGAGAGCATTAGCTAGATGCTACACCCCTCATGCACGGATGAGACGGGCAGGGTCATGACGAGCGTTAGGGTTTAGGTCCATCCTAATGCGAATGTTATAGAGAGGTGTCCAAAGATCACAAGTCCTACACCCCTAGTACTACGCTAGCATATAATGTCCATAGACAAAGCACAACAATTCACAAACAAGTCCGAGGTTACGCACAACCTAGTATATATATATATATCTAACGCTTTATAACAAGGTCATTAAATCTAAGACGGTAAATAAACCTAGTTCAATTATTTTCACACAACAATTCCCAACAATAATTAAACATGGATTCAATTCCAATGCTTAAAGAAATAATGCAAAGCGAACCAAACCACTTGCCTTGATTGAAGACGAGTGTACAGATTAACCTAAAGAGAGAAATTCCAACGCTCGGACCCTGAGTCAACAATAATTTACAAAATAAATTGCCAATAATTTATTTTGATTTATTTTCACTTTATTTTTACTACATTAATAAATCGTCCATATTAATGTATAACACTTCGATTAACATCTAAGAATCATGTTAACTCTATGGACTTATATAAATAACAATAGTATATGCGCTAACACATACATGTATTTATAATATGCTTCTTACCCATATAGTATAAGTCTTTTATCTTAAATCTCTAAAAATCATAAATAATTATTAAACAACTTTATAAATCTTAACATGTTGTATAAAATCAGAATAATTCATATTCTGATTTTTATTTTAAAAATTACAATAATTCTTTATTTCCATGATTATTTTAGTTTTAAAGACTAAGCATAAAATTAAGCAATAAAACTAAATTCTTTTAGACTTTTCTGAAATTTTGATAAATCTGGAATTTTATAAACAGTAACATCATAAATTTATAAAATTAATTTCAAACTAGAACAAAATAAAAAAAAACATTAAACCGAAATAAAATAAATAAATAAATCTGAAAATTAGGATTAAGGGTTTTGGGTTGCTCACATACTTCTAGAAAATGGCTCGGTGTGGGCGGCTCGGACCACGGCAAGGCTCGAGACCGGTTGGGCTCGAATACCAAGAGGGAGAATTACCCATCACATGTGGCTAACAAGGGAACATCCAAGAGAAAGTGGAGATTTTGGACTCCCTATCCACCAACACCGCGTCCAGATCATTGCTTCTGTAAGGGCTTATGCAAGACACATGAGTACACGCCTAGATCCCCTCCTGTTGGACTGCGCCCAGCTCCCCAGTACTCGCCCTTGATCCCTCCTGCTAGAGACTCTCCTAGACCACATTACTTTGGAGGAACTAGTGGAGCACAACCCACCTGGATGAACGTACGCAAGGAGGAAGCCCCTCGTTGGGCTAGTGACATGGCGTATCGTCAGTACAACAAGAGCTCTTCCTTTTCTAAGTTCGAGTGAGGACAAAGAACTTATAAGTTAAGCGTGCAAGGGCGAGAGTAGTACCAGGATGGGTGACCTCCTGGGAAGTTCTCGCGTTGGGATGGGATAGCGCTTCTAAGGCTTCGGGCCTTACACAAGTTATATAAATGCGTCAAAGTCGGCAATTTTTTTTACAAAACTATATATTTCACCTTGAAATCTTGTTTACTACAAATTTTACCCTGAAATAACTATTAATTAACTTTATGTTAAAAACTTTTTAAAATATAAAAACTTAATTAGAAAATAAATATTACTTTTAAAAACTTACTATATATCATTCCAATATGCTATGTATATACTCTTAATATGATATGAATGCAAAATGATGTATGCACTCTGGTCTGGAATGTTACATTTCTCCCCCTCTATAAGAATTTTGTCCTCAAAATTCGCTATCTCTTCATATGACGTTTTTATCTTATCCTCTATTTCACAAGTTGTTTCCACTATACCATGATTCTTCTAAATTACTTTCAGAGTCTCTTTTTGCAACTATTTGATATTGTAATCTGCTATCATCATCTGTCCTCTATGTAGCTTAAATTCTCTGCAAGTTGTACTTCTGAACTCTTTAACACGTGACAGATCAAATCAATATTATTGTAACATACTATCATGGAAATCATTACGAATATGAGACAAACGTCAATGTGTCATCCTGACTGTCAAATGGCATATCTTTAGCTTGTCTAACATGTTCAATAATTTCTGCCAACTTGTCATCTCTTACTTGTGCATCTCTAGTTTTCTGTCTCAACATTGGCCAAATCTCAAAAGTAGCAATCAATACTCAATCTGTGTCAAACTGTAGTCTAGTATTTAGATCTCGCAAAGCAATTAAATCTGACAATGAAATCATGTGCATATCTACCATTATACCACTGAAATCTCGACTCAAAGCATCTAATACAGAATTGGCCTTTTCCAGGTGATACTCGATTGTACAATCATAATCTTTCAGTAGTTCCATCCAGCGTCGTTGTCTCATGTTCAACTTCTTTTGGCTCATCAAATACATCAAACTCTTATGATTTGAAAAGATTTATAATGTTTCTCCATATAGATAATGTCTGCTTAATCTTTAGGGCAAATACTACTGTTGTCAGCTCTAAATCATGTACAGGATAAGAAACTTCATTTGGTCGTAACTGTCGCGATGCATAAGCAATTACTTTCTATCCAGCATAAACACACAACCATGACCTTGATATGAAGCATCAGTATAAACAACAAATCCTCTTGTACCTGTAAGAATTCTCAATATTGCTCTTGTAGTCTGTCGATGCTTTAACTCATTAAAGACCTGTTTGCGCGCAGAATACCAATGGAATGAAGCATTCTTTCATAGAAATTTAGCGAGTGGTGCAGCTACAATAGAGAATCCTTCCACTAATCGTCTGTAGTATCCAGCCATACTAAGAAAGATACGAACTTCTGTAACTATAGTTGATGCTTTCTAGTTTACCACTGCTTCAAACTTTTTAAAATCAATCCTCTATACCTCTTCCAGATACTATATGTCCTAAAAATACCACATGATCCAACCAGAATTCATACTAACTCAGTTTAGCATATAACTGTTTTTTTCTCTCAAGACTTTTAGTACTGAACACAAATGATCAGCATGCTCTTCTGTACTTGACGAATATACCAATATATAATGAATAATGATGATCACAAATCTGTCTAGAAAATATTAAAATACCTTGTTCATCAAAGCCATAAATTCTGATGGTGCTCAAACCAAATAGAATTATCAAAAACTCATAATGTCCATATCGACTGCTGAATGTTGTCTTGGTAATGTTATCTTTAGCTATCTTTAACTGATGATATCCTGATCGGATGTCTATCTTGGAAAATACCTTTGCACACTAAAGTTGATCAAATAAATCGTCTATTCTTGGCAATAGATATTTGTTCTTCATTGTCACCTGATTCAACTTTCTGTAATCTATGCACATTCATGAGATACACTAGCACTAATGAATACTTTGTCCAACAAATCATGTAACTGTTTCTTCAGTTCATGTAACTCTAGAAGAGCCATCCAATATGGAAGAATAGAAATCGGTGTAGTACTTGACATTAATTTCATAGTAAACTCTATCTCTCTATCAGGTGGCAATCCAAGAAGATGCTTTGGAAATACATCAGGAAAATCTTTAACAAATGAACATCTGCAACCTCATCACATTCAACTGTATTGTCGATAACATGGGCCAGATATGCCTCATATACCTCTATGATCATGCGAAGAGCTGATATTGCAGATATTAGGCAAGTGGGTACCATTTGTCTATTACCATAGAAAATCACTCTAGATTTCCCAAGAGAGTCTATCACTACTTATACAATCCACTTTAGCATGGTATCTTGACAACCAATCATATCCAGTATAAAATCAAACTCGTGCAGGAATAATAAGATCAAATCAACTAGTAACTCTACTATATAATTCCGATATATCATATGTACCTTTGTACTTCCTCTTATAAGTTCATGTGTATGAAATGAATGTTCATGTAGTGCTGTATGAGATGCTCTTATAGACTGACGTGGCACGGCTGAACCTTCTCTCCTTTATGCATTATGATCATGAATGAAATTCTACTGTCAATTACATATGCTTATGAATGCATGCTAACTGGCTGAAAACCGTTGATGCCAAATCAAAAATAATTCCCTAATTACTAAACTAGTATAGTCAGTAAGTCGGGGTCGAACCCTAGAGACACTTGTATTCTAAGAAGTATTATTATCAACTCAAAAAGGTGACAAAAAGGGGGATTTTGGTTATTAAACTAATACTAATGAATTGAAACAAACAAAGCAAGTAATCAAACAAGGCAAAGATTGGATTTTTATCAAGTTAAAGGAAAGCAATCCTATTCAAGTATCCACTTTTCTTTCTCAAGTTATTGATCCTAGATTCAAACAAGTTATTTCTTTCAGTTATTCCTATCCTGATCAGAATTATAACATGGTAACGAGACATGCAACTTAACATCCAAACAATTCATGAAACGATAATAAATAATAAGGATATTAGCATTAAGAACAAGGATAAATAGGATACATGCAATTGAATTCCAACGAGTCAAACAATTAACATGAATTCAATTCTCTTCTCAATTGTTTTAGTCCAACGAGTCCTAAATCAATTGAGTTGCTACAAAGATCAGGCTTTGCTACGAGAAAACCTAGATCTATCAATAGATAATATCAATTCAAACAAGGTGATCAATCAAGCAGAAATCAACACAATCAATAATAATTAAGCACAAGAGAATTGAAATAACCTGTAGAAATAAACCTGAATAGACGAATCTCACAACAACTTGAGTCTGAAAAGCTTCAACTTGAATAGAATTTAGGGAGTTTAGTTCTCCATAAGAGAGAAAAACACAAAGTCTGAAATTAGGTCTAAGAGAGAATACAAAACAAGGTCTGAAAAATAACCTCATATAGTCTCGAACAAGTCGGAATTAAAAAGATAAAAAAATATAAAATAATAAACTAAGCGGATAAATATGAACGCGTTCGATCCAGCTAGGCCGCGATCGCCACCCATTCCTAGCCGCGATCGCGGCCTGTCTTTGACAATATTCTGACGGTACTTTCGGATGCTGTTTTGACCCACTTAAAGTTGGAATTTGAACTCGGAGTAAAAATATGAATTGTATCTCTTCGAGTTATCTTTCCAATGAAACCAAATTCAGATTCATCCGATCACTATAGCTCCCGAAATAAGCGTTACAAGAAAGTGGTGTCGAAACAACAACTTCAATGGATTGCCCGGTTCTAAGCGTTCTTTTCCACAACCTCTTGGGTCTTAATGATCATCTCAAGTGGCTTGAATATCCTTGGAAAAGACACTTGAATATCTCTAATCTTGAATCCTTCAACTTAACCAATCCTTGCTCCTCAAAACGACCTAAAAACACAAAAGTGCAAGAGTAGACACCGAAATGCAAAAACTACAAAAATTAAGCAAAATGCATGCAACTACCTAAGATTTAAACATAAATATGCCCTAAAACTAACACCTAAATGCATGCTATCACATGCCCTTAAAGAATCATATCCATGCTCTGATACCCAAAACTAGCTGTGACACCCTTACACCCTATGACGTATACTTATCTCTTATATAAAGAGATAATTCACATATAGCAACTATTTTCACATAAGCACAAAGCGGAAGTAACAACCATATAAGGTTGCACACACATATGCATTCACTTTTTATACTAAACATCTATTACTCTAACTTTATTACAACCTATATGTCTATTATGCAAAAGGAGGAGGAGAAGGCTGCATTGAGCTTCAGTCGGCCGACCTGTATGAATGTGACCTCTAAAAGAGACACACGCCAGTAAGTTCTATCTGAGCCTGAAAAAATTATTTTGCGATTTACGTGAGTCGCATACTCAGTGAATATAAACCATCATCAATTATTTCATTCAGAGTCAAAATATTTAGTCCATGTACATATACGTACATATTATACATGTCATATATGAATTTAATTACTATGCAAATGCAAATGCTGATGTTTCTGATTCTTTATTCTGTGAACTGTTCAAGCCTGAATCTGCCACGGGTTTCCATTACCAACTCTTTTCCATTACCAACTTTTCCTTTCTTTTCTTTTTTTTCCATATACCAACCTTTTTTTTTCCATTACCGACTTTTAGGCATCTTAGGCCTCATTTGCTCATATACCATCTCTTAGGCATCTTAGGCCTCATGTATGACCTGTAGGTCTCTTTTGTAACAAATTTAGGGCAAGACAGTCACATGTTCATTTAATCTCATTGCAATATGCTATGCAATCAAGTGCATCATGTAACCATATATCATATGCCATTTGTTAACATATCTTTTGTGCAAACAACTCTGGAAATTTCAGAGTTATCACATATAACACATATATCCATATAGCTCATATAGCACATATATCCATATAGATCATATAGCACATATATCACATATATCCATATACCACATATAACACATATATCCATATAACTCATATAGCACATAGGGTTGAATCTCCGGCCTACACTCACCTATTTAAGGCAGATACTATATTTCTCCCCCTTGACTCTAACCACGGTCTATTACTTGGGCTCCTATATGTAACCCAATGCAAATTAGGCTATTAACTCTTACAAACTCTAACCCCAAATGCAATGAAATGCCAGAATGCATTATAACTTCTTATGCATAATTCCAAATCCTTTAAAACTTGACATCGATAAACTATATATATGATAGAACATTTTTCTAGTTCAAACCTTTCTGAAAAACTTGATGAAGGGTCTCCAAAAATCATTACAAGGCGAAACCCTAAAATTACTCTGAAATCTTTTTCCGAATATATATTCAATATCGAAAACACCCTTTGACAACTATAAATCGACTGATTTTCAAATCAAAAGAAACTGTAGATCTAGATATGGAAAAAAATCAATAAAATCCAGATAAACCAATAACTAATTAAAAACTTACCAAATCAAGCTGGTACTTTGAAATTAAAACCCGATATAAGAGATCTTGTACCCAATTGATGTCATCTAGTTTTGCATGGTTTTTCATAAGCATTTAGGATTATATTTCATCCTTTTCTAGCTTAGGTTTTACATTTTGTGTTGATTTCTAGTATTATTCGTGGTATGGATATCTACACAAGCTTTGTTTGTATTTTCAGGTTTTTGGAGGTGTTTTCGGCTCTTAAAGATGGTTAAGGAGCTTAATGATATTTGAAGAGTCAAAGAGAGGTGAAACAAGCCTTTGAAGATGCTCATGGGACGAGAATATGAGGTTAAAGAGGCGCCAGAGACGAGCCAACAAGCCAGAGATGAAGGCAGAGACGAGAAAAAGAGGAGAAAATTGACTAAGTTATGGTATCGGTCGAGACGGTGCTCGTCTCGGTCGAGACGGCGGACAGGCAGCCGCGAGTCACTTGTTTTCTTGCGCGAGGGGCCATCTTTTATGATATATTTTTGGATATTTTTAGCCTTTAATATAAATACTCTTTAGATATCTCTTTTAGAGGGACTTTTATGCATTATTATTATTTTCTAATTTCAAGTAGAGAGAAGAGACAAATTCTAGGGTTTGAGTTTTACGCTATTTCAAGTAGAGAGAAGAGACAATAACCTTCATAACAAAATATCCAACTCAGTTTAGGTAGAAGTGAGATTCGAATTCCGTGGATCAAAGTTGTGGGGATTCCTTGCCTTGGAACTTTGCTTTTTTCATATACTTTTCATTCTTATTATTTACTTGTTTTATTTGTTTTTCGTAGTTAGAATTATACCAAAAATCATTATATTTGGCTTAGGAACTTGTTTCTAGAATTAGCTAAAACAGAAATAATCCCCGTGATTCGATCCTGATCTACTACTACAACAGATCTCGTATTCTTGTGAGGGTGTGGGAAACCATCACATCACCAATCCAGCAAAAACAACCAAAATCAAACTCTTTTATTTTTCTCTCCTCGTCCTTTCTTTCTCTCCGTATCATTTCTCTTTTCTTCTTTGTTCACTTCAATTGTAAAAGAAAGTACGAGATCAAGTTATATAAATGCGTCAAAGTCAGCAATTTTTTTTACAAAACTATATATTTCACCCTGAAATCTCGTTTACTACAAATTTTACCCTGAAATAATTATTAATTAACTTTATGTTAAAAACTTTTTAAAATATAAAAACTTAATTAGAAAATAAATATTACTTTTAAAAATTTACTATATATCATTCCAATATGATATGTATATACTCTTAATATGATATGAATGCAAAATGATGTATGCACTCTGGTCTGAGATGTTACAACATTTGTTCTTTTGGTTCATAGTAAATTAAAGTTTCGTTCATTATAGTTCATCTTACAGTTCATGTCTTTTAAGTCATACATACGTACTAGTTGTAATTTTAGTTCATGACATTTGTTTTTTGGTTCAAAGTACATTAAAGTTTGATTCATGTGTTTGTAAGTGTACTTGTTATCTCAATTTATACCTGTAGGTTGATTTAATACTACCTATGATTTTAAATTACATTGTTATAACAATAGTTAACTAGAAGCAGATCGAGGAAATCACTACAGATGCTACGCATTGGAAAGGTTCCATTTTGAGCAAACAATGTAAAAGATTGATCCTTGATTACTTACACGATTTATAGCGCTCAACATGAAGGTTCATATTGTTACACATGAAGGTTCACAATGTTCAACATGAAGGTTCATGGATTTTAAATAATCAGTTCATTTAACAGAAAATGCATAAAATTTGTAAAAAAAACACATTCAGCTCATTGGGTTCAATGTGAAGTGAAAAACAACCTTAAAAGTAATTACAAATGCAACAAAGTTATTTGTCAAACACAAAGTAACATAAAAATAGACAACTTAATCCCCAAAACACATAACAACTACTAAAAAGACAATTAGAAAATTGGAACTTCAATGCTCAATCTTGGGAATGAAATAAGGACAATCTTGTGATAAGTGAAGAATGTAGGTGTCACTAGCTTCATCACGATCATCCAATGGAAATCTATCAACATTCTCATCATTATCAAAACCCTTCAATGAAACTCCATCAGTACTAGCATCATTATCCGAATGAGACAAGTTAGGATGACCAAAGCTTGATGAACAACCTACAATAAAAAAAGGAAAAAAATTAAGCTAGTTTATAAGCAACATGGAACACATAATGGGCAATAAAAATGTGAAAAAAACGTTTTTCTTTTATTTAAAAAATATTGTCATTACGGTTCATAATATTACACTATAAGATTCATTGAAAATCACAATGCGGTTCATGTAAATAGCAATACTATTTGACATAACTGTATCAAATTTGGTCATTTTTTGTGGATCTGAAAACCAAATGACCAGTATCTATTAGTTTACTTCAAATGTTAGGATGACCGGAGCTTGATGAACTCCATCAACACTAACATCATGATCAAGACCCTTCAATTGAACCCCATCAATAATATCATCATTATCCGAGTTAGACAAATTAGGTTGACCGAAACTTGATGAACAACCTACAATAAAAAGGGAGAAAAAGAATAGATCTAGTAAAAATGTGCAAAATACCGTTTTTCAGTTGGTTCACAAATATTGTCATTGTGGTTCATAATATTAAACACGAAGGTTCACTGAAAATAACAATGCGGTTCATATAAAAAACAATACAAATTGTAAGTGAAGCGATCTAACAAACGTCACAAGGATACTAATTGCTTATTCAAATCAATATCATACTAGTCAATGTGGATAACTAGGCATAGACATATACACAAAAACATCATATTCAACAAACCATACTAAGCATCATATGCAAACATTCATTTTATCCACAAGGGGGAATTTGAACACTAAAACATCATCAAAAAAGGTCTTGCAATTTGTCCACATTATCTTCATATTCACTAATTAGAGCAGTAAAAACAATATTCAAAGTCATTTTAGCAAAACATGCTCATTGAGACATTTTATCAAACACATTGTGGGCAATCAAATAAGCATACAAATTTTAATTCTAGTTTCTATAAAATTTTGTTTCCAATCCCAAAACCAAGAGTATAACACATTTCTACATGATCTCAAGCAACAAAGAACCATAAACAACAAGAAATTTAGGAATTATTTGAGAGAAACAAATCATCCACAAAACTAAACTCTTCTTAGATATTCTTCATAACCACTTACCTAAATTCATTGTGCCTTCAATTTGGAGTAGGAGTATGGATCGAACGAAGGGGAGATCGAGATCGAAAGGGAGATCGAGATTAAAAGAGGGATCGAAAGAGGGGTCGCATGAAGTCGTCGTCGTTCATCAGTCGCCATTACGTAGAGAGGGAGGAGCAATTTAGGGGTGAAAGGTAAAATTAAAAATAAAAAATAGTAAAATGACAAAAGTACCCTTTCAGCTTTAAAAAATAAAGGAGTGTGAGTGTTGAGAGCAGCCCATCTGAACCCTTAATCTCACAAAATCAACGGATGAGAGTTGTTCTCATTTCTTAGGATAAGAATTGTTCTCATTTGATCCCCAATCTTAGTTTTGATGCACATCAAAGACGAAATTGATGCACAAGATGCGCGTGTCCCACATACACAATTTTTTCGAAAAATACGTGAATAATTCAGGAAAATTACGCACTTGCCCTTTTTCCTAATTTAATAAAATTTCAATCTGAGAGCTCGATTTTTTTGAAAAATGAACGAGATTTATTCCTATCTCGCATTATAACAACCATTCTCATCGGACCCTTTTCCATTTATATATTGTAGTTAAAAAAAATTGGTCAAGCAAAAAAGTTTTCTTTTTCCATCCCTTCAAACTTTTCTTTTCCGAGATGTTTCTTCCGTGTTGGAGAACAAAAGCAATCCCACATCGGAAAACAATACTAAACACCACTAGTATATAAAGGAGAGTGAAACCCAACCCAATGGCTGAAGCTTTTGGGTAAAAAGTGTGGATCCAAAATTTATATGCTAAGTGGTTAAAAACTTCCGACACGTCACCCGTTTCTTTTGGTTCCGAAAATCTAACATTCTGTGTGTGTTTTCGTACTTATTTCTTCTCTGGTTGTAATCATTCCCAACGCTAATTAACTCGAAAATGTAGAAGATTCTTATTCCAATTCAGAGCTTCTTCAACTTGCAATGATGTAAAATACTGTATGAAAAAAGGAGAGGAATCCATAGTTAAAGCCAAAAAATAACACCAAAGCTGCTCTAGCTTTTAGCATTTCAACATTTCGAAATCATAGTGAATGTTGACTTTTCATCTTCACTCTAGTAGTTCTTTCGAATCTCATAACAATATGACTTTCCCTAATGAATCCTGAGCCTATACCAACTTTTCCAGAAAGATAAATGAAAATAAATTGAAGAAACCCTCTTTGAGCGGAGTTGATTTTATTTTAGCCAAACAAACTAGCCTAAATAATGCCTTTATGGCAAGCCAAACAAACTAGCCTAAATTTCTCACTTGAAGTGTAATTGTATGAATAACTCACACTTGACAATATGCTTTAAAGTTGGCAAGCCAAACAAACTAGCCTAAATTATGCCTTTATGGCAAGCTAGGCTCAAATACCCCATGAAATGTACCCAGACAAGAACCGACCATGATAAAGTTCGTTGTACAAAATCTAAGGACGTGCATGTCCATGAGAATATGCACGATAGGTTTAATGAGTTTCCATCCTAAAATAAATTGGTAATAATTAAAAAGAGCCCATTAATCATATATACTCGGCTCAGTCTACACCCAACAAGTACAACGTACCCAAACGAGATGACACTAGACAATAATACAATATGCCTTACGGCTTAGCCCAAATCACTCTATTGTAGATGGTTAAGTCCAAACAAGCTAGAACATGGACTTTAGATCAGAACTAACTCTGAGTCCAAACAAACCAGTACTCCCTTACGGTAGGATGATAAATGGAGAACGAACACGTACGCACACACAATAAACTTAATAGGTACATAAGCTCACTAAATTACTAACCTTATATACTAGGTCCTATTTACACCCAACTTGCCCAAAAGTAATATGGCCCGACCTTGTTTCACTTTGGACTTAAAAATTGTTTGGGTAGAAATGTGATTTTATTTGCTTTTGAAAACGTAAGAAGTAGAGAGAGTTATACATATCTTAAGAATTTTATATTGTAAATTTAAGAGTAAAAGTCATTTTAAATCCCAGATGAAACTAGGCCGGAAAGGTAAATCCCATTCAAGGATAGTCGGGGCTTCATTTACAATCTGCAGCAATAATCTTCATATATTGTAGTATATATCATTAACCCCTTTGGCGTTTTCTTGAGGTTCACACTACTCTATAACTTGAATGATTTATTTCCCCTCTTGGATTTCATTTCATTGTGCATATGATCACATGTGTATCGTATAGACATAACTTGAATGCCGACTAGCTTCTTGACAAGTGCAATTATTGGCATTCCATATCATGAAGAAGGAACCGTTTACTTGCATTAAATAACTCTGCCGCAAATTGTAATTTGCTCTGATTTTTGAGCTGCAGATTATTAGAGTTGATGAATTGCAAGAGCGGAATCATGCAACCTCAACATTTTCCTACAACAGAACAAGAAGATAAAAACAAAGTTAAAAGTCAGAGTAGCATAGCTTTGGAGGATTTGTCAAAATATATGAGCTCTAGACCCTGCCTCTGTCTGTCTACTGTTCGCAGATTCAGAATGAGATGAGATTTATACGGATCTCTGGCTTACACCCTGTGGGTGCCCTCCAAATTATGCATGTGAACTATTAAGCAAATTTTTGGCAACTACAACTATTCATAGCCACCAATATAAAATATTTCCTATCTATATGACCTTCAAAGTGTTACTATTAGACATATCAATCAGGTCGGTTGGTTGAGTATCGGGTTTAGATTGGTAATATGAAAAATAGGTTCGGATCGGATCATTTAAATTACTTATCAGTCGGGTCGGGTGGTTATAAGACTAATTTTGAATGCAATGCAATTATTGAAGTTTATACATGATAGGGTTGTGCTTCATGCATGCAAATCATATAGTTAAGGTTTGAAGCCTTTGGACATGTAGTTAAGCGGTTGAGATTTCATGGTGGTACCATGAGGTTTTCGTTTCCTATGGGTAGTGTCCAAGACGAAAAAAAGAAAGGTTAAGATTTAAATGTGGATAAGATGAAAAGCAAAATGTTATAGCAACATATTTCTAATATAAAATTTCTGTATCTTTTTTTGAGCTCGATTTCTCTAGGACAAAAGAGAAAAAGGAAAACCAAGCTTTTAATTTATAATTATTGTATTTTAACAGGAACAAAACAGAAATTTGTTGCCCAGGACCAGCCAGGAGTAGTGTTGGGTCATGAAAGCTTTCCAATCAAATAGTAAAAAATCTGCATTTTATAATTTTCTCCTGGAGAATGAGCCCCACTAGGACCCAATGATTAAAGCTTAAAAGGATATGATTTTGCAATAACAGCCTTCAAATTCTGCACAATGATTCTGCTTGTTTGCTTTGATAATGTCAATGTGCATGGTGTGGACGGATCATAATTTGGATTCGATTAATTAGTCATGATTTCCAAATTGACGAATCATGGAAATCAGGGTCTTTGTTTTGCAAGTTGAACTAACACCAGATTCATTGATTTGCAGCAACAAAAAATAAAAAGGAATGTATTGCTTGATTATTTGGTAGGTAAGATAAGAATTCATTGAACTTGATTATTTGGTAGGTAAGATCTTCTGCTTCATTTATGAATTAACTCCATTTTTCTCTGAAAGAAGAGCTTCTGGACACCTCTTCTTGGTTTAAGGTAGTGGTCCAGCATATCTACTTTACTATAACCAAAAAACAGTAAAATATTGGCCAGATTTGATTTGCTGCTAACTGCAAATTAAATCACATTTCATTCCTTCAAATCTTCCCAAAAGTGCTTACATGAAGATAAAACTACACAAACTATTAGAATAGAAGATTGGGATTAAGATTACACATTCTCTATTAAAAAATCCATCAGCTCATCTGAACCTCTTCGTGAATCCTAATCAGCAACTCATGCACTGTTGTTGCAATCTCTTCCACTGAATTTAGCTTGCTATCATCTTCTACCTGTTTAACAAAATTAATTCAAATGTAAAATTGTAAGTTGCCAAACACACCCTAATCTCAAAACCGCTATACTGACCTTAAGATTCAAAGAGTAAAGGCAAAACTGATCCCAAGTGTTGACATTAAGATGAAGGATATTGAGCCTAAGATTCTGCAAACCAGCCACTAACTTAAGGAGCTGTTTGGGATGCTTTCTTGATCTGATCTTGAGATTGGCATGTCCTTCAACCATGGAAACCTCCACATCTGCAACTGTACTTGTCTTAGGTTCGCCGCCAGAATCCGCCATTGTTGAATATTGTGGGAAGCTAAAGAACTCCGCAAAAGGCGACGCCTTTTGGGCTCTCAGGGAATGCAGATTCTGTTCTAACTCCTTTACAAAGTTTATTGCTGCTCCCACAATTGATGCTTGATCACCCTGTTTAACGTCATCATCAAAATTAGGGTTTTAAAAAATCATGAATCAAATTAACAGAAATTGAAAGGGGATCAATCAAATTAACAAAAATGGAAAGAGACCCTTTGGATATAGGATTCAGGCATCAATGATTTCAGCATTGACAGATACTCATTCATCTGCTTTCTTCGGTTTCTTTCAACTGCAATGTGAGTCATCCTCTGGCTTTCGATCTCCTCCTGGTTCTTCTTATTCATCGTGGAACGGCGTCGTTTTGGCCTTGTTGTTGTTGATGGCGCTGTACGGACATCAGGCGGCTCAGGGGAGTTGGAAGTTGCGGTTGGAGTTCCCAATTCGTTGCGGAAAGAAGGCGCCATTGATGAGAGAGGTGAGATCTGCTGCAACTCCCATGGATTCTGATGGTTTACTAGGTCTAGGTCTAGGCCTAGTTGTGGGGTGAAATCTTCTTGATCTGGAATTGGTAAGCTGAAATCCCAGCTCAAGTTTTCGAGTAGGCTGTAGAAATCTTTATTGGGATCATTTTTCTGGTAAAAAAGGCCTTGTTGGTAGACTACTGCTTGTAGTGCCATTACCCTCTCTCTCTCTCTGAAATCTGAATTGAGCTAGAAAGGGGGAAAATAAAGAAGCTCGGGTTGTAAGGGAAACACATTAAAAAAACATGCCAAGAAATGAAAATGAAATGAAAATATATAGTAGATGTGTCTAAGATGCAGAGAAATTAGCACTTGTGGGTGTTGGTGTGGGTGAAAAACTTTGGAGGATTTTATAGGGTGATTGATATGCCTATAGCCTACTTGCACGTGAAGTTGTACTCTAATTCACAAGGGGGAAATCAGCATAATAATGGTAACTAGAGAGATGATTAAATTAATGTATTAACTAATAACGTATTTGTTGAGAATAATAACCTATCCCAAATCTGAAATTCAAATATATCAAGTCTAGCATATATACCATTGGGTTACTCCTCCTATTGCCAACTGGTTTTAGGATGGAATCCCATGAGCTTGTGTGCTAGGCCCGTCTGCGCATGTGCGCTCGTACCGACACGTCCCCAATTTATCTATCTGTCGGGCCCACGGACTTTCACATTGTGGAAATCTGAATTGAGCTGGATGTTTTTGAAGTAAAGATAAGTATGGCATTAAGATCAGAAGAGGCTCTAGATGAGCCCTTCAGTCAGGACATAGTTCAAGAGGGCGGAAGAGTTTAGCATCAAAAGTGCGTAGCTACAAGGGTTTACAAAATGTGCAATATTTGAAGTCATTGGATTAGTACTGGTTCATCTTTATCGATTCTCATTGTGGAAGTTTTTCCTGTTTCGACTGTGCCAAATGTTGCTAATGAAGTTGGTAAAAGCCATGGTTCGTGATCACTAACTTGTATTTTTTTCTTTGGAGAGAAAACTTGGACCATCTTTTTTTTTTTGACGAGGAATCACCTTTGGTGGTAAATCCGGATTCGTGAACTAGCTGATAAAGCACACGAACCAAGTAAATTAGCATGTGCTGAACGCCTCGACCTAATAGAAGGAAGGAGACTTAGTTTTTTTCACCAAAATAAAAAGACATAGATAAGGATCTAAAGCGTGACCTTCCAACATACCCCCGCCCATAATTCCTACCACTAGGCCATTCTATATGGGAAAACATGGACCATCTTTGTCTATGTTTCTTTTATACATTATTGATTCTAAACAATTTCACTAGACACAATTAAGCTTTGTTTGAGAGATTCGACATTCTCTTCAATTAGGGTTGTTTGGTGCTATTCTAAATTATTGTAAGTTCGTTACATTATAATGATAAGGAGGAATTTGCATCAAACAAACATTAATAAGTTACCATGTCAGCCAAAAATATCTCTATAGGTTTTATGTTCATCTTACTCTCTCTCTATATAGTTTATTTGTCTTTTTAGACCTAAAATCTTGTTAAAAAAATTGTCCTTTTATATATTTTCGACACAACTTTTTCATTTAACTCTTACATTTAATGAAAAAGTGAACTACATTTGTACTATTTTTATTTTCAATGTAAAAAGTAAACATTTAATTAAGGATATTTTTGTCCAATTCAAAAATTTCTTAATATATGTGTCCAACTCTAGACAGACAAGTATGTAATATTGAACAGAGGGAGTAATTAAGTTTGATTCTAACCACAAGTTCCAATATAGTTCATATAAATTCATGAATGTTTGCACCTTATTGAAGGCATAACCTCAAATCTTATGTTCTCTTGAGATCTAATCCATAAAAGGGAATTATTTGATAGAATAGTGCAGAAGCTGGATTTAACACAAATTATGAAACCGGTAGGCAAAACAAACAGAAAAAGAGAGACACCTTTCACATTCCTCTTTTGATTTTAACTGCTTTTTTACCACTTTGGATCAAGTTATTGCATTAATTTGTTGTTATTAAGTGGAAGGCAGGGGAAATTTGAAAAGACCTCAACTTTAGACGACACCACTTTATGTGTGTGTGAACACTGCTTTGGCTAACCAGTCTCATTTAATCATAGAGATATCATAACTGTAAGCATTAGGCGCCCACAGATTGGTCAGTTGTAATATTATTTTTTATTTTATTTTTTAAATGTGATCATGATTCCTGATATATCTATCAGATATTGTTTCTACACACTATCACCACCTGGAATTTAGTGCTAATCAACTCCATAAACAATTGAAGTATAACCTCAATCTTAAATGCATGGGTCTTAATTGTGATTAATTCAATACAGTAAGTAGTATATACATAATGTTCGTTCAAATTAATGCAGTTTAATTTTGTGCATGCACTTTGTGGAAATTAAATGCTCTTGAGAATTTTTTTACTGTGACTTGGTGAGTGTACGTATTGATGTTCGTTTGCGATATCTATCATTGTCAATCTTCTCATTTCTCAAGGACGGACAAGATGATTCAGTGGTAGTTGCGTTCTTAGAGCAAGAGCATCATATACCCGCTACAGTGTCATTTACTTTTATTTTTTTTTTCTCTCTGCCACATTATTTATGTAGTCCAATATAATTTATTTTTGCATCCATGCACCCCATAAATTCATATTTTTCTATTTACAATATTTTTTCCTCTCTCCATATACAACTATACGTACATATAACCCTTTATCCAATAAAATTTATATATATATATATATATATATATCCATCGTCATAAATAATTTTGTCATAAATTAACAAAAAATAAATTAATAAAAAGATATTATATCATTTACTTAAAAAACTCAATTTTTTTTGATTTTTTTGGCAAATAGTGGTAATATGTATGACTACTCGCAAAATCAAAATGAAACTGAAACAGAGTAACCTTTCAAATCCAACAAAAAAAAGAGATCAACCAGTTTATTGGGCTTTTAATATAATTTATGGCTCAAATTAGCTATCACTAGCTCATGTATATCCAATTATCCATCCACTTTCAAACGCTCACTTCAATTTTTTATAGCTTGATTTCAATCAACGCGGCGCATTGCTTTATTTATATTTGAAACAGTGTGTTTTGGACGTATACACGCGCGAAGACACGCGATGCACCTCCTGCTCTTAGGGTTCATCAGATGCACACAATTTTCTTGGGACAAACAAAAAACCTTATTTTTTTTATTATTGTTCTGACCCCTTGCACCTTTTGCACCTCCCGTTGTGGACACTCTTAGTAATGCATGACTTGAATGAAATGAAGGATCTGTTTGATTGCAACTGTTGGATCTTGATGTGTTAGTAAAGAGTTTGGGAACAGACGTTGGACGGTTCCTAAGGCAGCGAAAGTAACGGATTAGAACACAGTTCCTTTATAGAGGAACCCCACTACAACCAACAAGTTGTATGGGTAAACCACTACCTTCGCTTGAAAGATTTTAAATGACTTTCTTCTTTTATTGATAGTTCCCTAAGCTTCTATAAGGTAAAGTTCAAAGTTATCTATTCCCAACAATCACCAAACTTTGGGAACACTAATGGACTCTCTCAACTAGGCATGGACATTTGTGCGGGCCGGCCCGGCCCGCTTTTTTTTGAACGTTCAGCCCGGCCCGGCCAGCCCGCGTGCCAGACGGGCCCAACCCACCCGGGTCCAGTGCCGGGCCCGGGTCGAGGAATATTGGCCCGGCCCGGACGGGCCAGTCAACGGGCTGGTCAACGGGCCTACAACCCGGACCAGCCCGGCCCGACCCGACCCGGCCCGGTGTGCAACGGCTCTTTTAAAGAGCCGTTGAGCACCCAACGGCTAGTTCACTAAATATAAAAAAAAAAAAAATGTAGCCAACGGCTACTTTGATTTAAAAAAAAAAAATTAAATTCCTCTCCTATTCTAATCTTCTATAAATACCACCCAATCTTCAACATTTTTTTCCACACAATCTCCTCAATCCCTCATCTCTCAACTCTCAATCTCATACTTGCTTATTCTACTACAAGTCTTACAATCTACAAAGTGTCTTAATCTCATTTTACTTGCTTTTGTTATTTTTAATCTCTATTTAGTCTTTCAAAACAAAAAAAAAAGGTATTAATTTTCAAAAACAAGTTTACCTTATTTATTTACATTTCGAATTTAATTTTCTTCTCCTTTTATAAAAAAAAAACAAAAAAAGTTATAATCTCTTGCTTATTCTTAGTCTTTAAAAAAAAATCCCCTTTTATAAAAAATGGAGGGACAAGGTAATATGGGTTTGTCCCAAGAGGAATTTGATCATTTGGCGGCGCATGGAAGGGCTCAAATGGAAGATCAACCCGGTAAGTAATTTTTTTATTTCATTTATAATACAAATAATTTGTTATTTCGTTTATAATATAAATAATTTGTTATTTCATTTATAATATAAATAATTTTATTTTTTAGGTTTCATCCCATCTCAAGCAAGTGTTACACAAGAGGCGGGAAGCTCCTCGACTACGATAAAAGATACGACCTCTGGCTCTATTGCTTGGAAATACTTCGACAAAGTCGACGATCCAAAAAGCCCCGGCAATTTTATTACTACGTGTCTAATTTGCAAGGTAAGGGGAGTTAGAAGGGGTCACTCTTACAAATTCACCAAGAATAGCGGAACGGGAACGTTGAAAAGGCACTTGAATAGGCTACATCCCGAAGTGATGGTCCCCGAAGGTCAAGGTGGTTCAAGCGGCGGAATTCAAACCCAAATAGGCGGGTTTGCCTCTTCTCAAGCTGGAGGTAACTTATTTTGTTACAATAGAGATAAAATGATTGATGGCATGGCTGGATATATTACAAAATCTGAAAAACCATTCTCTTTTGGAGAAGACTATGACTTTCAAAAATTTGCTAAATTATCTTTGCAACCGGCTTATCAACAAGTTGGTCGTAAGACCTTAAAACGTAGATGCGTGCAACAATATGAAAGGGCTAAATCTAAATTGGTACAATTTTTTGAGAAATATGATGGTCGTGTGTGTATTACAAGTGATATTTGGAGTTCTAGAGTAGGCGATTCATATATCTCTGTCACTGCCCACTGGAATGATGATAATTGGCTGTTGCAAAAACGTGTCATTGGTTTTGAACCTATGTTTGAAAGTCACACCGAAGCTAATATATATGATCATATTGTTAGAATTCTTAAGGAATTTAATTTGTTTGCAAAAGTGTTTTCACTTTCCTTCGATAATGCCTCTGCTAATACTAGATGTATTGATTTATTTAAAAGACATGTACCTCTTTTGTTAAATGGAGATCTTTGTCATATTAGATGTGCTGCGCATATTGTTAACTTATCTGTTCAAGAAGCATGCAAAGATCTTCATGATTTGATTGGACCGATTAGAGAGTGCATTAGATGGCTTAGGTTCACCGGTACCGCAAAACGTCGCTATAAGATCTTGTGTCAAGAACAAGGATTATTTCCTAGGAAATGGAGTATGGATACACCAACTCGTTGGAACTCCACTTTTGATATGTTACAACCTGCTTGTACTTATAAAAATGTTATAACCACTTTGTATGCTGAGCAGTATAGAGGTCCGAATGGTACTCCCGGATTTATTTCCGAGGAGCAATGGGGGATCGCGACACAAATATGTGAGCTTCTAAAAACTTTTAAGGATGCAACACTGATTTTTTCACAAGTTTATACGCCTAACGTCCATTTAGTTATTTTTCAATGTTGCAATATTACATATGCCATGCAAGAAATGCAAGTAAAGCAACCATCATTAGGTAACATAATTGAAAACATGCGAACAAAATGGTTATCTTATTTTAACAAGTTTCCTGTTATATATTGTATTGCTGCATTATTAGATCCTACTATGAAGAAGCAAGGTTTAGAAAATATGTTAGATTTTTATTATGACACTTTGGGCCTTTCAAAAAATGATTATAATTGGTATGCTGATATTGATTTCGCCATTGCAACATTAATTAAGTTATATGATAAATATGCAGAAAAACTAAATATTCCACCTACATCTACTAATCGACCCTCTTCATCTTCTACTTCTACTACTAGCAAAATTGCATCTTTAATTTTCAAAAAACCCCGAACATCACCTAGTTCTGGTTCTATTGCACCTACAAGATCTATTATTATGGATTTCTTGACCACTGAACATCAATTCCCCGACGGATGTGATGTTCTTCAGTGGTGGAGAAACCATTGCGACCAATATCCTGTACTTGCTAACATAGCTAAGGATGTATTAGCTATACCTGCGTCTACCATTGCGTCCGAGTCTATTTTTAGCGCAGGTCGAAGAGTAATTTCGGAAAAAAGATGCCGACTTGATCCACAAACCGTCAAGACATTGATATGCAAGAAGGATTGGGATCGTGCCGAGGAAAGGACGCAAGAAGAGTACGAAATGAGTGCAATAAAATTCGAGACCGAGGACGATGTCGAAGGGATGACCACTGACAACTCTTCTAACGCCGGAAGTGGTGGGAATGATGCAATTGACGAAGAAACCCCCGAAGACTTTGACGAATGAGCAACAACAACAAGGTAAGTTAAGGTAAGTAAAGAACTACGTGGGCTTTGATTCTTTCGAGATACGTAGGCATCTTAATTATTCTAATTTTGATAATTATTTATCAAAGTTTTAATAATTTCGAACAAGCCCGCTCCCTTATTCCCTTTTTTTTTGTTTTTTAGCACATTATGTACAATTTAATAGATTCGTTTAATTTATACATTTTAAAATACTCCGCCTTTGTTCTATCTTTTTTTAAAAAAAATTATACTTTCATAAGTTAGAAGAGGCAAGGGCATGTCGGCATTAATGTCTTCTAACTTGATCATTTAACTAAGCTAGTTTTGATTCAATCAAAGGACCACAAAAGGCACAAATACCTAAAAATCTACCACAAATACAACCCGGCCCGCCTGGCCCAAATCGGCCCGCCAGCCCACATGTATCCGGCCCGGCCCAACCCAGCCCCCCCCAGCCCGGCCCGCCCCGCCCCCAGCCCAACCCAACCCGTGTGGGCCACAAACTTTGGGCCCGGCCCGGCCCGCAGCCCGGCCCGTTCCTAGCCCGGATACCCCCTGTGCGGGCCCGGTTCCATTTTTCTCAGCCCGGCCCGGTGGCGGCCCGGCCCGGGCCCGGCCCAGCCCGGCCTATGTCCATGCCTACTCTCAACCTAAGTACTAGGACCACATATCAATTAAAACAAGGAACTCAAACCTTACACTCTATGCTTGTGTCTAGACTCAGTTCCCTTTCACCAGGGAACGTTGGATTCACCGTCGCCTAGATTGCACACTCGTCATCGGGGACTTCTCTTGGTTGCTCAACTCTTTTCTTCTTTCCTGGTTGCTTGAGGCTTTTGTGGGAAGTGAGAGAAGTGTGTTTCAAATGCACTATTCATTGGCTTATATACTCTTGAGGATTGGGTCTGATTCTTCATTTTGCAGTTTGTCTAAAATGTCCTTGTCTTGCTAGACAAGTATGTACTTTCTTCATATGTGATTCCATTTGAAATTGGTCAAATTTTGAGGTTAATAGGACCATTGGATCAATCGGCTCAGTCTGAGGAACAGATTGCGCCTCTGCTTTGTGTAGAACAAGATTCCGCGTTTTACGCTACATTGTCTTGCATTCCCATGTGAGTTCCCATGTGTTCGGAACTTGTCTCTCATAAGTTCCCTTGATAGGAATCACTTCTTTCATCTAGTCAGTCGTCTTTGTATGCTCTTGAGTTCCCTTTTGAGGAATATCTGTTCGACATGAGTTTCGTTTGAAATACTTGATCCTAAAACGTTAGTTCCCATAGCCATTAACAAAACTGGAGAGAATCGTTGTTCCGATGTTGTGGAACACGAGGTCCCGACACCGTACCAACAATCTCTCCCTTTTTGATGATGACAAACCAATTTCAAAAGACAAGAATTTCAATGTGTGAGAAGTCAAGAAATACATCTAAGTTCCTAATTGCAATGCATGTGAGTGTTAAGTGTTTAAGGGTAAGCCACCTCTATAGACAAGGTACGTAGTTCTTACTTAGCATTTTAGTTGTCAGTTCCCCTTAGAAAAAGCATGTCTAAGATAACTACAAACAAAGCATCTCACACATTTTATCACTCCTCCTTTTTAGCATCATCAAAAAAGTGCAAAGCAATAAAAGAGAAGGAAAAGAACACACAATCATACTAAAGGACCATTATATTACTTAGGTAGAGCAAGTGTACATAAATGGAACTTCAAAAGAGAAAAACATCTTGTGGGGGAGAGAGAGATCTAGGGAGATAGGAGGAGAAGATCATGGGGCCCTTGGGAGAAAATGAATTTGAAGCTCATTGACGACCGCTGAGATCTACTCAAGGGTGACTGGAATATGTTGAAGCACTTTATTGTTCCCAATAGACGCTTCATTTGAAGGGAGAGTTCCCGTCACTTCGTCATTTGGCGCTTCCAGAATGGCACAACTATTGAATCATGGTTAGTTCTAGTTCCTAAACGAGTTCCGCTTCCTCCTTCGTAGTTTCGTAGATGCCTTCCTTGACAAGGAGCATCTTGATCAATGAAGAATATGGAAGACAGTGAGTAGGAAAGGCTATACATTTGTCGATGTTTCCCAAGAATGATCATGGGCAAGTTGATGCGCAACTTTTTGGAGGAAGTAGTAGAGGAGAATAGTGTCTTGGATGTTGAGCTAGTTTTGCTTCTCCTGTTTAAGATCACAACCTTGATAATGAATTGATGAGCCAACTTGGCTAGGAGAGATAGGTTGTGTGTGGGATACTCCTTGGTGGGAACACGACCATCATAGAGACGATAGAGAATTTCGTCTCTATTGAAGGTGTCCTAGTTTTTGGTGTTGAAGGGATACCTATCACCATGGAGAGTGAGAGTTGCCTCCGTTCCATCCTTGTCGACTTTGAAGCAGTTATAGAAGAGGCGTATTTGGTTGGGGTCGATTACCGCTGGGTTATCGCAGACCTGTTCCAATTCATGGGCATTGATGAATTCTATGGAGAATCAATCAATTGTTAATGCAATGAATTATTCATAGGGATTAATGGGCTTGTTGCGGGTTTGAAAAAATGCAATGTGGATATGGCCCCGACTCAGATTCCATCAACCCCACAAATGGACTCTAGTCCTCTAGAGAGTTCGGATATTATGGCAACCCCAATTGCATTTAGTCACATATTTAATAATGGGCTATACCAACCAAAGGCCCTAGTTGGGAAACAATCGATTAAATTGGGTAGAAAGAAGGGAGTTTTCTCACCAGGTAATGATCCTCGATTTGGGCTGAGTAAACCGAAAATGCCTACAAAGGGGAACCCAAAGAAATTCCCTAGATCCTTTATTGAGGCGAAGTACATGAGTCGTGTATCCTCGAAGAAGGACTCTTTTGTGACTCAAGTGATGGCTGACAACACACAATTGGATTCATCTACGTTGCATGGGAACATGAAGGTGGCCATGCATGGTGAACCTAATGAGAATCAATCAGAACATATTATTGTCCATTGTGATGATGATGCCACTATGGCAGAGTGCGCTTTGGCTCAAGAGCCATTATGATCTTCCTTGGTTTCTTTTTTCCTTTCCTAATGTTATCTATGAATTTCTTAATTTGGAATTACTTTGGTGCATGAAAGCCGGGATTTTGACGGGCAATTTGTTACATGTCTAGGCATCATAAGGTGGATATCTTGGAACTTTTTGAACCTCTAGTGTCCGGCTAGAGAGCTGATGATATTTGTAGTAGGCTGACTAATCGGAATTTCTCTAAGTATGAGAGAGTGGAGGCAGTTTGTTTTGTTGGAGGACTTTGGCTCCTTTTGAAGGATTCTAAGGTTAATGTGAACCGGAATTTCTATTCATGCTTCCTAAGAGGAGTTTGGTGTTATTGTTCACTTATTCGTGGTCTATGGTCCTCCGTTTGCGGCTTGTAGGGAGGTTTTTTGGACTAAATGTAACACCCCCTTTTTATATAGGGATATTACCGCCAGTGACCCCAAGATTAAACTCTCAAAGTCACCAAGGGTTACAGTAATTACAGAACTTAACCAAAAACTTTAAATGCAGAAGACATATATATATATAAAAGATGCGGAAGTTAAATACAAAAGTTGAATAACTTGAATGGATACAAATTTGAAATGAGAAGGGTCCCACAAGTTGGAACCTTGATCTTTAAATTTATTCTAAACTAATAATAAAGCTAACCACCTTCGATCCAGCTGCTCCTCAAAATTGTTCTTCCTTTTCAGGCTTGTTCCTCTTGGTCCTCGATGTAGAACTCCACCCCTGATGTGTCGCGACGAGAAATGCGATGGACACCAGCCGACCATGCAAGGAAAGACTAAGCAAATGGGGTTTTGGAAGGTGGTTCGATTTTTAGGAAGAGACGAGTTGGGATGTCGGGTACCGAATGAAAGCCGGACCCATCCTCGGTCCTCGTACCTCCTAGGAAAACTATGATTCGAAGAAACGGAATAAGAACGTCACCTAAGGGTGAGTCTCGGTTTATAAGGAAAGATTTACTTATGTTGGGAACTTGGGTTTCACACATTTAGTCAGGTGGGTGATTAAACCCCTCGTTGATCACGTTTCCCTCTACCAACCTCACCGCATACGTGTTGTGCGTATTCAGATTGGAGCTATAGAATTATGGAATTCGAGAGTAAGGATGACATTCCATTTTGTACTAACCTTCCTATCATTTTAATTGTCGCCAACGGGCGCCTATTTAATCTCTACAGATTTTAAGAATCACAATATCGTTCCACTTAAAATTAAGCATACTTTTAAGAAAGACAGAATGTGGGTTACGGCCCCACGAAATACTCAAAGGTTGGGTGGCGAACCCAGACTAACACGAGCTACGTGCCATCACCCCTCATCGAGCGAGCGGGTATTGACCATGGTCTTACAAGTAGAGCATCGACTCAAGATTAAAGTCGAATGAATCAACACGTATAACATTAAGTACACACATACAAGCCTACTCATCTAGGCACACATATCACAAGGCAACGACCCTACAGTCCATCTAGCATAACCTAAGTACAACTAGAAATAACGTCATTAAATCTAGAACAATATAAATCCTAGATTCTTTTTATATCATACAAGAGTTCCCAACAAAGTCATAAAACATTCTAAAGCACATGAAACATATAACAAAATATGTAACATGATTGATAAAACGAGTGATGCATAGACAACTTTATATGGAAGTCGAACCCAAACCACTTGCCTCGTAATTGACGTGATGGTTTACGAAACGATCACTAGAGATTAAGAACTTATTCCTGTTTCAATCAACCACAAAATAAATTGTCGTCAATTTATTTGTTCATTTGCAACGTTGATTTTCCGAGGAATGATAATGGATTTAAGTTTATAAAAATTATTACACATTATATTAATAACTTCCTTTTTATTAATATAATGCCACTAAGTTATGAATTTTATATATTCTTCATATCATTCAATTTAAACTTTTCTTTATAATATATTAACCTCAACATATGTATATATATATTTTTAATAGTAATCTAAAGAAAAACATTATTACTTTATAAATATTTTAAAACATTATTACTAATCTTATTTATCCATAAGAAATTCTCCTCTTATTAATATCCTTTTTAAAATACCAATTTATTCATGAATACTCAAAATACCCATTTAAAAAATTTACAAGTTAATTTAAATACTTATAAAATACCAAGTTCCTAACATTTGTCAATTTAAATAATTTTTACCCATTTGAATTTAACAAAAGAAAATTTCTTTTTTTAAAAAAATAAATTAAAATCAAATATACCTACAAAAGGTGAGCAGTCCGGTCGGGCCGGGTCAGGCCCGACCTGCTCACGGGCCAAAAACGCAGCAGCTATCTCAAAAACAGGGGCAACTTCAACGCCCTCGTTTTTTACGAGGGCCACAAATTAATGGTCAATTTCGACGATTCCGATCATCCTATTACTCCCTCCTTGAATGATGATTGTATATGAGTAGAAATAAACGTCTAATTGAATGTTATTATACCGAATTCAAGCCATCTTCGAAACATTGAACGTTTTAGGTCGATTGGATTCCTCGACAGTTCACTCTCAACAACCGAATCAAAACCCCAAATTGATTGAGGGTTATTAAATAACATGTGATGGGCTTTCTGGAACATCTTTCGGATCAAAAATCCGTTGAGAAACGAGTGAGATATGACCATTTGAAAATTCGGGCTCAAGGTTGAAGACAACCCCAATCGGGTTTCAATCCATTTCCGAGAAATTGCACAAACAACCCTCTTGTTATGCAAAAGTGATAAAAATGTCCTTCTACCTTAACTTTTGCCGTCCAAATAAAATAGATAGTTATCATTTGAACTTTAAACAATTTATTTTTATTAAAATTTAGCTTTAAAAACAGTTATATAAATTTTAAAAATATTACTATAATACTTTTCCATAAGTATTATCACTTGTAATTACTCTCTCATATTTGTAAATAATAACCAACTCATATTATTCATGATTATATTTTCTCATATTATAATAATCATACAACCATAATTTTTATGGTCGTATATAATATGAGAACATAATTTTTGTAACCTTTATTATGGGATTTTAAGTTTTAACCTTATAGACCAACCTTATAATATTTAAAATGTTATAACCTAATAACTTTAAGAAATAACATATGTAAAATATTTTATCATGATAAAGGAAAATGTAAAATTATATTTTTACCCTTTATAAAAATGAGGGATATTACACTAAACTGGAGGATAAGGCGAGGAGAGTTGACTGTCCGATATTTTTGGTGAGGATTTTAATTTCATTTTGTTCAACCACGAGAGGGAAGGTTTTGTTCAATGTTCTCTTTGAATAAAGTTGTTTGCTTTGATTCAATGAAGAGTGAGTAGTTTACTTTTCTAGGGTCGGGGTTGAAACCCGACATAGTTGTGCATGATTGAATGGACATAGTTGTGCATGAAACCTGACTAGTAGTAAAGTGAATTGATTTACGAAAATTGATTGATTTGCTTGTTTAGTCAACAAAAGTTGATAGGTTTATCTTCAAAGGCATGATCTTTATCTTCATATGAGTTTATATGCATAGCTATGTTGTGGTAACCCTTGTCCTAGAGCTTTTTATCCTTTGATTTTCTTAAGTTTTAGCATTCGATTTCACTCGTTACAGAGGCACTTTGGATCGGTACCGAGCCTGCACTTGCGTCGTTAATTGTTCTGTTTTAGTAGAATTCTAGGATCGTTACCAACCCTGACAAGGTCGTTAACGAGGTCTGTCGTAGTTGTTTTTGCCTTATTTTGTTTTGTTTTATTTTCTTAGTTCGGTAAACAAACAACCTTGCTTCCAGTGGACGATCATGACTTCGCTATACTCAGCGGGGTCTTAACTACAAATTTATTTGTTGTCGAGTAAATCCCTCTCAACAAATTGGTGCCGTTGCCGGGGAAGCAACTGTGTTTGTTTGTTTACTTGTGGGTCTGGGAATAACCCGACCCCGTTTTGGTTTCTAATTCTGTTTTCTTTGTTTGTTTTCTCAGCGTATGCCAGCAGGACGTCGCAGGCTCGAGTTTGAAAACGATTATTATTCTGAACTTGAACGCACCTTGCACTGCAGACGGAGAGAAAAACAAGCCATGGTTACGCCTAACGAGATGACACAAGAGATGGTGGCCCTCTGAAGACAGATGGAGGTGTTACAAGCTGATCGAGATGCCGTTGCTGCAACAGACGAACGAGAGCGAGTGAACGCTGCACGTCAACGAGAGGAAAATGCCCGTCTATAAGAGCAGTTGAATGTCTATCCGAGGAATGCAAAGCAATATATGCATCCTGAACTGAGGGTGTCGGAGTCTGCAATCGTGCTTCCAGAGATAGAGAAGACATTTGAGATCAAGTCTCAATTTATATCCTTAATAAGAAGGGCTCAATTTGAAGGAAAACCTACTGAGTGCCCTATGGAGCATATTAAAAATTTCCTTGATTTATGTGACACTATTGTTGCTGAAGGTGTCTCACTTGAATATGTTCTATTATAGCTTTCAGGTAGTCTCTTACTGGAAAGGCCCTAAGCTGGTTGGAGAGCTTACCTCCTAAGTCTATCAAGTTTTGGAAAGCTTTGTATGATCAATTTCTTACAAAGTTCTTCCCTCCTTCCAAGACAACAGAGTTGAGAAAACGCATCACCTCCTATCACCCGCTGCCTAATGAGACCTTTGTAGAGACATGAGAGAGGTTCAAGGAGATGCTCAAACAGTGCCATACTCATGGGCAACCCCTATATGTGCTCCAAGAAATCTTCTTCCAAGGGATCAATGCAGGAACAAAGAACTGCATCAACACACACACACTGCTTGCGGATTTATAGAGATGGATCCCACTGCTGCATGGCAACTGCTGGACACGTTGTCTAACTACGATGCCATATATGGGACCCAGCAGCCACCCCAGCCACAGAAGCGTCTCTACGTGCCTAATAAGGACGAAGTTGATCCAGATGTCAAAAATCAATTTCTACAGGATGAGATCAACTGTCTAAAGAAACATGTAAGTTTTCTGAAAACCTCTCATCCTTGTCAAGAGTGTGGTTCTTCGGCCTATAGTACTTTTGCTTGCACTAACATCGAGTAGGTAAGTGCCGCTGAGACATATGCTGAGATGAACTATATGAGAGGTCAATACAGGAACCTGCCTAATAACTTTGATAGGCCAAACAATTATCCGGATTGGGGAAATCAAAATCAAAATCCGAGTTATGCAGCACCCCCTCCGGACAAACGGCCCGCGCCGTATCGACCTCCAGTCTATCAAGAGCCACCATCTTGGGTGCAAGGACTCTATGAAGGGATTAATGGCGTAAAGAATGAAACCACTGAAGTCCAAGCTAACCTCAATAAGCAGATGAAAAGATGGGGAGAGTTAGATGTGTGGAAGAAGAGTGTCGACTCACAACTAGGAAACCTGGCTGCATAGATTCTAAGGCCACAACGGAAACTCCCAAGTCGCCCCGAGGAGAACCCTAGAGGACAAATAGCGGCCGTGCACCTTAGGAGCGGAAACGTGCCAAAGCCAAGGAGAAGGACCTCGAATCTAAAGAGGACGCCACGACCGAGGTCAACAACGAGCCAAAGAGGGTCGTTACCGAGCTTGAACAACTCGGTACCGATAATCCCAAGGTCGTTACCGACCCCAACCCAGGTAAGTTTTCTACACCGAGCTCCTCTCTTAATCCCAGGCTCGATACCGACCCCACCAGGGTCGGTACCAATCCTTCTAAGGCATCAATCGACCCTAATATCAACCCGATAACATCACCTCTCGAGCCCGCTTTGGCTCCGAGATTGGTGAAGTCTCTTCCCTTTCCTCTAAGAAGTCTAAGGAATCAACTGAAGGCAAGTTTAAGCGTTTCGTTAAGATCCTCTAGGGCTTATATATTTCCATACCATTCGTTGAGGCCCTAAGCGAAATGCCGGCTTACACAAAGTTTTTGAAAGACATTCTTAGCAGGAAACGATCCATAATAGAGCTTACAGATGAGGTCTGATCTATTACTCTTCTAGAGAAGCTAGGCGACCCATGGAGATTTGCTATCACGATTGGCATAGGTGACCACCGATTCAAGGCTTTATGTGATTTGGGAGCTAGTACGAGTTTACTTCCCCTATCAATCTAGTCGAAAGCTAACATGGGACCTCTGGAACCTGTGGCTATGAGGTTGTATATGGCGGACGGATCAAGTGTGAAAGCTACATGAGTCGTTGATGATTATCCCATTCAAGTGGGGAAATTCTTCATTCCAAACGATTTCATAGTCCTTGACATGCCTCAGATCCTCTAGTCCCCATCATTATCGGCAGGCCATTCCTTGCTACAGTAGGCGCTAGAGTCGACGTTCGAAAAGGACTCCTCACCTTCGATATAGGAGAGGAACGGGTCGAGTTCAGCCTTAATAAATATGCCAATCACACAACTGCTGCCGCACAAATCGAGATGTCCCAGCCAGAGCTCGACATTACTAACGTGGCATAGGAAGTTGAGCTCGAAAAACGATGAAAAACGAGTTGCCCAGGCTCGGTACCGAGCTCAGAAGCTCGTTACCGACCTGAGACGGAATGTGAAAACGGTGACGCGGGCGATGTAAGTACCCTAATCTATCTTCTTTCCTTTTACCTTCTCCACGCCGCCTCTTGCTTTCCCCCTTCCTATTAAACCCTCTCAAATCTCCAAATCCCACACCAAAAATCTCAAGCCAAATCTTCAAATCCTCAACCAAATCCACCGAGTTTCCTACCCCCACTGATCGCACCACCGCATCCCAGTCCCGCTCCATTCCCACGATAACGAGCCCCACTCCTTGAGTTCATTACCGGAGCACTCAAGCCTCGTTACCCCTTTCAAATTAATTCAGTTTTTGTTCTTCAAATTCTTCAATTTACGATATGATTTCAAAACCCTAACTCTTTTCTTGCAAGTTTTATGGTAATTTGGGGTAAAATTCATATCTAGATCTTGATTGAGAAATTTGTTTGCATGTCTATGTTGCATTGTGCTTCTATTTGCTTCTTTGATTGGTGATTGATCTTGATTTATATTTGGTTATTCTTGCTTACTTTGCATTGAAATTTGATAAGAAAAGCATGAAGTAGCTTGTTCTGGAATTGATTGATTATTCACCATGAATTTCGGCACTTATTGGCATGATTAGAGAGGGTTTCGAGCAAGTATGGGGTTGCATGTGCTAGATTGTGTGTTTTTATGTAGAATTGTGGTTGAATTGTGCTGAAACTATTGAAAATTTTGAGGTTTAGTACTTGGAATAACTTGTGAATTGTTCTCGCCCACGCTCGTTAACGACCTGAGAGGGTCGGTAACAACCTATGAAATGCTCAGTTTTGAAACTAAACCTAGATACCTCGTTACCGACCTAATTGGCTCGGTACCGAGGTATGTCGAGAGCATTTTTTGAGAGCGAGTATGGGGTTTTCTTTTTGTTGGTTTTTATGGATCTTATCTTGGAATTTCATGATATTTACAGGTACAAATGGCAAGCACTAGCCGAGCTAACGCTAGAGCCGAAAAGAAGAGGAGGACTCAAAAGTCTCCGTCTCATCCACGCACGGACAATGCATATTGGCTACTCAGGAGCAAGCTAAGATCTTCGATTCCGTCCTTTAAAAGGACCACTTCATGAGGTGGTTCTCGAGGTCAAGCGCTAAGCCTTTGGGGATCTATGAGGACGTCAAACATGTTTTTGCCATTCTTGGAATACCTCAGCTACTGAAGAAGGAGGAAACACTGCACTACCCAGCCCTCACCGCCGAGTTCATAGCCACTCTCCGAACAAGCTTCAAGTCCAAGACATCGGTTGGAAAGATCAAGTTCCAGTTAGGCAATGTTGATGGCGAGTGCACCATGGCCGAATTCAATGTACTCCTCGAGCTTCCTCACCACTCTAGGGATTACAAGCTCAAGAAGTTCAAAGTCACCGACACTTGGAGTTACATTTCCGGGGAGGTCTAACCTTCTGCACCGACACTTGAAGGAGCAAGCATCATCAACCCCATCTTCCGGATCATTCTCCGAGTCTTGGGCGCTACTTTTTGGCCCAAGAAAGAGCTTTCAAGGCCAACACAGTTGGAGGTTGCATGCCTCTGTACCATTATTTTTGAGGATCCCGCCCCTTGAACTTGGGGTATGAATGGTTGCAATATGTTGAGAAGTAGGAGATCAAGTCAAAAGAAGTATGGTGCGGGAATCCGGTGAGTCTTTTGGCAGAGAATCTCGGTGTCGATCGTGAGCGTTATACTCCAAACTTTCCCCAAAAGCTCGACTCCAAGTATTGGTTCTCCTCCAACATTTTTGTTACGATCGAAAGAGGGTAAGCCACTAAGGTACTTGGCCAAGATGTGTTGCTTACCCGAGACAAGTTTGAGTTGCTTTATGTGCCGAATTGGTATGAGGCTTGGACGGGCCATGCATTCCCGTTGGAGAAAAAGCCACAAGATGAGCCGTCATTAAGGGAGTGTGAGACAAGGTTCGAAAGAAAAGGTGTTGCTATGGATGAAGACGAGGCAACCATGGAGGAGCTCGAAATCGAGGATGATGACCTCGGTACCGAGGTACTTGGCAACGAAGACAACCTCGGTAACGACCAACCAGAGCTCGTTAACGATTATTTTGAGGCTAGTAAGGAGGCCTTCGGCTTCGGTAACGAACCACCGCCTTCGCCTACCGAGCCTCAATCGTATGAGATGATGCCCTATAACCCGGTGATCTACCAAGACCACTTCCAGCTCTAGGATCACTACACACCGCCTCCTCAGCCCACTTTTTCTGGATCGAGTGTTCCACCTCCATGGGCCGATGATTTATCTTTTCAGATGCAACAGCTCAACCTGCAACAGACACAGCTTACCCATAGGATGGAGCGTTGGGAGGGTGTCTATGCGGCTCGCATGGCTTTAGATGATGAGAGGCATCAGTAGGTGAATGCTCTTTGGAGGACGATGGAGCAATGGGTGACAGTTGATGAGGAGCGCTGGAGGACCATGTACGAGTTCATGAGCAACTTTGAGCGTTAGTTTCCACCACCACCGCAGTGATGATTCAGCTTTTAGAGGATGTTCTTTTCCGCTTCAGTTTATCTTGTGAGTTTCTTTCTTTTCCTTATTATTTTCTACTACTTAGCTTTATTACAGTGGGTACACTGTAATTTTAAGTATGGGGTAGGGGATGGAAGAAAACTTATTTGTTTGTTTGCTTGCTTACTTGTTTGCTTGCTTTGTTTTTTTTTGCTTTTTTTAGTTGTCTTTGTTTAGAAAAATAATAATAAAAAATCAAAAAAAAAATTGAAATTTGAAAATTCAAAAAAGATTTTTAGAATGGATAAATGCCATGTCTTTTGGTTCTATGATAGTTATTTGCTTGCATGATCATGTAATTTCCTTTCAGCATGTTTTTGATGGTATAGCCTAATTCTTAGTACGAAATTGTTTTTTTTTTTTTTTTTATAGAGGAATAACATATGATGAAATTGAGCATGTATAACTTTTAGCATGAGTAGTGCAATCCAACAAAAAATTTAACCTTGTGAGTTGTTTTTAGCCTTTGATTTTCTTGTGTGATTTACTCTCTTTATGCTTATTATGTCTTGAAATTGTGATGGTTATCTATTTCTTGAGACCTATATAAGATATTTAGCTCATTACTTGTGATAATCATATGATAGAGAACTTATTTTTATGAGCCTTATTTATCCTTATCCACCCTATACGTGATCCTTCTTTTTGACAACCAATTTGAGCTTTAGCCATTTATTTTCAGCTCCACAAAATTATTTCCCTAGCCGAGATAAGCTTGACCCTTCCCGGGGATTAGGAGTTAGGTTGGAGAGGTATGTTTGTAGAGTAAAAATGTTATGTTTTGGTTCAAAATAAGGGTTTCGGGGAGGGTAGATTGGAAGTCTCTTGTTTTATTTTATAAAAAGATCTCTTGGTAGAAAAGTTGCACAACAATAAAAAAGAGAAAGAAGAAAGAACATATGTTTGGATCGATACCGACCTATGTGGGTTCGGTACCGATGAGATATAGAAGAAAAATCGAGGAGAAAGTAGCTCGTTATCGACCCTCATAGGTCGTTAACGAGGCTAGTCGAGAGAAAAAAAAAACAGAAAGAAAAAAGAGAAAAAGCTGAGAAGGAAAGGAAAGGAAAAGAAAAAGAAAGATGGAGGAAGATGTGCATTTTGTTTGAAGTTAAACCAGAGATTTTTTTTATGTTTATATGAGGCTTTCTATGATTGAAAAAGGTGAGTGAAGAGTATACTGTTTGAGAGTGAGTTTGGTATGTTGTTTTGAGAGTTTTGGAGATGTGTGAGTTCTTAGGAGTCTTTGATTCCCGGATTTTATTAGCACCACATAGCCAAAATATTTCCACGCCTATTTGTCTTTACCAAGCCCCATTACAACTCGGCCGAATGGAAACTACAATGAAGTTTTTCATTGAGCCTAAGTTCTCTTGATGATTTTTGCTTGTTTTGACAAATCTTAGGTGGAGAGTTTGGTGATATAAGTTCCAATTTCTATGAGTTTTTGCATATAAGATTGAGTTGGGAGAATGAATTTATAAGCCCAAACACTTGAGAGTTGAGTGCAACACATATCCTTGGTGAGGTTGGATTGTATTTGCTTATGTCTATTAGTGCTTATATATTTGTGATGACGTTAATAGTCATTTGCTAATTTTTGCTATGTTTTGATGTTGCTTTTGAGATGATGGCTATTGCTTGATAAGCATGATTGTTTGGTTTTGGTTATTGTATAGTGATTGCTTGAGGACAAGCAAGCTTAAGTATGGGGTATTTTGATGTTCGTGTTTTTAGTCTAGTTTTAGTTCTCTTTCTTAGGTTGTTTAGATTAGTTTTAGTAAGTTTTAGAGTTAGTTTTGTGTGTTTTTGGATAAGTTTCCATATTTTGTGAAAAGTATGGAAGCTACTCCGTTTTGTGTCTTTTTGTAGGTTTTTGATGCGGAATTGAGCTTTTTCAAGCGAAGTCGAAGTGAAGTGGTGAGTGTGGAATGCATAGAAGAGGAGAAAGAAGTGTGCGTGTGAAGTTCAAAGTTGAAGTGCAAGTAAAGCCAAGGAAAGAGTTCAAAAAGAGTCAAAACAGAGGCTCGGTACCGAGTTGTGCATCCGAGTTTTTGCTAAGGAATTCAGTCGGTGTCTACCGACCCTGTGCATGTCGTTAATGAGGTGACCTGTGTCGGTAGAGCGCATCCGACTTTCGGGATTTATATCTTTTATCTTGTAATCTTTTAGTTTGGTAACTTTTTATCTTTTAGATCTTTTATTAGATAGCTTTCTAAGTATAAATACCTTTGTTCTAGCCTAGACAAGGGGGGATTTGAGTAGATTTCTTAGGAGAGAAGTCGAGAGAGAGATAATTCGGACTGTGATTTCCGATCGAGAGAGAGGAAGTGGTTCGAGTTCGATGATTGAGTTTCTAGTGTTTTCTTCAGTAGTTTTCGGATTCGACGAGAATTTGTAAGACGGTATTTCTTTTAATTTCAAGTAAGTTTTGCTTTTCAATGTTCTCTTTGAATAAAGTTGTTTGCTTTGATTCAATGAAGAGTGAGTAGTTTACTTTTCTAGGGTCGGGGTTGAAACCCGACATAGTTGTGCATGATTGAATGGATATGTTGATTTGATTGCCTTCTATCTTTTGAATTGCTTGTTGTGCTTATGCTTAGACGAAAGTCGAAGTAATTTGAGTTTGTTGCTTGATCAAAAGAGAAAGTTGTGAACTTGAATGTTGATATTGTTCGATAACGAAAGTTTCGAGCTTTGGATTCAAAACTAGTAGTAAAGTGAATTGATTTACGAAAATTGATTGATTTGCTTGTTTAGTCAACCAAAGTTGATAGGTTTATCTTCAAAGGCATGATCTTTATCTTCATATGAGTTTATATGCATAGCTATGTTGTGGTAACCCTTGTCCTAGAGCTTTTTATCCTTTGATTTTCTTAAGTTTTAGCATTAGATTTCACTCATTACCGAGGCAATTTGGATCGGTACCGAGCCTGCACTTGTGTCGTTATATTGTTTTGTTTTAGTAGAATTCCAGGATCGTTACAAACCCTGACAAGGTCGTTAACGAGGTCTGTCGTAGCTTTTTTTGCCTTGTTTTGTTTTGTTTTATTTTTCTTAGTTCGGTAAACAGACAACCTTGCTTCCCGTGGACGATCCTGACTTCGCTATACTCAGCAGGGTCTTGACTACAAATTTATTTGTTGTTGAGTAAATCCCTCTCAACAGTTTCGGAATGTGTAAGATGTTTTGTATGGCTCGCGAGTAAAGGAGGTGTGATGTCAAATGTCGAGAGGATGCGTCACATTGTGGCATTAGACAACTGCCCTTTATGTTAGGATAATGCTACTATCCCGGATACTTATGAACCTATCTTTCGGGATTGTTCCAATGTGAGTCACATTTGGATTTCTTTGAAAGCTACTGATCTATTGCCTTCCTTTTTTCAGATGCCCTTTGCGATATGGGTCAAGTGCAACATGTTGGAGACGTAGAAGGGGGTATTGATTGTTGTGCGATCTTATCTACTACGATTTGGTGGGCGTGGCGATAGGGGGATGCTAAGGAGAACTCCTCGGTTGAAGTAAGTCAAATTGTTTAAATTATGATCCGGTTAGTAGAGTGTCAGAGATTTCGTGGTTGGTCCCGGAAGAAAGCTAGATAAAAATTAATACCGACATATCAGTTAGAAATGGGGGCTTGGAGGCAGCGGGAGGGGTGCACAAGGTTCATTATAGGCAGTGGATTAGTGGCTTTACTCATAATATTGGCGTTTTTTTCTGTAACACCTCCTTACCTACCCTTGAGATATTACCGCCAGTAACCCCGATTAGTACTAAACCGAAGTTACCCAAGGCTTTAAACTGACAGAAAGTACTAGAAATGGATAAATGAATTCATTTAAAACCTAATAAAATTTCAGTAAACTATTACAGCGGAAAAACAAGTAAAAGGTCCTATACAAACCTTAACTTAAAAAATAGAGAAAATTGCACTAAACCACCCGTTAAATAGGCGAATTTACACTTAACCACCCGTTATACACGAATTTGTTTTAAACCACCCAAAACTTTCATTCCGTTAACAAATAGCCACCCACGAGCCTTTTCCGTCAAAAAATTTGTTAAATCCTACCCTTTGACAGTTTTGCCCTCAACTGTTCATCATTTCTTCTTCTTCTTCCGTCTTGTCTGTCCTCTAACCTCGCTCGCCAACCACACAGGTTCTGGAGGCCGCCGAACACCTTGGATTTGAGCACCAGGTTCTGGAGTTGGTGATTGAAGCCCTGGGAGACGCGGGTCTTGAACTGAGCGAGCAGATGAAGCAACGCGGCCTCCTCTTCCGCCTCCCCCTCGGCGAGGGCTTTGACGAGATTGTGGAGGCTCTCGTGGTCGATCCAGGCCTGGATCTCGGACTCGATGCCGCCGGCGACGCGGGCTAGCTCATGAGTGGAGGCGCTAATCCGATTTCCCGACAGAGGGAGAAAGCAGAGATGAGCTTGGGGACGACGAAGAGGTCGCCGTGAAGGCCGAATTTGAAGACCTGAGAGTGGATTTGCATGGCGTAGCTGGGATTAGTGCACTTGTAGAGGTCGGAAAGCTTCTCCTCGAAGCGTCGGCGAGAAGAGACCCAGGAAGGGGCTCGGAGTGGGGCTGAAGCGGCGACCATTGGAGGCGGGGGTTCAAGGAACCCGTATCAATTTGGGGCGAAATTGAGGGCAAAGTAGTAATTGTACACGATTTAACGGATTTTTTGACGAAAAAGGCTCATGGGTGGCTATTTGTTAACGAAATGAAAGTTTTGGGTGGTTTAAAACAAATTCGTGTATAACGGGTGGTTAAGTGTAAATTCGCCTATTTAATGGGTGGTTTAGTGCAATTTTGTCTAAAAAATAAAATAAATAAACAGAGCAACCTTCTATTTGAACAAAGACTTTAAAACGTTTTCCGTAAGTTCTTAATTTCTTTCCCACTTCGCTTTGCAGCGACTTAACCAAGAACTTCACTCAAGTATAGCCATTGGAAACCTTTCTTCAAGTTCTAAAACTTCAAACCTCTGGATCTACCTCTTAAATCAACTTCCAAGAAGAGCCTGATGTGTCGTATACCAACAATGGACACCTGCCGACCATATAAAAGAAAAGAAGATGGACGGGTTAGTCTAATGAAAGACTAAGCAAGTGGAGAAACTAAATTGGTTTTTATGGTTGTGACTAAACATATTGGCATCAAAATCCGATTAGACTCGGATTATGATCCAACAATTAGCAGTCTTATAAAGAATAAGAAGAAGACTTGCACTCGGATTATGAACCACAGCTTGTGGTTCCTTTAAGAAGCATAAACGATTAATGGAAACTTATACTAACCACACAACATTCACAAACGTCTTCAACGACTAATCAACTTAACTTAATCAAAGTTTGATTAAGAATCATTCTTAATCAAGAGCAAGAATGGTTATCACAAGAACTAACCATTCAGTTACATTAACGTGCCTATCGCAGTCTCTTCATTTTATGATTTTAACATTACACATTCATTTTAATAACTTTTAATCGACCCAAACTGCTGCCGATCAAATTTCTTATAACTGATGTCGTCAGGGTGAGAGGGCCTATTTCAGCCGTGACCGCTTGACCCACATCAGTTTGTTTTGCACTTAGCTAGAGTGCGACGTTGTCCTTCTCCAACGTGGAGCGAGACATGAGTCATGAATCCAATATTGGGATACGCTAGCAAGCTACGCCCCCCAATACAGACTTTGTTATAAAGAGGTCATTGGAGACTCGGCTCCTACCCATGAACTACCTATTTTACAACAGTGTTTCAACATAGGACCACTAAAGAGATGTTTTGGAGTCTAACCTCCCATCTCTACCTATCTTACTTCACAACAATGTCTCAGCATGAGACAGCTAAACACACAAGATCACACAACGGTTCTAGGTTCAGTTCTAGCGCAAAAACTGAAATAACGACATGGTCGTTATTTCTAACAAAATAACAACCTATCAAACTTTATTCAACACACAAGTTGTTCCCAACATGAAGATTAAATGGAATTCAATTCCTCATTTAATAATAATAACGCAAGAGAGAATCGTCCACTTGCCTTGAAAGGCGTGCTCAACGTCCTTAGCGATTCCAACAGAAATCTTTATCGCCCTTCTGCCAAACGATGTTACAACTTGTATTCGCTATAACTGAAGATGCGGACGTCCGTTTCCTGAGCGGTTTGAACCTACGAGATCGTAACAACGTTAAGGTTATAAAAACTTTAAAATTAATTAGCCAAGTGGAACCGAAAGGTCCTTACGGTGGCTCCGCAACCAATCCACTAATTAATTCAACTCAACCTTTATCGTTATCAAGCGTTTCGGTTCACTAGGCCTGCTAATGGATCGATCAGAGGCTAGCGGGGCGAGTTTGGATGGCGAGTAACTTCCTAGGGTATCGAGGTGGTTGAGTGGTGACCCGACGGTGGTCCAAAAGGGCCTGCACACGCCCAAAACAGGTGCGGGAGGATCCTCGGGCAAGCTGCTCAAAGCCATGGACGACCCCGCTGCCACCACTGGTTGGTGGCCCAACCCATTCTCAGCAGCTCCAGGGTGGTGGCCCAAGGTGAGGGGGTTGCCGGCGATGTCCAGGGAAGGACTAGCAGAGGTGGTAAGTGCTGGCGGTGACAGATTCGCATTCTAATTCCCCAAATCCATCGCTCTGTCCTGGTTTCTCTCCCTTTCTTGAATGAGGCAGCAGGTGTGCTGGTGGTTGAAACAGAGGCGAGGAAGAGAAGGCGGAGGAGAAGGAGGTGGACGGGGCAGAGAAGGCGGGGAACGAGGGAAGCAACCGGCGGTGAAGGTATTCGAATCTTTCGAGTCCTCGCTCCAACATGATTCTATCTCTCTGGTTCCTTCTTAACTCCTAGCTTTATCTCCGGTGCCTTCTTTCTTAACGAGGTAGAGAAGAGGTGATTTTAAAACCAAAAACCATCTCTGAATGGGATTCGCGTTAAAATGGTAAAATTATGTACCTTGGGTGGGAAAACTTGCTAAATGAAAAACGTCCCGTAAATTATTTAGACCAATAAAATCAATTTTCCATGATTTTATCACGCTATCTTCAATTTTTAAAGCTTCCGTTTCGTATTTTAAAACCTTTACAGTACATAATTAAAAAGACGTTATCCAATAAATATTCCTTTTCCATTAAAAAATCCTAGAATTCACATCGATCCATAAAATCATTTCTTTGTGATTTTAGGATATCACCAAGAATTTTCTAGGATTTAATTTCCAACAAAAATATTGGATTAAGCGTTAAAAACGGAAAAAGAGGTTAAAAGGATATCTGAAAAAAATTCAAAAATATCCTTAAAAACCACAATCATTGCATTAGTACCCCCTTAAAAATGGTTTTGTCCTCGAATCCAAGGAGAACTCAGATCATAAGGAAAGATAGCACAAGCACACACACACAACCACTGCAAACCTATACAGAAGTTTTGTAGTACCCCCTTAAAAAAACATGATGTTACTTCTGCACAAAGCACAAACATCCATTGCTTTGTTACCGAACTTCTTCTTACAACGTTCCCTAACTTTGGAAAATGACTCAATATTTCCTGCCTAGTTTATGAAGTCTTTTCTTTACCTCCATATGCATCCTTCTTTCATTAAGTCTTGAATGACTAATGACAAGAATCCATTGTAACATCTTCCCACTTCCATTCTGAAACAGGAAGAGATTATAACATTTTGTCTGGTCTTCTATGCTCAATCAAGACTTCCAAACAAACCAAACATATCAAAACGAACTCGGTAACATTTCACTTCATGTCAGACCATCATTATCTTAAATCCTTATATGTTTACTTGTTCCAGGAAGAACTAATTAAGTAAATAAATATGCTTCTTTTGAATTAAGCTTCCGAAGCTCATTAACGACATACATGAACAATTTTGAAACCAAGCAATCCATAATCTTGAATAACAATTCCCGGTGTCTTACCCTCTTGATCTTCCACAATGATTTTAAACAATATTACTTTCCCATACTACTTTTCCTTGATCTGGTCAACAAATTTTGAATAACATCTTAGGGTATTCACACAATCTTGTTGTCATCCAAAATAAACCTTTAGTCATTCTCAAATCAGTTTCTTTACAAGGATTACTTAAAAGCCTTACTCAATTTCCTTTTTGGGATAAAATCTCAGTATTAATTTAACCAAGAATGTGAGATGTATCCAACACATGACAAGATAATAACCTATCTTGTCAATCCTTTACATCCTTTTCTCAACAAAACTCAGCTTGGGCATACTGACATCCAAAAGTAGTTATCTTACTCAACTACTTCAAACTAAACTCTTACACATTATTATACCAACATATTGGACAATAGTACCTTTATCCCAATAATTTCCAACAAAATTGTCTCCATTGACAATTTTCAGTCTTTTTTCATCAAAGAACGGTTTAGACTTCACTTAACATTCTAACTTGTTAAGCAACCTAACTCTTAGGATTAAAAACATATCCTCAAGTGTCCACTCTCTACATCCAACAACTTATCAGGCTGAGATTGAATATCAATACTAATTTACATATCCAAACTCCATACCTATTGGAGTTCTGCTTAAAGTCCTTACTTGACTATCTTATCTCAAAGAGATTTAAGTTTTCAAGACAACATGAAAACAAATAACAACTAATGGAGAAATTACTAGTATATCCTTTATTCCAAAGAAAGGATTACTACAATATCATTCCTTAGAAAGGGTTCCATTCCAGGAGTCCATATCAACTTACTTTCAAGGACAATTCCGCTAAAAAGGCAATGACTTTCTTAGGTCATGACGTCAACCAAGATGAACTACTAGCAAACTGCTTAGATGATTCCAATAATCGTTGACTGAAAACAATCCCAAATTTTTAGAGAAGTATAGAGTTATTCCATGCTCTTCAGAGACCAACACAGATTGTAAAGAATTTTACCAAATTTCTTTACTTATAATCGAACTGTTTTGGGAAGCTTGACCATACTCCTTAAATGGTATAGGATACCAAGGATATACTAACTCAAAGGAGTTTTATAAGATACTAGATATAGAAATTGATATAATGCAAAAGAAAGCTTGCATCTTTTCATCTCAAACAACTACACTTGCAAAACTCATATGATTGCAAAACTTATATGATTGCCAAATCATAATAGAAACGTTTTATTCCTTATGACCCAAGTGAAATCACTTATCAAATGGTTATTTCCAAATTCCCATCACCACCTTTGTGTAAATCATTCCAACATTGACAAGAAATGTAACTTCTACAAATTGCTTATTTCAAACTTAAACATGAGGAATTATGTGATCTAATTCCTCCATGTGATTAGGATGGGGAAACAAAATCAACACAACACTTTACTGCATTCTCATAGGAATAAGACATGTAATCTTGCCTTACCATGTGATCAAGATGGAAGACAAAATACATTCTTACTCACCACCATGAAAACCGTAGAAAATTTATTCATGAATTCCGTATATCAAATTAATATTTCTTTAAAAATTCATAGTAGAATTCTACAAAGTCATAAGATTTTTCTCAAAAGAGAAAATCACAAAACAATTTCAAATATCCCTTAAGTCATGACAACTTGACAAGAACTCGACATAGGTTACTAACATACTTGCTTTAACTTTGAATACTGTGGAAACAAAGATATCTACTCTCTTGAAGAATTGGGTGGGTCAAGCTAATGCATCAAATAAAATTGCTGACCTTATCTTAATGATGCTACTAACACTCTACTCTAGTTCTGTGATGACACTTGTACATTAGCTGGCCTTACCAACTTGGCCAAAGTTTCAAATTAAACTGAGCCTCAAAGGAGCTAAGATACTCCAATTCACTTCTGAGCCCCCCATTTCTCTTTGAATGTGACACTTCCTTCCCTCCTCAAGGTAGAACCTGATGACATACCTTGACTTTTCTTAATTAGACATACTGCTATACTTTTATATAATCCATATTATTGAGTAATCTCTGCATGATTTAACTCGGTCCTACCCCAACTTAACTTCACAGGTTCAATAAAAGAGTTGATCACTCAAATCCACTTACTTGCAAACCTTAGGGAAAATGTGATTCCGACATCTTCATACTCATAGCAAAGATTCTTCTTCGATCATTCTCAACTTGTATGCCTCCTTGACATACTACTTTAAAGTTATGCAAATATGATCCATTGACAACAAGCCTTCTGCAAGTTAATAGTCATTTAAATTCCGATATCCAAGAGTGACTATAAAACTCTTTTGACGATTTTAAGGACTTTCAATCCTCTATTAACTTAATCTTCTCAATATAAAAAGTGAACTTTCAAACTATGCATCTAGTTCAAAACATTCAATCCATATACCTCTCTATATATAATGAAGGACCTTTAATTTCCAATTTCTTTTAATAGAAGAATGAATGCACATGGCCAAACAAGATATTCTTGAACCTATCCCAATTCAACATTGGTAAACAAACTACACATCTCCATCATTCTTGTCTTCTTACTTAACCATAAGGAGAAGGAATATACCTTTTTATTAGCTCAAGTTCAAACCACATTGCAAAGGAAGAACTTGTGGTTAAGAGATTTGCCGACAACTTAACAGTTTCACCAGTACTACCTTAGGCATTAGATTTGACAGATATAAAATCTTCAAAAACCAAACACAATTGAAATTATTTTTCAGCGATAAGGTCTAAGCCTTATTGACCACAATATTGAATGATTGATATTTTTCTCCCAACTGTTTGAAATATCAAAGACAAATATCCTAAGATCATTCCTTGATTGATCTTCTCAAAACTGAACTTTATCATTTCCATCTTTGATGAAACATAAGTCAATACCATTGGCAAATTAGAACATATCAATGCTCATTCCATTACTAGTTCATACAACGAAACTCCAATAACGTTTTCACATAGGTTAATCATCTGGATATCAACAACTCATGTAATCAATTAACACTTATTCTAAATAATTAATTGAACATAAACACATTACCGATGAGCTTTTACCTGTTCAATCCATTTTGACCAATCAACTTTATTCACAACAACCTTGATGATTAACCACTTGTTCACCACTTAAACTAAACCATCATTCTTCCTTTCGTTCTTACTATAATCATAAGAAATTCCCATTCCATTTAGGATTCTCAATCCTCTTAATTCAAAGGATAACAACATATATGAAAATCCGAGTTTGAATACTATCAGATTTAAAATTGAATTGCATTTTCCAATAGATTAACAATTCAATTAATCCAAGACTTGAACACTTCGAAGCTCTTTAACTTCCAACTTGACAAAGAAAAGTATAGAATATCCATGATCTATACTACAGATTCACAAACACAAATGTCGAAGAAAGTTTCCAAATGTAATCGTTCTCTATTCAAGATTCTTTTACCTCACTTCATGATCCATACTGATCTTTTATAATCACTCAAGACTTATAAGATTCTCGAAATCTTAACATTGAGATTTGGAGGTTCCAACTCATTCCTTTTACTGAAAGTCAAATTTCAACAAAATTCAGAAATTCCTATAAAAATATTCTCGTGAAAGCTCTTACTCTTATGAGTTCGATGTCAAAGAAACTCACTTTAAAATTTTCTTTCTAAAGACAACATTTGAATTTTCATATCTCAAGAAAAGGAGTTAACAATTTCTTTCACATAAATTGAATCATGACCCTTTTAAACAAAATTCTTAACTTGAAATCTTTCATGATACGAGCTTGAAATAGGAAACCTTCAAAATAGAAAGTCTTTATGAAGTACAATACTTAACTTCAAAATCTCACAAGATGTTTCCTAATGAATGAAAGAAACGACGAGGATACACCCAATTCAGATTCTCAAGTGAGAATAGGAAATTATTGAGAACTTGATCTAGAACCGGTTCAACTTTGGGAATCTTCACCAGATCTTACTATGGATCTTTCTCGGAATCCATTCCCATCTCTAGGGAATCAAATGCCCACCATAGGACCTTTTTCACAACAGCTATTACAAACTTATTACCTCATGTTCTCCAATTCCTTTTTCTCCTTTAATCTCTTTCACGAGCCTAACCTCCAATCTTAACCACTTTACATATATGGTTATAAGATAACACCAATATAGAATTTTCCATAATTCTATATGGAAGGATAAAAGTCTAAAGAAAGACTTGAAACTTTTAGCTCTGATACCACTTTTGTAACACCCCTTTACTTACCTTGGAGGTATTACCGCCAATAACCCCGATTAGTACTAAACCGAAGTTGCCCAAGGCTTTAAAATGACAGAAAGTACTAGAATTGGATAAATGAATTCATTTAAAACCTAATAAAATTTTAGTAAACTATTACAGCGGAAAAACAAGTAAAAGGTCCTATACAAACCTTAACTTAAAAAATAAAATAAATAAACAGAGCAACCTTCTATTTGAACAAAGTCTTAACTTCTTTCCCACTTCGCTTTGCAGCAACTTAACCAAGAACTTCACTCAAGTATAGTCATTGGAAACCTTTGTTCAACTTCTAAAGCTTCAAACCTCTGGATCCACCACTTGAATCAACTTCCAAGAAGAGCCTGATGTGTCGTATACCAACGGTGGACACCATCCGACCATATAAAAGAAAAGAAGATAGACAGGTTAGTCTAATGAAAGACTAAGCAAGTGGAGAAACTAACTTGGTTCTTATGGGTGTGACTAAACATATTGGCATCAAAATCCGATTAGACTTGGATTATGATCCAACAGTGAACAGTCTTATAGAGAATAAGAAGAAGACTTGCACATTCAAGAGAGAGAACACCATAGCTTGTGGTTCCTTTAAGAAGCATAAACGATTAATGGAAACTTATACTAATCACACAACATTCACAAACGTCTTCAACGACTAATCAACTTAACTTAATCAAAGTTTGATTAAGAATCATTCTTAATTAGGAGCAAGAATGGTTATCACAAGAACTAACCATTCAGTTACATTAACGTGCCTCACACTCTCTTCATTTTATGATTTTAACATTACACATTCATTTTAATAACTTTTAATCGACCCAAACTGTTGCCGATCAAATTTCTTGTAACTGATGTCCTCAGGGTAAGAGCGCCTATTTCATCCGTGATCGCTTGACCCCATCAGTTTCTTTTGCATGAAAGAGAGAATCGTCCACTTGCCTTGAAAGGCGTGCTCAATGTCCTTAGCGATTCCAACAGAAATCTTTATAGCCCTTCTGCCAAACGATGTTACAACTTGTATTCGCTATAACTGAAGATCCGTACGTCCGTTTTACGAGAGGTTTGAACCTACGAGATCGTAACAACGTTAAGGTTATAAAAAGTTCAAAATTACATAGGAAAGCGGAACCGAAAGGTCCTTACGGTGGCTCCGCAACCAATCCACTAATTGATTCAACTCAACCTTTACCGTTATCAAGCGTTTCGGCTCGCTAGGCCTGCTAAAGGATTGATCGGAGGCTAGCGGGGCGAGTTTGGATGGCGAGTAACTTTCTGAGGTATCGAGGTGGTTGAGTGGTGACCCGAAGGTGGTCCGAAAGGGCTTGCGCACGCCCAAAACAAGTGCGGGAGGAGTCTGGGGTGAGCTGCTCTAAGCCATGGACGGCCCCGCTGCAACCACTGGTCGGTGGCCCAACCCGTCCTCAACAGCTCCATGGTGGTGGCCCAAGGTGAGGGGGTTGCCGGCGACGTCCAAGGAAGGATTAGCAGAGGTGATAAGCGCCGACGGTGACGAATTCACATTCTATTTCCCCGAATCCATCGCTCCGTCCTGGTTTCTCTCCCTTTCTTGAACGAGGCAACAAGTGTGCTGGTGGTTGAAATATGGGCGAGGCAGAGAAGGCGGAGGAGAAGGAGGTGGACGGGGCAGAGAAGGCGGGGAACGAGGGAAGCAACCGGCGGTGAAGGTATTCGAATCTCTCAAGTCCTCGCTCCAATGTGATTCTATCTCTCTGGTTCCTTCTTAACTCCTAGCTTTCTCTGGTGCCTTCTTTCTTAACGAGGCAGAGAAGAGGTGATTTTAAAACCAAAACCCGTCTCGGAACGGGATTCGCGTTAAAAACGGTAAAATTATGTACCTAAGGTGGAAAAACTTGCTAAACGAAAAACGTGCCGTAAATTATGTAGACCAATAAAATCAATTTTCTATGATTTTATAACGCTACCTTCAATTTTTAAGGCTTCCGTTTCGTATTTTAAAACCTTTACATTACATAATTAAAAAGACGGCTTATCCAATAAATATTCTTTTTCCATTGAAAAATCCTAGAATTCACATCGATCCATGAAATCATTTCTTTGTGATTTTAGGATATCACCAAGAATTTTCTAGGATTTAATTTCCAACAAAAATATTGGATTAAGCGTTAAAAACGGACAAAGAGGTTAAAAGGATATCTGAGAAAAATTCAAAAATATCCTTAAAAACCACAGTTCTTACATTCTCGGTGTAGATGGTGGAGCTTTGGGGAGTACTTGATTGTCTTAATATTGCTTGGGAGAAAGGTTTTGGTCAAGGGATCATGGAGTCAGATTTTCAGCTTGTAATTGGCCTTTTTAAGTCACAAATGAGTAATAGTCATTCGTGGTATAGCTTGGCATACCAATGCCAATGTTTTATTACTAGGAATTGGACCATCCAATTTTGTCATGTGCATCGAGAGGCTAATTCAGTTGCGTATTACTTCGCATCGTTTTCTTTTTCTTGTTCTTTAGGAATGCATGTATTGCTTGCCCCTCTTGTGGGGTTAATTTTTTTTCTTATGATGTTAGTGGTCGGACTATTCCCCGCTTGATGACTATTTAACCCTTTTTGCTTGTTTTAATAAAAACCCCGTGAAGGGATGGAGAGTGACACCTATCCTTCAAAAAAAAAGACGCCTAATGCATTGGGAGTAGAGATAGAAAGCATAGCCCCCCTTATTTTTCTTTTAAAGGCTGACTCTTTTAATAAGAAAGATAGACTATTATTTTCCACGTAAAATTGTTCTTCCCTTTTCTACTGAATTCTACCTCCCTTTTTGCGAGCCCTAATTTTTTTTTACAGAACCATTTGGCACCGTCTATTGGAAGAGAAGATTAATCTTGTGCTCACCATATAGGTTAAACGATTGAGCCATCAGATCAGGCTGCTAGAGATTTAGCCCGAGCCACTTGTTCGCGATCTATTCCGCTTGAGGCCACCAACGATCCACCGCGTCCGCCGATAGCCAGTCCGACCCGAAGGCACGATCAATCTGATTGTTGTTTACATGCCAAGATCGCCCGAAGCCACCTCGTGATTGTCCGAATCCACCAGCGGTCCAGCCACGATCGTCCGAATCTGCCCGCGGTCGAGCCATAATCGTCAAAAGCCGCTATCAGTCCAATCGCGATCATCCGAAGCCGCTAGTGGTCTAGCCAGAATCGCCCGAAGCCATCCAAAATCTCGACACCAAGCGACGACTGAGCCCATCGTCAAACCCGACCCAAGGAATGGAGGAATCGAAGGCAGAGAAGGAGGTCATGCCCAAATCGAACACAACATTGCCCGTGACGAGATATATGGGTCGAGATCTACAGAAGTCGCCGAAGAAAGCGGTTTGCGAAGGGAGACGAGCTGAAGACTTCAAGCAGGACAGAAGAGCGATATCAGGGGCGAGTCTTGTTGAGAACGAAACTTTAAGTACGAAGTCTGGCATAGTTGAAGAGGAGGAAAAGATGAAGTCACAAGAAGATAGTGAGAGAAGAGATCAATTCAGGCAAAGATGATCCAACAACAATTAGGACGCATGACGATCTAGAAGCAACATTGAGAGAGAAGACAAGGGGCATGACATCCCAATGAACGGACCATGTAGAGGCATAGAGCGAACTCAAACCGAAGACACGCTCGACACTAGGGCCAAGCCAAGCGCGAAGACATTGTCGAGGAGTAGAATTAAATCCGATAATAGGCACGTTCTCTAGGGATGGAATTGATCCAACAACTTCTCTAGACGAATGTGATCATGAAAACAAGCAAAGACGAGAGACTATGACCGATCGAACATGCGAGACTACCCGCCAGGGATGGAGGTTCGCGCAAGAAGATGAGGATGTCCGGGGCAGCGAAGCTAGGATCAAACAAAGCAAGCAACTTTGTCATCCCTAGGAATTGATGTGTATTTTAACGATCTTGCGATGCCTCATTCGAGAACTTCACACAACATGGCTACAAATTCATCCTAAGTGGGTTGAAATCGCGTCTCTATATGCTGCTTTGCATGTCAGTTGAAGACTTACTAAGCAGACTTTTGACCAACCGTTTGAGAGCTACGATTCTCCAAATAGGGGCGATCCACATATCGCTGGAAAGCTGACAAGACAAACTACAAATCATCTTCTGAAACCAAACTCATAAACCATCAAAAAAGAGGGTGAAAAAGAATCCTAATTTGGCTACATGGAAGAGGGTGATACATACGAGAGCTGAATTTTGGTACATTGTTCGGGAGCTACAGAAGTAAAAAAAATTACGATTATTATATGTATAGAAAGATGAGTCAAATCCAGAAACGCACTTGAGCAAGGCCAGAATCGTAAAATCAAGCCGAACATCTACATTCCCGCGATAACATTGCACTGCTGTCTTGCAAGAGCTTGTTCAGAGGCTACAGTTGCCCGACATAGAGCGAAAGAAAAATACGATTACAATAAGAATACAACTGGCTAAACGAAGTCACAGACGAGTTCAAACACCCGACATAGAGCTACTATAGTCGGACATTTGAGGGAAAAAATTTTAAACGATTTTTATGCCTGATATTAATTGCTAAATATTAGAGGATAATTAAAGATTTTTAGGAGCTAAAGCCCAAATATAAATAGGCATAATGCCTTGGAAGTAGAGATAGAAACCCTTGCCCCATTTTTTACCTCTTAATAAGAAAGACATAGTACTACTTTTGTCCAGGTAGAAATGTTCTTCTTTTTTCTATTTAATTTTACCCCCTTCTATTCTAACATTTTTCCAGAAACAATGATTAACTTTTACCCCCTTTAGCAAGATCATTTCAAAAGTGTATATAATAATAATAATAATAATAATAATAATGAACGTAAATGATAGTGATATCGGAACACAAGTAGGCAATTTCGTTGTTATTGTAGATGAAACTTTCATATGTAAGAGGAGAACGCGTAAAAAGATGTCATCAGTATTACTAATTCTCAATAGAAATAAAACAAGTTGCAGCATATTCTGTATCAATTCTTTCATCATCTTCTATATATATTTCGCTACAATAGCTCAATCATCTGCTCATCCCATTGTGCATCTATCTAACCCTCATCTTATTCTTAAACAGTATTTCTGATCATGTCATCTTTAGCATGGGTTGTAGCTTGTTTGATTATATTCCAAACTTGCTTCTTCCCAAAAGGGTTGGCTTCATCGAAGGTCGATGATAAGATCTCGACTTTGCCAGGGCAACCTCCGGTGAGGTTCAACCAGTATTCAGGATATGTGGAAGTGGATGCGAAAGAAAAGAGGTCTATGTTTTATTACTTTGTTGAAGCCGAGTCGAATCCACAAACCAAGCCCCTCCTACTCTGGTTCGCTGGAGGTAATTACACATACATTAACTCTTTAGATATATAGGTTGCTTTTAGAGATGATAAATGATGGATGAGTGAACAATACACCTGTCAAAAACCCGACCCGAAAAACCAATTCGATCCCTGCGAAGTTTTTTGGGCTTAAACCCGACCCCGAAATGAATGGGTCACGAGTAATCCGAAACCAGTCCACCCGGACCCTTACCAAACCCGTTACAAGCCGGTCCATATAAACATGTGAATTTAATAACCCGACGACCTGGCACCCGTTTTGACCCGAACCCGACCCGCTCGACCCATTTAACATGTATAATCGATTCGTCTTCTTGGGTCCACCTGCCAATTTTGCCGAGTCATTCCTCATATAATTAATTAATTAACCATTATAAAGTGAAGGGATATGAAAACACATAGAAACTGTCATAGTTTTGTGACTTTTATACTTGTATTATAAAATTATACATATTTGGAGTGTTTTGAATAACATGATGAGCTAGCTAGTGAAAGTACTTGGCTCTTCATCCTACTTTGTCAAGGTTTTTCGATATTTCAGATTAGGAGATCAAGTCAAATGTGGGTGGATTGTCATCCCTAGCATTCGTATTAATTGGCCTCTGCGTATATACAAAGCCAAAGCTCCACAAAAAATTAGTTAATTTTGAATTGGTTGCAATTAGTGGCACAAAATAAAAAACCATAGTAGATTGTCTAGCTCGTACAAGAATCGTGCTATATATTTTGGGTGCAACCTACCCAAAAGAGATGTTTTTATTTTTGATAGAAACATTATATATATTAATTCATCGTTTCATAAAATACCAACAAGCTAGTTTTCATTGATTTGTGTTTTCAAATAAAGTTTCTGTTGTCGTTATATACATATTGCAGGACCAGGTTGCTCTTCTGTTGGAGGGGCCTTCACCGGGCATGGCCCTTTTACGCCAAAGGGAGAAGTTCTTATCAAGAATAAATTTAGTTGGAATCAAGGTACGTACCATTTTTAATACGTACTAGTTAAAATCCCTTTCGTTTGCTCTCTCATTACTTAATTTGCCTAAATTATCCTATCATTTTTATTCTCATAGAAGCTAACATCTTATTCTTGGAGTCGCCGGTTGGAGTTGGATTCTCATATTCGTCCAATAAATCATTCTATAACTTCACAAATGATGAAATCACAGGTTAATTAGTTACAAAATTCTACAATTCTCTTTCATCCATTTAACTTTTTTGATTGACTTAAATTTTTTTTGTTAGAATTTTAGTTGAGTTAGTGTGCTTAATTAATTAATTAGTTGTGACTAATTTCTTGATTGAAATCATTCTTCAGCACAAGACAACCTGAAGGGGTTGTTTGGATGGTTAGAGAAATTCCCAGAATACAAGAGCAGAGATCTCTTCATCAGTGGGGTGAGCTACGCAGGTAAAATCAATTTCAAAGCAGCTATTATATGATCTATTAGTCGAATGCTTTGATATGATATATAATAATTAAGCTCTTCTATATGTTCCTTGTTTTGTTGGTTGAATAGGGCATTATGTTCCACAGCTTGCTAATCTCGTCTTGGAATCCAGACTAAAGTCAAATCTCAAGGGAATAGCGGTATGTATTTATAAAAAAAGATTAATGAATATTAGGAAAATTGTTCCCTTAAAGAATAGAAAATGAATGAATAAGGGAGCTAGCTAGTTACATATATCGATTAACTTTAGAATTAGTTGCTTTTTTGTTTTATCTTCTCAACACGTACGTACATATATTGATATAACATGTAACAGATAGGAAACCCACTCCTAGATTTCGACAGTGATAAGAACAGCATGGCAGTCTCCTTGTGGTCGCATGGATTGATATCGGACTCCACATACTCCATGGCCAATTCCATATGCAATGCTTCACAGATCTACAGGCAACTCATGCAACCCAAAGGCAACATGTCCGCTGCTTGCTCAAAGGTATTAATTCATTCATTAATTAATATATTTGTGCCTCTCAACTTGAATTTTATGTACGTTATAGCTCAAATAGTACATACAATTATAATGTATGTTGTGTGAGAAATTAATTATTATATATATATACATGTTCAGGTTTACAATCAAGCTGTTGAGGAAATCGGCGGCTTTGTCGACATAGGAGATGTGCTAATCGACGTGTGTAATTCTCCTACCCAACCTGAATCGGTAAATCCAACATTAATTGGAGTACTATCACCTTCTTCTTCACTTTAGTTTCTTGGTTTTTATTTGATCAATCTTTTCCCTAGACTCGTCGTTGTGATGCTCTTTTGCAACTATATATACATATGTTATTTGCAATGGTGGTTAGGGGGGTGGACTAAATGTATGTTTGGGGAATGACTTAGTCCACTATCTCAACAACAAGGATGTGCAAGAGGCTCTCCATGCCAAGCTTGTAGGAGTCGATCAATGGTTTCCTTGCACTAGGTATGTGGAAAACTCATATATAGTATTATATTCTAGTTTACGTATATTAATTGTACCAATTAACCATAATCATAGATATTGTATGTGGAAAACTCATCTCAACATGCCTTTAATTGATAATGTTACTCATTACAAATTTATCACTAAACCTTATATAATGTTGATAGTATAGATGTAGGTTTAGGTAAAGCCACTATTATGCAGGGTAATTAAGACCATGTGAACAATATATTCATATTCATGATTTTGAGTTGTATACTTATATGCATGCTTTTAATGAATGTATTCACACTTTTGAGTTGTATATTCATGTTTTACAATGTTGCACATTTACGAAGCCTCTCTCATCTTCTATCTCTTTGTTATCTTGTTTACAGAGTTGCATATTCATGTTTTCATATTAATAAAAAGTGTGCAACGCAAAATCAATAATTCAAAAGCATACATATATATGTAACTTAAAATCATGAATAATACAAATCGGTTCAAACAGTCTTAAGTATTATAATAGTGGTTTTGATTGAACTTAAATCATATTCTAAATGTACATATCTAACTATTAAGTTAATTAATCACCCTTTCTTGTGTGTGCTCACCTAGCTAGCGTTTCTTTGGGGTAACTTTTTGTTCACCTTTTGATGACAGTGATATTGGCTACACCGAGCAAGACTCTTTGGTGCCAACTCTTCCTCTTCTAGGTGACTTAGTAAAAGGTGGTGTTCGAGTTATAATTTTCAGGTAAAAAAAAACATACTTCTTTCAGATTTTAACTGACATTAGTATATTTCTTCCACAAATTAATTTTTTTTTTGGTTGAATCTTCCACAAATTAATAAAATTAGTACGTAATGACTACGTGTATATATATATATATGTGTGTGTGTGTGTTGAGTTTTATTTTTATATATTATAACTTTAATTTGTTTTCAGCGGAGATCAAGATATGGTTATACCATTCATTGGGACAAGAACCTTAATAAAGTCGCTAGCAGACGGCTTGGGACTGAACACAACTGTGCCATATACTTCTTGGTTGCATAATAAACAGGTTAATATATATATATATATATATATATATAGCATATGTTATAAGACGATCTAAACTTGACCCAAAAATTTAAATTAATGAAATAATTATTCAATTAAACGTACAGGTTGGTGGATGGACGCAAGTTTATGGTGACGTATTATCTTTTGCGACGGTGAGAGGAGGTGGCCACGACTCTTCGTTCGTGCAACCAGAGAGAACACTTGCATTGCTCAACACTTTTCTTCAAGGAAAGCCGCTCCCTGTACCACCACCAAGTTAATATATTGATTAACCACTTTATCGATGTTTTATATATAATCGATATTTATATATATGTCTCATGATGACAAGATACAATAACGTGTGATGTGTGATTATATATGTAAATGTATAGTATATGTATTACATTCCGTGTTTCTATTGTTTGTATATGTAAATAAAATAACTGAAGTTACACCATTGCTGCTTTTATACAATGTACGTACATTTTGCATCTGTGTCCTTTTGGTCCAACTTATTGTTAGATTTTTTAGAAGCTTTTGGATATATATTTGTAAACTCTTGGTTCAAGAAAAGTGAGGAGCAGCTTATCACTTTTTAGAGTGCCGCCGAGTAAGGCGTAGATTGATTATTTTGTGGCTAGGACGGAGGTTCCAAGGATTACAAAGTATTTCCGTTTGAAGGTCGACATAACACATACATAATGTTGGTTTTATATTTTAAGTGGTTAAGCAAGAAGTGGAAGGTAAGCAGTAGGTCTCAACCTAGGATCATGTGGGGACATCTAACAGAATTTACTAGGCAGAGCCTGCACAAGAGGGTCTTCAAGGAAGCAGAGGCAAAGGGAGTGTTGTAGGTGAGGAGCGACACCAATGTGATGTGGGGCAAGATGGTAGAGTGTGTTCATAGAGCAGCGTGTGGAGTGCTTGGTATGTCGAGAGGCAAAAATGGAAACATAAGGGTTGTAGCTTGGTGGAATGGCGAGGTTTAGGAGAAGGTTAAGGCAAGCAACTAGCTTACAGATCTTAGCTTGGTTGAAGAGTAGTAAGTCAGATAAGGAAGTGAGGTTGGCAAACAGAAGGGTCACACAACGAATAATCTTCGGATTCACCTGGTTAATTGGAATGAGGTTTGTACACCTAAAATTTGTGGGGTCTTGGGATTCGCAAGATGGTAAACTTAAATCTTGCTCTCATTGGAAAACTTAATTGGTTGGCGTTTTCTAACGGAGGATGACAAATTCTGGATTAGTGTCATTCGTTCCAAGTATGTTCAGACGGCTATGTAACACCTCTATTTTGCAACATTGGGTATTACCGCCAGTGACCTCGGATTTTACCGTCCAAAGTCACCCAAGGCTTGTAGAATGATATAAAACATAAAATGCGGAATAAAACATAATTCATAATTAGAAAAGGGGGCTCCCGAGGGAGACTTGGTTCTTACAAAATATCTTACATTGTCTTCACACTTAAAGTTCCTTGAAATCGAATATCAAAACCACCATGTTCTTGAGATAAAGCGAAACGTAAACCAAAATGAAAAGATAAGTACATCTTGAACTTTCTTGAACTTCCTTCACTGCACTTCACTTTACGCCTTGCTAGAGTTCCTAGGATTTGACATAATTCGCGAGGGGCTATAAAATGCCAGGCAAACATGCGGAAAGAAGAATTAGTCTAGGAGACTAAGCAAGCGATAATAGAACTTCCCGAGGGTATTTCGGTCATTTCAATTCTTATCGAAAGAGATAATCGGGTTGTGTTTACGATGGAGTTTATTTATGTGGGGCTTAAAAGTACGAAGGAGATCATATCCCAAGCGGGGATAGCTCGGTAAGCAAAAGAAGAACTACTAGATTGTAGACTTCTTTGGAGTAGAAAGTATGTTGGGAACTTTATTAAATTCATACAAGTCAAAACTTCTCGTGCCTTGAGCGGACCGAGAGCCGGATCGTACATTTGAGACCGGTCCGGTTTTGGTGTCTTAATTGTGCATTGGGCACTTATCTTATTTAGTGACAAAAGACGTTCGATTTCATTTATGATTTACAAGAGAAAGTGGTGGAACACGGATAATCCGAGCAACCCAAGGGACTAAGGGGTTTGTAACTTCGAGCACGAATCCCGACCTAAAGACACGGGATTTACGAATGGTTTTAAATATGGATTCTCTCTCTATAAGAGAATGTGAAATTCTAAATTATTATGGTAATAATTTAGGAGATTATTTAAAATAATAATATTCCTTCATTATTATTTTGGTTTTGTAATATCCTTATTATTCCATAAAAACTTTTATTAAAATAATCTCTTTTAATTTTTATTTTCTAGTTCTTTAATACAAGTAAGCAAGTAAAATTTCATAAAGTACTATACTTGCCTAGAAGTATTTTTCTTATAAAACTATAAGTGTTCTTTAAATTATAAGAGATTTACTTCCACATTTTTATATACTTGTCTTAATTTAAAATATTGTCTTTAAATTTCCAAAACTTCTTTTAATGAATTCAAAGTGTTATTTCCTTATTAAAACATTTGTTAGGGATATTCTCTTACTAACATATTGTTTGATTTTATAATTTACATTGACTAGTTGTAAATTTTCTTTTCTTGGAAGTTTCCATACTTAGGCTTTCTACTTTCTTTTTAAAGTAACTTACTAAAATTACTATATATCACATTATCCTTGTTTATATTATTCCTATAATCCTTTTATACTATAATGCTTATAAAATATCTTTAATCGTAGACTATATTATCATCCTATCTTGTAAAATTATAATCATAACATTTAAATATCTTACTTCATATTTATAATTCATTATTAAAATATTTGTAGTTTACAAAATAATATCTTTTCTATATCTAAAAGATATCTTTCCTTACAAGTCAACCTTATGTTGTATAATATCTTAGAATCATTGTAATATCATACTTATTATATTTAATCTAGAACTTAGATCTTGTGACAAAACTCTACTCCTAGAGATTATTAAATTAATATTTTTCTCATAGATGACTTTAGTAATATTTCAATAATAATATTATATTTTCATAAAAACAATATCCAAGGTCAAAACATAGTCTATGTCTTCATGTTTTGAAAAAATACTATTTTTTATAAGGTCTCTCAACCATTTATTTTCATTATACTAAGTCCTAGATCACTATCATATGTTATCACTAAAATCGCATATGTACATATTTCTAAAAAATTCTTATTTTGTAGTAGTTCTACACTTAAAAGTATGCTAACTTCATATTTTTATTAAGTAAAGGATTTATTTCATAAATCTATTTATTATGATCGAATTTATAAATATGATATATTCTATAATTTAGGACATGCAATGACTTTTATCTACTTAGAATCTTTGTTATTATTTTTGTATAAAGAGGATAATGGTACGGTACCTATATTTCACTAGGTATGAACTCATCAATATTATTAAGATCATATAATTGGATATCCTCTTTTTAGTTTAAGACATGCACAACAACTTCTAGAATTCTTATATGATCAAAGATGACAATATAAATTATAATTTTGTAAGCTATATTTATTTTATAAAAATCTATTTATAATATGAATGGGCATGCTCCTAATAAACTTAAGTTACCATGGTAACTTAAGTTTGTTTCTAGCTTTCAACTAACAAATCTCTACTTCAAATATTTTTATTTCTGATTTTTCTTAATTAATTTCTAATAATCTATAAAAGCTTTAATAATTTTATAAATGCATAAAATAAATAGAATTTAGGTTTAGAATTGTATACTTCTGTATTCTGTGTTTACAAAACACTGGAAGAGAAGGCAGGGGAGGGGTCCGGCGATCAGGCGGCGCGGCCAAGGCTCCGGCGAAGGCGGCTGGTGGCGCAGGCGGTTCTGGCGGCGGCGGCTGGTGGTCCTCCTGGTGGGCAGGGGCGGTCCGGCGGCTCTAAGGGGGAGAAAGAGGAATTTTTAATGGTGTTTTTGTGGTGTTTTTGATGGAGGAATTAAACTTGGAATGGGGCTGATTTTTTTGAGGATTAAGAATGCCCTTGCTAGGAGAGGAAGAGTTGAATGTGTGATTGAAGAGGATGAATAAGAGCCTATTTATAAACAAATTAGTGAAGTCTTCAATCCATGGCAATGGTGGATGCCTAATGAGGAGAGGGATGATGCTATTGGATTGGTCAAATTTGTGCTTTCTAGAGGATGATGGAGGGGTGATGTAACAATGGAGGTCAACAAGCAAGAGGGAGGTAGAGGAGGCATGCATTGGCTTCTACCATTTCTACGTCAATTCAAATCAGACATCAGTCTGATGTCTTTTGGAGAATGAAAGAGGATTATTTGGTATAAGATAAAATGGTTGGGTTGAATGAACAAGAAATTGCAATTGGTCTAGCGGGATTGGAGAGGGGGCGTGTGGTTGAGTGTGCAAGAGGTCTCGGGTTCAAATCCCACCCCTTGCATTCTTTTTACAAAGCTTGTAACTTAATTTTTAAGCCTTTATGTAATTTATTTTATAGGATGAATTCATCCTCTATAAGACATTATTTTTATTTAATGCCCTCTTTATTAGTTCAAGCTCTTCATACAATTGATTAAGTTTTATTTATTTTAATTTTCTTGATAATCTCTTTTAAAAGAGATAATAGAAGTTAATATGATATTTAGAAATTCTCCTTTTTAATTTAGAGAAAAGAAAATAATTTATTATAATGAATATTATATTATAATTCGGTTTTAAAATTCTTGGAATATCGCGGATATTACAATAGTACCCCCTTAAATAAGTTTCGTCCCCGACACTTAGAGAAAATAGGGCGGTACCAGGATGTAGAGACAAAAGCAATTACAAGACTCACGATCGGTGAAGAAGCTACGGGGTCTAGTACCCCCTTAAAAAAATCATACTAGTGATGTTCAAGAAGACATTAACTCTGGGAAACGCCTCTGCATGTCTTGCTCGGTTTCCCAAGTTTCCCAAGTTGTACCTTCGTTGCCATCTTTGGACCAGAGTACAAGGACTAAAGGTACTTCTTTGTTGCGTAATTGCTTGACTCGGTGCTCTACAATTTTGAGTGGTCTCTCTTCGTAAGTGCCATCTGACTGGATTTCGACATCGTCGAAGTTGATCACGTGAGATTCGTCGGGCACATACTTCCTTAAGAGTGACACATGGAACACATTGTGCACAGGGTGAGCAGATGGCGGTAAAGCAACTCGATAGGCCAGGTTGCCGACTCTTTCTAGGATTTCGAAGGGTCCTACATAGCGAGGGTGAAGCTTACCTCGCTTCCCGAAGCGGAAAACTCCCTTTGAGGGAGATACTTTGACGAAAACCTTATCTCCTACTACAAACTCGATGTCTCTCCTCTTCAGATTTGCATAAGACTTTTGTCGACTCTAAGCTGTCAACATTCTTTGACGGATGCGGGCGACTTCGGAGGCAGTTTTTTCTATTAGGTCGGGACCTAGAAGAATCTTGTCGGCGTTATCGTCCCAACAGAGCTGAGAACGACATTTTCAGCCGTACAAGGCTTCAAAAGGAGCCATCTTGATGGTGGAATGCCAGCTATTGTTGTAGGTGAATTCTATGAGGTGTAAGTCGTCATCCCAACTTGTTGTGCGGTCTAGCACACAAGCCCGTAGCATATCCTCAAGAGTTTGGATGGTCCTTTCTGATTGACCATCGGTTTGAGGATGGAATGCTGTGCTGAATTTCAGTTCCGTACCCATGCCCTTATGTAGTCCTTTCCAGAAAGAGGCCATGAATCGACCGTCTCGATCGGAGATGATTGTCTTTGGGGTCCCGTGGAGGCGGACTATTTCCTTGACAAAAACTGTTGCTAGCTTTGGAGCTTTCCATTTCTTCTGAATGGGAATGAAGTGGGCACTCTTGGTAAGCCGATCCACGATGACCCAGATAGCATCCTTTTGCTTTTGAGTCTTGGGTAGGTCGGTCACGAAATCCATTGCTATGTCTTTCCATTTCCATTCTGGCACAAGAAGGGATCGCATCTTTCCTCCGGGTCTTCTATGTTCAATCTTTACTTTCTGGCAAACCAAACACTTAGATATAAACTCTGCGACATCTTGCTTCATGTTTGGCCACCAGAAGTTTCTGCGGACATCCTTGTACATTTTACTTGCTCCGGGGTGTACTGAATAGGCAGATGAGTGGGCTTCTTTGAGGATGATCTTTCGAAGCTCTGCTGGCACACAAATCCGGTTTTGGAACAAAAGGGAACCGTCATCTTGAATGATGAATCTAGGTGCCTTGCCTTCTTGCACTTCGCCACTGATTCTGATCAGCATGATTTCGTCAGTCTGCTTCTCCTTGATTTCTGCCATCAATTCGGATTGGATTTCCAATGTGTTTAGACATCCTTGTTGTCTTCCGAACCAGACCTCAATGCCTTCCCTGATCAGTTCTTGCTGCAGCTTTGGCTGGGCGGTTAACATTGCTACCATGCCCTCTTGTTGTGTCTTTCGACTGAGAGCGTCTGCTACGACGTTAGCTTTGCCTGGATGGTAGAGTAGCTCTATGTCGTAGTCTTTCAATAGTTCCAGCCATCTTCTCTATCTCATGTTCAGTTCCTTTTGCATGAACACATACTTCAAACTCTTGTGATCAGTGTAGATTTGACACTTAACCCCGTACAAGTAGTGTCGCCAAATCTTTAAGGCGAACACTACCGTTCCTAGTTCGAGGTCCTGCGTCGGATAATTTACTTCATAAACTTTGAGTTGTCTAGATGCATAGGCGATCACCTTCCCATTCTGCACGAGCACGCATCCCAAACCTTGCTTGGAGGCATCACTGTAGACCACATAGCCGTCGTGTCCATCTGGAAGAGTCAATACTGGTGCACTTGTGAGGCTCTTCTTGAGTTCCTGAAAGCTTTCCTCACATTTTTCATCCCACACAAACTTCTTGTGGGTTTTCCGGAGTAGCTTTGTCATCGGAAGGGCAATCTTTGAAAACCCTTCAACGAACCTCCGGTAGTACCCTGCGAGTCCTAGGAAGCTGCGAATTTCCTTTACATTCTTCGGTTGCTTCCATTCTAAGACTGCTTCAATCTTCTTTGGGTCCACCATAACTCCGTCTTGATTGATGACGTGGTCCAAGAAAGCCACTTCTGTAAGCCAAAGGTCACATTTGGACAACTTGGCGTAGAGCTAGTTGTGCCTTAGGATCTGTAGCACGGTTCGGAGGTGTTCTTCATGTTCTGCTCGATTCCCGAAATAGATTAGAATGTCATCGATGAAGACGATGACGAACTTGTCGAGGTATTCATGGAAGCACCGGTGCATCAAGTCCATGAATACCGCAAGTGCATTGGTCAGTCCGAATGGCATCACCACAAACTCATAGTGGCCATAGCGGGTGCGGAAAGCAGTCTTCGAAATGTCCTCCTCGCGGATCCGAAGTTGGTGATATCCTGACCTCAGGTCGATCTTGGAGAAAACTTTTGGACCTCGGAGTTGATCTAAGAGATCGTCTATCCTTGGAAGAGGATACTTGTTCTTGATGGTGACCTTGTTCAGCTCTGTGTAGTCGATGCACAAGCGGAAGGTTCCATCCTTCTTCTTCACAAATAGCACAGGTGCTCCCCAAGGCGAAACACTTGGTCGTATGAACCCTTTCTCAAGCAGTTCTTCGAGCTGACTCTTGAGTTCTTTCATCTCTAGTGAGGCCATCCTATAGGGTGCCTTAGAGATCGGTGCGGTTCCCGGTTCGAGGCTGATAGAAAACTCGACTTCTCGTCGAGGAGGTAACCCGGGGAGTTCTTCTGGGAAGACGTCGGGAAATTCTCTGGCCACCGGAATCTCATGCACGTTTACGACCTTCTTCTCTGTTGACTCAAGATAGCAGAGATATCCAACGCAGCCTTGTCATAGCAGTTTCCCGACTTTCATGGCGTTGATCACCTTTCCATTTTCTTCTTCACATTTCCCTTTGAACTTGCAGACGTGCTTTCCTCCCGAGTTGATGGTCACTGTTCGGGTGTAGAAATCAATTATCGCTCCATGCTGTGACAACCAATCTCTTCCGAGAATGATGTCGTAAGGATCCATTGGAATGAATATCAAGTTGGAAGGGAAGTTTCCTCCTTGAATGCATAAGGGAAAACTACCTAACTGTCTTGCCCCTATTATCTTTTCCCCATTTGGAAGATTCACAACGAACGGTTCACACTCTTCGAGATTATCTAATCCTAGGAGTTCTACACAATTTTCGGATATGAATGAATGCGAAGCACCGGAATCGAAGAGTATAAACACATCTTTAGAGCGGATATGAAGGGTACCTTGGCAAATAGGCTCCTCAGGCTTATCGGTAGTGTGCATTTCGTACAATCTCTGCCCCTGACCCTGAGGGGGCATAGGTCCCTTGCCTTTCTGATGAGATGTGGACTGAACTGAAGTGGTTCCTGCTAGTTTGCTTGACACTTGCGTTCGCTGGGTCACGGTGTTCGAGCGGGTTTGACTTGCCGAATTGGTTGGCTGCTTGCAGAACTGTCGGAGATGTCCGTCCTTGTTGTAGTTGAAGCATTTCTTGGGAGGTTTGGGACATTTCCGGTTTATGTGTCCGGGTTCTACACAGTTGTGACAGATTATCGGGGGCCTCTCTGATTCAGTCCTAGGGCTAGGTCTTGATCATGCTGACGAAGCTTTGAGTTTGCTCTTCTTGGACCACTGAGATCCTTGCGGAGATGCGGGCCTCTTAAACCCACTGTGACTGGAGTGGTGAGGCTTCCCTCCACCTAATTTATTGCGCTAAGGAACCTTCAGAGTCGTCTCCATTCGATGAGCATGGTCCACGTACTCCTCCAAAGTTATGAAGGAGCGGTTTGCCATCCAAGGCTTGATGTGATCGCTCATCCCACGATGGAAGTGCTTGATCTTCTGTTTCTCCGTGGTGATTTCTTCCTCAGCATATTGAAGCAGATGATTGAACTTCTTAGCTCTCTCTAGCACACTTAATCCATGCAACTTTGGGGAGTGGTGCTCATCTAATTTTCCCTCTCGCATAGACTCCGTGAAAAATCGGCGCATCATTTTATCTTTGAACATAGCCCAGCTCAGATCCGGGCGGCTAGATAAGCTAGAGCTTTCCCACCACTCGCCTACTTCACCCTTCAATTTCAGGGCAGCCATGTGCACCTTGTTTGCTTCAGTACAGGGTATGTTGCGTAGGAGTCTTTCCACATGAGAGAACCAGTACTGTACTCCTGACGGATCCCCAGTTCCATCGTACGAATCAGGCTTCATGGCGTTGAAAGCCTTGATTCCCTTAGTGAAGCTGACCAGAGTTCACTTCTCGGGAACGACCTCTGCCGTTTGGTCTACTTATTCTTGCACTTCTTCCGGCACCTCCTTTGGTGCTTCGGGGTCTATGGGTTTAGGAACCGCAACAGGAATTTCCTCTCGTATCAACTGTTGTACGAGAGTGTGTAGTGCATCCACAGTTTCTGCGTTGAACGTAATTGTCGCTGCTGGTGCAGGGGGTGGGTTCACTCGTGGCCCTCTTCGGGCTTCAGACTCGCTATCATCATTGCCTTCCCTAGGAACAGTGGAACTGCGATTGGTGGCTCTTGTGTTGACCATTTAAAGGTTTTGGATTTTTTTTATTTGTTAATTCAGTGTAGTATGCAGGAGGAATAGACAAAAAAGTTCTAATAGTTGGAAGAGAAACTTCATTAATAGGTTCATAATAGAGAGTACAATGCTTTTATAACTTAAGCCATTTCAAACTAGAAGAAAAAGAAACTAAGCCGATTCGACTTCCTGAAGACAAAATGAAGTCGAAAGAAGTGGTCTATGCTCACTTCTTGGAAAGAGAAAAAAAAGCCTAAGGAAAGCTAGACACGGTCGGTGTATGCATCGAGGAATCCTTCCTCGAAGAGAGTCTCGTCTATGATCCCCGTGTCGTTATTAAGAAGGATGTTGGCCTTCTCGATTCGGCGGTGGCGACGGTTTTCGCGAGCTTGTAGCTCCGCGATGAAGATCCGGTGTTAGAGCCTTTCCTCTCTCTTCCTCTCCGTCTCCAAGATCCACTCTCTCTGGTGGCTCTGAAGTAGGCCACGGTTCACCCTCCAACCTCTGGTGGGTACAACGTCGGATGGTGGGGAGTGTTGATCAAAGGCTGGCGAGCTCGGCGGTTGGATGATTCCCCCTCCATCCATGTGGTGAATCCTTCCATCTGCACATCCCTAGGTGCCTGCCTTGCCTGCTCGTATAGTGAGGGTGGGCCATAGAATATCTCCTCTGAGTGGTCGACATTCATGGATTGAAGCTGCCGTAGAAGCTCCTCGTCTTCATGACACCAAAAATGTGTCATTGGCGGCATTGGCCCATCGGGCTCGGACGCTCACGTGGGTGAGACTACCTCCATTCTTGGGATCCGACTCGTGGATGGCATGACCCTAGGGACCTGGATCATAGGTGGCATAGGGGCTGGGGGCACATACTCCATTACAGGTGGTGGTGGTGGCGTCTCTGGGTCGATGACCACCCCGTCCTCATCTTTCTCTTCCGACTCCTCGTTCATGGCGTCCCAATCCGCCTGTGCTTGCCAAAGTAGTTCTAACTCCTCATCATCAACCTCGTCTTCTTCCTCGTGCTCAAAGTCGAGCTTGGGTACAATCCCTTCTGGTTGGTACTCGGGTACCAACTCCTCGTTCTCCTCGTCGGAGAAATCTTCCGGATCATAACCCGGCGCCATCTCCTCATCCTCCAAGGGGTAGTCCTCGGGCTCTTACACGGGTGATGGGGGCAACTCGGCAGGTGCAGGGTCATCTTCTGGTAGCTCTATGGGAAGGTTAGGGTCCTCCTCGGGATCTTCTTCCGACTCCACCCATGGCTCCCCGACATGGTCAATTTCCATGTTGACCCTGGGGTGATCTTCTTCGTGCTCATCGTCATGATAGGGAAAGTAGGGGTTCGGGGCTCGCATCCCAACGCGGGCTCCGTTGACCTGGTTTCCGGGGTGGTTGTTGTTCGGGCTAGCCATGGTTTTTCTGAGGAAAGAAAAGGAAAAGGCGTTAATATAGAACCTCCTTAGTTTCTATGAAAGGAAGACGTAGTGAACGAAGTCAAGATCTTGAAAATTACTAAATCAAAACTTTACTTTATGTTTTTCATTTTCTTGGCCCTATTAAAGGTCCTAAGGTTTTCTCTTTTAACACATATGACTTTATGAAATGAGTTTGGGGATTACTAATCAAGTTTCCTAGTGTGAAGGTATAAGGTTCTAGTTATAAGTTTCTAAAGAAACGCTTACATTCTCGATAAGTTGAAAAGTTCATACTACTTACATTTTGAAACAAAGTTAGTTCTAGAACTAAGTATTTGGTATTTAAGGTTTTTAATATTTTCGAGAAACATTTTCTTAGCTAAGAAATTAGAAATTGGAAAGTTGGTATTCCTAGGTTTCCTTTGGAGGATAATGAAGGATATTTTTCTATAAAAAAGGAAGCGTTAAATAGCGGAAGTAAAAGTTAGGGTTTGAAAGTTCTCGTTTTTTGAAAATTTTCGGTTTTAAAACTTTTCGGTTTTAAAACAAAAACGTTTAGCTCTGATACCACAATTGTAACACCCCTATTTTGCAACATTGGGTATTACCGCCAGTGACCTTGGATTTTACCGTCCAAAGTCACCCAAGGCTTTTAGAATGATATAGAACATAAAATGCGGAATAAAACATAGCTCATAAGTAGAAAAGGGGGCTCCCGAGGGAGACTTGGTCCTTACAAAATATCTTACATTGTCTTCACACTTAAAGTTCCTTGAAATCGAATATCAAAACCACCATGTTCTTTAGATAAAGCGAAACGTAAACCAAAATGAAAAGATAAGTACATCTTGAACGTTCTTGAACTTTCTTCACTTCACTTCACTTTACGCCTTGCTAGAGTTCCTGGGATCTGACATAATTCGTGAGGGGCGATAAAATGCCAGGCAAACATGCGGAAAGAAGAATTAGTCTAGGAGACTAAGCAAGCGGGAATAGAACTTCCCGAGGGTATTTCGGTCATTTCAAGTCTTATCGAAAGTGATAATCGGGTTGTGTTTACGATGGGGTTTATTTATGTGGGGCTTAAAAGTACGAAGGAGAGCATATCGCAAGCGGGGATAGCTCGGTAAGCAAGAGAAGAACTACTAGATTGTAGACTTCTTTGGAGTAGAAAGTATGTTGAGAACGTTATTAAATTCATACAAGTCAAAACCTCTCGCGCCCTGAGCGGACCGAGATCCGGATCGATCATTTGAGACCGGTCCAGTTTTGGTGTCTTAATTGTGCATTGGGCACTTATCTTATTTAGTGACAAAAGACGTTCAATTTCATTTATGATTTATAAGAGAAAGTGGTGTGACACGGATAATCCGAGCCACCCAGGGGAAAAACTCATTTTCCCGGCACTTAGCTAGAGTGCGCTCATCCCTCCTTGCAATCGGAGCGGATGGGATCATGGCCCCGAAAGTCGTACTTCAAACGCGTAGGCACTTATCCCATGCCTCTCACTAGTTCGTTCGACGTTGATCTCTGAGCGAGATCGTAAACAATCATAGATAATAACTACACTAGCATAAATAATCCTAACAAAGAATATAAAGCGATCTATGCTAACAATAGTTGTTATTTCTAGCAATCGATATTTCCTAGGTTCATTTTTACTTAAGCATACAAGTTGTTCCCAACATCGAGAATTATAATGTAGACGAATATAAAAGGCCACAAGGGGAAATTCCACTTGCCTTAGCTTACGAGTGTATACTATCGATTCTTGACGGACTAAGGGGTTTGTAACTTCGAGCACGAATCCCGACCTAAAGACACGGGATTTACGAATGGTTTTAAATATGGATTCTCTCTTATAATCCATTCTATAAGAGAATGTGAAATTCTAAATTATTATGGTAATAATTTAGGAGATTATTTAAAATAATAATATTCCTTCATTATTATTTTGGTTTTGTAATATCCTTATTATTCCATAAAAACTTTTATTAAAATAATCTCTTTTAATTTTTATTTTCTAGTTCTTTAATACAAGTAAGCAAGTAAAATTTCATAAAGTACTATACTTGCCTAGAAGTATTTTTCTTATAAAACTATAAGTGTTCTTTAAATTATAAGAGATTTACTTCCACATTTTTATATACTTGTCTTAATTTAAAATATTGTCTTTAAATTTCCAAAACTTCTTTTAATGAATTCAAAGTGTTATTTCCTTATTAAAACATTTGTTAGGGATATTCTCTTACTAACATATTGTTTGATTTTATAATTCACATTGACTAGTTGTAAATTTTCTTTTCTTGGAAGTTTCCATACTTAGTATTTCTACTTTATTTTTAAAGTAACTTACTAAAATTACTATATATCACATTATCCTTGTTTATATTATTCCTATAATCCTTTTATACTATAAGGCTTATAAAATATATTTAATCGTAGACTATATTATCATCCTATCTTGTAAAATTATAATCATAACTTATAAATATTTTACTTCATATTTATAATTCATTATTAAAATATTTGTAGTTTATAAAATAATATCTTTTCTATATCTAAAAGATTTCTTTCCTTACAAGTCAACCTTATGCTATATAATATCTTAGAATCATTGTAATATCATACTTATTATATTTAATCTAGAACTTAGATCTTGTGACAAAACTCTATGCCTAGAGATTATTAAATTAATATTTTTCTCATAGATGACTTTAGTAATATTTCAATAATAATATTATATTTTCATAAAAACAATATACAAGGTCAAAACATAGTCTATGTCTTCAAGTTTTGAAATAATACTATTTTTATAAGGTCTCTCAACCATATAATTTTCATTATACTAAGTCCTAGATCACTATCATATGTTATCACTAAAATCACATATGTACATATTTCTAAAAATTTTTATTTTGTAGTAGTTCTACACTTAAAAGTATGCTAACTTCATATTTTTATTAAGTAAAGGATTTATTTAATAAATCTATTTATTATGATCAAATTTATAAATATGATATATTCTATAGTTAAAGACATGCAATGACTTTTATCTACTTAGTATCTTTGTTATTATTTTTGTATAAAGAGGATAATAGTACCTATATTTCACTAGGTATGAACTCATCAATATTATTAAGATCATATAATATGATATCCTCTTTTTAGTTTAGGACATGCACAACAACTTCTAGAATTCTTATATGATCAAAGATGACAATATAAATTATAATTTTGTAAGCTATATTTATTTTATAAAAATCTATTTATAATATGAATGGGCATGCTCCTAATAAATTCAACAAAATTTATCTATTTGTTTTATTAAGTTTAAGTTACCATGGTAACTTTAATTTGTTTCTAGCTTTCAACTAACAAATCTCTACTTCAAATATTTTTATTTCTAATTTTCCTTAATTAATTTCTAATAATCTATAAAAGCTATAATAATTTTATAAATGCATAAAATAAATAGAATTTAGGTTTAGAATTGTATACTTCTGTATTCTATGTTTACAGAACACTGGAGGAGAAGGCAGGGGAAGGGTCCGGCGATCAGGCGGCGCGGCCAAGGCTCCGATGAAGGCGGCTGGTGGCGCAGGCGGTTCCGGCGAAGGCGGTTGGTGGTCCTCCTGGTGGGCAGGGGCGGTCTGGCGGCTCTAAGGGGGAGAAAGAGGAATTTTTAATGGTGTTTTTGTGGTGTTTTTGATGGAGGAATTAAACTTGGAATGGGGCTGATTTTTTTTAAGGATTAAGAATGCTCTTGCTAGGAGAGGAAGACTTGAATGTGTGATTGAAGAGGATGAATAGGAGCCTATTTATAAACAAGTTAGTGAAGTCTTCAATCCATGGCAATGGTGGATGCCCAATGAGGAGAGGGAGGATGCTATTGGATTGGTCAAATTTGTGCTTTCTAGAGGATGATGGAGGGGTGATGCAACAATGGAGGTCAACAAGCAAGAGGGAGGTGGAGGAGGCATGCATTGGCTTCTACCATTTCTACGTCAATTCAAATCAGACATCAGTCTGATGTCTTTTGGAGAATGAAAGAGGATTATTTGGTATAAGATAAAATGGTTGGGTTGAATGAACAAGAAATTGCAATTGGTCTAGCGGGATTGGAGAGGGGGCGTGTGGTTGAGTTTGCAAGAGGTCTCGGGTTCAAATCCCACCCCTTGCATTCTTTTTACAAAGCTTGTAACTTAATTTTTAAGCCTTTATGTAATTTATTTTATAGGATGAATTCATCCTCTATAAGACATTATTTTTATTTAATGCCCTCTTTATTAGTTCAAGCTCTTCATACAATTGATTAAGTTTTATTTATTTTAATTTTCTTGATAATCTCTTTCAAAAGAGATAATAGAAGTTAATGCGATATTTAGAAATTCTCCTTTTTAATTTAGAGAAAAGAAAATAATTTATTATAATGAATATTATACTATAATTCGGTTTTAAAATTCATGGAATATCGCAGATATTACAGGCTAATTGTGATATAGCTAACTCGTCATATGTTTAGAAGAGCCTTAAGGTGGGGGTGAACTAGGTGGTCGTCCCGGGTTCATGCTGGTTTGTTCATGTCAGCCGAACTACAAGTTTCTGGTATGATGCTATTGGACCCAGATTTTAGGTAAAGAAGCGTCAGCCCATAGTCAAGAAATCTCCAACGCATCTAGAGCTGCGGAAGATCTTCGGGATTGGTTGAGTCGGTTGGAGGAGAGATGGTCCGAGATATGATTGTTACATGATAGATTCTTCTCCAGATTGTATTCATTATAGGATAGAATTAAGCGAATATTTGTTAGTTAGAGATAAGATCATATCTTTAATTATGATAGAGTATGCCCTAAGGAGCTATTTAGTTCGATGTAATCCTTAGGGGTAGGGGGACGATTCATTCACATAACTTCTGGTGATTTCTACATCAATAAAAACACATTTTCGTTCATATTCTTCTTAGTTTATTCGATCAAGGCCCGATCTAGGTCAAAGTTTTGCCTTTGGTAAATTTTGGCTCAAGCAATTTGGCGCCCACCGTGGGGCCGTGATCGATACAACCACCAAGAAGGATCGCTATTCTACTTCCTCTCGGATCGAAGAGAACAATGTCTGGTAACGGGGATGAAAGCCCTAAAACTCCGATCACCGAGGACGACCAAAATCCTGAGAATCAAGGCGTTCGGTCCCAGGAGGAGGAGATGACGGATCTCAGACAACGCATGGAATTTCTCCAGAAGGCATTGAGTGACCAAAAAAGCTTTTGTGACACTCATGTCGAACGCCTCACTGTCGAAAACAGCCAACTCAAACAACAATATGAGGTCTTGGCTACGGGATTTCGTTCCCTCCGCGTCACCTGACGCACTGACGGAATAATAAGGAGGCTAGATTTCAACGCTGGAGAAGGAACTTCCGGAAAGGGTGCAGACCCGGACCCCCGAGACAAGGCACCCGCACAACGAGACGCGACTCCCAAGCCCATGGGCCGAGTCCGCCGTGAAGAAGTCTTTCACGACAATGATCCTCCAATCAATATCCGGTTAGTGGCTAACCAACGCCGAGCGCCATCTCAAGAAGTCTGGATCGAAGATGATGGCACCTATGGGGAAGATCGAGAACGGCGCGAGCCAGTCGATTTAGACGCAACCATCCGTAGAAAGGTGACCGAACAAATAAGCGTCATCGCTGACCAACTCCGGAGGGGAAACCAAGGTTTCCAACCATTGGAGCCCAAAGCACCCGACGGGTTTGATGAATCTCCATTTTCTCGTCGAATCGCCCGAGTGGAGATTCCGAAAAAGTTTTCAGTGCCTAGCATGCCCACGTACAACGGGACTACGGACCCTAACGAGCACGTGGCCATATACAAACAAAAGATGATGACGAGTGCGGTCCCATCACACTCAAAAGAGGCAGTGATGTGCAAAGGATTCGGCACGACCTTAACGGGGTTGGCCCTAACCTGGTTCATCAACCTCCCACGTGGGAGCATTAGGTCGTTCGCAGATCTCTCGGACACTTTCCGATCTCAATTCCCGAGCAGTCGCAAATTTGAGAAGCAATCCAGCGATCTCTACCGGATCTGCCAACAGTACCAAGAAACTACCAGAGAATTCTTGGATCACTTCAATCGCGAGAAGATCTACATCGCATCTTGCGACGTGACGACCACAGTGGAAGCGTTCAGTCAAGGGGTCACCCCCGACGACGGCCTGTACAAGGAACTAACTAATCACCCTTGTGCTACGTTCAAGAAGTGCAAGCTAGGGCCTTGGCGCACGTCCGACTAGAGGAAGATAGGTCCCTAAGGAAGAGGTCCTCAGAGACAGAAAAAACTGAAAGAATGGGTCTTGTTGACAGCCGACGAGGTTCAGCAGACCAAAGGAGGGACCGCCGTGCCCATCCTTACTCACGACCTACCTCATGGAAGGTCAACATGACCAGAACACGATCGGCGGATGACAAAGAACGAGAACCCATGCCACCCTCACTCGACTCTTTCAAACTCAACATATCCACGGAGAAGCTGCTCCGGAACATGGCAAAACAAGGGGAACTCGTGAGGTGGCCGAGAAAAGACAAAACCCCTCGTTCGGGGAGGGACACATCCAAATGGTGCGATTATCACGAATATCACGGACATTGGACTCGGGATTGCCTGATGCTCCGAAAAGAGCTGGCCCGCCTAGTCGCGGAGGGCAGAATAAGAGACATAGCTCTAGATGCTCGAGTACCCAAAGACTTGCTAGAGAATTCTCAATCCGAGCACCAAGAGAGGCGAAATCCCCCAACGCCTGTAAGGATAGTCAGCATGATATCCGGAGGATCAAGCATCTGCGGATTATCGTACTCAGCAGCAAAGCGCCATGCAAGGGAAAGAAGTAGTAGTCGACCTCAATCATCAAGGCACCGTGCCAGAGAATCTCCAGGACAAGCCACCGTGTTTGAAGACACCGATGTAGAGAGCACCTTCGAGCCACACCACGATGGTCTTGTGACATCCCTACACATTGGGAACGTGCTGATGAAAAGGGTATTGATCGATACAGGAAGTTCCATGAATCTTATGACCCTAACTGCCCTGAAGGAGATGGGTTTGTCCGAAAGCGACATCCATAAACACCCAGTACCTTTAGTGGGGTTCAGGGGCGAGGTTAAGCACACCGTGGGCGAAATAGCCATCCCAACCTTTGCCAAAGGTATAAATATGCAGGTCAATTTCCTTGTGATGGACTGCCCTTCCTGCTACAATGTAATCTTGCGACGACCATGGTTACACGACATGAAAGCCGTAGCTTCCACCTACCACCAAATGGTGAAATTTCCAACACCATGGGGAATAAACGAGATTCGCGGGGATCAGAGATTGGCTAGAGTGTTACAAGGCAGCCCTCAAGCCAACCACTCTAACACATGAAGCATAGCAATTACAGAACGTCACCCCTCCGCCGGCACGAACTGAAGATGGAGAAAAAGCGGAGAAGGTTACTCTAGAGGAAGGAAAGGTTGTCAAGATCGGAGAAAATCTAGAACCCTCAATCAGAGAAGAATTGGTAACATTCCTGAAAAATCACAAGAGTTGTTTCGCGTGGAGCCACGAAGACATGACTGGAATAGACCCTTCCATTATCACACACAAACTCAACATAGATCCTGATCACCCCCCAGTTAAGCAGAAGAGACGAAGATTCGCCCCGAAGCGGATACAAGCGGTCGACGAAGAGGTCAAAAAGTTGCTAGATATCGGGAAGATCAGGGAAGTGAAGTACCCCGATTGGCTAGCTAACGTAGTCGTGGTGCCCAAAAAAAACGGGAAGTGGAGGGTTTGCGTGGACTTCACCGACCTCAACAAAGCTTTCCCTAAGGATTCCTTCCCTCTTCCTCACATCGATGCAATGGTGGATGCAACCGCGGGTCACGAACTCCTTACCTTCATGGATGCATTCAGCGGCTATCACCAGATCCAGATGGAATCAGAAGATCAAGAGAAAACCTCCTTCATAACAGGGCAAGGAACATATTGCTACCGTGTATTGCCCTTTGGTTTGAGAAACGCCGGGGCCACTTACCAACGGTTAGTCAATCGGATGTTCCGCGACCATATTGGCAAGACAATGGAGGTGTATATTGACGATATGGTGGTAAAAAGCACAAGCGCATCCCTACATAGGGAACACTTGGAGGAATAATTCAAAATCCTCGAAGAATACAACATGAAGCTGAATCCCCAAAAGTGCATCTTCGGAGTGCAATCTGGGACTTTCTTGGGGCATGTGGTAACCAAGCGGGGGATTGAAGCCAGCCCAGACAGAGTTCGGGCAATTGATTCCCTAAAGTCCCCTCGAAGCGTAAAAGACGTGCAAAAGCTAACTGGCATGATAGCCGCACTTAATCGATTTATCTCCAAATCCTCAGATAAGTGTCGACTATTCTACGAGGTACTAAAGAATAAAAGAGCTTCCAGTGGACGGAAAAACACGAAGCCGCCTTCCAAGAACTAAAGAGATACTTCTCCAATCCCCTACTGCTATCTAAACCGACCCCAGGAGAGATACTGTACCTCTACTTAGCCGTATCGGACCGCGCCCTAAGCGGAGTCCTGGTCAAGGAGGAAGAAGGCCAACAAGTTCCAGTCTACTTTGTAAGCAGAACAATGGTGTCCGCCGAGACACGTTACTCTCCAACTTAAAAACTAGTCCTGGCAGTTGTGATGTGCTCGAATAAACTCCGACCATACTTCGAGTCACACACCATCGTCGTCCTGACTAATTATTCCCTCCGACAGATCATGCAAAAGCCAGAATTCTCAGGAAGAATGGCAAAATGGGCAATCCACCTAAGTGGATACGACGTTAGATACGAACCTCGAAGAGCAATCAAGTCACAAGTATTGGCCGACTTCGTTGCCGACTTCACCCCAACTCTTGAAGAAAGCGCTAAAGAGGAGGTCTTGGTCTCGTCCCTAGACGAACCCCAGGAGGAATGGATACTAAACACCGATGGAGCCTCAAATGCAAGGGGAGCAGGTCTCGGTGTCGTGCTCAAGTCGGCAAGGGGGGAAACGATAGCTCAGGCAGTCAGATGCAACTTTGAAGCCACCAACAACGAGTCGGAGTATGAAGCCCTCATCTTTGGGCTGGAGTTGGCCAAAGATTTGTCCATCAAGAAAATCAAGGTACGCGCTGACTCCTTACTCATCATCAACCAGATTTTGGGTATTTTCGACGCCAAAGATGATAGGATGGCTAGCTACCTCAATGTGGTTAAAACACTATCCGAGAGATTCTAGCAAATACAATTCGAGCAAATTCCGCGGGACCAAAATGCTCCGGCCGATGCCCTAGCCGGTTTGGACTCAAACCCTAGACCCCAGGGAGTATGATAATATACCGTTAGTCCACTTATTACAGTCGGCTATAAAGGAAACATCGGTGACACAAGCAGCTGAACCACCATCAAAGCAACTCGCCCCAGATAATCTCCAAGCATCCACCAATCCAGGGGTCAGTGCGGGCAACTATTGGACCAAGCCATACCTTGATTGGTTCCTACGCGGAGAAGTACCCCAGGACAAGATCGAAGCCAAAGCCTTAAGGTCAAAAGCGACGCGATTCGCCATCTTAGATGGATCCTCTTCCACAAATCTGCCTCAGACTTTTTTCAACGGTGTGTAGAGAAGGAAGAGGCTGAGAAAATCATGTGCGAGGTGCACGATGGAGATTGTGGTAACCATACTGGGGGTCGAAGTCTAGCTAACAAGATCCTTAGACAGGGGTGATATTGGCCCACCATTCGCAAAGATGCCACCAAGTATGCTCAATCATGCGAGGCATGCCAACGGCACGCACTAAACCTAAACTTAACAAAACTAAACCTAATAAACAAAGAAAACCTACTAAAAACTATACTAGAAATGCGAACATCAAAATACCCCATACTTAAACTTGCTTGTCCTCAAGCAATCAACAGACATTAACCAAAACCAAAACAAACATGCTCATCAAGACATAGCCATCATCTAAAAAGAAACATCCACACATGAGAAAAATATAGCAAAAGACTATTAATGTCCTCACACATATATGGACTAAAATAGACATAAGACAATACAATCCATCCTTACAAGGGATATTGTGTTTCACTCAACTCTCAAGTGTTTAGGCTTATAAATTCAATCTCTCAACTCATCTTATATACAAAAACTCATAGAAATTGGGACTTATATCATCAATACTCTCCACCCAAGATTTGTCAAAATAAGCAAAAACCATCAAGAGAACTTAGGCTCAATGAAAAACTTCATAGAAGCTTCCATTCGGCCGGGTTGTAATGGGGCTTGGTAATAACAATAAGGCGTGGAAAATATTTTGGTCATGTGGTGCTAATAATATCCGGGAATCAAAGACTCCTAAAAAAACTCACACATATCAAAAAACTCTCATAAAACAACATACCAAACTCACTCTCATTATGCACTTATTCTCATCAACCCTTTATCATCCTAGAAAGTCTCATAAGAAATAAAAGAATCTCTGATATTATCTATAAATACAAATGCACTTCAACTCTTCACTTCCTTTTAATTTTTTCTTCTTTTTGTTATATTTTCTTTTTCTTTTCCTTTTCGTTGCCTCGTTAACGAACCCACTTAAGGGTCGTTAACGAGCTTCCGTGTACATTCTTTCCTTACTTTCTCATCTCCATCAAATACTTTATTTTGTGCATCTTTTGCTTATTAAGAGATCTTTCTTATTACAAGTAAAAACAAGAGACTTCTAATCTACCCTTCCCAAATATCCTTCAATTAAAGCAAAAATTATAAGAAACTCCTCTCTTTTTAACACACAACAAAACATACCTCTCCAATCTAAGTCCTAATTCCCGGATAGGGTCAAGCTTATCTCTGCTAGGGAATAATTTTGTGGAGCTATAAATAAAGGCTTCAGGCTAGAATTGGTTGTCAAAACAAGGATCATGTAAAGGTGGATAGGGAATAATAGGGCTTATAAAAATAAGTTATCCATCATATGATTTTCACAAATAATGAACTAAAAATCTCATATGGGTCTCAAGATAGATAACCATCACAATTCCAAGAGATAATATGCATATAAAGAGTAGATCACACAAGAAAATCAAGGCTAATATGCTCACAGGGTAATTTGTTGGATTGCATCACTTATGCTATAAATTATACATGCTCAATTTCATGAAATGCTATCTTCTTCTAAAACAAATAATTTCAAGTTAAGAGTCCGACTATACTCTTAAAGACATGCTTGCAAGGAATTATATGATTAAGTTAGCGACTACTATCATAGAACCTAAGGAAGGGATATCTATCAATTCTAAAACTCCTTTTTTAAATTTGTCAAATTTTTCGATTTTTTTTATTTTTTTTTCGATTTTCAGAATAAAAACTACTAAAAACACCTAGACACATAAGACAACAAGTTCTCTATTTTCTCCCACCCCATACTTAAAATTACAGTGTCCCCACTGTAAGAAAAATAAGAAGAAGGAAAAGAAATAGAAAAGAAAACAAATAAAGATAAAAATAAGAAAAAGAAAAACATAAAAACTTACAAAGTTTTAAAAATGGGAAACAAGGAAAAACTGCATCTTCAGGCTGAATCAACGGTTTGGTGGAGGAAAGTAGTGCTCAAAGTTCCCCATGAATTCATACATCGTCCTCCAGCGCTCAGCGTCATCCGCCTCTCTCTGACGATGCCTCTCATCCTCCATCGACATGCGAGCAGAATAGACGGATTCCCATCTATCCATCCTCCTATGAATATGATCCTGCAGGAGGTGAAGCCGCTGCATCCGTAGAGAAAGATCCTCGGCCCATGGTGGTGGCATACTCGATCCTGTGTACTCGGGTTGAGGAGGTGGTGGGTAGTGAGGCTGGAAATGATCTTGATACATCACCGGGTTGTAAGGCATGAGTCCATAGGAATGAGGGTCGATAGGGGCAGGTGGTGGGTTGACAGAAGCTGTCGGCACCTCGTTAACGAAGCTGGGTGCCTCGTTAACAGTGTAGGAAGGGGGCTGGAAATGATCGTTAACGAGCCTGGTGGGCTCGTCAATGAGGACGTTGCTTCCCAATACTTCCGTGTCGATGTTGTCATCCTCAAAGTTAAGCTCCTCAGTTCCACCCTCGATGTCGGCTTCTTCCGTGTCGTCGCCAACTACCTCGGTCTCCTCATCTTCATCTTCATCCATTGCTTCATCCTCTCGCTCAAATCTTGTCTCGCAAGGCCGAAGTGATAGCTCATCCTCCGGCTTGGGTTCCAATGGGTGAGCATGTCCCGTCCACGCCTCGTACCAATTTGGTACGTAGAGAATCTCAAACTTGTCGAGGGTCGGTGTAACGATGTGATCTTGTACTTTCACCTTGAATCCTCCCTCGGCTTGAATGAAGACACCAGAGCTATACCAATAGTTCTTGTTGAGGAGATGGGCGTGAGCCGGTGTGTAACGAGTAAGATCTACTCCAATATTTTTAGCCAAGAGGCTAACCAAATTGCCACACTAAACCTCCTTGGACTTAGTTGATTTCTCGATATAGTAGAGCCACTCGTACCCCAAATTCAAGGGGCCGGGTTGCTCGAAAAGGATGGTGCGGAGACAAGCAACTTCCATCCTCGTTGGCCTGTTCAACTCTTTCTTTGGCCAAAACGTAGAGGCTAGGACTCGGAGAATAATCCTGAAGATGGGGTATATGATGGTTGCCCCGGATAATGCCGTTGTGGTGGATTGGACCTCTCCGGTGATGTAGCTCCAAGTGCAAGTCACTCTTTAGTCTTTCAAGATGTAGTCTCTAGACGGGTTTGGGAGCTCTAAAATTGCGTTGAACTCTGCCATGGTGAACTCACGGCTCACATTGCCGAGCCGAAACCGGATTCGTCCCGCCGAAGTCTTCGACGAGAAGCTAGTCTCTAAGGTGGCCAAAAAATCGGATGTGAGGGCCGGATAGTGTGGTAAATTCTCATGCTTCAGGAGATGAGCGGCGCCAAGAATAACAAAAGCCTCTTTGACGTCTGTGTAGATCCCTTGGTTTACGGCACTGGACTTTGAGAACCAACGGGTGTAGTGATCCTTCTCTAATATGGCACGGTATCGATGCACTTGGCCTTGAGTACCTAAAATCACGTTGTCCATGCGAGGAGGAGATGGTGACCTCTGGTTCCTCTTCTTCTTCTGAGCTCGAGTAGCGGGTCTTCTTGAACTTGCCATGAGATCCTACAAAATAATCAAGAATTTTCCAAGATAAGATCCACTCAAAATAGGTAGGTAATAGACTCCATACTTGGTCTTGAGATAGCTTCAGAATTATTCGTTAACTACCCAATTGGGTCATTTACGATTCTGGACTGGTATTGATTTTTGAAGCATTGCAGGGTCGTTAACGAACCTGGGTGGGTCGTTAACGAGCTGCTGAGACCCAAATCGCTGAATTTCCGAGTTTAATCTACCTTAAAATTAAAGCATAAATCAAGCATGCAATCTTCTATATTTCTCCACAAATCTCACGATCGGATATAAGCACCCCATACTTGCTCGATTACCATCCCGGATCATGCTAAATTTTACCCAAAATTTTGACATGCAAAGTCTAAAACTTGAGACTAGAACAAGAAAAATTCATGCTTTTTCACAATCAATCGTAATGGAACATCTAACATGAATATCCTTCTCTAGATCTAGAATTTATGAAGTGAAATCAAACTTTCAAGGGCAAAATCCAATCATGAACATTGATCCTCTATATGAACTCAATTCTAGACATGAAATTTCTACCCTAAAAACCATAAATCATGCAATTTCGAGTTAGGGTTTAGAGATCATACCGGAAAACCGAAAAATTTGAAGAATAAGGGATCGGAAATTGGGTGGGTGACGCGCTCGGTGAGGGTTATCGAAGCTTGGATCTTTGTCGGTGGAGGGTAGGGTTTCTGGGTCTCGGTAACGACGGTTGCTCGGTGGTGGTTGGTGCGAGATTCCAAACGGTGGGAGGGGGTTTTCGAGCTCTTTGGTTGGGTTTTTGAGAAGTTTGGAATTGGGAGAGTGTGATGGTAGATTTTTGGAAGGGGTAAAAGGGTTTTTATAGGAGAGGGAAGGGATAGGAAGGGGTAGAGGGTGGCGGCTAGGGTAGTAAAAGATAGATTAGGTTAAAAAAACTTACCTGCCCGTTTTTGACGAGTCGGGTTGTCGAACCGGGTCGTTAACGACCCTGGGTGGGTCGTTAACGAGCTGTCGTAGCCTCTTGGAGTGATTTTCGATCCCTTCTCCTGAAATCTTGTTAGCTCAAATTTTTTTCTAATTTCTATCCTAACTAAAATTTAAAAAGAACTCAAAAGAAAGCTAGGAAAAATAATCTAAAAAGAAAAGGAAAAAGAGAAACTAAATCTATTTTAAAAGCGGGTTGCCTCCCGTAAGCGCTATTTTTAACGTCGTTAGCCCAACGAACTTCTTTGGCTAGTCTGGTGATGTGAGAGCCATGGTGACTCTTATCTCTTCATCCGGGTCGGTTTGCTCATGAAATTTCTTCAGCCGGTGTCCATTAACTTTGAAGATTACGCCTCGGTTTTCGGTCAACTCTACCGCTCCGTGAGGATAAATGTGATGAACCACGAATGGCCCACTCCATTGTGTCCTGAGCTTCCTCGGGAATAATCGGAGTCTAGAGTTGAAAAGAAGTACCTTGTCGCCGACGTAATAAGTTTTGGGCACTAATTTCCGATCATGCCACCTTTTGGTGCGCTCCTTGTAAATTTCAGCATTTTCATACGCCTTCTGCCTCAATTCTTCTAATGCTTGCAAGTCCATGAATCTTTTTGCTCCTGCCGCGTCGAGGTTCATGTTGAGATCCTTAAGAGCCCATAATGCTTTATGCTCCATCTCGACCGGTAAATGACATGCCTTGCCATACACTAGATTATAAGGAGTGGTGCGGAGAGGCGTCTTGTATGCTGTCCTATATGCCCACAGAGCGTCATCCAATTTGGAAGACCAATCCTTCCTAGAACTGTCTTCTCCAATATGCTCTTTATTTGCTTGTTTAAAACTTCAACCTGGCCACTAGTTTGGGGATGATAGGGTGTTGCCACCCGATGATTTACCCCATACTTAGCCAAAAGTGCTTCAAAACTCCGCTCAATGAAATGAGAACCACCATCACTGATAAGGACCCTTGGAACGCCGAATCTGGGGAAAATGTTGGTCTTGATGAATTTAGCCACAGTCTTAGCGTCGTAAGTCCTTGTAGCAACAGCTTCAACCCACTTAGAGACATAATCGACCGCAACTAGGATGTATTTGTAGGGGCCGAATGCAGGAAATTGTCCCATGAAGTCTATGCCCCATACGTCAAATAGCTCAACCTCTAATATCCCGGTTAGTGGATTTTCATGTCTCCAAGTGATGTTTCCTGAGCGTTGGCATCCATCACATGCTGTTACGTAAGCTTGCACGTCCTTGAACATGTTTGGCCAATAGAGACCACTTTGAAGAATTTTTGTTGTGGTGTTGAATCCTTTTGCATGGCCTCCAGTTGGAAGTGTGTGACATTGACGGATCACATTCTCGATCTCCTCTTCCGGAACACAACGCCTAAAGAGGTGATCGCTCCCTTGCTTAAACAAGTAAGGATCATCCCAATAGTATTGTTTTACATCATGGAGAAATTTCTTCTTCTTTTGTGGGGTTAGACCCTCGGGAATCACGTCTCCTACAAGATAGTTAACGAAATCCGCAAACCAAGGGGCTTTTGACCCTCTAACAGCATGGATTGTTATTGATGAAGAAGAAATAGAAGTAAGAGAAGGAATGGATTCGATTTGGGCTAATTTAGTTTCAGAAATCTTACCTGAATGGGTCGTTAACGAGCTTGGAGTCATTATTTTAACCTCGGTAACGACCTCCCGTGGCTCAGTAACGACCTGATTGACTGGCATGCCGACCCACTCTGAAAATTTACCCTTGTAATTTGTGTCTTCCAGCCTCGGCACCTCGTTACCGACCCTGAAGGGGTCGGTGACGAGAGTTTTGTGGAGTTCGACCTCGTTTAGCAGGAGGTGTTCGTCGGGTCTGGAATCGTTTATTGGAACCTCATTGTTGGACTCGGTGATATGCCCTACTGGTAATCTGGATAAGTGATCCGCCACTAGATTCTCTGCTCCTTTTTTGTCTCTTATTTCATGGTCGAATTCCTGCAGTAAGAGCATCCAACGAAGAAATCTAGGTTTGGCATCCTTTTTAGTCATTAAGTATCGAACAACCTCATGGTCAGTATAAACAATCACTTTGGATCCAACAAGATAGGACCGGAATTTTTCAAAGACAAATACCACCGCAAGGAACTCCTTCTCCGTCGTGGTATACTTACTCTACGTCTCATCCAGCGTCTTACTGGCGTAATAGATGGCGTGGAGTTTTTTGTCCTTCCGTTGCCCTAAGACTGCGCCAACTGCATAGTCATTGGCATCACACATAATCTCAAAGGGTAATGTCCAATCTGGGGACTGCATAATGGGGGCAGATACGAGGGCAACGCTTAACCTGTAAAATGCTTCAAGACATTCTGGAGACAGCTCAAACACTACATCTTTCATTAGTAGGTTAGTCAAAGGTTTAGCTATCTTAGAAAAATCTTGAATAAATCGTCTGTAAAAGCCAGCATGCCCTAGAAAACTCCTAATATCTCGTACAGAAGAAGGAGGAGGTAGTTTTTCAATAAGCTCAATTTTTGCTCTATCTACTTCTATCCCTCTTTTAGAGACAAGGTGTCCTAGTACTATCCCCTCTTGAACCATGAAATGGCACTTTTCACAATTTAGCACAAGATTGATGTCTTCACATCTCTTAAGCACTCGTGCAAGGTTAGCAAGACAAGAATCAAATGAAGAACCATAAACAGAGAAGTCATCCATAAAAACCTCTACAATATCCTCTATCATATCCGAAAAAATGGCCATCATACATCTTTGAAAGGTAGCAGGGGCATTGCAAAGCCCAAATGGCATTCTTTTATAAGCAAAGGTTCCATAAGGACATGTAAAGGTTGTTTTCTCTTGATCATCAGGATGAATGGGAATCTGCCAAAAATCGCTATAGCCATCTAAATAACAGAAGTAATCATGCTGGGCTAAATGTTCTAACACCCGATCAATGAAAGGAAGCGGAAAATGATCTTTTCTAGTAGCACTATTAAGCTTCCTATAATCAATGCACATCCTCCAACTAGTGGTGGTTCTAGTCGGAATAAGCTCTCCCTACTCATTTTCTATCACAGTCATCCCCCCTTTCTTTGGGACTACATGGACCGGACTCACCCATTGGTTGTCCGAAATAGGAAATATGATCCCAGCATCAAGTAATTTAATAATTTCCTTTTAACTACATCGTTCATGTTAGGATTTAACCTACATTGATGCTCTATGGTGGGTTTATGGTTGTCCTCCATGTAAATCCTATGCATGCAAAGGGAAGGGGATATGCTAGTTATATCATCTAGGGAGTATAGCCTATGGCCTTTCTATGCATCCTAAGCACATTCAGGAGTTTTCCTACTTCCTCATTTTTTATTTCAGCATTAATGATGACAGGCAGAGTAGAATTAGGACCAAGGAATTCAACCCTGAGGGAGTCTGACAGGGGTTTAAGTGTTGGGGACGGTTCAGCAGGGATTAGAATCGGTTCTTCTGGCTCCATCTTCAACACCTCCTCAAGATATTCAAAGGCTGAAATTTCGCTGTCTTCTGCAAGGGTCGTTAACGATGCTGGTGTGGTCGTTAACGAGCCTGCGTCTTCTGCCAGGATAGTCGATAACGTTGCTGGAGGACTCGTTACTGAAACTGCAGTGGTTATTTCTGCCCATCTTTGACCTGAAATTTCATCGCTTAATGCTGATCTTCCTATAGGGTCTCCACATTCAATGATCTCTTTGTGGGTGTAGAGCATCTTGACTTCGGCTTTTTCGGACTCCTTGTTGGATTGTTTGAATCGGAATTCCGTCACCTCATCCCCAATTTCGAAAGTTAGGAGTCCTCTCCTAACATCGATTATGGCTCATGCTGTGGCAAGGAACGGTCTTCCCAAAATAATAGGCACCACCGGATCTTCGGGCATTGTCATAACGATGAAGTCGTTAGGAACAAAGAAATTGCCTACTTGAACTGGAAAATCTTCTATTAGCCCTGTTGGTTTGATGCAGGATCCGTCTGCCATGTAAAGCCACATGTTGATGGGCTCTAATGGTCCCATATTAGCTTTAGACCAGATTGAGAGAGGAACTAAACTAGCACTGGCACCCAGATCGCATAAAGCCTTGAACTTGTGGTTGCCCATGCCGATTGTTATTGCAAATCTTCCTGAGTATCCTAGCTTTTCCGGTAGAGCTATTGATCTGACTTCATCTTGTAGCTTTGTAATGGATCTTTTCCTGCTAAGAATAACTTTTAAAAACTTTGTGTAAGCCGGCATTTCGCTTAGGGCCTCAGCGAATGAGATGGAAATATTAATGCCCTGAAGAATCTTAACGAAACGCTTGAACTTACTCTCAGTAGAGTCCATAGATTTCTTAGTTGGAAATGGAAGAGATTTAACCATTCTCGGAACCAAGTTTGGCTCGAGAGGTGAGAGTACCAGGTCGACACTAGGGTCGTTTATTGTCCTCGGCGGGTCGTTACCGACCCTGGTGGGGTCGTTAACTACCCTGGGGTTGAGAGGAAGGCTCGGTTTAGAGAACTTACCTGGGGTAGGATCGTCAGGAATCCTCGGAGCCTCGTCATCCTTGTTTGTGGGTTCGTTATTTGCCCTCGCTGGCTCGTTAACGAGCCGTTTTGTGACGTCTTGTTCCTCCTTGTCTTCAGCTTGAACTCTCTCTGGCAATGTCTTCCCGCTTCTGAGGTGTATCGCTGCTATTTGGCTTCTAGGGTTCTCCTCGGGGCGGCCCGGAAGTTGCCCTTGTGGTCTTGGAATCCGTGCAGCTAGGTCCCCTAGTTGGGAATCAACACTCTTTTTCCAAATATCGAACTCTCCCCATCTTGTATCTTGTCGGTTCAGTTTGGCTTGAACTTCATCAACTTTGTTGTTCAATCCGTTAATGCTTTCCTGTAATCCCTGAACCCATGATGGCGTCTCCTGATGGCCTGGAGGTCGATATGGTGCAGGTCGTCTATCTAGTGGAGGCACTGCATAGTTTTGACTTGTATTTTGATTGCCCCATGATTGATAGTTGTTCGACCTGTCATGATAACTAGGCTGGTTCCTGTATGGTCCTCTCATATAATTTATCTCAGCTATTGTCTCAGCGGCTCTAACCTGCTCGATGTTAGTGCAACCAGAAGTACTATGTGCAGAAGAACCACATTCTTGACATGTTTGAGAGGATTTCAGAAAACTTACCTGTTTCTTCAAACGGTTGACCTCATCTTGTAAGAATTGATTTTTAACATCTGGGTCAACTTCTTCTCGGTTAGGTATGTAGAGACGTTTTTGAGTTTGTGGAGCTTGCTGGGTTCCGTACATAGCATCGTAATTAGCCAGCTTATCCAGCAATTCCCACGCAACAGTAGGTTCCATCTCTATAAAACCGCACGCAGTGTGCGTGTTGATGTGGTTCTTGGTCTCTTCATTAATGCCCTGGAAAAAGATCTCTTGTAAAACATATAAAGGTTGCCCGTGAGTGGGGCATTGCCTCAGCATCTCCTTAAATCTTTCCCAAGTCTCAACGAATTTTTCATTAGGCAGCTGGTGATAGGAGGTGATTCGTTTCCTTAACTCCGTAGTCTTAGCAGGAGGGAAGAACTTTGTAAGAAATTGATCGTACAAAGTTTTCCAATTCCTGATAGACTTAGAAGGCTGGCTCTCCAACCAGCTCAGGGCCTTTCCAGTAAGAGACTATCTAAAAGCTTTTAACAGAACATATTCTAGTGAGACACCTTCAGCAGCTATGGTGTCACATAAATCAAGAAAGTTTCTAATATGCTCCATAGGGCACTCAGTAGGTTTCCCCTCAAACTGAGCCCGTTTTATTAAGGATATAAATTGAGATTTGATCTCAAAAGGTTTCTCTATCTCCGGAAGCAAAATAGGAGATTCTGGCACACTCAGTTCCGGATGCATGTATTGTTTGGCATTCCTCGGATAGGCATCAAGCTCTTCTTGTAAACGAGCCTTGTCAGCTCGTTGACGCTTAGCTTCGGCGTCTGAGCCGTCCTTCTCGGCTTTAAGTGCCTCCATCTGAGTTCGGAGGATTTCCAACTGTTGAGCCATCTCTTCTGCCGTGGCCATGGCTCGGTTTTCTCGGAGTCTACGGTGCAGGGAACGTTCGGGTTCTGAGTAATAACCAGTGTTATCAAACTGAAGCCTTCGTCATCCTACCGGCATACACTGAGAAAAATAGACAAAGTAAACAAAAGTTAAAAACAAAAACGGGGTCGGGCTATTCCCGAACCCAAAGATAAACTAACAAACTCGTTGCTTCCCCGGCAACGGCGCCAATTTGTTGAGAGGGTTTTAATTTGACAACAAATAAATTTATAATCAAAACCCCGCTGAGTACAACGAAGTCAGGATCGTTCCACATGAAGCAAGGTTGTTCGTTTATCAATCTATTAAAAAGCAAACAGAAACAAACAAACACACTCACAAGCAGCCTCGTTAACGACGTTGTCAGGGTCGTTAACGAACCACCGTAAACAAAAATACTCAAATAACGACCTAAATAAATTCGGTACCGAGGCAAGTAACTCCGCAACGAAAATTCACTTAAAATAATTCAGATAAAACAAAGATCTAGGACTAGGGAGACCACAACATAGCCAAGCATATAAACTTGTAAGAAGATAAGATCGTGCCTTTAAACAGATAAAGTCATCAACTTTCGTTGACTATCAAGTAAATTAACCAACTTTCGCATCCTAATTCACTTAATTGCTTGTTTTGGATCTAAAGCTTGAAACTTTCGTATTCAAACAATATCAACCTTCAAGTTACTAACTTTCTCTTTCAATCAAGTTAAAAACTCAAATTACCTCAACTTCCGTTTCGGTATAAGCTCAACAAACAATCTCACTAAAAGATAAAAGGCATTCAACACACAATCTTACTTATCACACATGCTCAACTATGTCGGGCTTAACCCCGATCCTAGAAAAGAAGACTACTCACAAATCATAACTACTAAATAAATAAACTCAATATAAGAAAACATTGAAAACCAATCACTACTAAATTAAATAGAAAAATTTGTCTTACAGAAGTTAAGAAGAAAACCGAAAAAGAACAAAACATCGAACCAAAACCTCGATCAACGAACTCGGTAACTTTCGTCCACCGACCTTCGAACTCGACTTCGATCGACTCGCCTCCTCGGTTCTTCCTCTTCTTCTTCTCTCTAATTCGACTCCCCCTTTTTTATGATAGATAGAAGTGTATTTATACTAAAAAGCTAAAAACTAAAAAGGCAAAAAGATATAAACTTTCCTTAAAAGATAGAAATAAAACTCTAAAAGATAGAAACAAAATCTAAGAAGATAATAAGACCTAAAATACATATTCTAATAACCCTAAAAAATTCTAAAAAGATACTCAACCGACACGGAAATAAATTCCCGCTTAGGATCGGTGAGTCATAAAGTCAACCTTCGAATCTTCTCTCTCGTGGCCTCGTGAGGGCTCGTTAACGAGTCTGGGCTTGGTTTTCTTCCACACTTCCTCTCGTAAATCTTGAACTCTGACTTCTTCAATCTTGTATTCCTCTGTCTTTCACTGTAACGCTCCAAATTCAGCTCCATATAGCAATTTTCCTTGCTAAAACCTACAAAATACACAAAATAGCGTAGCTTCCACTCTTTTCATAAAAATATGCAAAACTATCTAAAAACACTCAAAACTAAACCTAAACTTAACAAAACTAAACCTAATAAACAAAGAAAACCCACTAAAAACTATACTAGAAATGCGAACATCACATTCCGGCCGAAGTCCTAGTCCCAACCGCAAGGTATGGACTCGCTACCTCGGACAACAATGGGCGTGAACTAGAAGCAAATCTGGATACTATCCAGGAACTCAAAGAGGCTGCCCATGCTCGGATCACAAAGTACCAACAGCAGGTGGCTAGAAGCTACAATAAGAATGTTCGAGTAAAGAGTTTTCAGCTTGGAGACTGGGTTTTGCGAAAGGTTTTCCAAAACACCGCAGAACCCAACGCTGGCAAATTGGCACCCAATTGGGAAGGGCCGTACAAGATCACCAAAGTCGCGGGGAACGGAGCTTACCAGCTAGAATCCAAAGATGGAAAAGTTGTACCACGAAGCTGGAACCCAACTCACCTGAAAACGTATTACTTCTAAATTTATTCATTTTCATGTTTTAGACATTGCTTAGCTCTAGCTTAGAGAATCTTTAAGCAAGTTTTGGTTTTTTCGAATAAACGACTCAGGGCACTTGCCCACACTGTCGAACAAAGTTTTCAAATTCCTAGTTCATAAAGTTTATTTCACACATTTCTACATAATGATTTGCCAGAAAATATTCTCCCATTCTTGCACCCTCTCTTATTGCTCAAAAACGCAAACACACGCTAATCAAAGTTGCATACAACATGAAACGCGTCGAACACAAAATACCACTGTTAAGACACATGGTTATACCGTCTAGAAATGACGAAGTCGTCACGAATACAACGTCGACGAAGTAACCCATAAGTTGGTTACCCCCTATCTAAGTCCGATCAACAAAACATCCGATTAGTACGGGAAGGGGAAAGCTATAGCATATAACCCAAAATGGCCATATGCGCGGGACGCCGCGATGATACCTACATCCTAAATTTAAGGATCCATTGCCCAAGAACGCGTCAATTCCTAAATGACCCTTGGCAATGGCCAAAGGTAGCCTAATCGTAACTAACTATGCACGTCCCTTTGCAGAAAACTAAAACACCCAAAACGCGAAATGTGATCCTACACGAGATTCACAATAACTCACTAATGAGAGGAGCACCAAAACTCCCTCTTAAAACGCTAAAACCTAACGCGTACCCCACTCGCGGGCAACCAATTCGTGGAGATTCTCCAGGAATCTACCTATGCTAATGCACTACGCAAAATTTCTAAACACAGACTGACAAGCAAGCAAATATAGTATTGCGCCATTCACGGGGCGTCCAAACAGTCCAAAATGGACGCCACAAAAGTTTTAGGCCTCCAGGCCAAAAGATTACCAAGTCTTCAAATCCATACACAACAAAAAACAAAAACAAAGTACTTCTTAAAAACAGAGGTCAAGTAGAGGCACGTCCAGGGCTTACTGTCCACTAGCCGGGGTTGAGGGCTCCTCCTTATCCATGGTCTTCCCGCCATTTCCGTCCTTGCTGGTTGGGCCCCCATCCTCGTCGTCTTGACACTTTTCCTTGTTTGGAGAGCTAACATCCTCCTCCTGGTCTTCAGCCACCAGATACTCCTTGTCGGGAGGGGGATTGCCAACGGGATAATACTCCTCCAAGACCTCCAGCTACATCTTCAAGTCCCACTTGGCGCTCTTACCGTGAGCAAAGTCCTGCAACAGCTCCACTTGAGACTTCATTATGTAGTACGTTGCCACGTTCACCACCACCTAGGAAAAGCGCTTGATCTCCTTCTCCGCCTCATCCGCCCTTGCCTCAAGCGATGCCTTCTCAGACTGAAGATCCTCCACCTGAACCCTCAGGGAATCACCGATGACTGGAGTTTGCAAGCCTTCTTGTCTGATGAGGCGGCTAATTCCCTCGCTTGCTTCTCTTTCTCCTCCAGCGCCTTCATTTCCTCTTGGCAACGGCCATTGGTGGCCATTAGCTCCTGGAAAGCCTACAAAAGGGGAAAGTGGAGGAATGAGGATAAACCAGATAAAAAGCCAATGAGCACCAAAGAAATACCAAAGAAACGGCAACAAATATCTAAAGATTCGAATGATCAAACCTACCATTCTCAGCGTCGTGCCCACATGACTAAATGCGGCATCCGGGGTTAGAGCCTGGAAATCCAACTTGACGTTCGGCAGCAACGTATCCCCGAAAGTGCTAAGAGATCCTTGGGGTCTTTCTTCCTGATGACAGGCAAAACTGGGGAGTCTTCTACCCTTTTCCGTTTCAGCGCGAGAGACTTAGTTGCTTCGGAGCTAGGAGAGGGAGAAGTAGGAAGTCTGGGACCACCAAATCTCAGCCGTCGAACCATTGCCGCGGTCGAGGTGTCCACACCAGCACCTGGAGAATTCAAGGAAAAGGAGGAGTGGATTTAAAAACAAAGTTGAAGAAATTAATCGCATAAGGAGTAAAAAAAGAAGCGAACAACCAACCTGTTTTCTTCTTAGAGGAACTCGCCATATCAGAGGACAGAGGGGTGAATTCCGTCTCGGTGTTGTCTTCGTCAGATTCTGGAGGTTCTTCGTCTTCACCACTACCCTCTAGGTCAGGACGAATCTTTCTGGGCTTTCGTTTCTCGGCCTTGATCTTCAGCAAGCGGCGACACACGCCCGTATCCGTGATCTTGGAGTTGTTTCCTACCGGAACTGCACAAACAGGTCAAACATGAAAACAAGGCAACAAGAATGTATAAAAAAGAAGAAGAACAATAAAGAAGATCAGATCGTCTTACGAGATGTGTTCCATTCATCTCGAAAGACGTCTTTCACTTCATCATCAAGATCGTCTAAAGACGCTTACTCAACAAAGAAGAAACGGGATTGCCACCACCGGCGTCTCCCATGGTCATTTCTAAACCCCTCTCTACGGCAAGCTCATCAATTCGAGCAAGAGTGCGCCAGGTTGTTGGGAGAATTTGGCAAGGAGAAACCTTTAGGGTTTGGATGAAGTCTCGGATGAAAGGAGAAAAGGGAAATTTCAAGCCCAAAGTGAAAGGATAATCAAGAAAACAGATCCACCCTGCCCGAACCCAGTCGATGAATTTGACGGTCGGGGCATGGAAGCGGTTCCCCTCAGGAAAACCACCAAAGGAGATCCAATCAGCAATCTCCTCCGGCGTCATCTCGCAACGATGGAGATCTTGGGGACCCAGGGCTGAAGAAGAAGTGAAGGGCGAAGTTTTGGCCATGGAGGTCGAAAAGAGTAAAATCAGAGAAGAAGAGGAAGGGATTGTTACTTGAGAAGTCGAGAGCAAGTTTGGGAAGGAAAGAGGACGAAGGCGAAATGATGGCAGAAAAAAGAAAGCCTCTCAGGTCATTAAGAGGAAGCGGCAGAAGTAGATCCCGTTCCAAGGCATCTCCAAACGTCTTATCAAGCTTAAATGCAATTTTCGAAATTTGCATTTAAATTTTGAAATTGCATTTAGGGGTATTGTTGGACCCATATTTTAGGTAAAGAAGCGTCAGCCCATAGTCAGGAAATCTCCAACGCATCTAGAGCTACGGAAGATCTTCGGGATTGGTTGAGTCGGTTGGAGGAGAGAGGGTCCGAGATATGATTGTTACAAGATAGATTCTTCTCCAGATTGTATTCATTATAAGATAGAATTAAGCGAAGATTTGTTAGTTAGAGATAAGATCATATCTTTAATTAAGATAGAGTATGCCCTAAGGAGCTATTTAAGTCGATGTAATCCTTAGGGGTGGGGGGACGATTCATTCACATAACTTCTGGTGATTTCTACATCAATAAAAACACATTTTCGTTCATATTCTTTTTAGTTTATTCGATCAAGGCCCGATCTAAGTCAAACTTTTGCCTTTGGTAAATTTTGGCTCAAACATATGCCTGGCTTGACGAGTGTTGCCTGCAAGATCGTGTGTCCATACAACCGACCACTAAAATCCTGCAACAATTCTTTGCTATTAGAAATCAAGTGTTAGGTGGATTTGGATTGAGATCGATCAATAATTGTCGCCTTCTATGGCGCTCTGTTTAGTGTCTATTGCTCTGCAGGAGGAAAGCACAAACTATAGCATTTTAAGTTGGAGCTATTCAGTAGCTGGCAACTATTTGGTGTCTTCAGCTTACAAGATGTTTGCGAGTCGTTGCAACACTTTAGAGGTGGATCATATTATTTATGTTATGATATGGAAGCTAGATGTCCTTGAACCTGCCCGGGTCGTTGCAACAAAAGAGCAAAATCGGATTGGAAAAAAACTTCCCTAGGCAGAAGAGGGAGAAGACCATTCCAAAAGCGTGTTTTATAACTACAATCACACAAAAGGTGGATCAATGACTCCTCCTTAGATGTATAACTACAATCACAAAAGAGGGTTGTTTTGGAAGTTGATGCACAACTTGTTGTTCTTCTTCTTCGACGACCCAAGGGCGGAACCAGAAACTTTCGATTGCGGGGGCCAATAATGTGTTATCAATTTTAAAAAAGTTTTCCCTGAAATAAATGTCATTTTAGCCTAATTCTTTTATTCAAAAATATTTGACATATTTTACCACACTTTTTTTCCAATATTATCTTCAATAATTAAAAATATTTACGTATAAATAAAATACGAGTGAAAAGATCTTAACAAGATTGACGATATTTAAGTCATATCATATGGGTTTTTAGTTTTTGAGATAAATCTTAAAACGACATGTAGTTTCGAATGGATTTTGAGTACAAAATATTGAAAATATTTAAAGAAATTCTTAATACATAATTAAAATAAATATTTAAAACACACGTATTTTTTTCAAAATAGCAAAATATTATTTTATAAGATAGTGTTGAGAAAGATGTAGAAATAAAAATATAAATTTGTACAACAAATAATTTATTTTATTGAGGAGATACTAAAATATTTTAGAATAAAATTGCATTAAGAAAAATAATAGTTTATAAAGATAACTTATACAATTATGTTTCAGAATACGAACAGATTGAATCTATAAACCCTAAATGCCCATAGCTAAAAACTAAAATCTAAACTGAAACCCTCATACTAATAATGAATTGTGTTATTCAAGACATCCCAACAATAACTTATTCAAAGCTTCCGGGTTCAATTACACTATGTAAGTAGGAAGTTTAGCAAAAGATAAAAGCATTCTAAGTAAATGACTTGTTAAAAGTGGTTTTTATATGTCTAATCTTAAAACGTTCATAACTTTTTGCTCAAATGTCAGATTGAGACATATAATATATCAAATCGAAGCTATTAACACGAGGAACATATATACCAAAAACAATTTTGGATTGGGAGCCCATGGCCCACTCCTGTCTCCATTAAGTTCCGCCTCTATGACGACCCATGGAGCGTAGTCATCCACTTACTAGCCTGGTGCATATCTGCCAAGGCTTTCTTTGTAGAAACTGGGATATCCAGTTTCATCATGTTTTTCGATAAGAAAATAGCGTAGCTGATTTTCTTTCTTTTCTTGGTTTTTCTTTTCCCGTTGGTTGGCATGTATAATTTGACCCGCTGAAGGTGTTTGTGTTTTCCTTGCTATTCTCCATTTGCCGATTAATTAGCCATTTTTAGTTCTCTAATAAATTTCCTTTTGAGGGGACGGATAGGATTGGCTCTCCTACCAACAAAAAAAACCTAATCTATATACTATTACTAAAGTCGAATCACTCAATCCTACGTGTCAATCATTTAACTATGCCACCTAAGTAAATTAATTTTTACATTTACTAATTGCCCATCTAAATCTTCAAATATTACTTAATTCTACCACATTATAATTTTCAAATACTATTTAGTTAGGTCACTTTACTTATTAGTGATTTGTTATATTATACTTACCTTTTCTACTCAGAGTACCTATAAAAATATTTTCTTATAAAAGGTATTAACTCTTTAAGATCAATGTATATAAAATTATTACTATATCTTTCTTAAATAGCTTACATATATGTAACTTTTTAAGATCGATCAATATTAAATAATTGTATTTTAAAATAAATTTAGATTAAATAATTATATAAAAGGATTAAATTTATTGTATTCTCTTCTATGAAAATATATCCCTAAAATTTCATGGTTACTTTTGCTTCTTATTCAATAATTATATATATTTCCTTAACGAGTATTTCAATTTGTATTTTTATATATTTATTTAGATCAGTTTTCTAAAGTAATTATTAAATAATTGTATTTTTAAGATCAATTTATATGAAATAATTTCATAATACAATATCTAACATGTACGTAACTTTGTAAGATCAATAAATATTATATAACGGTATTTCAGGCTCAATTTATATTAAATAATTACATAAAAATAATTTTTGAATTTTTATGTAAAAATAATTGTTTCTATTTTAAATATATGTGTACATCCCTACAGTTTCAAGATTATTTTTTTCTTCTCATTCACTAAATAAATATCTCAAATGTGAAAAATAATAAGATAATTTTCTAATATAAATTATTTAAGCAATACAAATGATGACAATAAAATTTAAAAGATTCAATAACATGTTTCATGTAGAATATCATAGCATAGTATATAGATTTGTCATTGTATCATGAAGTTTTATTTATCTTCATTTTCTCAAATGCGTAGAAATTTGAAGAAGATTTATCATATAGAATTTTTTTCAATAATGTTATCATGTAGAATTTTTTATACAAAAAAAAATCTGTTAAAATTTTTATAATACAAATTATGCAAATATTTTCTTATTAGTTAATATCAATATACTATAAAGTCGAATCCATCTATCCTATGTGTCATCACCTTAACTAGGCTACATACCGCATTTGAGCCTGAACTATACTGCAATGTATCGTCGAATGAACCACTTACTCCTTAAATGAAAGCTCAGCCTATATGATGATAATGGAGACAAACTTATAGAAGATCAACTTTTCACTTCCAGTTCTGAAAAACTTTGAAGCACGAAGAGAAAAATTAAGTTATTTGCAGATCCAATGCAAATCACTGCAATATTACAATATGAATTTTCTTTCTCAAACATTAATTCGAACATATTTTTTTTCTTATTTTAGTCTTGTAGTTATTTTAAACATATTTTCTTATTGGTTATTCTATTCAATATTTGGAGGTTAAATTATATGAAATTATTAACATTAAGTTATATTTTATTTATTTAAAAATAATTATTAATATTCACTTAAATAAGAACTTATTTACAATAAGTATATTAAAAAATCCCGTGCAAGGCACGGGTAAATCAACTAGTTATTATACTATTATGCTTACACTAACCTTGCGTGTATCTTTTCCTTTATTAATACTCGAAGAAAGTTCGGGTTTCCCCAACATCGGGTCACCTTCTATCAAACGCATCTTGCAAAACTCTTATTGACACAGCAAGCGATCTACAAAGCACCCATGCTTGGAACTGGAATATCCTATTGTGTTGGAAACCATAGCCACTCATATATAAAAATACTTAATTAGATCTTAACAAAACATATATACTTGATCAAGAACATTAGCAAACAGGAATATACAATAAAAATCCAAGAATGCGTCCAGCTGCCCCTCGTCAGTATAAAATCTTCGATCCTAAATTGGATTCGGTAGCAGAAGAAGGCGCGATAACATTCCTTGTTTATCTGCCTGGTAATTATTTTGTATTTGTCCTAACAAATTTGTTTTAACCAAATTTTAAAGATATTTGTTTGTATTTTTAATTATTTAATTTACAATGCAGAATTCAGGAAGGAGGAGTTGAGGATTCAGCTGTCCTCAACTAGGCTTCTGAGGATCAGCGGAGAGCGCCCACTTGGAGATGACAAATGGATGCGGTTTGAGAAGGAAATACGCGTTCCAGAAGAGTGCGACGACAAAGGAATTGTGGCGAAATTCGATAGAGGTATACTTTATGTTAAGCAGCCCAAGTTGATCATACCCGAAAAGATTGATCCCAGCAACAGACCTGAGAAGATGGAGGAGGAGCCGAGAAAAGAAGGTAAAGACGTTGATGAAAGAGCCGAAGACAAGGGTGTAAGGGAAGATCAAAGGAAGTGTGTTCATGATCATGAGGATGGAATCAAAAGTGGAGATGCAGAGATTGATGATGATTTGAGAAAGAAGAATGAACAAGAGATTCGCCCGGGGATGTTTGACAAGATTAAGATGAACTTGAAGAAGTTGTTGTTGATTCTTGTACTAATCCTCACCCTTGTCCTACATATAATGTATGCGGCAAGGGTATTGTGAAGCAGCGCAAACATTTAATTTATATAGATATTGGTTTACAAAGAAGGATGTTGAAATATGATGTAATGCAAAATTAATGACTGTACGTAGTACAATTTCATATGCAAATTAAAATGATCTAGGTACTTCGTAGAGGGTGATGAGATCACAGGTCGAGAGTCCGTATTGAAAATGTTACCTGTTCAAATTAAAATTCTTCAGCTAGCACAACACAGCCTCGGGTTCTTACTTCGATGGCTACAAAAATACATACCCCTAATACAACAACTAAGATTTCTTTATCAGTGAGGTGAGCTACGCGCGCAGGTAATTTCAATATATTATATTCATAACAACTTTTACAATTTTACAATCAATTTGAAGCCATTAGAGCATATGATTTATGTTCAAGTAACACTCTTATTGTGAAACCGTACGCTCAGTTTATATTCATGATTTTGAATTGCATATGCATGATTTTGTATTATTGTATTCATATTTTTGAGTTGCATATTCATTTTGTTAAGTTACTCATTTTTATGAATATGCAACTTTAAAATATGATTATGTAACTCTATAAGCATGATAAAGAGATGGAATATTAAGAAAGCTTCAAAAATACAATATTGAAAAAATATGAATATGCGGCTTATAAACATGAATACATTGTAATAGGAAAAAATGAATATGAAACTCAAAAATATGAATACAAACATATAATATAATAAATACACAACTTAAAATCATGAATATAAACTGGACACACAGTCTCACTATAAGAATGTTTTACCTAAACTCACCTCTAGAGCATATGAACTCCTAAGATAGCATTAATTAAGATTGCATTAAAATCAAGGGATATTGAAGGTAGAATATTAATGTGAAACAAAGTTTTATCCAACATAATACGGAGCATATAAATTTGGGTTACATTAAATATGGAGCTATTGCCAAAAGAGTCAGGAGGTTTCCCGAGACTTTTGACATTTCAAAACCAGGTGGTGGCAAGAATATGGTCGGCGGTTGATACGATAATACTATGATTACCGTACCAAATTAAGTAGAGCAATGGTGAATTTGAGGGAATAGAAGAAGAAGAAGAACCAAATTAATTGTGAAGAAGGGATTGAAGATAGAAGAAGAAGAAACAGACGATAGAAAAGAAGCCGGAGAAGGATAAAGAGAGATTAGGGTTTGAGATAATTAATTTATTATGATTGATTGTCAAAACATAACAACTTAAAGCGTATTTATAATAACTCCAATATTTAGCTAACAAACTAACTCTAATTGCTCAAATATTAAAAAGATATGTACATAGTACATTATAAAGCACAAACTATGTCTGTTGAAAAAATTGTACCACATGGCATTTTTGAATAAAATAATATTTTATTTTTTAATAATAAATATTATAATTACATATATCTTTCTTTCTATATATCTAATTTTTTATAAGATAATAACTTGATTTATATATTGATATTTTTTATGCATATCTTTTTTTATCTTGTAATAAAATTTAAGATCCAAATATATAATTTTTATCTATATGTTAATAATAACTTGATCTAATATTTTTTATATTAATTTTATGCATAATATTTTTTTATCATTTAACAAAACTCGGGTTTCAAGTATATAATTTTTTTATCTATATGTTGATATAATATGAGACACAATCTTAAAGCTTTTTTTTATAAATTACATAATTTTCTTATGATATTATATACAAGTGTTTTAAAATTTATATTAATATCATAATATTGTATAATATTTAATAAAATTATCCCGTGAGTATCACGGGAATTCAACTAGTTCTTACTAAAAGATAAAACTAAAGACCTAAATAAAAGGAAACAACAATATTCTAAATAAGAATTATATACCTTAATTATGTAATATAATTATTATTATAGCGTATCAGCGGTGTTGGAAAGAAGGATGTTGGACGATGGTAGCAAGGTGGATGGTTGCGGTTTCCGGCGTTTTCGGCTTCGGCAAAGATGGGTCATCATCGGAAGTATAGAGAGACAATATTTTGTAGAAGAATCAAGTGAATTGTATTATTGATCTTAACGAGTATTTATACACGAGTATCGTAAAACCCTAGTAACTACCATACAAAGAATATTACGATAATATATTCTAAGCCATAAGATAAAGTATTATAAGAAAGAGATAGATAGATTATTCTATCCTAATATTCCCCCCCAAGCTAGACTGTCGAGTAGAGAAGCCAAGCTTGTGAAGTAACACTTGAAACTGAGGGCGAAGAAGTGGTTTAGTTAAGATGTCTGTCAGCTGATCTTTAGTTGAAAAATGAGTATTCCGAAGTGTGCCAGCTTGAACTTGCTTATGAATGAAATGGTAGGCCAATGCAATGTGCTTCATACGGGAGTGAAACACAAGATTGGAGCTTAAGAATGTAGCACGAAGATTGTCGCAATAAACCACCGGTTGTTGGGGTAGCTTGTTGCCCATTTCAGCGAGAAGAAAAGTGATCCAAATCAGTTTCGAGCATGCGTTTGCCAGAGCCTTGTACTCGGATTCAGTGGAGGACCGAGAGATAGATTTATGTTTCCGAGAGCTCCAGGATATTGGTGTAGAACAAAAATATATAAAATACACAGTAGTAGATACATAATCATCCTTATCACCGGCCCAATCAGCATCAGAAAAACCATGCAACTGAAGAGATGATTGAGGAGTGATGAGAATACCAAGATCAATTGTGCCACTGAGGTATCGAAGAAGACGTTTCAGAGCTTCCCAATGAGCTGTTGTAGGGCATTGCATATATTGAGAGAGCTTGTTAACCGCAAAGGCGACGTCCGGTCGAGTTAGGCCAAGGTAGGCCAAGGTATTGCAAGCTGCCTACAAACATTCGGTATTCCGAAGGAGACGGAAGTGGGTCGCCAAGATGAGGAGACAAGGCCACATTGCCATCCAATGGAGTGGATACAGGTTTCGTAGATTCCATTCCAGCTTTGCCAAGGAGGTCTGAAGTATACTTGCGTTGAGAAAGAAACAGACCCGATGATGAGCGTAAAACTTCCACACCAAGAAAGTATGATAACTCACCAAGGTCTTCTAGTGAAAACTGCTTAGCAAGTGTGTCAAGAACCCATGTAACAAGAGTAGAATCACTGTCGGTGACTATAATGTCATCAACGTAGACTAGAAGATAGATCGAGTGAGAGTTACGACGATAGATAAAGAGTGATGCATCCAAAACTGAGGAGCGAAAGCAAAGCTTGAACAGAAATGTCTTGAGCTCATTATACCAAGCCCTAGGAGCCTGGTTAAGCCCATAGATTGCTTTATGTAACTTGCAAACATGTGAGGGAGTGGCCGAATCCAAGAAACCCCCCGTTGGCTCATAAACACATCCTCTTGCAATATACCTTGCAAGAATGCATTGTTAACATCAAGTTGGCGCAGGGACCAGGCACGAGACACGACCAAAGTAAGAACGAGTCGAACCGTGACAGGCTTGATAACCGGACTAAATGTTTCAGAGTAGTCCCAACTTGGTCTTTGATGAAAGCCCTTAGCAACTAGGCGAGCTTTATACTTGTCAATGGATCCATTGGGATGATATTTGATTTGAAACACCCACTTGCAACCGACAATATTTTGATCGGAAGAAGGGGGAACAAGAGACCAAGTTTTATTCACACCAAGATCGTCGAACTCGGTTTGCATAGAAGCCCTCCAAAGAGGATCTTTAAGGGCTTGTGTTATGGTTTTGGGCTCGGTGAGAGGGTTTAGTTGGACATGGAGGTTAAGTTCAATTAACATGCATTCAAATCTCTTCTCAATTGTTCTAGTCCAACGAGTCCTAAATCAATTGCATGTATCCTGTTTATCCTTGTTCTTTATGCTAATATCCTTATTATTTATGATCGTTTCATGAATTATTTGGATGTTAAGTTGTATGTCTCGTTGCCATGTTATAATTCTGATCAGGATAGGAATAACTGAAAGAAATAACTTGTTTGAATCTAGGATCAATAACTTGAGGAAGAAAAGTGGATACTTGAATAGGATTGCTTTCCTTTAACTTGATAAAAATCCAATCTTTGCCTTGTTTGATTGCTTTCTTTGTTTGTTTCAATTCTTAGTTTCTAGTTATAATTCCAAAATCCCCCCTTTGTTATTTATTTGAGTTGATAATAATAAAACTTAGGATACAAGTGTCTCTTGGGTTCGACCCCGACTTACCGACTATACTAGTTGTGTAATTAGGGAATTATTTTTGATTTGGCACGACGACTTTAAGCCAGTCAAATTTTGGCGCCGTTGTCGGGGATCACGGCCTGTCTCCAGAATCCAACTATCAGTATGTTCGTCCGGATTTCCCTTCTATGATTTCCTAGAAGCCACCTCCCCCTTTTCCTGAAGCACTGAAAGACACAAGGAAGCCAGAGAATGACAAGGAGATCTTTGAGACGTTTTCCTAGTGAAGTGTAAACAGAGTAAGGCATAACATTAATAGAAGCACCTAAATCAAGCATGGCTTTATCTATTTTAGTGTCTCCTATTATGCAGGGAATGCTGAACATGCCTGGATCACTGCACTTTTTAGGCATTCGTCTTTGAAATACAGCAGAGACATGTTCACTGACCTTAACTTTCTGTTTCCCTTTTAATTTTTGGTTCCTTTTGATAGTGCATAACTCTTTCCGAAATTTAGCAAATCTAGGAACACTTTTAATCAGATTGAGCAAAGGGATATTTACCTCACACTTGGATAGGTTTGAAAATATTGTTCTTTGAGCGACTAATAATGCCATGGTCAGGTTCAGGCTCATGCCGTGGAGAAGTAGAGGAGGTGGGTTCGAGTGAGGGCGAGCCGGGAGTGGGGTTAGGCGAGTCAAGATTAGGATTAGGTAGGGCAGAACCCGAGTTGGAAGGATGGGCGGTAGAATTAGGGTTTGGCAACACCAAAATAGGGTTAGGGTTTGGCAGAGCAAAATTAGGGTTGGGGTTTGGTTGCGCGCGTGAGGGCGCGTGAGAGGAAGCTGACGAATGGGGAGTGGCGGCGGAAGGAGAGGTAGGGTCTGGGGAATTATGTGGTGAAGATTGGGAAAGATTTGGGGAAGATATGGGATCCAAATTTGAAGATTGAGAGTCTCCTAAATTCACTGCTGGAAAACGCGTCTGTAGCTAGAAAATATTTAGCCACGAATATTGGCGAGGTTAATTTGGGTGGCAACGACCACAAGTTTAACCACAAATATTTACGTTTGTGGTTATATTGCCATGAAAAATACAGTTGCGGCTATTTTTGAAGCTGAATCGCCCCGAAAAGAGCGCGCGGCTAAATTTGGTTGTAGATTTCTGGCCATATTGTCATTAAAATATGCCCACGGCTAAATTTTAGGCCAAATTGACGAGAATGTCTCGTGCAGCTAGATTCATTTCTAGTGTAGTAGCTAATTAGCCACGAAAAAGGATTCGAGTGTATATTCACGACAAAATCTGGAGCTAAGTACCCACATAATATTTATGGCTAGTTTTGTGGTTATTTGTATGGGTAATTTGAATCATTGACTCGTAAATGTTCCTTCATTTCGTTAGAATTTTTAGAAATAACTACAAACTAGCCACAAGTTCTTATTTTCGTGTCTAACTTAGTTTGTTTGGAAAAATCTGCGATAATAGTCACGAGATTAGCCATGAGTTCTTTATTTCGTGAGAAATCTGCAGAATTAACCACGAGTCTAGTCACGAGTTCTTCATTTCGTATCTAACTTTGTTTGTTTGGAAAATTTTGCAGAAACAGTCACGAGATTAGCCACGAGTTCTTCATTTCGTGAGAAATATGCAGATATAACCATGAGACTAGTCACGAGTTCTTCATTTCGTGTCTAACTTTGTTTGTTTGGAAAAATTTGCAGAAACAGTCATGAGATTAGCCACGAGTTCTTCATTTTGTGGTAAATCTTCAGAAATAACCTCGAGATTTCAACGAAGGAAGAGGAGAAGAGTTTGGTTTGGGCTGCTCCTCCATATGGGCCGAGTAGGGTGATCCAAAAACGGGCCCATTTCTTTTGACTCCCAAGTCCATAAGATTTTCTATTACCTCACAAGCCCATTCCTAATTAATTTTTATTATTTGTAAAATTATTTCCACTATAAATAACAAATATTTTAAAATTTTAATAAACATTACCCATAGGCCTTTATAAAAAAAAATATTTACTAAAATAAAATATCAATCATGCTCACTTGGAAAACTAATAATTTTTAATAAATTATAAATGACTTCCTAGAATAATAATATTTATGAGAATAATATTATTATGCATGTTTAAGACTAAATTATTCGAGAATAATAATTTAAAATAATTTCCTTTAGAAATCGTTCATTCTTATAAGAAATCGTTATATTCTTATAGAATCGTTCATTCTTATGAGAAATCGTTATATTCATTTAGCGTCGTTCATTCTTATGAGAAATCGTTATATTAATTTAGAATCATTCATTCTTATGAGAAATCGTTATATTCTTTTAGCATCGTTCATTCTTATTAGAACTCGTTATATTAATTTAGAATCGTTCATTCTTATGAGAAATCGTTATATTCATTTAGAATCGTTCATTCTTATGAGAAATCGTTATATTCATTTAGATTCGTTCATTCTTATGAAAATCGTTATATTCATTTAGAATAGTTCATTCTTATAAGATATTGTTATATTCATTTAGAATCGTTTATTCTTATAACAAATCATGATATTCATTTAGAACCGTTCACTCTTGTTAGAAATCGTTATAGTCCTTTAGAGTCGTTCATTTCTATAAGAAAGTGTTACGTTCATTTAGAATCAATCATTCTTATAAGAAAGCGTTATATTCCTTAAGGTTTATGGTTTAGGATTTAGGGTCTATGGTCTAGGGTCTAGGGTCTAGAGTTTATCGTTATGGGTTTAGGGTTTAGGGTTTAGGATTGATTATTCTTATAAGAAATCACTATATTCCTATAGAGTCGTTCATTCCTATAAGAAATCGTTATATTCCTTTAGAACTGTTTATTCTTATAACAAATCATTATATTCATTTAGAACTGTTCATTCTTGTAAGAAATCGTTATAGTCCTTTAGAGTCGTTCATTCTTATAAAAATGTGTTATGTTCATTTAGAATCGATCATTCTTATAAGAAAGCGTTATATTTATTAAGGTTTATGGTTTATTGTTTATGATTTATGGTTTTGGGTTTAGGGTTTAGGGTTTAGGGTTTAGGGTTTAGGATCGATCGTTCTTATAAGAAATCACTATATTCCTATAGAGTCGTTCATTCTTATAAGAAATCGTTATATTCCTTTAGAATCGTTCATTCTTATAAGAAATCGTTATATTCCCTTAGAACAGTTCATTCTTATAAGAAATCAGTATATTCCTTTAGAATCATTCATTCTTATAAGAAATCGTTATATTTACTTAGAATCGTTCATTCTTATAAGAACGCGTTATATTCACTTAGAATCGTTCATTCTTATAAGAAATCGTTATATCTCTTTAGAATCGTTCATTCTTATAAGAAATTGTTATTTTCATTTAGAATCGTTCATTCTTATGAGAAATTGTTATATTCCCTTAGAATCATTTATTCTTATAATCCTTTAAAATCGTTCATTCTTATAAGAAATCTGTATATTCCTTTATATGAGAAATTATTATATTTCTTTATAATGGTTCATTCTTATAAGAAATCATTATATTCATTTAGAATTGTTTATTCTTATAATGTTTTCTATTTTTTTAGTTTATCGTGATCTGTTTTAAAATACATGATCTTCTTATAATCATATTTTTCACTAATTAACATCTTTCATTCAAATATATAAACTTGTTATAATTGTTAGTACTTATAAAGCTATAATAAATATTATGTATATGTGAATTATTTTAAAGCATTTTTTATATTATTTGCTTTTTAATTATGATAACTTTTTTATATATAGAAAGGTGCATTACATCAATTTTATAAATAATTTTTTCTAAATTATTTGCTAATTTTATCATCTAGATTTTTAAATTATATTAAAAATTACACTAAAAAATGTGTGAATATGATTTTATAACTTATTATAATTCTACTTATTTATAAATTATTCAACTTTTAAAAAAATTTGTTAAAAATGTGTGCAAAAATTATTGGCGGGTTTAATAGAACGAAATGTTACTTTTAGAGGGGAAAATGAAATTGGGGCTAAATTATTGGCGGGCTTGGAGGAAAAACTAAATTTTGGGCTAAATTATTAGCGGGCTTGGAGGAAAAACGAAATTTTGGGCTAAATTATTGGCGGGCTCAAACCCTATTTGCTAATGTGGGGCTCAAATGTCCAAGTTCATTCAACTGATAAAACCTAGCTGGCGGCATGTCTTCTCCGCCTCGTCAAATCTAGAAAACACAAGAAAGCCTCATCCATGGCGGACCACAAGAGCCATCATTTATTGAGAGGTGGAAGAAGTCGATGCCCCATGGCTTCTCCCCTTCGCAGATCCAATCATTGGCCGCCATTTCTAAAGCTCTCTTCCCTCCTATACCCTTGGATGATTCCGTTGCAGATGAAGCCCTTCGTTCTTGTACAACGCTTCTGGCTCTCACTCACCCGTCCCTGATCAGGTTGCATTTGTTTAGTTTTTTCCGATTTCGATATTACTTGTATGGAAATTGATCCGGAATACTTGTATGGAAATTGATCTAGAATATTAAACTTCCAACGTTTTCACTTTGCAAAGTAGCTTCAAGATTAATTTTTTCCATAAGAGGAGGTGTAACAGCCCCTCCCTAATGTACTTGAGTGTTACCGCCAGTAACCCTCATTAGTCCTAATTCAAGGTTACCCAAGGCTTTAAACTTATAATCACAACAAGTATTACAACACTTTATTACAAACCATAGTATGACTTCCTTCCATACACAAAAGCATAACCACAACTTGGACAAAATTAAAGTATTTACAACAAACTTTTTCTTCTTCACGCGACCACTTTCAAAACCTTTTTACTTCCTAAACTCCTTGGCTAGCCTTCTCTTCGCTGGTTAACTTCTTTAGTAGCTGATGCGTCGTATACAGACGGTGGGCACCAGCCGGCCATGCAATTGAATAAGGTGGTCGGGATAGTCTAATGAAAGACTAAGCAAGGGGAGAAAATGACTGGTTCCTATGGTAGTGACTAAACATATTGGCATCGAAATCCGAATGACAATCGGTCGATGATCCAACAGTTAGCAGTCCCATAGAGGATAAGAAATGAGGCATGCATAATCAAAAGATAGGACACCACAACTTGCGGTTCCATTAAGAAACATCACCAATTGTTGTGAACTTATATTAATCACACAATATTTTCTTTAAAAGCATCCATCGACTAATCAGATTGACTTAATCAAAGTTTGATTAAGAATCATTCATAACTGGGGCAAGAATGGCTTTCCGACTGGACTAACCATTCAGGTACATTAATGTGCCTAACGCACTTATCTTATATTAGTTTCAATCTTTTCACAAACAGGTTGATGGCTTTTAATTGACTCGAACTATTACCGAGATATTTTGGTACTGTAGAGATCTTCGGCGTATTTCATCCATGGTCGACTACATTGTACCAAGATCGCAGGATTTAAACTATCCTTGATCTTTCATTTTGCATATGGTGATGTAGAGATCAGAGAGGCCTATTACCTTGTCGTCTACACTGCACCGTGCCAATTGCACTTAGCTAGAGTGCTCATCACCCCTCTCACACGAAGAGCAAGGGAAAGAGTCATGACCCACCATTAGGATTAGGCCCCTCCTAATGAAATTTTCTTTTAAAGAGAGGATATGGAACCACGTTCCCCTCCCTGAAGCTATCTTAATAAACAACAAAGTCTCAGCAAGAGACAACATACAAGGTCGCACATAACGGACCTATATCCAGTTCTAACGCAACTGAATAAACAACATGGTCATTATTTCTAACAATATAACAACCTATCATATTTTATTAAGTATACAAGTTGTTCCCAACACAAATATTAAATGGGATTCAATTCCTCATTTAAAAATATTAATGCAAGAGCGAACCGTCCACTTGCCTTATAAGACGTGCTCTCAGCGATTCCAACAGAATCCTTTGTCACCCTTTTGCCAATTATAACAATAGATTTCTCAATAACGGGCTCAAGGATACACTTCTTAGTTGTATAATCCAATTCTACAACTTCCTAATCGATAAACAATTTGATTTCCAAATATCGATATATATATATATATATATATATATATATATATCCTTAGTTATCATGCTTCGAGGAGCCATCTTGGCGGAATTATAACTAATTATCCACTTCACTTTTGAAATAATTTTCTAAATAAAAAAATTTCATTAGTAACAGTTCTTCAAGATTACCAAATCTCATATCAAACTAATTAACAACGAATCCCGAGTAATTATCCGAAGTCCTTTACCTGACAATCGATGTTTAAACTTGTCTTCGCTATAAGTAACGAACCAGATGTCCGTTTCTCGAGCAGTTTGAACCTGTGGAACCGTATCAACGTCAAGATTATAAAAAACCATAAATTTAATTAGCAAAACGGAACCAAAAGGTCCTTACGGTGGCTCCGTAACCACCCCGCTAATTAATTTCGAGCGTTAATACCTTCACTCGAACTTCTAGCTTGTTCGGCTCGATGGCGGCTCGATGAAAGGTCCCGAGGGTGGCGGTGCGATGTCCAATGGCAACCCCTGGCGGTGGGTGGTGGTCGGCGAGCTACTGTTCGCCGGCGGTGGGGCAGCGAGGCAAAGAAGGAAGTCGGAGGTGAAGTGATGCTCCTTCTCCCGAGTCCGTTCTGCCTTGTTTTCTTCTCTCTGGTTTCGGCTTCCAACTGCTTACTTCACACAACAAAGAGGAGGTGGAGATGAGGGGGAAGCTTAGGTGGCTGGCTAGGAGGAGGTGGCAAGGAAGATCGCCGGCGGTGAAGACCGAATTCACGCCCGAGCTTGTCGTTCCGTCCGTACTCTCTCTCGTCCTTTGTTTTGGAAGAAGAGGGGATAAACTTTGACAAGTCAAAGGGATGAGCTTACATAAATTCTATCTCCCAAGCCTTAGGTATTAAGCAAGAGACGTCAAATGCAATTTTCCGTCCCGGGACGGGACTCGCGTTAAAGCGGTAAAATTATGTACCTCGGGTGGAAAAACTTACAAAACGGAAAACGTCCCGTAAATTATATAGACCAATAAAACCAATTTTTCATGATTTTATCTTGCTACCTTCAATTTTTAAGGCTTTCGTTTCGTATTTTACATTCCTTCCGGTACATAATTAAAAAGACGACTTATCCAATAAATATTCTTTTTCCACCGAAAAATCCTAAAATTCACATCGTTCCATAAAATAATTTCTTTATGATTTTAGGATATCACCGACAATTTTCTAGGATTTAATCTCCAACAAAAATATTGGATTAAGCGTTAAAACGGACAAAAAGGTTAAAAAGATATCCGAGAAAATTTCGAAAATATCCTTAAAAACCGCAGCTATTACATTAGTACCCCCTTAAAAATGGTTTCGACCACGAAACCAGAAAAGTCAAGTTACAAGAGACAAAAGATGTCGATGTACACAGTTACATGAACAAAACTGCAAAGCTGGTAGTACCCCCTTAAAGATTCACACTAGGTGGATATCAACTCAGGATAACGATTTAGCATTTCTTGCTCTGTTTCCCATGTTTCCCAAGTTGTCCCCTCCCCACCATTCTTAGACCACAAAATTCTTACCAAAGGTATTTCTTTGCTACGAAGCATCTTCACACGACGTTCCAGAATTCTGATTGGTTTCTCCTCATAAGTACCATTTAGTTGAACTTCAATATCATGATAACTAAGGACATGAGATTCATCCGGCACATATTGTCTTAACAAGGACACATGAAAAACATCATGTACGGGGTGTGTTGCCGGAGGTAAGGCAAGTCGATAAGCTAACTTACCTACTCTTTCTAAAATCTCAAAGGGTCCAACGTATCGAGGATTGAGCTTACCTCGTTTACCAAAATGAAATACTCCTTTAGATGGAGATACTCTCACAAAAACTTTGTCACCAACTGCAAACTCAATATCTCTTCTTTTCAAGTCAACATAAGACTTTTGACGACTCTGAGCTGTTAACATTCTCTGCCTAATCAAAGCTATATCAGTTTTAGTCTTCTCAATCAACTCAGGTCCGAGAAGAATCTTATCAGCACCTTCATCCCAACATATAGGGGATCGACACTTACGACCATAAAGAGCCTCAAACGGTGCCATCTTAATCGTAGAATGCCAGCTATTATTATAAGTGAATTCTATCAAGCTTAAACTGGTATCCCAACTGGATGTTCGATCAAGTACACAAGCACGAAGCATATCCTCAAGAGTTTGAATTGTTCTCTCAGATTGATCGTCAGTTTGAGGATGAAAAGCACTGCTGATTGAATTGTTCCCAAAGCCTTATGCAAATTCTTCTAGAATCTTGACATAAACCTTCCATCTCGATCAGAGATTATAGTTTTTGGAGTACCATGAAGACGAACAATTTCATGAATAAAGACCTTGGCCAACTTTTGGATTTCCCATGCTTTCTTGATTGCTATGAAATGTGCACTCTTTGTGAGTCGATCAATAATAACCCAGATAGCATCTTTCTTCCCTTGTGTCTTAGGCAATCCTGTGACGAAGTCCATGGCAATGTCTTCCCATTTCCACTCAGGTACTGGAAGTGGTTGTAATATTCCTCTTGGTCTTCTATGTTCAATCTTCACTTTCTGGCATACTATGCATCTAGCCACAAATTCTGCCACAGCATTCTTCATGTTGGGCCACCAGAAGTTTCGGCGTAGATCTTTGAACATCTTTCTAGAACCTGGGTGAATGGAATATGCAGAGGAATGAGCTTCCCTCAAAATCATCTTCCTTAAGTCTTCAATTGCAGGTACACAGATCCTATCCCGAAACCACAAAGATCCATCATCCTGAATAATAAATCCCGGTGCCTTGCCTTCTTGCACTTCTCCGCTAATCTTAATCAAAACAACATCTTCTGCTTGTTTCTCCTTGATTTGATCTAGCAGAGTAGCTTGAATTTCTAAGGTACTCAAACACCCTTGTTGCCTTTCAAACCAAATTTCAGTTTCTGTTTGAATCAGTTCCTGTTGTAGCCTTGGTTGAACTGTCAACATTGCTGCTATAGTTTCTTGAGCAGTTTTTCTACTTAAAGCATCTGCCACCACATTGGCTTTACCTGGATGATATAGCAACTCAATATCATAATCTTTCAACAATTCCAACCATCTTCTCTGTCTCATATTCAACTCCTTTTGAGTAAACACATATTTTAAACTCTTGTGGTCGGTAACGATTTGACACTTGACACCATAGAGATAATATCGCCAAATTTTCAAAGCAAAGACCGCGGTTGCAAGTTCTAAGTCATGAGTTGGATAATTCACCTCATAAACCTTAAGTTGTCGAGATGCATATGCAATAACCTTACCATGCTGCATTAACACACAGCCCAACCCTTGTTTAGAAGCATCACTATAGACCACATACCCTTCATTCCCATCTGGTAGAGTCAAAATTGGGGCACTGGTAAGTCGTCTCTTGAGTTCTTGAAAACTTGCTTCACATTTGTCATCCCACATAAACTTTTTATTCACCTTACGAAGTAATCCTGTCATAGGTAAAGATATTTTCGAGAATCCTTCTACAAAACGTCGATAATACCTGGCAAATCCTAAGAAACTTCTTACCTCTTTAACATTCTGAGGTTGTTTCCATTCAGCGACTACCTTGAACTTTTGAGGATCTACCATTACTCCATCTTGATTGATAATATGTCCCAAGAAGGCCACTTCCCTTAACCAGAAAACACACTTAGACAACTTAGCATAAAGTTCATGATGCCTAAGTACTTCAAAAATTATCCGAAGATGCTCTTCATGCTCAACTTTATCTCTTGAGTAGATTAAAATGTCATCAATGAATACCACTACAAACTTGTCGAGATATTCATGAAAACATCTATGCATTAAATCCATGAAAACTGCAGGTGCATTTGTTAGTCCAAAAGGCATTACCAAGAACTCATAATGACCATAACGAGTTCGAAAAGCTGTTTTTGGAATATCTTCCTCACATACTCTGAGCTGATGATATCCTGACCTTAAATCAATCTTAGAGAAGATCTTTGCACCCCTTAGCTGGTCTAACAAATCATCAATCCTTGGTAAGGGATACTTATTCTTAATGGCGACCTTATTTAGCTCACGGTAATCAATACATAACCGGAAGGTTCCATCCTTCTTCTTTACAAAAAGTACCGGAGCGCCCCAGGGTGAAGCACTCGGTCTTATATATCCCTTTTCCAGCAACTCATCGAGTTGTTTCTTCAATTCCGTCATCTCGATAGGAGCCATTCTATAAGGTGCTTTAGAAATTGGTGTCGTTCCAGGTTCCAACGTAATTGTAAATTCAACAATACGCTTTGGAGGTAAATCTGGGAGTTCCTCGGGAAAGACATTAGTAAACTCTCTAATCACAGGAATTTCTTCAATATCTACCTTCTTTTCATCAGACTCTTCAAGAAAACACAAATAGCCAACACATCCTTGACGTAGCAATGTAGCAGCCTACATAGAACTGATCAGCTTCCCATTTTCTGCATCACCTTTTCCTTTGAAACGACACACATATTTCCTTCTTCCTGGATGGTTACCGTTCGGGAACTAAAGTCTATTATAGCTCCATGTTGTAATAACCAATCCATGCCTAAGATGATGTCGTAAGGAGCCATTGGAATGCATATAAGGTTGGCTTTAAACTTCCGACCTTGAATGCTAATGGGAAAATTGTTAAATTGCTTAGTTCCTACGATCTTTTCTTTGTTTGGTAGGTTCACCACAAAAGGTTCACATGAATTAGTGCATTTTAGTCCTAATTGCTCTACACAGTTCTCAGATATGGAAGAATGTGTTGCTCCAGAATCAAACAACAAGAAAACAGCAGTTGACTGAACATATAAAATACCTTGGCATACAAGAGCTTCTGGTTCATCACTACGCCTCATCTCACAAAGACGCTGACCTTGCTTTGTCGATGTCATTGCCGTTTTTCCCTTATTCAGAGCAGTGGACTGAACAAAGGCTGATTTGGCAGCTTCAGTCGGAACACGGCTATTCTGAGCAACAGAGGTTTGACGCGACTGTGTTGAGCCATCTTTAATCTGCGAGCAGAAAGTACGCATATGGCCTTCTTTACCACACTGAAAGCACTTCTTTTTAGTCTTAGTACAAAACTTACTAATGTGACCTGGTTCTCCACAATTATAACAAACCGTCTGACCCTTCTTTTGTCCAGATTGGAAAGACTTAGTTGAACCAGACTCAGTTTTAGCCCGGTTTCACTTTTCAAACTTCTGAAAGGGTGCCGGTCTTTTGAATCCACTAGATTGTGAACGTTGTTGAGATACTTGATCCCCTTTCTTTACTTCCTGATCAGACCTTTCCAAAGAAACTTCTAAGCGGTAGGCTGCATCAACATACTGTTCCAAAGTTGAACACTTTACATGGACCATTAGTGGCTTCATCTTCGGGTTTAGCCATTCATAGAATCTCTCAATTTTCTGTTCTTCAGTAGAGATTTCGGATCCAGCATACTGTAAAAGATGATTAAATTTGGCAGCCATCTCAAGTATTTTCATACCCTCAACTTGCGGGTACCAAAATTCTCTTTCTTTTTCTTTCCTCATAGCAGCTGAAAAGAACCTATCTAACATCTTATCTTTAAACATTCTCCAACTCAGTTTTGGATGCCTAGACAAACCAGTACTTTTCCACCATTCAGTCGCCCCTTCCTTAAGCTGTAAAGCAACGATACGTACCTTCTCAGACTCTGTACATGAGATATTTTCCATCAAATGTTCGATGTGGGAAAACCAATATGCTATTTTAACAGGTTCACCTGTTCCATCATAACTGTCGGGCTTCATGGACAGGAAAGTTTTCAAGGCCCGAGAAAAATTCATACTTTGAACAGGTGGAAGCTCTTGAGGGTATTCCACTTCTATATTTCCCACATGTCCACTTTCTTCAACTACAGGTGCAACATTTTGAGCAGTTGGGAGAACAGACTGAATAGTTTGAAGCATTAAATTCTTCAAAGTCTCCATAGTTTCCTCATCGAAAACTATATTCCTTCTAACCTTCGGATCAGGTTGATTCGCGGGATTTTGAGACTCTCCTCTCTCCCTAGAATTCCTGTTTGAATCATCCCCTTGCTCAGATCTTCCTATGTTTACCATCTGAATAAAACAACAAAAGACAAAACTTCCTTTATTCCAAAGCAAAGATATGAAGTCAAAGAGGTATATATAAACAAAACTTTCATTTATTTATATCACATCATACACCAACTCTATTTTACAACTCTGTTCTGCAAACAAAGTTAAAACCAACTTATTTACAAAAAGGGGCTTGTACTTCCTCAAACCATTATATCAACCATTATTTACATTCTATAAAGGCACACTTAAAACCACAACTTCTTAAACCCTTACAGCAAACCTTAATTTACATCTAAGAAAACCCACAAAACCAACTTATCCATCTCGACTCGTTCATGCCCTTACCTATTCCTCACTACATCGAGGGAGGATGACAGAAATTATCCAATAAGTCAGCATCAAACTGCAAGGGGTCTTTTAGGACATTCTGATCGAATAAAAGTGATTCCCCTTGCTCTAGTTTCCTATAGAAGAAGTTTCTACGCGAAGGGCTTAAATGTAGTCCCGCAATGCCCCAGATAAAAAGAGCCTCATAAGGTTCCAATTCCCGTTTCCAAGCCTGCACAACATTCATTAACCTTTCTGTCTTCACCTCAAATTTTACAAGTTGAGTTCTCCCAGAGGATACCCAATCTTCCTAAGACTGTATCATCACAGGATATCCACCTTCAGTTTCCTGAACCTGATCTTTACCAGAAGAACTAGGACCTGCCGCTCCTACTATCTGTCGAGGATAGTTATCCACAAAAGGGGAAAGCCGCTGAGACGAAGTATAAACTCCAGACTCATGCGAAGATAGCGAAGACTGACTGGAATTCAAATACCGTATCTGCTCTGATTGTAGAGCTTCTTCTTCCTCAGGGTCTTCTTCTTTACTCGAGATGACTATAGGGTTCACTCCCATACTCAATTCCTCGTCGCTGGGTATGTCCACATATTCAATTTCCATTCTTGGTGAAGCTGGAAACCCTTTGATTAAACTTACTCGAGAAGATTCTGCTTCATCAGCGGTGAGTACTCCATTCTTCGCTCTCTTTCCGAGATCATCATTACTATGCTGCCCTTGGTTCCTCTTCATTTCCTTGGAAAAAGAACAAGCAAAAGAATTTAGAATCTCCACAATTCTATTCATCAAAACTTCAAACCTAATTCCAAGGTTTAAAAGATATCCACTGGTAATCTATTTTTAAAGAACTTTCGGCTCTGATACCACTTCTGTAACACCCCCTCCCTAATGTACTTGTGTGTTACCGCCAGTAACCCTAATTAGTCCTAATTCAAGGTTACCCAAGGCTTTAAACTTATAATCACAACAAGTATTACAACACTTTATTACAAACCATAGTATGACTTCCTTCCATACACAAAAGCATAACCACAACTTGGACAAAAGAAACGTATTTACAACAGACTTTTTCTTCTTCACGCGACCACTTTCAAAACCTTTTTACTTCCTAAACTCCTTGGCTAGCCTTCTCTTCGCTGGTTAACTTCTTTAGTAGCTGATGCGTCGTATACAGACGGTGGACAACAGTCGGCCATGCAATTGAATAAGGTGGTCGGGTTAGTCTAATGAAAGACTAAGAAAGTGGAGAAAATGATTGGTTCCTATGGTAGTGACTAAACATATTGGCATCGAAATCCGAATGACAACCGGTCGATGATCCAACAGTTAGCAGTCCCATAGAGGATAAGAAATGAGGCATGCATAATCAAAAGATAGGACACCACAACTTGCGGTTCCATTAAGAAACATGAACAATTGTTGGGAACTTATATTAATCACATAGCATTTTCTTTAAAAGCCTCCAACGACTAATCAGATTGACTTAATCAATGTTTGATTAAGAATCATTCATAACCGGGGCAAGAATGGCTTTTCGACTGGACTAACCATTAAGGTACATTAATGTGCCTAACACACTTATCTTATATTAGTTTCAATCTTTTCACAAACAGGTTGGTGGCTTTTAATCGGCTCGAACTACTACCGAGATATTTTGGTACTATAGAGATCTTCGGCGTATTTCATCCATGGTCGACTACATTGTACCAAGATCGTAGGATTTAAACTATCCTTGATCTTTCATTTTGCATATGGTGATGTAGAGATCAGAGAGGCCTATTACCCTGTCGTCTACACTGCACCGTGCCAATTGCACTTAGCTAAAGTGCGCATCACCCTTCTCACACGAAGAGCAAGGGAAAGAGTCATGACCCACCATTACGATTAGGCCCCTCCTAATGAAATTTTCTTTTAAAGAGAGGACATGGAACCACGTTCCCCTCCCTGAAGCTATCTTAATAAACAACAAAGTCTCATCAAGAGACAGCATACAAGGTCGCACATAACGGACCTAAATCCAGTTCTAATGCAACTGAATAAACAACATGGTCATTATTTCTAACAATATAACAACCTATCATATTTTATTAAGCATACCAGTTGTTCCCGACAAAAATATTAAATGAGATTCAATTCCTCATTTAACAATATTAATGCAAGAGCTAACCGTCCACTTGCCTTATAAGACGTGCTCTCAGCGATTCCAACAGAATCCTTTGTCACCCTTCCGCCAATTATAACAATAGATTTCTCAATAACGGGCTCAAGGATACACTTCTTAGTTGTATAATCCAATTCTACAACTTCCTAATCGATAAACAATTTGATTTCCGAATATCGATATATATATATATATATATATATATATATATATATATATATATATATATATATAAATCCTTGGTTATCATGCTTCAAGGAGCCATCTTGGCGGAATTATAACTAATTATCCACTTCACTTTTGAAACAATTTTCTAAATAAAAATTGTTCATTAGTAACAGTCTTCAAGATTACCAAATCTCAGATAAAACTGATTAACAACGAATCCCGAGTAATTACTCGAAGTCCTTTACCTGACAATCGATGTCTAAACTTGTCTTCGCTATAACTAACGAACCAGATGTCCGTTTCTCGAGCGGTTTGAACCTGTGGAACCGTATCAACGTCAATATTATAAAAATCATAAATTTAATTAGCAAAACGGAACCGAAAGGTCCTTACGGTGGATCCGTAACCACCCCGCTAATTAATTTCGAGCGTTAATACCTTCACTCGAACTTCTAGCTTGTTCGGCTCGATGGCGTCTCGACCCAAGGGCCCGAGGGTGGCGGTACGATGTCCGGTGGAAACCCCTGGAGGTGGGTGGTGGTCGGCGAGCTAATGTTCGTCGGCGGCGGGGCAGCGAGGCAGAGAAGGAAGCCGGAGGTGAAGTGATAAACCTTCTCCCGAGTCCGTTCCGCCTTGTTTTCTTCTCTCTGGTTTCGGCTTCCAACTGCTGGCTTCACACAACAAAGAGGAGGTGGAGATGAGGGGGAAGCTAAGGTGGCTGGCTAGGAGGAGGTGGCAAGGAAGATCGTCGGCGGTGAAGACCGAATTCACGCCCGAGCTTGTCGTTCTGTCCGTACTCTCTCTCGGCCTTTGTTTTGGAAGAAGAGGGGATAAAATTTGACAAGTCAAAGGGATGAGCTTACATAAATTCTATCTCCCAAGCCTTAGGTATTAAGCAAGAGACGTCAAATGCAATTTTGCGTCCCGGAACGGGACTCGCGACGGCTTATCCAATAAATATTCTTTTTCCACCGAAAAATCCTAAAATTCACATCGTTCCATAAAATCATATGATTTAAGGATATCACCGACAATTTTCTAGGATTTAATCTCCAACAAAAATATTGGATTAAGCGTTAAAACGGACAAAAAGGTTAAAAAAATATCCGAGAAAAATTCGAAAATATCCTTAAAACCGCAGCTATTACAGGAGGATTGTTGATAATCCTATTTGTGGTCGCTGCAATTTGGAGCATTGAACAAGCTTGTGGAAGTTATGCAGATTGGGACTGATATTCCTTTTATTATTACTTAATTGAATTTTTTTTGATGATGTCCAAAATGTTCAAGATTTCATTAGGGGATGCTTGGATTGATTGGACTATCAAAAACAAGGTGATTTTCTCATTCAATGTATTAATTTGATCCAACTATTTTTGAGGGAAGGTCTTGCGGTTTGGGTTCATGATTTCAGATCAATTGTAGATTCTGATTTTGTTTTTGGTTCTCCTCCATGTATTGTTTTCTGGATTTGTCCTCTTACAGGCTTTCATAAATTTGAATGATTATTTTATTAATGGTTTTGTCAGGTTAATAGCTTCTCTTGGGAACTCTTTTGGAGATCTAATTTTGCTTATTACCAAGAGATTTGCTCTTGCCATCTCTTTTGGACTTCAGGTTATTGCTCTTGCCATTTCTTTACACGCATCTTGCAATTCCTAGATCTTTCCCAAATGAATTATCAGCTATCGATTGTAAAATGGTAAATCTTGACACTTGTGATGCTTTCTTTCCATGTTTAATACTTTAAGTGGATAACTTGTTCAAAGTTCTAATTAGATTAGCTTGAAATTTGAATCTTTATTGGACTTGTCCTCACTTTTGTACAACATCTTTTGTACTCTTTTCTAGTGCAATATCCATGTTCCAAATTTGATAAAATGTTTCTTTATGCTGGTTTGGTGACTTTGGCTCATCGAATAAGACTAGGCTATGTTTGATGCTTGAAGCTAAAACTAATTGCTAGGCTATGAAATTGACTCCTAGCCTCTGATCACAACTATACTTTTCCATCATTTTTTTAGCATTTGGCTGGATTCTAAAGATCAAAGGTGTTGAAGATTAATTGTGGAATTGTAGTATTTTTTTATTTTTGGACAAAAAAGGCTCTAGTTTGTAAGCAACATGTATTTTACAGCAAGCATAAAGGGGTACTTAATACTATATTTGAATCTTTGTATTTGTGCAGGTTCTCTGGTTGATTTACTACTTCCACCTTTCAATATTTTCGTTGGCAAGTCGAAGGTGGCTATCTTTGTACTCTGCTTAGCTTTTGTTTCAGAAAATTTTTGTATCAAATATACGAATTCTGCACCTCTATGTTTGTGGTGCTTTGTTTGAGCTTGAGCAACAAGACTCATTTGTTGTTAAATATGTTGGCTTCTACTTAAATGTGTTATGATGAAAATGTGTTATGATAATTATGTATTGTTCATCTTTAAGTGCTTCTTGCATTGTTTGCATTAACTTTATGTATACTATTGTTTTGACTAAACTAGAGAACATTAGAGAGAAATTAACATATATATTATAGTATAATATTTTTTTTAAATGCGTAATTATTTAACCACAAATTTTGTAACAAAATAGATTCATTGCAAATTTCAAGGTTAAATGGCCATGGATTTTCCCCCTAAATAGATTCATGGCAAATTTCAAGGCTAATGGTCACGAAATAGGTGCGATTATGAGTTCAAATTCAACTCGAATTTAAATACAACGTACATTCGTGGCTAAAATTTGATGGTGATACACTCAAAACCAACCACGAAATTCAATTCTGGCTAATATGGTTGAACATGACTTTCGTGGCCAATAGCCACACATTTAGCAATGAACTAGTTCGCAACTATTATTTGCAGCTAAATAGCCACAAAACTAGAATTCTGTGGTTCTTTTTCAGAGTAATATTTAGCCTCGCGTGTTTTAGCCCCAAGGCACATTTCGTAGGGCAATCCGTTGGGGATGTCATGGCTAACGTGATTTCGTGGTTATTTTTGTGGCGGAAGTCGTGTCTATTTTCCTGGCAACAAACGCGTTTTCTAGCAGTGATTGGAATTGGAGAGAGAAGTAAGAGATGGACTAGGGTTTTGCATCGGTGCATACGTAGATTGCATGAGGAGATGGAATTCGGCCCATTCATCACCCAATGAACTGAAGTTTGGTGTAGGCTTAGGCGGAAGTTTGGTGTAGGGATTCTCCGTTTCAATGAACTGAACATGTCTAGAAACATATATATATGTCGGGTAATTGGATCAAGACATTGATACACACTTTGGGAAGAGGAATATCCAATGAACACACATGAAATCGATCGAGGTTGAAGTTTATGGGATGTGTATGGACGAAGCCATGGAAAACAGAGACACCCAAAACACTTAAGCTTAGAATAATCGGGTTGTTGGCCAATGAGTTTATGAAAAGGGGATTGAAAGTTTAAAGATGGACTAGGGAGCCGATTAATAAGATAAGCAGCTGTAATCAAGACATGAGGCCAGTGATCGAGAGGAAGACCCGAAAAAGTAAGTAACGAGAGACCGGTTTCCACAAGATGACGATGTCTTCGTTCAGACATGACGTTGTTATGTTCAGGAGTATGGGGAGGGGAAGTGAGATGCGTGATCCCATTGTTGCTAAGATAATGACGAAGGGCAATATATTCTCCGCAATTGTCAGAATATAGGATTTTGATTTTGTGATTGAAGTAGTTTTCAACTAGAGACCGAAATTTAATAAAGACCCCTTGAGTTTCAAATTTCCGTTTAAGCGGATAAAGCCACACATATCTCGTCAAGTGGTCAACAAATATAACGTAGTATTTGAAACTGTCATAAGATAGCACAGGGGAGGTCCAAACATCGAAAAATATAATCTCAAGAGGCGAGTTAGAAACAAGTGAAGATTTATGAAAGAGAAGCTTGTGACTTTTATTGATATGACAAGAACTACAATCAACTTGTAAATAGGAAGAACTGCCTAAACTAAATTGTTTATTAATGAATTGAAAAACTGCGGAAGATGGGTGCCCTATCTTGGGATGTGATAGCATGCATTTAAGTAGTGTTTAGGATGCATGTTTACATTTCTTTTGCATTGTTTTTAGGTAGTTTTAGTTAATTTCTGTAAGTTATTAGAGTGTCTAGGAGTTTTGGGTTTTTTCACTTGTTCTATGTTGTTTTACAAGTCTTAAAGTGAACAAGTGTGAAAGGAATGGAAACGGGGAAAGAACGCTTGAATTCGAGCCATCCGTTGGAATTGCTGGTTCGACACCTCTGTCTTGAAAGGGTTCGTTCGGGAGCTATAGTGATCTTATGAAGTTGAGTTTGGTATCATTGGAAATTTAATCCAAAGAGCTACAATTCATGTTTTTACTCCGAGTCCAAATCCCAACTCGAAGTGAGTCAAAACAGCCCCCGAAGTGTCACTTGAGTTCTGAACCGAGGTGCTGGCGGCACCCGCCGCCAACCTACCGGCGCCCGCCGCCCCTGACCGCCGCGGAGACCTTACTTGCCACGTGTTTTGTTTCTATTGATCCTTTTCTATCATTATTATTCCGAGATATTATATTTTTGGGATATAGTTTTTAGACCTAGTTTGATATATTAGGTTTCAGAGAGTTGCACCTCTCATTCATTCAAACATTATTATCATATTTTCCATTCAGAGTTTTTAGCTTTTCATGGATAACTAAGCCCTTTTGCTTAGTTATACAATTGATGCATCGTTTTGATTAAAGTTGTGAGATTTCTAATTCCTTATCTATTGCTTGGGTTTAATCTTCTCTCTTGCTTGAATGTTTATGATTTATTTCAACAGTTTCTAGCCTAATCAACTAGGGTTTGTTGTTATTGAATCTATTGCTAGATCTAGAGTGTTACTGGTTGAGCATCTCTAGTTCATAGTAGCAACTGCATCGTACTAGTATCTAGTTGTGCTAGTCTTATGCAGAAGAGATTTGATTTACATTCTAGGGTGAAAGCTGGTTGTTTTATTCTAGAATTGTATCCTATTATATTCCTATTCTTACTGCTGCTATTAAACTGAATCATTGATGGTTTCATGGTTGTTTAATTAGTTAGATCTAATAGTATCTGGTTGTGCTATTAGTTACAATTGAAAAGGAATTGGAAAATCCATTGCATGAGATATTGAGGTGAAATCAGTGATCAACTTTTCATACGATTGTGGATATTTTTGTTTGCCGAAGCTATCTTCCTAATTATTGTTTTTCATAATCTTTTATTGCTTTGTTAGTTTTGCATTCTTAGTTTTAGTTTAATTCACAAAAATCCCTTAGTTACATGTTTGACACAAAACTCATACAAAACGATAAATCTGTCTCCCTGTGGATTCGACCCGGACTTCCTAAAGACTACGGTTCTTAGTTAGTTTGGATTCTTTTGCATAGCCGTGATTTACACGACCATTTCACGCCTATCAAATTAGCGCCGTTGCCGGAGAGGCAATAATTGTCTTTTGTGTGCTTTTTGTGCAAATCTTGGTGTTGTGAACCTTTCTTTCGGTTCATAACACTTGTGCTACTAATCTATGGCTTTGTTCGAGTGTACACAGTTGCAGGATGAACACTTCCATGATTATTTTCTTAGATTTTAAGACCATGTGTTCAAAATTGGTACATGGGGATTTCGATACAATGATAGGCTGATCAACATTGGAGTTATTCGTGGTATGAATCCTGAGACAAGAGAATTGGCTGACTACATGAGCAATGAGGTGCTTTTATATATGGGATCCGAGGAATGTTGGGATTTCTTATGTTTCATGAGCGATCATAGCTTTCATGTTGAGTCATCTTCCCAACGGCCACAACCGGTTGATTCGTCTCTTGTGGATATGATGAGGGATCTCTCTACAAGGACGGATAAATTAACTAGGGATATCTCTACATTGACGGATACTTTGAGCAAGGAGCCATGTAAGTTTTGTTCTTCACATTTTCATTCCACAACCTCATGTCCTTTTGAGTTGTGTGAAAGGAATTGTGGAATCACATTGGAATCAAACAATCATGAATCAAACACCCAGATACAAGTTGAGGAGAAATCTAAGACATATGATGTGGGTTATGAAGATGAATTTGATGCCCAATATGAATTCACACCTATAAAGCATGCTGAGCAGATCATCACAGAGCCAATTGAAGTATGTGCTGACATAGAGATACTTTCAGAGCCTAGGGAGCCTGAATCATCTTCTCCCATGTGGAGTCATGAGTTTGAGCCTTCTGAAGTTTTGGAAGAAGATTATTCTGTTGACCATGATGACTTCTTTGCTGATGAAGTAGACAACAATGAGGGAGAAAATCAAGATGATACATCTGTTAAGGTTCCCGCCATCATGTTGTGCCCTATGCTAGGCCTTGAAATCCCATGCTTCAGTTTCCCCACCTTCTCACATCAGGAGCTTATGGAGTTCCAAGACGAGGAGTCAAGTCTACAACACAAGGTGGAAGATGGAGAATATATGGAGTTCATGTTGGATACAAGTGGTATTGCTGACAAGTGCTTTGATTCATACTGTAAGTATTTTCTAAAGCCACCACTTATGTTAAATTTGTTTGAGCATATGCCATCTCATAAAAATTGGGCACATAGGTTTGATAAGTTGAAACGGTTTTTGAATGGTATAATATTCACTTTCAATTTGTCATGGTGTTACTTATGTATTTCTTAGATGTGTGCACAAGGGTTTGACAGGTTGCTAAGGGCATTGAGAATGTCTAATCTTGTCAATTTATGCTAAACGTCGAGCCACGACGTTAAATAAGGCGCTTGTCGGGAGGCAACCCGACATAGTTTTTTTTCTAGTTTAGTTGTTTTTGTTTCGGTCTTTCCTTTGTTTTTGTGTTGGACTAAACTGCAGGTAGGTGTAAGGGAGCGCAACAGAACTGGCGGTGCCCGCCACCAACACGGCAGCACCCGCCGTCAATTAATTTCAAAGGACCTTAGCTACGAAGTGGCCAGCGGCGACCGCTGTAAGCACGGCGGCACCCGCCGCCAGCCCGCCGCCTTCCCGCCGCCTCACAAATGTTGATTTTTGGTCCTTCTGATGTTGCTCACCACCATTCCGTTACCCAAATTAGTAGTTGGTTTGTGAGTTCTTCTCTTTCTCTTTACTTTTACTTTACATTGGGGACAATGTCAAATTTAAGCATGGGGGAAGAGAATTACTTGCTTTGCATTCATGTAGTTGCATTAGATTAGGCATGTTAACTCTATGTTTTGCATTAATTCAAATTCTTAAAAAAATTGAAAAAAATCAGAAAATTCATAAAAATACAAAAATATTGCATTTAGGTTCATATTTCTCCATTGTTTGATTCTTCTTGTTTCTCTAAGTTGAGTATGAATTCTAACCCATGATTTGCATGATTTGCTGAAGTTGATATGATATGAGCATGATCATTGATTAATTACCTTGATTATAGGACTGAGCATGTATTTAGCTTGGGTATTTGATTCATTCTGAAGTTCTAGACAAAAAATAGCCTTGTGAGATATTTTTGGCCTTTCATGATTATATTTGTTCTCTACATTCTTGAGTGTATCACCATGACTATCTAGCTCTAGAACTTGCGTTATGACTCTTTTTCAAGGCTGCTTTTATATGATTTGACATTAAAATGATTGAGGCAATGTTTCTTTATAAGCCTATTATTTCCATTCCTACCTTAATTACGACATCCATGTTCTTGACACCCCATTTCTTTTGAACTTTAAGCCTATTTTTGATAGCTCCACAAAATTTTCCTAGCTAAATAAGCTTGACCCATCCGGGATTTAGGACTTTAGGTTGTGTTTTTGTTTTGTGTGAGTTATGTATAAGTATGGGGGAGTTGGAAGAAAAGGTGAAAAAAGAGGAAATACAACTCTTGGTTGCAAAGTGAAAATAAATGATGAAGATGAAAAGTTTGTGCAAAGCAAACGAAAAAGTTCAGTTTAATTGTTAGTAGTCTTCATAAAGCAAAGAAAGAGTTGAAGAAGAGGCAAAGAAAAAAAAGTGAAGAAAGAAACAAAGTGTATAAAAGTGTGTATGGAGTTGAAGAAAGAAAAGTTTGGGAGAAGTAAGAAAAGAAAGTGTGTTGAAGTTTAGGGTTAGGATTAGTTCTTTATCCCGGATTTAGCACACATGCCAAATATGATCCCTTCCAAATTTCTCTTTACTTTGGCCCCATTACAACCCTTAAAAAGACCTCTTGATTTTTGTTATGTGTTTGATCCCCAGCGGTGGAGATTTAGAACTCTGATGCAAGCTTATGGTAGTCTAGTTTTCATGGTTGATTTTGAGCGAAACACCTACCCTTAAACACTTGACAGTTTGAGTGCAAACACAATTTACCTTGGTGAGGTCTAGAATGAATGAATTGTCTTTACTTTTTTCTTATTATAATGCATGCTAGGAGGTCTTGGTCGGGTTTTTTATTATATGTGAAATGCTTGTTTGACTTGAGATGGATGTATGATTGCATTTCTGTGGTGTGTTTTGGATTTATGACTTGCTTGAGGACAAGCAAGGTTTAAGCATGGGTCGGGGAATTTGATAGCATGCATTTAGGTAGTGTTTAGGATGCATGTTTACATTTCTTTTGCGTTGTTTTTAGGTAGTTTTAGTTAGTTTCTGTAAGTTATTAGAGTGTCTAGGAGTTTTGGGTTTTTGCACTTGTTCTATGTTGTTTTACAAGTCTTAAAGTGAACAAGTGTGAAAGGAATGGAAACGGGGAAAGAACGCTTGAATTTGAGCCATCCGTTGGAGTTGCTGGTTCGACACCTCTATCTTGAAAGGGTTCGTTCGGGAGCTATAGTGATCTTATGAAGTTGAGTTTGGTATCATTGGAAATTTAATCCAAAGAGCTACAATTCATGTTTTTACTCCGAGTCCAAATTCCAACTCGAAGTGAGTCAAAACAGCCCCCGAAGTTTCACTTGAGTTCTGAACCGAGGTGCTGGCGGCACCCGCCGCCAACCTACCGGCGTCCGCCGCCCCTAACCGCCGCGGAGACCTTACTTGCCACGTGTTTTGTTTCTATTGGTCCTTTTCTATCATTATTATTCCGAGATATTATATTTTTGGGATATAGTTTTTAGACCTAGTTTGATATATTAGGTTTTAGAGAGTTGCACCTCTCATTCATTCAGACATTATTATCATATTTTCCATTCAGAGTTTTTAGCTTTTCATGGAGAACTAAGCCCTTTTGCTTAGTTAGACAATTGAAGCATCGTTTTGATTAAAGTTGTGAGATTTCTAATTCCTTATCTATTGCTTGGGTTTAATCTTCTCTCTTGCTTGAATGTTTATGATTTATTTCAACAGTTTCTAGCCTGATCAACTAGGGTTTGTTGTTATTGAATCTATTGCTAGATCTAGAGTGTTACTGGTTGAGCATCTCTAGTTCATAGTAGCAACTGCATCGTACTAGTATCTAGTTGTGCTAGTCTTATGCAGAAGAGATTTGATTTACATTCTAGGGTGAAAGCTGGTTGTTTTATTCTAGAATTGTATCCTATTATATTCCTATTCTTACTGCTGCTATTAAACTTAATCATTGATGGTTTCATGGTTGTTTAATTAATTAGATCTAATAGTAACTGGTTGTGCTATTAGTTTCAATTGAAAAGGAATTGGAAAATCCATTGCATGAGATATTGAGGTGAAATCAGTGATCAACTTGTCATACGATTGTGGATATTTTTGTTTGCCTAAGCTATCTTCCTAATTATTGTTTTTCATAATCTTTTATTGCTTTGTTAGTTTTGCATTCTTACTTTTAGTTTAATTCACAAAAATCCCTTAGTTACTTGTTTGACACAAAACTCATACAAAACGATAAATCTGTCTCTCTGTGGATTCGACTCGGACTTCCTAAAGACTACGGTTCTTAGTTAGTTTGGATTCTTTTGCATAGCCGTGATTTACATGATGCCAAGACGCCGGAGAAAGAGCACGACGAGGGGAAAAAGACACTAGAGAGGAGGACGGCCAATGATAAACACCATCGATGCAAGGACCACTAAGGATGGTTGAACCCGTATGGATATCCTTCACAAGAAAGCAATTATGTAAGAAAACCATAGCATAACGAGTATTGGAAATAGATGGAACGCAGAGAACATTAGAAAGACGAAACTTTTGAGGAGTAGAGAGAATAGAGGAGCCAGAGTGTGTAATAGGCAAACCTTGACCATTACCCACGTATACTTGATCCGACCGGAGTATGGTTGATGAAGGGAAAGGTTAGCAATGTCATTGGTGAGGTGGTTAGAGGAACCAGAGTCAACTAGCTAGCCAGAACTGGGGTTAGACGTGGAGGCCATGTTGGCTTGAGGTTGGGTTAGCGGAAAGCGGTTTGAGGGTGGGAATTGAACGTAAGGGTAATCCTCACGAAATTTAGCACATTGCGAAATAACATGGCCAGGGCCTATACAATACTGACACTTGCCAGTTTGGTGATATTGCATGGGGGCCGAAGTAGGATTTTGAGGCGGACGGGTTGGATAGTTTGAAGTAGGGTTTTGGTTGAAAGGAAGCCAATTTTGTGGAGGAGGAGGCGGGGGTGTGGAGGACTGCCATGACGAAGTCGAATTGGAGCCCTTTGCACGAGTTTTGTTGTGCCTTTGCACATTCAATGCCGTCACAGGGGCATTATTTGTGCTCTCCGTCTTCAATTCAAGCTCTTTGAGAATAAGTTTCTCATGAAGTTCTTCAAACGATATGCATGTGTCACGCATATTAGCACCATCGATAATCGATTGATAGGTAGAATCGAGGCCTTTAAGAATATAGTCGATGAAGTCTTCTTGAGCAAGGGGCGATCCTAAAGACGCCAGAATGTCGGATGATGTCTTCATGGCTTGCATATACTCTGAGAGAGTAGAGGTCCCTTTCTTGAGTGTTTGAAGACGTTGCTTGACTTGGCGTTTGTGACCTCGGGATGTCGTACCGTACGTTTGTTTGTGCGTGTCCCATACAGCTTGACACGTCTTTGCTTGCGTGACAAGGTTGGGCACGGGAGAGGACAGCGTGCCGATGAGAGCCCCATAAAGAAGCCTATCTTGGGGCTTCCACGTAAGATACGCATGATTTGTGATAGTAGCGTTGTCTTGAACCACCGATTCAGCAACCGGAATAGGGTAAGATCCGTCAAGAAACTTGAACAAATCATAGTCTTCAAGAGTAGCTTGGATTTGTGTTTTCCATGTAAGATAATTTGAAGGGGTGAGTTTTATGATGTTTGTAAAGTGAACAATGGTAAAAGGTTTGGTTTGTTCTTGGGGATTAGCCAATGACGTAGCGAAATCGTGAGCCATGGCGGAAAATTAGGGTTTCGTGTAGTTGTGTGGGAGGCCTAGGATCGTAGAGTGTATGATACCATATAGAGAGGCAATATTTTGTAGAAGAATCAAGTGAATTGTATTATTGATCTTAATGAGTATTTATGCATGAGTATCATAAAACCCTAGTAACTACCATACAAAAAATATTACGATAATATATTCTAAATCATAAGATAAAGTATTATAAAAAAGAGATAGATAAATTATTTTATCCTAATAGAAAGATAGGTAGTGAGATCGACGAGAATTGTAGTTTGTACTCTATAGAGAACGTTTCCGGTGAATGAGTTGCGGTTCTATCGATCCCAACAGAAAATAGTGCAATCCTTTTTTGTGTAATTTGACGAAAAGTAATATGATAGATCAATAGGGTTAAATCACACATTCTTTATGTAAAAGGTTAGTAATGGAAATTATATAAAGAGGGTTATTGAAAAAACTTAGTGAAATATGATTACTTTTTCCTTTTCTCATTTTTTATTTCAAGAAACAGAAGATGGACTGATTTCCTCATTGATTAGATTTTAATTGCCTTTTCAGCACCACTCAACATCAACAGACCACGACATACTTTCACAAAACGTAGAATTTTCTTACGGAGTACTAATTAAACATTAAATAGATTTATTTTTTAATGATTGGGCTCCGTGGGTAAAAATAAAAAATTGAGAATGCAAAATTTCAATCTCTCTGTCCCCTTCAATACCCCACCAAGTTAAACATCAAACATATGTATTGCACGTTGAATAGTACAATTCAACCTTGAATAGCCACCAGGTCAGATAATGGTACTATCAAGAATAGATTAATATCTAATAAGCTTTTTCATTACTTGAAAAAATAAAGAGTGAAAAAACTAGTGTTAGAAAAGTTGGAGGTTTTAATTTTGATGGTTATAAATGTCTACTACGTAAATGACCTTAAGTCTTTGAAAAGAATCATCAACGTCAATCAGGTCGTCGATGTGTGTTGAAGGCAAATATCAGAGATCTTGAAGACGCGTGAGATTTTTGGAGTTTGGATAGTATAATCTTGTTTTAGGAAAGATCTCAAGAACATTATATTGTTAGCCGATTATTTCCTTTGCCCTAAGCCTTTTTTTATTGTAATCTTATCTTATGCTTAGGATGTTTTTGTAAGGATAAAAGAAATAATATCTTGCCATAACTGAATTGGAAGATATTATTCTCTTTTATCTGACCTAGTATGTGTGTATTTAAGCTAAGACTTTAGGTTAGAATACTCACGAACTCATACTTCATATTTGTGTTAAGAAAGAAAAGAAAACTAGAGTTCGATAGACGTAGGCTTGTTATACAGGTTGAGGATTGTAATTACTCAGTTCACAACGAGTTCTAGAGTGTTTTCGAAGTAGGTCTAGATCCAGGGTATTCTTGTAAACAATTCAAAAGATCAATAAAGCAAGTTACGACTTTTAATCCTTCCAAGCGAGTACTTGGAAGGGAGTGGTTTCACACTTGGTTGATAGAGTTCATCAATCAAGTGTTTCCACTATAAAAATAATTGTGTTCAAGTAAATCTTTCTTGTAGTTTATTTTCGCTGCATTTACTTAAGAGGTTGACAATTTAATTGAGGTCGTCAATCTAGACATATTAACGATCCTACAACTAGCTAGTCAATAGTTTGCTTTGAAATGCTTGCAAATAATAATGATAAAACAAAAAAAAAATAATCAATTCAAAACCATTGAGATCAGCCGGACTAATACAGCCAATTTGCAAGGACGCGCACGTACATGTCGTGCGTGCTAGGTAGTTAAGAGAAAACTTTTGTCAAAAGTGTAAGCCCAAAGTATATTCTTAATAAGACTCACGCACTCAAGAGCATTTTTCAACTACCCCTGTTAAATTAACAAAAAAACTCTTTCCTTAGGGTAGGGGGTGTCGAAAATTTCCAAATTCTCAAACTAGTGAGCAGAAGCTCCCAAAACGGTAGTATCAAATAGTGCCAAAGGCTCCTTTCGCAAACGCAATGATGATGTTGAGGATGATACTGATTATACCAGATGCTGATAGTAATTGCTTACTGCTGATGTTAATGAAAAATTATTTGTCAAATGAAAGTATGAGTGTTCGGTTTAAGGGTTTGCTTATTTTTTAAAGGAAAAATGACTCAAAATAATCTCAAGTATCAACTTTCAACCAAAAATAACCCGAAGTTTGAAAATCACAACCAGCGATACGAATTATCGAAATATTTACACAAAACGATTCGAACTTATTTTCCGACGAGTTTGCCGGAGGAATCAATGATGTAGCGATCGAAAATAAGACATTACAACTTAATATTTGACGCTTGTTTAAAATATATCTGATCACCACATCAATAATAACTCCAGAAAACTCGTCGGAAAATGTGTTCGGATTGTTTTTGGTTAATATTGCAATAATTCGTATCCCTGGTGGTGATTTTTGTTGGATCGTTATGCGTTAGTGAGAGCTTGGGAACTGGCTATTAAGTTGTTCCCAAGGTAGCGGAAGTAACGTAAAAGCAAGTAAGACAGAATGTAAACGACATAGTTCCTTTATAGAGGAACCCCACAACAACCAACTAGTTGTGTGGGTAAACCTCTACCTCTGCTTGGAGGATTTTGAACGATCTTCTTATTTTATTGATTGTTCCCTAGTTACACAGGCGAGACTTACACTTCTCTGTTCCTAGAAGTTCTCCCTAACTCTAGTAACACTAGTAAGTCTTCTCGACCTTTTTCCTAAGCGAACATCTCAACTAAACATAAGACAAATCGAACCTTACACCTTGAGCTCAATGTCGTAGTTCCCTATCTCCTGGGACTTGGTTTCGCCGTCGTCGAGATCGAACACTCGCCGTCGGGGACTTCTCTTCTGTTATATTTCTTTCTTTATGAGAGGATGTGTGTTTTGCGAGAAGTGCTTATTCCAAGCACTATTCATTTGGATTTATACTCATTCTCACTTGGGCTACAATCCTAACTTTCATTGTGTTCGAAATGCCCTTTGTCTTGAACGCCAAGTCTTTGTCCTTCACATGTGACTTGATTTGAATTGAGTCAACTTTGAGAATCAATCGGGCCGTTGGATCACTCGCTTCAGTCTGTTCTTCAGACTGAGCCTTTGTTTTGTCTGAGACAGGATCCCGTGATTTGCGCTAAGTGGTCTTGTTTGCACATGTGAGTTCCCATGTGATGGGAACTGTTCTCTCCAAAGTTCCTATCAAAGGAACTCGCTATCATGTATTCTTGTGTTCTTTTAGCATTCTTGGAGATTCTTCATTTAGACTTGGTGTTCCTTTGAATTAATTGAATGTAACTCGTTAGTTCTCATACGGCGTGTGTCATTATCAAAACTGGAGACAAGTATCGTTGTTCCGATATTTGGAATTCGAGTTCCCAATACCGTCCCAACAATTTTCAAACTTCAGATTATTTTTAATTGAAAGTTGATATTTGGGATTGTTTTGAGTCATTTTTCCCTTTTTAAAATGTGATTTAGAATTTAATTTTCTGAAAAATGGTGGACTAAAATTGTAATTTGCCCAAAAATATCATGTTCTTATCCGAAACTTTATAATGAAACTTTTTTGCAAATATTTTATTCACCACCAATCAAGACATATCATATATAGTTTTTGATGCTCTTTTCAAATAAAATCCAAATCTATGCCAAATATGTTTCGAATCCAGTAGTTTTTGTGATTTGGAGTGAAACGAATTAGGGTTTAAATTAAATTGTGATAATCGGTGTAATTCGGTAGTAATTGATTAAGGAATGTGGTAGATTCAATTTTGGATGATTGAAATTTGACTTCCCCTATAAAAAGGGTCGAATAAAAAATTATGAATGATTGAAAATCGGACGTATGTAAATTATTTTGACATCCTATTTATATGTTGAGAATGTTTTTATCTTTTACTAATCTTCATACTTTTATATTATACTTGAACTCAAGAACTTCTAAATAGAACAAATTTAGCCCAAAAGCATTTTGGGCCACCTTAATTAGGCCCTTGTTAAGCTCCCCTATTAAATCAGCTTTTTGTTAAGTAAATAAGGCTTAAATGTTTTTTTTTACTTTTCTCTCTCTCTCTCTCTCTCTCTCTCTCTCTCTCTCTCTCTCTCTCGTGCGTGCGTGCGTGCGTCCGCTCTCTTGTGTTCTTCCCTCGTCACTCCTGCAAAAACCAAAACCGATTCTCAACTGCAAAAAACGGTTCAAGTACGTCGATTTCAAGTCTGAATTCGTAGTGCAATTTGTATTTGAAGTTGATTTGAAGTTCGTTCTCGAGATTTTGGTGTGTTGTGCAATTGGATTTCGTTTTGTGATCGTCCACAAGCCTCTGCTTCAGGTTAGGCTTTTTTGTTTGTGTGATCATTGAATTTTGTTCGCTTTTCTTCGATTTTGTGTTTGGATTTTGTTGTATGCTTTTGCTTTTTCGGTTTGTTTGTCGATTCGAAGATGAGTTGCATGTGATGATAGTAATGACATGTTTTGGTTCGTTTGATGACATTGTTTACGTTGTTGTGTATTTTGTGTTTTAATTCTTCTTTTTTGTTTTGCATTGTTCATCTGTTTGGATGTTGTGAAGTGAAATTCTCGATTTCGAGATTATGCTGAATAGTGATGACAAATTGTAACTATGCTTATGGCATTACGTTTTTGTGATGACAGATTATAACTATGATTAGAGCATCACCTTTCCCGATTATTTGTGATGATAGTAACATATTCATGCAATATGTTGTTTGTTTTGTTGTGCATGTTTTGGACGTTGTGATTATAGTTGTTTGTGATGACAGTTGAGACATGTTGTATTTTCTTGTGATGACAATGGCTTTTTTAATATCTAGGGGTTGTGATGACAGTTGTTGCTATTGATGATAGTATATCGATTATAATTGTGTTTTATTGACATTATTGATGACAAAGACTTTTTCTTATGTGTAGGGGTTGTGATGATAATTATTTGTGATGAGAGTTGCCTTTTCTTATGTTTATCTGTTGTGATGACAATGTTGCTATTGATGATAATATATTTTCTACAGTGACATATTAGTGATGACAAAGTGTTTACTTGAGAGTTGAGATATGTGGTATTTTTGCTTTGTGATGATAGTTGTTTGTGATGATAGTGTCTCTTTCTTATGTTTCTCAGTTGTGATGACACTTGTTTAATATTGATGATAGTATATTGATTATAATTGTGTTTTATTGACATTAGTGATGACAAGGACTTTTTTTTATGTTTAGGGGTTGTGATGGCAATTGCCTTTTCTTATGTTTTATATGTTGTGATGATAGTGTTGCTCTTGATGATAATATATTGTTTCTAATTGTGTTACAGTGACATATTAGTGATGACAAAGTGTTTACTTGAGAGTTGATACATGTGGTATTTTTTCTTTGTGATGATAGTTGTTTGTGATGACAATGTCTCTTTCTTATGTTTCTCAGTTGTGATGTCAAATTTTAATCAAGTCTTTTGTTTTCCATGATAAAGAATGGAGCCTAAGCAATTGCAATATATGGTACCTGTATCAAAATGATATAATGGAAGAGCAATCCAGTATCACACTCCAGATGTTTTCCACCTCATCAAGTGTCATCTTACATCTGATGAGTTTAGTAGGTTAGGTTAGGGGTGCTTTGGTGCAGTGTTAAAGTTAGGTGATACTATACCACTTCGTTACAAACTTATGCATTATGCCATCATGTGTGAGTTAAAAACTTCTTATAAGCATGAGATGTGGTTTAGAATAGAGACTAATGTGTGTCGTTATTCTTTGATGGACTTCGTTGTTGTCACTGGTTTGAATTGTGAGAATTTAGGTGATGTTGATATCCCTAAAGTTGACCCCGTAGATGTCGTAGGTGTGGATAAGTGTGATTTGGATCATTTACTGTCTGTTTTTATAAAAGAAAAAGATCGTTCTAAGAAGTTTAAACTTGCACACCTGTTAATTCTTGAGGCTGTTTTGCTTCCTAAACGGGATAAGGTTGCTATAGATCCAATTCATATTGCTCTTTCAAGTGATTTGGAGAAATTTTATGCTTATCCTTGGGGTAGATTGTCCTATAACGCTTTGCTCGATAGCTTGTTTCATGTGAATCGCACCCCACGTGACCCGGAGATGATGAAAAAGCCAAACTATATACCTGGCTTCAATGTGTTTGGATATTCTTTCGGATTTATGGTAATGTGTTGATATATTTTTTGATGTTAATTGCATCTGCAATGGTTTTTTAGTGTTTCTTTTTTTTGTGTTGTTATAGTTGTGGATTGTGGAGACTTTTCCAGCTTTTCGAGGCATTTGTCATCTTGCTGAGAGAGGAGGTAAAAAAGAAGTTCCTTATATGTTGCGTTGGCATAGCACTTCATCTCAACTTGTTGGTTGGAAAGTAATTTGTGATGTTGGGGACAAGAAACTGGTATATTTAATTTGTTTTATTTTGATGACAGTTGAATTTGATGACAATTGTAACTTGTAGAGTTTATTTGATGACAGTTTAATTTGTTTTATTTTGATGACAACAATGTTTGTATCCCTCGTACTCAGAACATGCTGCATTCATCACATGTGACTATCCCGATGAGGTTGTTGACCCTGTGTACAATGATCTTGTGAAACGGATTATACTGAAGCAAAAACCGATTGAAGGTGAAGGATCTGAGTCTGATACGGAGGATGAACTTGTTGATTTTGTTATTGCTGCACGAGATACAGTTATTGAAAAAGCCAATGTTGGTGGTAAGAGGAAGATTGGATGTACAGATGCAAAGGCTAAAGGCGCAAAGGCTAAAGGGGTTGGAAAAAAGAAATCTGAAGAGAAACCGAAAGAGCGCTAAGGTAAAACTAAGGTTGATGACAGAATGCATAAGATTCCGAGGATTGGAAAGGATCACAGGAGCTCGAAGGATTCGAAGGGTTACAAGGATTCGGGCGTGAGTGGTCGGAAGACTCGTGTCAACAATGTACCTGAGATTATTGAAAAATGTAAGAGGCCAAAGTTGAAGAAAGATTCCAATGAAGCTGTAGAGAAGGACTTTCTAGACGAGAAGGATGTGGATGACAATGAAACTGATTTTGAAGTTGCTAGGATTTTGTCAATGGCCAAGGAGAAGGCAAAATTTGATGAAGTTGATTAGGATCCAGTTTCTTCCAAGGGAAAGGAGAAGGCAGAAGAGTACAATAAAAAGGAAGAGCCAGCTTGGGTTAAGTCTTTGAGGGAAAGTATGTGTTCCTTGCAAGATGATATGATTAGAATGATGAAAACTCTTCAGAGTCAAGTGCAGCGTGTTGAGATGCAAGTTGTGAAAGTTAACAACAGGGTTGATAGAATTGAAAAGAAACTGAAATCGAAAGACCAAGATTCTGTTTCTAATGATAACAGTGATGAGATTCGCATTATAAGTTTGGAACCAGTGAGAGAAAGTGATTGCAAATGCATTTGAGTCTTGGAGGTTGTCCCCTGATGATGACATTTCTGTTAAAGATGGAGGTGAAGGTATGAATTTGCAATTGATAAAGTACGTTCCACTAGATATAATTCCAAGGCAAGAGCAAGGCAAGGGCAAGGCAACTGAGTTGGTTGAGCCTTTGAAAGATGGTGATCAAGAGCAAGTTGGTGATGACAAAGATGTTAATGAGGATGAACCAGCGAAGGATCAAGTAGGTGGTGATGACATGGAAGTTAATCATGAAGAACCAGTTGTGGATGAAGCAAGGGTTGATGACAGAGAAGATGTTGATGAACCTGTCAAAGATCAAGCAAAGGTTGATGACAGAATTGATGACCTTGGTGAGTTAGGTTCAAGCTTTTTTTTCTGTCTCCTCGGATGAGTTAGGTTTTGACATGCATGGACTTTTACAAGATGTAATGGATAATTGTTCTCAACTTACTGAGCATGGACATTTGTTTGGTTCTTCGTTTCAAGCTTCAAAAGAAGGTGCAACCTCTAAGATTGATGAAATTTTTCATAATCCAACGATTCAATTTGATGATGATGCAAAGGAAACAGTTGAACTTAGGCTTCAACCACAACTCCATATACTGTTGAGAAGGATAAGAAGTTAAAGAAAAAGAGGTCTACTTCATTACCTAAGGCTCCAAAGCATACCTTTTATGGAGATGATGTTCGTAAACCATTTTACGATTGATATAATAACGGGTATGTTATTTATTAGTTATGTTATCTGTTTGTTTTTTGTGATGATAGTTTGTGATGATAGTAGTGTTTTGACAATTTTTATGATGATAATATTGCCATGATAATGTGTTTATAATGTTCTGATGACAGGCTTTTTTGTGTTGATTGCATTGTGATGACAATAATGTAATGATGATGATGTTGACTACATGTTTATAATGCTCTGGTGAATGTCTCTTTTTTTGTGTTAGTTATAGAAATGCTATTGTGGCTGGATCTGATCAAATGTTGAACAAGAAGTTTTTTAGACTGCTCAACAGTAAAAGTCTTTGGTTAGGAGATGAGGTAAGTATCTGATCAAATGATATTTACTTGTTGTCAATTTAATTGTGTGACATTTCATGTCTTTTTGTAGCATTTCTGCGAGGCTTTGCATTATTTGAGGAAAATTATTCATGATCATCCTGATGACTTAAAGAATATGGTTATTATGGATTGGATTTGGTACAAGACATTCACGCCTTTTGAAGTGGAGCGTTATATTGTTCAAAATGATGATGTGCCAAGCGATGTGTTCAATTATTTTAATGGTTGGAAGCCTACTCTCTTTGGGAAATCATGGGTTCGTGGTGAGGTGACAAAGGTTTATACACTTGTTCACCTTACAAAAGAGAGGCGTGAACATTGGGTTGTATTGGAAATTAACTTGCATCGTCGCCACATGACTGTTTTCGGGATTTGTATACAATGGAGGAGTTTTCCAGTTATATATAGCCTTTTACCAAGCTTCTTCCGTTTCTAATGAAGAAAAGTGGGAGGTTTGATCATCTTGAGGGCTTGGATGCTAATTTCACTTTGTCTAGAGACGCTTTGGTTTGTCAAGATTATTCCGGGTAGGTTGCCTTGTGTTATTTTAATTTAGTTATCCTGTGTAATTATGTATATTTTTTTGATTAATTCAGTCATTTTGTTTTATTTTTCAGCAGTAATTGTGGTGTCTATTGCATCAAGTATATTGAAGCTCTTACATTGGGACTTAGTTTGGATGGTCTTGATGATGCGCACATGCTGGCGATTAGAGAGAAGATGGCCATAGATATTTTTAACTGCAATTGGGTGGTTCACCGAAAATTGGATCTGGATGTTGGAGATGGATATAGATATATTGCTAGTGCAATGTAATCTGTGACGATAGATGATGACAATGTTAGTTTTTGATGAATGTAGGAGATGGATATAAATTTCTAGTGGTTGGTATTTGTTTGATGACAATTTTTTAGCTTTTGTTTATGTGTTTGATGACAATATAGGAGATGGATATAAATACTTGTAGAACCCTTTATTGTGATAACAATAATTGTTCTTGCAAAATTTATGTCTTTTTTTATATGCGACTGTAATGACAGTAGATCTTACGAGATGCTACATACTAATATTAAAATGGGAAACAATTCAATGACAGATAACGAAAGAAAATTCCATGAAATGCAACATACAACAGTCAAAACAACAACTAGAAGATTCATGGTAGAATCATATTAAAAGAGAAAAATATTGAATAACCCTTCATTGTTGTATTGTTGTTTTAAATACCCTGATCTCAGAATCTTCATTAAGGCCAAGCTGCAAAGAAAGCATTATCATGAAGTCATGTATATCTTCTGATGACAAGAAATTGGATTATCATGACCACTTACATAAATATAGGTGTCTCCTTCAATCCGTGATGTGATATCGGTTTCGCTTAAGAAGAATTTCATATATCCTGGTGGTACCCCGTTCATAATGCTATAACGGTACACCAATATCGACAATGGTGTGTGTGCTCTTATTCTTATTGGTGTTCTCTCATTAGTCTATGCATGAAATAGAAAATTTGTTAGTTTTCATGAAATATACGGTGTACAAAAAGAATTATATGGACTGATTGTTACCTCAACGTCACCATTGTGAAGGTGACGAATGGATTGGCATAGGTTCTTCTGGTTATGACATTCCTTCTTGACATGGTTGAATTGAACTGTGTTTTCTGTTGTTGAGAACTTTTATTTTATTTTTTGGAATGAGAGTGTTTTGTGATGATAGAAGTATACTTTTTATATGAGAATTTTAAAATAGCAAATTAAAAGCAAATCTTTTGAATGCATGACCTTTTTTACAATGTATTTATGGATTTTATCTATTCATTGGTCTTATTAAAGCTATTTTTGATGATATGCTTCGAAAATAGGAAATTGCTTTTTTTTATGATAGGCTGTTTGATAATGTCATCAGAATAGGGGGTAAAGGTTCATGTGCACCAATGTATGCATTGATGTGTAATAAATGCATGTGATCTGAGAGAATCTGAGAGAATTCAAAAATATGCAATTCAATATATGCATTCGTTGATTGATTTTGTTTTAAATGACAATTGTAAAGACAATAGTGATGACAGTTTTATGATGACAGTAATAGAAACAGTTGAATAGTACTGGATATTAATGACAACAGTTTTATGACGACAGTAACAGAAATAATGGATATTGATGACAACATTAGAAACAACATTATAATATTATTGAGAATAGTTTGATGAAATAGTGGAAACAAAATTGTGTTCATGACAATACGATTGTATTGATGACAGCAAAAGGAAAAGAACTGATGATAGTAAAATAAAATAAGATCTTGGAAATGAAGGAAACTCTATTCTATAATATTTGTGGTGTTGCTTGATTCAGCTGAAACCTTATGCTTCTTAGCATTCTTGCTTCTCTTTGTATTGAACTCGCCTTTGGAAGGGATTCTTTTTCTTTTAGGTCTCCAGTCATCCTTCTCACATTTGGTGGATGACATATTGTGCTTTTAACTTGTACAGGCACATCCCAATGTGTTTTTGGAGGAAGTGGGTAGATTGAATCTTCGTATGTTGAGGACCAAGCTTCAAATTGGTAGTACTCACTAATAAAGCTTCTCAATGGGTATTGTATTTGCTGAATTGCAGCAAGGGCATGAACACAAGGGATTTTTCTAAGTCAAACATCCTGCAACTGCATGTTTTCTGAGCTAGATTGACCACACCAGAGAAGTCTCCACTGAACACTTCGAACTGAGAATTATTTAGGACTTTAACGCCATATCTCTTTGATTTCTTGCATCTTAGCTACAGAATCTTGTGTATTGTTGGTGGCAGTTGGTTGGTGTTCTCTTGGATTGTTTGCTTATGCTCTACAAATCATCTTGACAATAAATCACTGATTAATTCCAAGAGAGCAACAATAGGGAAAGATCTTGCTTGTTTCAAAACGTTGTTGAGACTTTCTGAGTTGTTGGTGGTCATTATGTTGTACCTATCTCCATTAAAGTGTACTCTTGACCACTTTTCTAGTCCTGCATCCCTTAAATATTGTCCCATATTTGGATTCTTTGAACAAATGTCTTGGAAGTATTTGTTGAAGTTTGTCACCGTGTAACATTCAGCTGCTTGCTTGAACAACTTTGCAATCCCTTTTCCTTGAATCTTGTAAGAAGATTTTGTTTCAAATGCAGAATACATATCACGTGTTTTGCACATCTGTAGACTGATTCAACAGATTTTCCAATGCTTAAAAACCGATCTGACACGAACACTAACTCATTAGAGCATGGAATTAAAATTAGCAACTGATCAAAAAACCACTTCCAAGCTTTATCATTTTCAGAATCCACAATGGCATAAGCGAGAGGATATATCTATTGGTTTGCATCTTGTGCTGAAGCAGTAATTAAAACTCCCAAATATTTGTTGTAGAGATGTGTTCCATCTACTTGATTGACCTGCATTTGATTATAAAGATACATGAGAAATCAAAACTGATGACAGTTGGTCATGAAAATAAGTGATGACAACTTATCAAAGTGATGACAGTACCTTTCTCAATTGATTAAAACCTCTAATTGACGCTCCAATTGCTACGAAGACATACTTGAATCTACCATGGCTTTCAACTTCGAGGCATGTGTAAGTGCCTTGGTTTGTTCTTTTGATCATGTGACAATATGATGGGAGCATCTCATAGTTTTCTTGCGGTGATCCTCTTATCAGCACTTGTGCCCATTGTTGTGCCTTCCAAGCTTTCCAGTAGCTAACATTTTGCAAGTAATCATTTCTCATGTCATTTCTGATCATACTTGGGCCTGGCCCCTTCTTAACACCATCAAACTTGTGATGACAACAATGTATTTTCAGGAGGTGAAAGAGATGACAGTGATTACAAAATAGAAACATACCTTAATTTTATTTTCTGTGCTATAATTTGATATGGTGGTTGTATATGCCTTGAACATCTCACTTCGAATGGGCATGTATGATTTTCATTGAATTTTTTCACCTCAAAATAACTCAAGCCTTTCAGTTTTGATGCCACCAATTGTCATTCGCATTCTTTATGTATACATTTCAACGAGTAGTAATCTTTCCTTGATTTGTGCACTTTGAAACCATAGCTCTCCTTCATTGCTTGGTTATATATTGCAGTCTTAAGATCTTCTTTTGTTCCAAACAGTTGCCCTACTTGAACAAACTGACTATCTGGTGGATGATCAACTTCTTCATCATCATCAAATACCATTGCAGTTTCATGTGCATCATAAATTTCTAGTGGTTGGTAGCTATTGTTGACACTTGATGACAGTTGCATATTCTTAGTTGCAAGCTCTTTTCCTTTCAATGACAGTTGCATATTCTTAGTTGCAAGCTCTTTTCCTTTCCTTCTTCCATGTATTGTGACATAGATAGGCAAACCCCTAGCAACTTGAGGTGTGTTGCTAATCTGGTAGAATGATTTGAGATCTTCATCTGTCTCAAGTGTGAAAGGACTTTGCACCTTTTTTGTTGGATGTAGGTGTGATAGGTTGATTTATGCTGGTTGTGAGTTCATTGCAAACCTTGCCATAATCTTCTTCTTTAGATCGTCTAGTGTTACATCCTCCTCCAACAGAAATGTTTTCGAATTTACATCACCAATATAAAGACATTCACCATTGTTTGTCTTCCATCCTCATCCAACACAGACGGTTAAAACCTTGATATCCATTTGTTGTCATCATTTGTACGTAATCAACAAACACCAATTAGAGACATCACAAACATTGTCATCAACTAACATCTATCATCAAAAATATATCATCATCCAACATGAAATATGTCATCAAATAACATGAACACTGTCATCATGAAACACTGTCATCACTAACATCTATCATCAAAACACTGTCATCACTAACATCTATCATCAAAACACTGTCATCATGAACCACTGTCATATCACCAACATCTATCATCAGAAATTTGACATCATCTAACATCGACAATGACATCAACTAACATGAACACTGTCATCACAAAGACTGTTATCAACTAACATGAACACTGTTATCACAAACACTGTATTATGAATAGTGTCATCAAATTGGAGATTTTTCAAAAAAAATCGATTTATTGAATTGTCATCCCATAAACCTGATGATGATAGTTTTTCCATGGTAGATCTAACATCAAAATTTAAACTTTGTTACATATCTGGATTAAATGTCGTGAAATATGATGACGGTGTCTGGGAAACTTGCCTCATTGTAGATGACATGACAAAGGATTTGATTGCCTTGTTGATAAAACGATTGTTGTAGATGACAGGATAAAGGATTCGATATCGAAAAATGACTAGTAATCGTTCGTGATGACACTTGGAATGAATTCGACGAGCTTTCAATGGCGAAATTTGCGTGAAACTTTTGATGACAGGAATCACTTCGAAAACGAAGACCAATCCGTTCGTGATGACAACTGGAATGAAATCAACTGATTTCAATCGGGAAAGCGATGACAATAGGATCGAAAAATCGATGAGAAGCTATCGTGAGGAAGGAGGATCTCGATTTTGGCGGAATATGGTGCGCGCGAGCTGTTTTGCTATTTACCTAATTTTCCCAATCCTCTTAATATCCACCTAATTAGCCTCTTAATTTTTGTTATATAATTAATTCATCCCTTCTAAATAATACTCCCTCCGTTAACATAAACTTATCGTTTTAGCTTGATTTTCTTGTTCAATAAAAGTTGTCATTTAACTTATTTTAGTCAATGATTTCCAATAATATCCTTACTATTTAAAAATATTTACATAAATTCTACAAATAAGAATAAAAAGTCTTAACATAGTGGAGGATATTTAAGTAAAATCAAGCGATTTCCTTAATTTTTAAGATAAACTCTAAAACGAGAAGTCTAGCTTAACGGAGGGAGTATATTATATCAAAATATTTGACAATCGTGAAACAGAAAAATGCATGTAGTGTGTAATTATTCTAGTAAAGAATTCATAAATTTTTTAGTATTTTGAATTTTAATTATTTTTTAAAATTGAAAAAGTTCACAAAAAATTGTTCGTCCCTCCAAGGAAAAATTTCGGGTTCCACCATGAAGGATCACACAGTACTCTTTCCATTGAAATTTGAAAATCACTATTGTTGGAACGAGTGTGTTAGTAATACGGACATTGTTCCTATGGGAACAGTGAACTGGGCAGCAGAAATATGCAAGACTTAACACGATTACTTATAGTGGAAACCTTCAACAACCAACTAGTTGATTGAAGGAAAAACCACTCCCTCCGAAGAGGAGTTGTAATGCTTCTCTTAGTTTTATTGATTTCAGACGAACTACAAGCAAGTAGAGTTATCAAAGATAGTCTTATCCTATTCTCTAGAACCTAGACCTATCTAACTCAACTTCTCAGCTCTAGAACGATTCAACAATAAAACTAAACCACAACACAACTTACAGTGATCAGCTTCAGACTCGACGATGACTTCACAAGTAATCGGGGTCTCTAATCTAATCACTTAACCTTTATTTATAGTGAAACAAACTAATCCAATCATATCTTACTTACTTTCGTAATTCAGATATGATTTGATATTATTTAATTCATTATAAATCAGAATTACATTGATTCTATATTATCTAAACCTAAAAAGGCTCGAACCAATTTATCCATTAAATCTTGGAGTTGTTATTCGGCAATATCCACTCCAAGATCTTCTTCAAGTAACAACTTCATCCAGCTATCAAATCTTCCGAGATCTGATTCTATCGCAACTGATTTACGCGCTTTCTATATAAGGAAAGATGAAGTATCTTCGCACTGTTGTTCCCTCACACTGTTCCCTCACATCAGTGCTTCATTGACTGTTCCCTTACGTTCTGTATAAACCTGTAATCTACACTACAACTCATACAGTTATAAAGATCGTTAGTCCTTATAGAGTTTGTCATTATCAAAACTAATGAGGAGTACTTGACACTAGTCCCATGGTAATAATCATTGTTCCCATGATACCAGTATCCAACAACTATCTAGTTGTTAAATTGATGTTGACTGAAAGGGAGATTCAAATCCAAGTAAGTATATATGTAGCGCTCGAAATCAAATTTGAATCGGTAAGAGTTGAATGGGTAAAAATATAACGCCATTACTCAAACGTAATAAAATAGTTGACGAATATTCCACATAAATCAAACTGTCTGTATATATATGGCACTAAATCTTATGCATGTGACGGTGTGCATTGTTGTTCCTGGTTGTTAAACTCGTAACAGATATATCTATAAGCATGTCCTCTGTATCATGGTTCTTCAAGTGGGTAATTCTTGTACTGTGCTTTGCGCCGAAAGGGTTAGCTTCATCCAAGTATGATGATAAGATGACGATGTTGCCAGGGCAACCGCCCGTCAATTTCAATCAATATGCAGGCTATATCACAATCGACAACAAAGAAGAAAGAGCTTTGTTCTACTACTTTGTCGAAGCCGAGACCGATCCCCAGACCAAACCGCTGGTCCTTTGGCTAGATGGAGGTTCACACCATGTCTCTTTGACTCTTCATTCATACCACTTTCAATTTGTTTTTCTTGGTTGAAAACATTACACCACTTTCAATTTGTTTACTCTTGTCTATCTTTAACTTTAGTTTTTGTTGAGAACCTATTCTACGTTTGAAATCCAAAGAGATCAAGCATAGTATATATACCTTGGGTTACTCCTCCTATTATTAATTGGTTTTAGGATGGAACACCATGGGCTTATGTGCTAAGCCCATATGCACATTAGGGTGTACATACAAGGTTTGCTAGAGTGTAATGTGTGTTGGTGTGCAGGGCCAGGATGCTCAGCGCTTAGAGGGGCGTTCATCGGACACGGCCCTTTCCTGCCAACTGGAGAAGCTCTTGAGAAAAATAGTTTCAGTTGGAACCAAGGTGCTTTTTTCATAACAAACTCTTGCTTTCCCTCTCATTTTCATATATATATGGCAAGTTTATGTATGGGAAGATATTAAAAACTTGTATTATGTAAATGTTTGCCTTAGATATTTTGCTGTATGTGCACTTTTCATATTCACACAGAAGCTAATATGGTTTTGTTTTTCTTTTGGGTTGAATAACAGAAGCTAATATGTTATTCTTGGAGTCTCCTGCTGGAGTTGGATTCTCATATTCTTCCAATAAGTCATTCTATAACTTCACAAATGATGAGATCACAGGTTTCAAAAAAATTGAATTTAATTCTCTATTGATTTCTTCACTTGCTAATTATTTAAGATGTTCTAAATCAACCATCAAGGCTTTTTTCTAATTGTACTTTTTTGTGTTTGTGTGCGAAATGAAATATACAGCACGAGACAACCTTATGTTCTTATTTGGATGGTTAGAAAAATACCCAGAATACAAGAACAGAGATTTCTATATCACTGGAGTTAGCTATGCAGGTACTTAATTAATCTTATTCAAAACAACTTACATTTGCTTGAGAAGGATTTCATGGAAGCACCACAGCTAATCCCTAATCCAAAAAATGGGCACAACACAATTGTTGAATGTATTATATGGTTTAATTTACGAATTAAGCAACTATGCTTCTTCATTTGTTGTTAAAACAGGGCATTTTGTTCCACAACTTGCTAATCTCATTCTGGAATCCAGGTTAAAGTCAAATCTCAAGGGATTAGCGGTAAGTAAAATTTACAAAAATTATTTCTCCATGTAAAAAATTTGAAGCTCAAGTGAATGACAACACAATTAAGATTGGTGTTTACAGTTAGGAAGCCCAGTTCTTGCACTTGAAGTTGATTACAACTCGAGAGCGGAATTCATGTGGTCTCATGGGTTGATTTCAGACTCTAGTTATTTTATGCTCAATTCCATGTGCAACATATCTCAATTCTTCAGAGAATATGCGATGGGCGGCAACATCTCCTCTACTTGCTCGCAGGTTTTTGGGATCTAGAATTAGCTATTGCTGGAAAGAAATAGTTCATGATTAACGTCCCTAACTTAAGTTTGTAATTTGGTTCAGGTTGTGACTGAAGTTGGTAATGAAGTTGGCATATTTATAAGCATACATGATGTGCTTAACGACATATGCTGATCATCATCCCAAGCCCATCAAATGGTACTTATTCACTTCAAAATCTTTTCAATATTGTTGTTAAAATCCCGATTCAGTTGTACAATTCTGGGAATCTTACAATCCAATATTGGCTTAAAAATGATCCTGCCCATGTTAGGATCGAAGAAGTTTTGTATTGAACGTAGGACATTATTATGATTGAGATCGATCGATAAAACCAATAGGATCTTGTGCACCACCATTCTGATTTTTTAATACAATATTCATTCTTATGAACCTTATATAACAATAATTTTATTATAAAATAATATATACTAAAAATATAAAAGTTATACACTTTTATTCACACACATATACAAATATGCCTATATCGATAAATATTTTTATATTTTAAGACTATCAATAAATTACATTTTTGAAATTATTATACATGCACAAGAAGTTTACAATACATTAGGTTAATGTATACTTCATTTAATTATATGATTTTATGAACCGGTCCAAAGAGCACCTTACAATCTGATCTAGATATCCCGATCCTATCAGGCATTTGATTTGTTTGCAAAGCTAATGCTTTGATTTCTACTTGTTGCAATGGTAGCAGGGAGGCAAGCCAGACCCATGTGTGGATTCTAAAATGATCAACTATCTCAATAGGAAGGATGTGCAAGAAGCTCTCCACGCCAAGCTCGTAGGAGTCGATCAATGGAGACGTTGCACCCCCTTTGGGTACGAGCTGAGAGAAATGTATAATTGTATATCCATCGATGACAAACTAATAGAAAAATCACTACCAAGCCATATATCAGTACATAATTGAAAGTCTAGGTCATACTTCAATATATTAGGGAAGTGTTTATTCCATGTGAAAGTCTATTGTTCATAAAGCTCAATGCGTATGCTTGATACAGTTCCCTCCTAAAACCAATGGGCAACATAGGCTTATATATATAGTTGTCTATTATAACCTCTCAACTTTCCATGTTGGAAAAGTATTCTCAACTCTACACATTGATTAGAAACATAAAATTGATGAAACATACATATACATTGAAGGTGAAGAGCACACATTAATTTCGGTTTAAACTTGTGGGTTAGAACTTAGAAGCTAGGTGAATTTCCAGCTTTGGGTACGGTTCATACATTATCTATGTGCGTGCAACATATAAGCCTTAATAGTTGTCACTTGACATGATGTCATGAGACCTCCAAACCAATAAACTAGCAGTCACACCCAGACTAGATCAGATGACATACATTACCTGATCATATGCCTAGCTTGTTAAAGACGCATATACACTTGGGTTATATCTGGTTATGCTAAGTTTGTGTATGTTTTTTGTGACAGTGATATTGGCTACGACCTCCTAGACACTTTTGTGCCAACAATTCCTCTTCTAGGCAAATTATTAAAGAATGGTGTCCGAGTTACAGTTTTTAGGTGAATACGTACTTCTCCAACCATGCATCTCTTAAAAGGATTATTTTTTTTTTTTGAGTTATGATCGATCTTTGAGTTGGATGTCCTTAAATTGATGATTGCACCATGTTGAATTTTTCTAAAGTGGAGATCAAGATTCGCTTATTCCATTCCTCGGGACAAGAGGTTTGATCCAAGCGCTAGCAAAGGACTTGGGGTTGAATACAACTGTGCCATATAGGTCATGGTTGCATAATAAACAGGTTAGCATTTTGTACTAATTAATCTTGCATAAGAATTGAACATGCATGAAATGAGCAAGAAAAGTTGGAAATTCTTACACATGATGGGTCATATGTACGTTTTAACCATTTCTGAGGTGTCGAATGATTTAATAGGTGGGCGGATGGACTCAAGTTTATGGCGACATATTGACTTTCGCAACAATTAGAGGAGGTGGACACGATGCTTCATTCTCACAGCCAGAGAGAACACTCTCAGTGTTCCACACTTTTCTTCAAGGGAAGTCACTCCCATTAGCACCGACTACTTGATTACTTCTTATAAGACGATATGATCTCGATCAATGTATACTTATCTTGTGTGTATGTGAAAACTACCCATAAAATAGACTATATTGTTAAAAACCACCCATTAGAATCAAAATTATTGAAAATCACCTATATTAATGATTCGGTTATAAATCAACCACCTGTAGCTCTATTCTGCACGTGGAGGTTAAGGTTTTATGTCACTTAATGCACGTTAGTTACGTAGAATGTTTTAATTGTGCGTGATAACCCTACAACCCTTTTCCATCTTTCTTGTTCCATCGTTGTCTTCTTCCCCATTGCCTTCTCCTCTTCCGTCCACGGAACTCCTATCAAAACCATGCCATCCAAAAATTCAGCCACAAATTGAGGACGTTCCCTAAAATCACTCCAAAATCAAGGCAATTGATCAAACTGATTTAAATTAATCAACAAACCTTGCTTGCGGTCATGGTTGGCCCCGTTGGCTTGGGACGAAATATGGAGAGCAATGGTGGACATCGTTGTCGTCCGATGTTGTTGTGGCATGACACATTTCCTTTATAGAGGAACTCCATGACAACCAACTAGTTGTGTGGGTAAACCTCTACCTCCGCTTGGAGGATTTTGAACGATCTACTTGTTTTATTGATTGTTCCTTAGTTACAACAGGCAAGACCTATACTTCCCTGTTCGTAGCAGTTCTTCCTAACTCTAACAACACTAGCAAGTCTTCTCAACCTAGTTCCTAAGCGAACAACTCAACTAAACACAAATAAATCTAACCTTGCACCTTGAGCTCACTGTCACAGTTCCCTTACTCATGGGAACTTGGATTCGTCGTCACCGAGATCGAACACTCGTCATCGGGGACTTCGCTTCACTTTCTCAACGTCTTTCTTGCTTCTTTGTACGAGGTTTTGAGTTCTAGGAGAAGTGCTTATTTCAAGCACTATTCATTGGCTTTTATACTCTCTTGAACTTGGGCTAATATCTTCATTTTACTTGTTGTCCAAAATGCCCTTTGTCTTGCATGCCAAGTTTGTCAATCTTCATATGTGACTTGATTTGAAACTATTCAACTTCAAATGTTAATCGAACCGTTGGATCACTCGTCCCAGTCTATTCCTCAGAATGTGCCTTCGCTTTGTCCAAGACAGGATCCCGCGATTTGCGCTGCACGGTCTGTCTTCACATGTGAGTTCCCATATGCAGGGAACTGCTCTCTTCCGAGTTCCTTTGATGGGATCTTGCTTTCAAATGATCCTGAGTTCCTTTTTGTGTTCCCCTTCTAGAGAGTCTTTGTTAAACTTGGAGTTCCCTTGAAATACTTGAGTGTAAACGTTAGTTCCTAAATGGCGTTTGTCATTGTCAAAACTGGAGACAAAATCGTTGTTCGGATGTTTGGAACCAGAGTTCCCAACATTGTCCCAACAATTTCCCCCTTTTTAAGATATGCATATGTGTGAAGACTTAAGATATGCATATGAGTTCCTAAGCATGAACTTTGAGAGCCACTTCTATGAACCATTAAGTCCTTACTTAGCATTTTATGTGTTAGTTCCCCCTTAACCAAAGCATATTCTGTGATAACCCTTAAAAGACTCATCTCACACATTTTTTCCTTCCCCCTTTTGGCATCATCGAAAATAGAAAGCATAATAAGGAAAGAAGGAACACACAATCATACTAAAGGACCCATATATTACTTAAGCAAAATTTTGTACAATGATGGAACTCGTTACATTTTGAGGGGGAAGATAGAGCTAAGGGAACATAAGGGTAAGATCATGGGGCCTTGGGGATCAAGTGATCACGTAGCTGAGTCATGATGGAGAGGATGCTCTCGAGAGTGGCAGATCATGTGGTACGACCCTTGCTTCCACGTTGACCTTTTAACCAATTATTCTAGAAAACCTTCTAAGTCAAATTGATCTTGCAAATTTTAGTTCAAAGCATTCAATAGAAACATCATTCATAAATTCCATCGTATATTCTTGAAGTTTTGTGATTGAATTCTCCTCCTTTGATTAACCTTATTCCACCGTATATAAGTCTAATCAAAGGATTCATCCATGAACAACAAAAGTCCACAGTATATTTAGTTATTCTAGTTGTAATTCAACCTAGAAATCAAAATAGGTGACCAAGCTATGATAATCCTAAGCGAATTTAATCAATTAAGCATGGAGTAATTCAATCTAGTCAAGGCAAGTTGAAATAATTCAAATCTCACAAGCAATCATGCATACAACTTCGACTAACCTGTTGGACATGGGAAATTAGCTAGAAAACGACATTAAAGAGGAATCAAACTTAAAAAGGGTCAGGTTCCTCTTCAAATTCTTCTCTAGGGTTTTTAGTCTCCTAAGTTCTCTCCAAATCTCTCTCAAAGTTGAATAACATAAAAACTCTCCTCCCCAAAATAAAACCCTAAAAAGTATTTATATCATAATCTAAGAACATCCTAAAATAACAAGAAGTTAAATAAAAGATAAATCGAAGCCTTGAAATTAGCGTCAGATCAATGCGGGCTTGGGTGCGGTCAAAAACATGTATGCTCGGTCGCACTCAACCATTCTTCCCCGCGCTCAACCTCCTGTAGCTTCTGTTGTCTCCACGCGGGCACGAGCCTATCTGTGCGGGCGGGTCTAGCCTTCTTGGGCCATGTCTGTCCTCATATCTTGACACTTCAATGCCTTCCCACAGTTTCTTCATTCCTTGCACTTATTCCTAGCTCCATAGCTTCGGTTCCTGAGTTGGTATCCACCAAGTTCACCTCTCGATCACCTCAATCCTACAATGCAGCATGGAACAACTTAGGTTCCGAACTAAACTAAAACAAAACTAAACTGCGAATTAAGGTAAAAATCTAGCTAGAAATACGTAAAAAGAGAATAGAAACATGCTCTAAAACCTATAACTATATGCTCTATCAAATTCCCCCATGCTCGTCCTCAAGCAAGACATAAAATCAATCATACCACAAACTAGCAAGCCATGACTTCAATTCTTCTTCATGAAACTCAAACTCAACTATGAAATCATCGCATACATTAAACGAAAGCTTCAAACCAAGTCATTAATCCATTCCAACCCTCACCAAGATATATGTGTTTGCACTCATCACTCAAGTGTTTAAAAAGGTAAGTGTTTTCACTCAAAAACCATCTTTGAATGCCAACTCCCATATGCTTGCATCAGTGTACTAAATCTCCACCACGTATGATTAATCACACAACATAAATCATGAGGGCTTTTTCAGGGTTGTAACGGGGTCAAGGTATAAACAAGTATGTGGGGATCATATTTGGCCATGTGGAGTTAAATCCGGGAACTAGAATCAACTAAAACTCAAATTACAACATCACTCACTCTCACAGCATTTCACCAACTTACTTTCCCTTTCTTCCCATCACTTACATTCAAAATACTTATTTCTTTTTGCTCAACTTTTGCTTTCTTTCTTCATTCTCTTCTTTTTTTCCTTTCTACAAAACCCAATTTTGAGATTCATCCTCTTTCCTTTTTATCTCTCATAAGAACAATTATGCAAATTTACACAAAACTCATCTCAATCAACCAATCATTCCAAACTTTCTCTTATAAGATATTCAATGAAATTTCCCAACATCCTTAACTTCCTTATCATCTTTTCAACATTCTCCTCAATTTCACCTTTTTCAACTTCATTACAAACCCCAAATTACATCATATAACTCATAAAACTCCCCTAGTCAAATCCTAATTCCCGGATATGAGTCAAGCTTATTTGGCTAGGAGGCTCAAAACATTGGGCTACAAAAACAAAGGTATAATGTAGGGTAGATAAGGATATAAATGAGCTAAGAAATATGCCTCAATCCCTTTTACATCATGCATTTAAAACATATAATGTTGCCTCGAAAAAGAATTTAAACGCAAGTTCTAGAGCTTAAACAATCAAAGAGATACACTCAAGAATTTTAATGCAAATATAAGCACATAAAAGGCTCAAACGATCTCACAAGGTATTAAATGGTTACAACTTCTTAAATAACTCAAATTTCCACTTTCATGCATACTCCTTCATAATCAAACAAATTTGTAAAACTTTCATCAATAACCGACAAGTAATGGGATATGAAATCATGCTCACTCAACAAACAAGTGGTTCCAAGGGGAATATGAATCCTAGAATGCAATATTTATTTTTAAATTTTCTGAATTTTTCAATTTTTTATTGAAATTTTCATGCTTTTTAATCAATGCAAAACAATAATGTAAACATGCAAATGCAACTACATGAACTAACTACAACTAAGCACTTATGACAAAACAAAGAATCCCCTTCCCCCATGATTAAGCTTTACTTTGTCCCCAAAGTAAAATAAAAGTAAAGAGAAAAGGAAAGCTAACCTCATCATAAGAGCTGGCACACTCTAAAAATTTACTCCTCCGGTGGTGGTGGTAGATATCCCGGCAAGGTTTCTCCATCACCTAGAAAGATGTACTTAAGGTGGTCTGGTAGTAGCTTGAGCTCCATATTTGGGGCCTACACAATAGAAGGTACAAGCTTCTCGCTTGGCAATGTTAGTGATATGGGCTTAGAGCTCGGTAGCAAGAGTGGTTGCTCATAGTGAGCGTTCAACTCAACTACAACTCCCTGCATGTCATCATTTAGTATAAAATCCACTTCATCATCACTAACAACAGAATTCTCAAGAGTAGATTTCAATCCATCATGATCATTAATATCAAAGAAATCTTGGACAAGAATATCTAAAACATCAATGGAGCATAAAGAATTGTCATCCTGGGGGAATTTCATGGCATCATAAATGTTATACTCAACCCTTTCCTCATCAAATTCCATAGGTAATGAGCCATTACGCACATCAATTTTTGTATTGGTCGTTTTTAAGAATAGTCTACCTAAGAGAATTTGAGCCGCATGCTTATCATGTTCCATATCAAGTACATAAAAATCAGCATGAAAGATCAACTTATCAACCATAACAATCACATCTTCAACCATCCCCTTTGGGTAGACATTAGATCTATCGGCTAATTGAATTACTACACCTGTTGCATGTGATGGACCAAGCTCAAGAGATTCATAAATGGAATAAGGCGGGACATTTATAGAAGCACCCAAATCTATGATAGCCTTATCAAACTTAGTTTCACCTATGGTGCAAGGAATAGTGAGCATACCTGGGTCTTCACACTTCTTTGGCATTCGTCTTTGGAAAACCGTTGAGATTTGCTCGCTAACCTTGATTTTTTGCTTCCCCTTTAGCTTTTGTTTCCGCTTGACCGTGCATAACTCCTTTAAAAATTTAGCATAGCGAGGAATCCTCTTGATAAGTTTGAATAGTGGAATGTTCACATCGCATTTGCTAAATGCCTCGAAGATCTCTTTGTCATTCTCAATCTTTCTTTTTACAATTAAATTTCTTTCTATCTATTTATGTGAAAAAAATAATTACAATTTCAATAAAAAAATAACGAAAATAATTTTATATTTATCTTTTATTAATTTATGTAAGAGATTTACCTTAAATCAAATTTTGACTAAAAAATAAAAATTTTAAATACCTATAATTACTTGCCTAAATTAAATTTGATAAAAAAAAAATTATATTATCTTTTCCTTAATTTCATTTTGGATTATTTATGTAAATATAGAAGATTTTCATCGTTTCAAAAATTCTATATTTATTTATATTTTTCTTCTTTTCTTATTAATTGTCTTTTTAACTTTTTATTGAAAAGATTAATCAGAATTAAATTTGATTAAAAAATTATAAGAATTTTACTCTATTTTTGAATTTTTATTTATCTTTGTAAAAGATTTATAAAATTAATGATTCTAATTAAATGAATTTTTTATTTATACTTTTCCGTAAATAAAATAATTTTTATTTATCTTCGTAAAAGATTTATACTTTTTATTTATCCTTGGTTGTATATCATATTATATTGGGCTCACCTTAATGGTTTTTCTAATAATTAAATTATTTTTATTTTTATATTAAATTAAAACACTATTAAATAAATAATTTATGTATTAAATTAATATAGTCGTGCATGGTACGACGGGTATAAATATCAACACCTAATTTTCAATAAATTATCGTAAAAAAACTTTTTGAAAAACTATTTAAATAATTTATAGTATCTTTTCTATATATGTTATTGTAATTATCTTTAAGCTATAGCACTATTTTGTTTCATTTTTTTCTCTATTTATCTTCTATACCAATATCTTTATCGATATTCTCATTATTTAAAATATTAATATATTTATTATGAAGTAAAAGATAAAATTCATAATATATACTTTAATAAGTATTTTATAAAAATTGATTATTTTATGCATATTAAAATCTAAAAAATATTTAAAAATATTCAATTCAAGTGAAATTAATATTTCTAACAATTTTAATCTAAATTTGGGGCAAGGTCTTAACAAATAATGAAAATAATTTTTAAAATATATTCAATTAAAATATGGGCCATTATCTTAATTTTTTTATAAATTATATAATTTTATTACGATATCATACATAAGTAATTTAAGTTATATATTAATATTACAATAATACATAATCTTAAGTAAAATCGTCTCGTGAGTATCACGGGAATTCAACTAGTTGTGCATAATTTGTAAAGAGAGAGTAGGTGAAAATAATCACATTCAAGTAGGTGAGAATAAGATTCTCTTATTTTTAGATTCATTGAAGCTTAGCATGGAAACGATACAAATCTATATAGTACTAGAGTGATAACCCGTCCAACAAGTTTATATCACGCATTTATTATTTTCTTAAATGTTCGGATTTTTAAATATCATCATAACATGTGATTAAACATATCAACTAATTTCGTCATAAAATGTTATAATTTATTTATAAAAGAACAAAATATTAAAAAATATACATATATATAAACTATTTGATCATTTAATCAATGCATACTATAATTACTATTTTAAGATACATGAATATCTTTTATGTTCTAATTTGAGTGTCCAAGCATTAATTTTACTTTTTATACTTAAACTATTGCCAATATTAGGTTTATGTTTCAAACTATTTTTCTAGATTTAGATTAATTCGATTCTCATGCATATAAAATTGTGTTGTATGTTTCATTTACTTTCTAAAAGATAAGTATCGCTCATTATGTTATTTTATTTTAAAATAAAGAAATTTGAAGCCCTTAAATAATGAATAAATAAGTGTAAGTATTTATTTAATTTTCTTCAAAAGAAGCTTTTAGATATTTGTTACAATTTAATATTGGTAGAAATTATTATAGAAAAATGGAGCATTTATTGGACATAGCGGGACAACTTTTATAGTTGTTATATAAGATAAGATAGTACTTAAATCTATATTAATATATCTAGCTAGATATAGAGTCACAATTCAGGCATAATCTCATATGGTGAAAAATGTGAGCAAATTTAAATCATTAGATTATATAAACTAACGGTACAGATTAAAACAAATGAGTTTGAAAGAAAAAAAAAGGGCAGGTTCATTTAAGATTGCAACACGAATAAATAAGGTAAAATTTTAACTTATGGACCATATTAACTTTCTATTATAAAAAGCTCATTTTGCCCCAAAATACCAAAAACACGCTTCAATTCTTTGCAAATACTTCTCTCCCATAAAAATCACACACATGAGGTTTCCCCCTTAAGACAATTCCAAATTCATTCATTTGAGTCAACAAGTTTAACATATCAATCTCAGTCAACAAGTTGAACATATCAAGAGGCAAGACCCCCCATCATCATATTAGTCCACAAGTAATAATTATACACCAATGATTTATATAAACCTAGAATATCAAATTTTTCTAGATCCATGCACAGAATCCATTAATACGTGAGTTTCAACCTTATCTTGTTGTGCTTTCTTCTTGATTTCGTTTTCGATTTTCATAGTTTTTAATGGATTCGAGTGCGAGAGAGACCACATGCATCGATTCTTACAATTTGGTGTTTAAGGGATGTATCAAGGTCAACGAAAGTGTGGGATTGGAACATTTTGCTTATTATGGTTCATATTAGGTGATGTGCTGGTTCATGATTTTGTATGATACGATTCATGGATATTTTAGTTTATAGTAATTACTGTAATGACTATAGGTTCATATATATATATATATATATATATATATATATATATATATATATATATATATATATAATTAGGCGTACGTTTTGACATAGTTTGATGTCTTTATATAGTTAGGTGTTTTGACACGATTCATGGGTATGTGTTTATATAGTTAGGTGTTTTTGACATAGTTTAATGTATGATAATAACCTAGGGAAGTTCTGTTTTTCATGAGGAAAGATGTGTGGGTAGGTATGGTAATATTGTTTCTTTCTCCACAACCTACAATCATATTGTAAAATCTTGACTTGATTCTTATTTGGTACGCTACTACAATTCAAGCCTTTAGTAGCGGCCGAAAACCGCTAAAATATACTAAAAAAACGCCACAAAAGACTTAAGGTGGCGGTTGTTCAACCGTTGTATCCGCTTGCGTGGCAATAGATCTATAGTGGCGGTTTTCAAAAGGTAAGGCGGCGGTTACCCATCGACTTCCAAAAACGCCGCAACAGAAAATCAAACCGCCACTAAAAAGAAGACAGCTACAAGTCATAAAGCCAAGAGAATCTCATAAGAACACTACTACACAGCTTGTTTACAAACAATAATCAACAGATAACTCAAACTTATCATACAAATCATGGCACTTGCTAACCTAGGAATTCTGAATGAAAGAAATACTAGATCAAAAAGCAAGTTCAACAACCATTTAAGAAACCAGGAATCATCTAGAAAGGAAATCACAAAACATGAATAACTCCCTATCATTCAACTAGGCACATAATCATTCAAATTAATGACATAAACTCGAAGCATTACAATAATGGCTCATATATCATATCTTCAAAATGGAGCCAAATTTCCTTCGTTTTTTCCCCTATATTAGCTAAACAGAAGACAGCTAGGTTCAGATCCACAACACTGCAACAAATAAGAATAACCCTTATTATTTACTATTAACCAACCTTTTTCAATCCAGAGATGGTACCAAACTGATCCACAACTAGGTTCAAATCCACAACACTACAGCAAATAAACACGTATAACAAAGAAATGTGTAAGAAGCAGATGTGAAAATCATATAACAAAGTGCCTTTAAAAAACCTGTTAGCGATTCCCTTATTTCCTGAATTGATGTATATAAGAAACTTATAGAAATAGCATACCAAATTGTAACTAGACTAATTATGTATTTAAAAAAAAAAGATTTTAGTAAAACAAAGTTGTGTATGCAACACAACACGACATGAATCTTAAGCAATCAGCTCATGAAATTTTGACATATAAAATGAGGAGTGTACCTTTAAAGCTTTCAAACCTTGATCCCTTCTGGTAGACTTATCCTTGATCCAATGTATGAAATCAAATAAAATCCGATTCTTCTTCTGTGACATAAAAACAATATCGAATAAATTTTATTTATAAACCAAATTTTTTATTTGCATTAAAATACTCAAGAAAGGTTTCGTTTGCAATATACAATACTCAACGAGCACATTATACATAATTCAAAACTAAACTTAAGTTGAGAAGAGCATTTTTTTCAATGAAGAACAGTTTTTTTCTTTGATTAAGCACAAACCTAAGCATAGAAACTACTTTATAGAATTATCAAACCAAGAGAAACAAGCAATCGGAAAATACAAAGGATAATGCACCCATTAGTCTAAGATCAAAGTTATTTAGCAGCAAGACAATAGAGCATGAACAATTCCTAGGATCATGCTACTAAAACTGAAATTGAACACAATTAAAACAGAGCATAAACAATTCCTAGGATCATGTTAAATATAATTTTGACATTGACTTGGACTTCCTCGGGCCATAAGAACAACAACAACACCACAAAGGCCAGCAGTGAGGGCTAAATGCAAACATGAAGCACAGCAGCAACACTATTAACCATCAAACCAATACCTAAACCAGTGAGGAGACTGAGAGAAGTGGTTTTTTCCCAACCTTTTGGTGCCTAACCTGCAAGAACAAACGATAATTAATTACCAAAACCCAAAATGGTATCCTTTCGAATAAACAAATCTTTAAAACATGAACCTCCTCCAAAAAAGTAAAAAATTTGAGATTGCATACATTAAAAATATATTCTCTACGTTTGTGTGGAAGTATCAGTCAACAAATTCATCTATAATTACACAATAAATAAGTTAGTATATCTATAGCATTGTTAGAGAATTGGTAGAAAAGCAAGGTGTACCCTCAAAAAGTAAGACCCTGATCCTCCAGATCAAAGACTTAAGTTTTAAATAAGAAACAAAATTCACAGAAATTTGAAGTTGTAAGTTCCACGATCAATAACTTGTGCTTTCTACATACACTTCAATATACATGAGTTGTGATTTGTGCACATATTTCATAAAATGGTCATGTAGCAGCTTTTTCCTATGTTAATCATGTTATAGTCCTTTCACATATTCTTTATTTTCTTTCCTATTACATCTATTAGTGCATTACAAGGAAAGTAAGTTTGAACTCATGAGAATGTTATGCAATCATTTTCCAGTTAATGAAATTGCATGTGTCAGAACAATAATCATGAGAAATGAGCTACTGATAAAGCACATCACATACATCATAAGCAGCTTGAGCACATTCACTTGCCTCTCTCTACATAATTTAGGTCCATTTTTTTTTCTACCTCCACATCAAATTTTTAGCTTGAAATATTTACCAGGCATCTCCCCAACTCATCTCATCTTTACTAAACTTGGCTTACATCCTAATTGTGCTTGGGTCTTTAAGTCCTGCACATGTCACCTCAATTCACACAAGCTTATAGTGATTAACAATTTACAGAAAAATTATTAATAAGTAATACTGCTGTGATTCCTCACCACCTTTGTCACACATGCCACCTTTGTCAAATTATAGAACCATACTGCTATGATTAACAAATTAGTTTTATTTTATTTTCTTAAACCACACTCACCACTTTGTTTTGCCCATTTCACCAGTCAACACTAACCATGCCCTTTTCAAAGCAAGAAAACTTAGTGAAACTCATTAAGAGACCGATCGATCGATTAAATTCCACAAAAAATAAGAGATTCCTCACCAGCTTTAATTCCACTTGTTAAGCCTCATATACATATATCAGTCCATTTTAAACTCTTCACAGCTAAGAGGCAATTAACTACATAGCAGAAGCATACTTATATTGAAACAAGCCATTAAGATCACACACGCAAAACCCAAATCAGATAGACAAAATTAAGACAGTCAAACTTCATATCAATCTAAACCAAAAATCAAATTGAGCATAAAAGGAGAGGTATTGAAGCAAAACAATAGATGAGTATCGAATCACACTTCACACCAGCCACAATCTAAACCCTAAAATCTTGAATCTGAAATTAGTCATACCTGAAAGAGGACTAGAGGGGAGGCTAGACCGGCTGACCAGTGGTTGAATGGTGGACCGTGGACGCCCACGCCTGGAGCCCTAGAGGCTGCTGCTGGATGCCTGGACACGGGCGACTCCGGGGAGCGACTGCTGCAGGCGGAGCGAGACTCAAGCGAGAGTTGGGGGAAGGAGAATCGCCCAAAAATTTATACTCACGCACTACAAACAACAAAAAAATCAGTAGAACCTAAACACATTCAACAAAATAAAAAATGAGAAGAAGGCAAAGAAAATTCGATAACCTAATGAACCCAGGTTCTCCCTTTGAAAATCGCCCCTCTCTATTGCCCTCTCTATCGTGTTTCCATCTGTTCAATCCCAAATTTCCAAATCCTAATCTTTAGGACTAATAAGGGTGGGAAAATATAAGAAAGTAAAGGATACTCTCTCCGTTTCATAATAGTTATTTTTAAAATTTTTTCTTTTCGTTTCAAAATAGATATATATATAAAATTTTTACCCATCTATACCCCTAATAATTATATTATCCCACATTAATTATACATACACTTCTCCCAAAAAGTACAAAAAGAAGAGCACTTAATAGGGGTAATTTGGGTAAAAAAAAATTCCTTAATATGTGTGAAACTTTGTCTATGAACAAGTATTTTGAAACGGAGGGAGTAAGAAAATAAAAGATGAGAATGTAAAGGATTTTAATGATTTTTTTTGTTTGGCTAGAGGTGAGTTTTGATGAGAAAATGAGGGTAAAATTTTATTTTCTTTTTCTTATTTGAAACATGTATCTCTAGTTTCCCATCAAATTCCACCAATTTGGTGGGATTCAATTTTCCATCATTTCACTCCAAATTTTCTCATGAAATCCCATTAATTCTCACATAAAATTACAACCAAATAATAGAAAAATGATTACCACCATTTTCCTCCTTAAAATTCCCATCAAATCCCACCATCCAAACATACCCTTAGGGTTTGGGTTTATGGAGAAATGAAGGCGCCCTGACCGCAATGTGAATATTTCACTCCTCGCCTAAAATAAACTATTGGGCTGGCAAAAATTAAAAAGCCCGCTTCAATTAAATTTTGTATCATTATAAAACCGCCCCTATATATAAAAAAACCGCCCCAATAACTAGGGGATAAAAAACCGCCACTTAAACCCCTATTATAGCAAGAATTGGTACCATAAACCGCCACAATATATTTGACCGCCACCAAAACCGCCCCCTTTGTTCAACCGCCACTACAACATGTCAACAAAAGGCTTAATTGTAGTAGTGTAGTTTATTAGCTCAAATAGTAGAGTAATGTGCATGTGCATATAGATGTGGGTTTTAATCCCACATAGGCTAATTCTTGATACGGTAATCTCTTTTGGCTCATACCAGATGTTCTTTTGGTTCATGTGTAAAATAAGGTTCATAATATTTCTTCTTAGGGTTCATAGATTGTGTTTCATGCCTTTTTGTTTATAACAATTGTTCTTTTGGTTCATGTTTATGTAACCTTAGGTTTATCAAAGTTCATCTTATGATTCATGTTTTTTGGTTCATGCTAGTTATCATAATTCAAAAACACAATAAATAATACGTCGTTCAAAAAATTACAGGCTAATACATCATTTATAATACATATATATAGAATCACAATCAGATACGAATTTTCGTTACAATGCTATATACGAGCAATTTGAATACATTCGATCATATAGTAACATTATTGTAGTGACCGAGCTATATGGGAAGTAACACCCAATAGTTAGGAAGGTGTAATTACAAGCTTAGATCGATCCACAATTAAAAAACGGCCAAAATTAATGGATACATGAGTCGGGTCGGCGGTGATATCGGTCAGAGTCGGAGCTGTAGAGTCTCAAGCTAGTGAACTATGGCGGTTCCAACAACGGTTAAACACAGGAGGCGGAATAGTGGAGCCAGATTTCAGCAGAGAATACGAGGTGCACGCGGTGGTGGAGTAGTGAAGGATGAGAGCCCGATGTTTATCAGTTGATGGAATTTGGGAGGTGCGGCGGCTGTGTGTAGACCTAGGTTCCGATTCCACGAAACCGGCGGGAAACCGGCCGGAAGGTTCCGGAACTGGCCGAAAACCAGTCGGAACCGGAACCACAGTTCTGGTTCCCACTACGGTTCCGGTCCCCAAAACCGGGGAACCGGCGGTTTCGCGATTCCACCCATAAAAAAGTAAAAATAACCAAACAGCGATCGCGGTTTTCGTTCAAAGGTCAAAAATGAAGTTTTGTTATTATTTCCGGTTCCGAACCGGAACCAGAACTGAGAGAAACTGACTTCTGAACCAGTCTGGAACCGGAAAACCGACCCATGCCCGGTTTCGGTTCCAGTTTCGGTTCCATAGTTCCCAGGAACAGAAACCGACCCAGGTCTAGCTTTGTGGTTTTATTAGAATTTTTTATTATAAAACTATGCTTGCTAGCTAGCTATATGAGTATTTGATTAGTTTTATAAGATATATGCAAAAGATGGATTAAAAAAGATGTCATTCTAACTGGAGGGTTTAAAAAAAAAAGAAGAAGAAAACGACTAAAATGACATTATTGTAGTGACCGAGCTATATCGGAAGTATCCCACCCACCACCCTTATCCGCCCCCACACACAAAAATAGCTAGGAAGGCGTAATTAAAAGCTTAGATCGATTCACAATTAAAAAAATTGCCAAAATTCAGGAATACCCATATAACTAGTTGATGTACCCGTGCCCTGCACAGGATCTTTAATAGTTGTTTGATATATTTATTGTAAAAAAGTATTTATTTTGAGTGAATATTAATAATTATTTTCATATAAATCAAATATAACTTAATGTTAATAACTTTATATAATTTAAGCTCCAAATACTAAATAAAATAACCAATAAAAAATATGTTTGAAATAACTATAAGACTAAAATAAAAAAAATATGTTCGAAATAATATTTGAAAAAGAAAATTCATATTGTAATATGCAGTGATTTGCATTGGATATATGCAAACAACTCAATTTTCCTCTTCGTGCTTCAAAGTTTTTCGAAACAGTAAGTGAAAAGTTGATCTTATGTAAGTTTGTCTCCATTATCATCATATAGGATGAGCTTTCATTTGAACACTTAGAAGGAGTAAGTGGTTCATTCGACGATATATTGCATTATAGTTCAGACTCAAATGCAATGTGTGGCCTAATTAAGGTGATGACAAATATGATGGATGGATTCGACTTTAATTATAGTATATTGATTTTAACTGATAAGAAAATATTTGGATATTTAATTTGTATTATAAAAAATTTAATAAAATTTTTTTATATACAAAATTTCTACATGATGACATTATTGAAAAAAATTCTATATGATAAATCTTGTTGAAATTTCTAGCCATTTAAGAAAATGAAGATTAATCAAACTTCATGATACAATGATAAATCTGTATACTATGCTATGATATTCTACATGAAACATGTTATTGAATCTTTTAACATCTTATCGTCATCATTTGTACTTCTTGAATAATTTATATTAGAAAATTATCTTATTATTTTTCACATTTGGGATATTTATTTTTTGAATGAGAAGAAAAAATAATCTTGAAACTTTAGGGATGTACACATATATTTAAATTAGAAACAATCATTTTTACATAAAAATTCAAAATTTATTTTTATGTAATTATTTAATATAAATTAATTCTAAAATACAATTATTTAATATATATTGATCTTACAAAGTTATCTGTATGTTAGATATTGTTTTATGAAATTATTTCATAGAAATTGATCTTAAAAATACAATTATTTAATAATTACTTAAGAAAATTAATCTAAATAATTATTTAAAAATACAAATTGAACTACTCATTAAGGAAATATAATTAGTGAATAAGAAGAAAAAGTAGCCATAAAATTTTAGGTATATATATGCATAGAAAAGACTACAATAAATTTACTCATTTTATATAATTATTTAATCTAAGTTTATTTTAAAATACAATTATTTGATATTGATTGATCTTAAAAAGTTACATAGATGTAAGCTAATTAAGAAAGATATAGTAATGATTTTATATACATTGATCTTAAAGAATTAATCTCTTTTATAAAAATATATTTTTGTAGATACTACAATTTGAAAAGGTAAGTATAATATGACAAATCACTAATAAGTAAAGTGACCTAATTAAATATTATTTAAAAATTATAATGTGGTAGAACTAAGTAATATTTGAAGATTTAGATGGGTAAATTAGTAAATGTAAAAATTAATTTGCTTAGGTGGCATAGTTAGATGATTGACACATAGGATTGAGTTATTCGACTTTAGTAATAGTATATAGACTAGTATGTATTCCCGTACCTTGTACGGGTTTTTCTTAAATAAAATATCTTCAAATATATTTATTATCTGAGAAAAATAATCATGTAAATACTTAAATATAAATTTTGAACAAATATTTAAAATCAATAAACTATAAAAAGTTGTTTATTGTAAATAATAATATTTATTAGTATTAGGAATTAAATTAATATCCAAAACATGATAATTTATTTATTTATGAAAATAGATTAGTAATAAGATAAAAACCGATTCTATCTAAAAATAAAATAAATATTCTAGAATTTGTATGATAGCATAAAAAATTATCCTAATGATTTTCCTATCTATCATATTCATATCCAAAAATAAAAGATTGTTTAATAATTGGATTTTCTATCCTATATTCTAAAAACATTGATAAGAATTTATCATACCCAAAAATAAAAGATTAGTTTAAAAAAAAAAGGTGGTGTGGACCAATCTAAAAGTTACATGTGTCGTTTAATAATTTTTTTAACATCCGCTTTAGATTATAGTTATGATTAATAAGTACATATATTCTCGATTATAATAAGTACACATTTTTATTTTATTTTATTTTTCTTTTTCAGGTAAGGATTAGGACGCACTCCTTCACACAAGACGTCCTAGAGTATCCTTTCGGATAAGAACATCAAATTCTGAATTGAGTATTAATAAACTTATCGGGGAGACTATGACTCAATTTAGCAATTTTATCGGTCACAACGTTACACTCCCTAGGAACGTACTTAATTTTAATATCATGTGCTCCATGAATGGAAGCAAGGATATCCAAAATTATTAGTTCAATCTCCCATGGACATTTATTTACTTCTTTAACCGCATTAATTACTTGGAGATTATATCCCTCAATTTCTACAATCCTTAGGCCATCTCCAACAGCTTCCCCAAACAGTTGGAAATTGTGCATTTGGATAATTTTACCCATTTTTTTACCCCAATAGCTTCCCTATCTAATTCGCTATAATGGAGAATTCTCCAAAAGATTGAAATGTCTTCCCTATATTTAGAGAATTCTCCAAATTTATTTGGAGAATGCATTAAGTAAAAGTGCATACATGGAAACTTGTGATTGACCATATGAAGTTTTATAAAAAAAAAAGTTATATATAAATAGAACTAATAAATGTAAGTTTCTCAAAAATGAAGAAGTTGTTGGAGTTGGAGTAAATTTTATTTGGGGAATATGACTTTTGACTCTTCATTTTGGAGAAATTTATAGGGAAACTGTTGAAGATGGCCTTAGTTTTCATTTCTTCATTTTACGAATAGCTTCCCGGAGGGCCAATGCTTCAGCTTTTAATGTAGACACATTACCAAATTTACAAGTTTTCAAGTCAATCATTCGACCGAAATGATTCCTAATTACAACTTGATTGTTAGAGAGCCTAGATGCATCGAAATTGATTGTAATGTGGTCTTATTTAGGCTTTTTTCCAACTCCTAAGTGTTTTTATTCGATGGTTCTTATTTGCTTTGCCATTTCTTGTATTTTCCTCATCTTCCGTCTATTGCTTTGCATTATTTCCTCATCTTTTGTCAAGTCTAGGATACCATTAGATTGATCTTGCTGAAACATTAGCTTATTACGTCGGTGTCAGACATTCCACTAAATAATTTCCTTTTTTGCGAATTCTTTTTTTCTAAGTAGTTATTTAATTTTCCTCAGAATTTTTATAGGAGATTTGCCGTCGGAATCAAATTTTTTATTTTTATGGTAGATCGGAATTAAATTTTATTGTTTGTATATAGAAGTTACTCAACCAGTCAACCATGTGGAAGTACAGCTATGGGCCTTGCCACTACATTTTTATTTTCTATATATATATAATATATAACAAATAAAAAACAAGTCTAAGCTATATAAAGTTGACTAAACACAGTTGCACCTTTGAACAATTTTCCCTATATAAGCTCCAAATAAGCTCCGATCCAATACACATCTCATCTTCTATTCTCTTCTCTTCTCTTGCCCCAACGACGGACGTAGTCCCTCCCTAAACAATATATGAACATGGGGTCCTTATCAGGCGCCGAGAAGCCACACGTGGTGTGCGTGCCGTACCCGGCACAAGGCCACATCAACCCGATGATGAAGCTAGCCAAGCTCCTCCACTCCCACGGCGGCTTCCACGTCACCTTCGTCCACAACGAGTACAACCACGCGCGCCTCCTCCGCTCCCGGGGCCCACGCGCCCTCGACGGCCTCCCTTCCTTCCGCTTCGCCACCATCCCCGACGGCCTCAACACCGACCCCGAGACCGACGCCACCCAGGACATCCCTTCGCTCTGCGCCTCCGTGGACCGACACTGCCTGGCGCCCTTCAAGGAGCTGCTGGCGAGGCTCAACGACGCGGCCAGCGGTGGGCCCAGGGTGACGTGTATAGTGGCCGACGTGGCCATGCCCTTCACGCTGCACGCCGCCGAGGAGTTTGGGATAAAGGAGGTGCTTCTTTGGACGGCCAGCGCCTGCGGCTTTCTTGGCTACGATCAGTACCCAGCCCTTGTCGAGCAAGGATACACACCTCTTAAAGGTACTACTATTAATTATTTACACATATATATGCTTGGTAGTATAGTCCAAATCTTCTATTATGAGATACACTACTACTTTAATTAATCTCTATCTCATAACATAAAGTATTAATATTTAATGTAGCTATGATCCGAAAAAATTGCTTGTCATTTCTTATACGTTTCTTTCATTTGTCTTTATTCAATACTTTTATTTATTATAATTACGATTTTTCTAACCTATGCCCTTAATCTCCTTAAAATAATTATATTTTGTTAATTTGTATTTATTTTCATTTTATTTATTTTTATAAAAAGGTTTTGGTTCTCTTAAATGTAATGCTTAACTTATATCCTAAGGGCATAGCTTAGAAAAATTGTTATAATTAAATACAGTATATCCGTAGATTCGACTCCTTATCTTTTGAGATTTTAGATCTGTTGTCAAACATATTTATCTTTATCGTGTAATATATATACTTCCTAGTTGATAATACTCCGTAGTATATACTTGCTAGTTGCTACACATCATCAGCTAAAGCGAATTTAGGCAATATATAAGAGGCCGGAGACTTAAGCCTAGCTAGTTTAATTTGAATAGAGCTCAATTTCATTAATATAGATGTTCGAATTTTTTGGAATATATGTACCCGTCAAATTCGTACACGTATGCATATTATAAAAGTTTAATAGAACTATTTAATTTCTTCCTAGAATAAATTCATTATATAATGATGCGCATCAATCATTAGCTAAATCGCTAAAGATTACTTCGTGTTTTAAAATATTATTATAGTTACAACAATTGCAACCTAAATCTTTGGAGTATCACTGCATTTGTTTCATTGTTTGTTTGTTTCAAAATATCATACTGTAAGTAAACTTGGCTTTTTGTTACAGTAATATTTTTTCATTTAAGTAATAAAGTGGCACACCTGTAAGTAAAAGGCCTATCTATTTGTTTTTTTAGTTGAAAAAGGCCCGTCTCTATTGCCCTATTGGCGCTTCTTCCTCCTTACGCGCGTTTAACGTGGGAATACTATTTTACAAATAACATATTTGAATTCAACCAAAAAAATAAATTAATTGATTGTAACGTGACGGTCTAAAAAAATATATAAAAAAAAGTCACTCCACAATAATATCATCATCCTTTTTTTAGTTGAAATAATATCATTATACTTCGTATACAAAGTTTGAATCTTGTGCTAAATAAATATTCTATGTAAATATATGATAAGTAAAATTATATTATAAAATATGTATCGTAAAATATTAAAATTATATGTCTAAATGACATTATTAAGAGGCATCATAACACATCAAATGTGCATTGTAAAAAATCAAAAATGCATTTCCATTTTGAATGCGATTTTGACACTTTAAGAAGGACTATTAATAAGGACCGTAAATGAAATGCATCGAATGATTAGTAATGAGCCTCATACTATACATTACTTTTATGTTGCACATGATTCAGACATTTAAGGGTTTGATACTTCAAGGTTCCATCAAAAAAACGTTAATTTAGGTTAGCTTACACTAGACAAACATTTTAATACTTTTTTTTGTTTAATGAAAAAAGATGATCATATTTTGAAATTGCTTTTTTTTTGAAGAGATATTTTGAAATTGCTTATACACATGTATTGTAGAGTTTGTAATTTGAACAATTATTTAATTGTTACTTATTTAGATGCTAGTGACATGACAAACGGGTATCTAGACACATCCATCGACTGGATCCCATCAATGAAAGGCATACGTTTAAAGGACATCCCGACATTCATAAGAACCACCGATCCTCAAGACATCATGCTCAACTACCTCCAACTCATGCTCAACCGATCCCGAACAGCCACCGCCATCATCTTTAACACATTCGACGCCTTCGAACACGACGTCCTCACCGACCTCACCCCTGACTTCCCTCCACTCTACACCATCGGCCCGCTCCACAAGCTCGTGGACTGCCATGTCACTGACCCTGAGACAAAATCCATCCCCTCAAACCTATGGAAGGAAGACGAAAAATGCCTCGAGTGGCTCGACTCCCAAGAACCGGACTCAGTTGTGTACGTCAACTTCGGCAGCATTACCGTCATGAGCAACCACCAACTCGTGGAGTTCGCATTCGGGCTAGCGAATAGCGGGAATCGGTTTCTTTGGATCATAAGGCCGAATCTCGTGACAGGTGAGACCGCGGTTCTCCCACCGGAGTTTTTGGAGGGAATTGAAGGGAGAGGGATGTTGGCGGAGTGGTGTGAGCAAGAGAAAGTCTTGAGCCATCGGGCTGTTGGCGGGTTCTTGACCCATAGTGGGTGGAATTCGGTTATGGAGAGTGTGTGTAGCGGTGTTCCGATGGTCTCGTGGCCCTTTTTTGCAGAGCAACAAACAAATTGTTGGTTTAGTTGCAATGCGTGGGCAATTGGGATGGAGATTGATAATGACGTGAAGAGGGAGGTTGTTGAGAAGCAAGTGAGAGAGTTGATGGATGGTGAGAAAGGAAGGGAGATGAAGAGGAAGGCGTTGGAATGGAAGAATTTGGCTGAGGAGGCCGTTGTTAAGGGTACGTTGAATCTTGAGAATTTGATTCGTCAAGTTTTGCTCTCTCCCGAACAAACCATCATGCAAACAAATTAAGTACGTACGTTATTAGTTCCAAGTTTGTATCGATTGATCCGTCGGTACAAAGTTGAGCATGCATCTAGCTTTATAGTCAAATTAATTAAGATGCCTTAGATGCATGTGTGAAATATTGCGTGTATGCTTATTATTATTATGTGGGATGTTGATCGTAAGAAATAAAGTTGTGTACATGAATCAATATTGTTTTGTTTTGCGGAGTACGTGCGCTAATTCAAATATTCAAATTAGTTTCTCATTGACCCCAATTGTTGTAATCTATTGTGATGTCGTGTCCACTCCTTGCTATAGTTCTGTTTGGTTAATCATGAATATCGAAACAAAAATTAATAAGATTTATAAATACATAATTATGTATATGAAAATTATATGTGATGTAATTGATGGAGAGTGTGAATAATCAAGTGTTAAACGACAAAAAGAGTGTTTGAAGCAAAGGGAGAGAACAAGTGGAAGTGACATGTGCAAACTTGGAATTTGAGGTGAATAAGATTTGATTGCTCAAATTATACTCTCTCCCGAGCAATGCATCAAGCAAACAAATTAAGTAGGTACATGATTCATTTCAAGTTTTTATCGATATCAAGCGGTATAAAGTTGAGCATGCAGCTGGCTTTATGGTCAAATTAATTAAGATGTCATAGATGCATGTGTGAAATATTACATGTATTCTTATTATTATGATGTGGGATATTTAACGTATGAAATAAATTTGTGTACGTGAATCAAGATTGTTGTATTTTACAGAGTACGTGTCTAATTCAAATATTCAAATTAGTTTCTCGTATCAATTGTTGTAATCTAGTGGTGATGTCGTGTCCACTCCTTGCTATAATTCTATTTGGTTAATTATGAAATGGAAACAAAAATTAATAAGATTTATAAATACATAATTTTGTATATGGAAATTATTTACGATATAATTGATGGAGCGCGAAAAATTCAAGCGCTAAAGGACAAAAAAAGTGAACAAAACAAAGGGAGAGAACGGTGGAAATAACATGTGCAAACTCGGAATTTGAGGTAATAGCATAATGATACCTCTAAAATCATGCACCTTACAAAAACTTACAATATCGAATACTCACTGCCCACACATCCACCCGGCAAGACAAAGCAGTTTCACCCACGGGCGAACAACGCGCAGAATCAACTAAAATCCCAAAGATCTATGTAGCTTCAAGTAAGCCCAAGCGTAAATAGAGCGCTCATCCTACATAGCGTCCAACAACGTACCCTTCCTGCACAATGCCCTAAATAAATGATAGACTTAGTCGCAATGTTTGGAGACCCTAATTAGTGATGACGATTGACGACATCCCATGCTCAACCCACAACCTATAATAGAAGTCACATCAACCTCACACTCCCCCAATAAATGGCCAACATCTCGAAGACAAATCTCACCCACATCGGAAGAGAACAAAGCTCTAACTAGAATTGCATCTTCCACCAACGATGAGCAACACTTCACACACCTCACACTCCATTAACCAACAATCGACTCCTAAAATATCAATAAGGTCCACCCATATCGATGAACTCCAACTTTCGGCCTCTACCATCTTCTATAAATACCAAAAGAAGGCGAAGGTTGCAATGATTGAAAAACATTTCTTCCTTAAGATCTTTTCTTATTACCGAAGACTTGACATGTTGAAACTTTTCGGAAAACTTCGTTATTACGAGAGAGAATCTTAAAAGGTTCTAAATCTCTATTTATAAGAGAGAGAGAGAGAGAGAGAGAGAGAGAGAGAGAGACTAAACCTTGTAAGAGTGTACATATTCTAAAGGGGAATAGTCCTGGATTGTAATATCTCTTTAAAGCGCACATGAATCATTCTCACGTGCAAAATAAAGAGTGAAAGCTTTTGTAAACCTATATTTTTTAATTTAAGCTCTCGAATTTAACTTTCGTTTATTTCGGGTCTCATCACTAGCGCCAACAAAGTGGAATAGAGATTTACATCGCTTTTGACAGTACCTATTATTCCTTTTTTTTTGGTTGAAGGAGAGGCGGCACTCTCCGCCCCAACAAAGGGGGAATTTTATTAATATGAAAAAATGGGCTAAGTAGTCATCAAACGGGCTAAGAGTCCCTATTATTTCTGTTATCAAATAGAAACAAGTCTACTCTATATAAAGTCGACAGTACATTTGCCTTTGAATAAATTTCCTTGTTTGTGCTAAGAAAAAGAATAATTTTCTCTATATTTTTTTGAAGCAACCAAACTTAGTTTATTAATGGAAATCAATTTACACAAGATCAAGGATGTCATGTGGGAACTGAGAGGACCATACAAAAGTAATTTCATCACGCAACCAAAGACGAGAAGCATGATGGGCTGCAAAATTACCAGTTCTACGTACATGAGTAAAATTAACAACATCAAAAGCAAAAATAGAACTAAAGATATCATCACAAAGCATATCAACATACAAAAAGGAAGAAGAACGACTACAAAGACGCAAAATAATCCCCAAGTTATCTAATTTGATGGTGAGACAAGAGATTTGCAAATCAGTAATGGAGGCAATCCCAAATAAGATAGCAAGAGCTTCACCACAAGCAATGTCAAGGCCACAATTGAATCTTTTAGTGGTAAGCTTCAAAAGGTTACCTGAGAAATCTCTCAAAGTAGCACCAACAACAAGGCTTCCATCAGGAAGAAGAGATGCATTAGAATTGAGTTTAAAAATTCCTTGAGGGGGTGGTTTCCAGTGAGTAGGACCTGGACTGTTATTATGTTGATTGCTATGAAAAAAAGAACCTTATTCCAAAGTGAAATCACGAAGGAGGCGCCTAAACCCATCTCGAAAAATAAGCTTATTTAACGGATCAGAAGAAAAGATTAAAATATTCCGAAATGATCAAGCAATACAAGAGGATTGAAAGAACTCAGAAATGCCTGCAAGGCAAAAAGCAAGCTTAATTCTACGAATAACATCAGGAAATTGAAAATGACAGATGCGGGAAAGTAGAGTAGACAACGGAGAATCATCCCAAACAAACCTAGATTCAAGGCATTCAAATAAGCCATGCATAGCAGATTCAGCGGACTGATCACGTCTGTCATGGATATGAGAATCCACAATCCTAAGGGAGTTAGAGCAAACCTTCCAAGCAAAATGAGTTACCTTTGGAGGTTGTTTAAGGCGCGAGATCAGAGTCCAAATGTCCTTGTCAATGGTTGGCATAGCAACATGTCTTTGTCTTCCAAGCCAATAAGCACTCTTGACAACAGGCCCGTCTAACCATCCGGTTCAATTGGTGCAATGTAACAGGGCCCCCGGATGATTGGGGCCCCTTATACATATAAAAGTTATATTGCATCAGAAGCTTGGTATTATAATGGTAGAAAAATTGGGCAAATTTGTAAGTGAGTACTGCTTCACAAATCACACCTTTTACTTTCTTGATGTATGGGCCCCAAATTTTCTTATTTTGTGCCTTTTTCTTTACTTTTCTTTTATTTTTACATATTGTTGTGCAGTTTCAAATATTTTATTCATTTTTCAACAATATATCTTTCCTTCATTAGCTTTTTTTTATTTCATTTACTTTTCATATTTTTGCTTAATAAATGACCTTAATTCATTCATGTGCTTCTTTTTAGTTATCTTAAACAACTTCTAACTAAACACTATGTTCCCTAAAACTTATTTATTTGTATTTAAACTAGGGTATGTATTTTAAGCAAATGATTTTCATTTTATTTATTTTTTTGTTATTTAAACAATATTTTTATTTAACTATTTAATCAATGATTTACTAAGAGATAAATTCATATAACCACCAAAAATAAGCATATATACTATCTAAAAATTATTAAACACAATATTAATTAATTATAGGAAAATTACGTTTGGTACCCCCGAGTTTTGTACTTTTCCGAATGGTGCCCTGAAAAAAAAAACTTATTTCAAACAGTACCCTCGAACTTTGTTTTGAGTTTGCCCCGTTCCCTTTGTTCGTTTTTTCTTTAACCCCGTCAGATTTCTGTACAAAGAAAGTGAAAGGTTAAAAATAAACCTCAACTTGAGTTACAGTATATACATTATAACATATTAAAATGCCACTATTATTTCATCGGGTATATAAAATGTTGAATTTGGATTTTTCGTGGATAAACATACTCACAATTTCAACACAAAGATAAAAGGATTAACTTTTACTTTCACTATTGCTGCCAACACCACTAATAATTAACAAAACTAACATGGGAAAATATAAGATGATATTATTGACCAAAAATACAAGATGAAATTGCTAATACCTACTGTACAGGAAATCAAGAACAACATGCTAAAAATTGGAAAGTGCATAATTTGCTTGATTGTGCAGAAGCATTAGGGTAGAAATTGAACATACAAATAATAATAAATTGTTGGTGTACAAAATCTCGCCTTCAATTCGTATTAAATACACCAATTAAGAACTCCTCCTCTTCCGCTCCTCTTTGATCTCTTGACCTAGAAAACCTGCAAAACAATGGACACATGGGGCGTGGACCCCCTAATCCACCTCCGATGCCTAAGTAAGAAGAACAATTGTCGATTGAGCGTCGAGGTACAACAAGAGAGCGGTGAAACCCTAAACAGTCGAGCTAAGCGAATATTAGCCTGCCTAAGATTTCTGAAAATGCCGATGTGCACATGTGTCTCTCCCTACATGCCTAGGGCATGTATTTATAATGGAAGAGGGAGAGACAGGGGGCCGAAAATTATATGTATAAGGCCGAAAATATTATCCTCATCGGGCTGGCCAACTGCCTTAAAGCCCAAGTAAGGAATATTTCACCCTTTCTCCAACTTTAATTCTATCTTTAATGAAAGATAAAATCTTCCATTAAATTGCATAACCGCCATATAATTTTATATAGAAAATAATGAAAATAACTGCGTAGTAATTTAATAAATACCTTTTTAATAGTCAAAATAACTATGGTAATTATGTTTGTTTTACCCGCGCACATAAATTAGGGTAAAAATCAATTAAATCATACACTAAATCACCTAAATTCAACCACCAATACATCAATTTTAAAAAACAAAGCCCTAAATTGCACCAAATTATACCCGATGTCACCGTCGTCGTCCTTTCGGTGCAGCCGAAATTGCACCAAATTATACCCGATGTCACCGCCGTCGTCCTTCTGGTGCAGCCGTCCATCCGCTGCCTCCCATCTTCAGCCTGTGATGGATCGCATGTTGCTGAGTGTTGGCCCTCAGCCTTCCTCTTCCGATTGGGTTTTGTCGTTGTTGTTCGTAAATCACAAACACAACAAGAATGAAGTCTGGGTTTTTTTTTTACGTTTGGGCCTATTTTTTACCTTTTTATATACAAATCTATTTTTTTTTAGTGTAGGCCTATTTTTTAACCTTTTAATTTTTTTTAATACACAAAACTGACGGGAGTTAACGAAACAATGAACAATGGGGTACGGGACGAACTCGGAACAAAGTTCAGGGGTACTATTTGAAATAAATTTTTTATTTAGGACACCACTCGAAAAAATATAAAATTCAAGGGTATCAAACAGAATGTTTTTAAATTATATTATAAGGAGGCCAATATTATTTTTTTGAACCGCACCTCCAATATTCCCGAGACGGCCCTACTTGAGAGTAAATTTCCCTATATAAGTTAGGAATAAGCTCCTAACCAATACACATGTTCTCTTCTCTTCTCTTCTCTTCCCCCAACCTATTCTCCATAAACAACCAAAAAAAATATAATAAGATGGAAAATTTATCCGGTGCCGAGAAGCCACACGTGGTGTGCGTGCCGTACCCGACACAAGGCCACATCAACCCGATGATGAAGCTAGCCAAGCTCCTCCACTCCCACGGCGGCTTCCACGTCACCTTCGTCCACAACGAGTACAACCACGCGCGCCTGGTCCCACGCGCCCACGACAGCCTCCCTTCCTTCCGCTTCGCTTCCATCCCCGACGGCCTCAACACGGACCCCGAGACCGACGCCACCCAGGACATCCCGTCGCTGTGCGCCTCCGTGGATCGACACTGCCTGGCGCCCTTCAAGGAGCTCCTGACGAGGCTCAACGACGGGGCGAGCGGTGGGCCCAGGGTGACGTGCATAGTGGCCGATGTGGCGATGCCCTTCACCCTGGAGGCCGCTGAGGAGTTTGGGATAAAAGAGGTGCTTCTTTGGACGGCCAGCGCCTGCGGCTTTCTTGGCTACGCTCAGTACCCAGCCCTCGTCAAACAAGGATACACCCCTCTCAAAGGTACTAATACCTATTAATTATCTTATTTACGTGCTTGCTAGTAGTCTTAATCTTCTATATATTATGAGATGTACGTTTCTTATTTCATAACGTTCTAATCTCTTATTTCATAACAAAAAACTAAGATCCGGAAAAATCGCTTGCCATTTGTTATACGTTTCTTCACTCGTCTTTATTGAAACTTAGCGTATAAAATTAGAATTTAGAGAAACATGTGTCGAGAAGAAACAGACGGTTGTGGAGAAATAAATGTAGGTTGTTGTTCATATTAATTTTATTTGGCCCAAATATATGTAGAAATTTAAAATTTTTGATCACTCATGTTCATTGTTCAATATTCTAACCGGTAGCTATTTCAAATATTTTTGGAATTTTATGTAAAGTTTTTACTTATTTCAAAAAACCAATTACATAAAGTTGGATGGGAGCCTAGAAACAAGCTGGGCCCCCACACCCTTCTGAATGCAAAAACTCAGCCTATGAAAAACAAACGCACCACTCTTAGCATTGTTAGAGTGGCTAATAGAGAGACTTAATGCGGGAGAGCGTGTCCAAAGCCTCCTTATCGAATTCCCCAAACGTAGAGAAAGCGAAAGGGATAAATTTGTATCCGTTCTCCTCACATTTGGACATATACTTCTTCTTTTTCCTCTCCACAGCATTGTGCAAGGCTAACCCAGGCGCCCAAGAACTCGCACCCATACCAGCAAAGGGTGAGACCCCAGTCACATCCACACAAGCATCCTTACCCTGATGCCAATTAAAGAGTAAAAGATCTGCAGGCCGAAGATCATGCCCATTATCAGAGAGAAAACCCATGGGAGCCTCTTTTCGCACCGTGATCCCAACTTTGGAGCAAATATCCACAAGAATATCACGCACCAAATTATGCCTGAACTTCACACCCACCTCACTAGAACAATGGACAGCATGATCCCCCCATTTGTCCATCCTAGGAGCGTTGCAACTTGGGCAAATACTACCATCGGAAAACAAAGGTATCATAAGTCTGTAGCACAACACAGAACGAAACTGACGATGGTTCATCCTCTGTCCCAGGCCATCAATAGGGATAGTGAACAAAAAGTCTTGTGCATGAGGAGCACGGATACAGTTTAGAACAACAACCTCCCTTGGGCTAAGCATGTACCTATCGACGATACTTTTCTCAACAACACCAAAGTAACACCTTGCCAAGGTTTTCATCATTTGGGGGGCAGGAGAAACAGTGGTGAGAGAGATAGCATCGACATTGCAAAAGGCATTGAAATCATCCAAAGCATGTTGAAAGGAAGATCCAGGAGAAACTATACCCGTATTCAACAGTATCTTGGCTTGCAATGTGCTAGTTTGAAGCCGAGAAGCAAGAAAAGCATAACGGATAATATCCCCAGCAACAAAGATGCCAAAATGCTATGCCTTTATATTTAATATTTAATAATTTAAATATCACACACGTCAAATTGGATATATATAGTAGCAGGATTAATATGAATGACAACCCCATCTGTTTCTCCACAAAAGCCGTTTCTCCACAAAAATCGTTTCTCTTGATCTAGGATCCATAGAAATGGTACAATTTTTTAGAGTAGAAATTATATAAAAATGTTACATTGGATTAGAATGAATTAATGAAAAATGTCCATACTAAATGAAATTGGGTGAATATTACTAGATTAGATATCATCTCCTAAATATTAAATCAGATTCATTAAATGTAACAAATAATTACTTTTAAAATTATTAAAAATAGAAGGAATTATATTAGATTGAAACCAAATCAATTTCAATTAATTGATATAAAATTTTAGTTTATCTTCCCTGTATTTTTAAATAATTAATATTCAAGTAGATTTTTTTATCTCCGTTCTTGTAGTCTACTCAATGAATACCAATGTGAAAAATAATTAAAATCAATTTGTATAGCATGTCAAATGAATACGTGAATACTAACGTATTAAATAGTGAATTTCTATTTATATGGTAATGAATATGAATAATATGAGTAATTGCACACTCTCATTCTAATTTCAACAATCATGTCAACTTTAATAAATATTGCTATATAATTGTGAATAATAGTTGACATAACACTACATAAATAACTTGAATTGAAAAACTACATAAATATCACCATTTCATGATAAAAGTATCACCATTGAAATACATGAATGTCATCAACCAATATCGTGAATATGGTCACCTAATATCATCAATTAATATAGTGAATATGGTCACTCAGTTAGTTATGTGAATATCACTAGCTAATATGGTGAATATAACCACCTAGTTATATGACTATATATCACTAGCTAAATATGGCAAATATTATCTTCCAGTTACATGAATATTAATTGCTAATATGGTGAATATGACCACACAATTACATGAATTTAACCAACCAATTAAACAAATACCACCGACTAATAGAGTGAATATAGCCACCTAATTATATGAATATCACTAATGGTTGACGACTATTTGGAATTGGTTGATACTCAAGTAATGCATCGATGATGACCAACTATGGAGGATGACGAATACTGGTGCAGTCTTGGAAGTATCGTCAGTGAATATCAAGTAATATGTTTTGGTTTGCTCCACCACTTTAATGTAGTTTGATGATGCATGAGTACATAAAGAAAATGAATATTATTGTATGAAGCAGTGAATATCAAAAAAATTCTCCATAAACCTTCCGAGTTGTACGTGGCCTTTACTCACAACGAGAAATCAAACCCTAATTGGATAACATACTCAATTAAAATCTCCATATCCAACGATGAAAATTGAGAATTCGTCATAAAAAAGTTGAAAAAATTGCAAAACGTAAATTGAGAAAAAGTGCTCACCAAAAAAAGAGCGATACTCTTTGAGCAAATGGCCAAGGACTATACACACGTAGAGAACAGAAAAATACCGAGAGATGGATATATGTGACGGTCATGGCGTTGAACGACGAGCTCTCAATATTAGACCGGAGAAGATTGAAGAGTGTCAAATTTGACAGCGATTGTCATATGGTGGCGGCAACAGAGAATTTTTGGTGCGGTCTCAAACTCTATGGAAGAAGGCAAATACAAACTTTGTGAGAGTTTTTGTGCAGGGACGAAACCAGAAATTGAATTATTGGTGGGCTAGATTTATCTTATATAATGGGAAAAATTAATGGGATTTTTTTCAATGAATATCACTTAAAGATAAAATTAAAACATTTTTTAAAAATGGGTCATATTATTGTAACCAGGTGTGGAAAGGGGGAGATTGGGCTTTTGGGCCTAGTACTGTAGGTGGAAAGGGGAAAAAAAGTAAAAAGCTATCAGTTGAGGTTCGAACATAGGATGTAAAAGATTAAAGGCCTTTGAGTTTTCTTATGTACCAACTGCACTAGATCTTTATTATGTACGTTACTACTACTGAAATATATATAATATTGTTTTGGGGTGGGCTACAACATACCCTAGCCCACCCCTGGTTCCGTGCCTGTTTTTGTGTCGACGATCTTCTTGAATGGAGGTTATTGAAATAGAAGGATTAATTTTTAAGTGAATTGGGGAGAGGTGATATTAATTAAAAAAATAAATGATTTTCTATCAAAAATTATCTCAAGTATTTAAAAAATCTAATCCAATAACTCCGATTAAAACACTTATTTTATTCTAAAAAAGATTTCTACCAAAAACTAATACTATATATCATAGGTTCGGTTTTCTATCACTTGAGATTTTAGATGTTGTGTCAAACATATTTGCCTTCATCGTGTAACATATACCCGCTAGGCTGCTACACATCGATCATCAAGTAGGCGAAGTTAGGCAATATATATAAATAGAGAGAAGTCTAGGCAATAAATAGGAGGAGACTTTAGTCTAGGTAAATTTATTTCAAAAGAAATCAATAATATGTTCGGTTTTTTTTGGGAAAAAATTTATAGATACCCACCAAATTCGTACAGGCATGCATATTAACCAAAAGTCCAGTAGAAATATCTAATTTCCTCCTTGATTAAAAGTCATTATGTAACGATGTGCATGAATCATAATTAAATTAAAAATGGACTTTAATATGGTATCAAAATAGAATGATGCTTTATTAATAGATTAGCTAGCCTAAATGCATGATATTTAGTGCAACTGACATATTGCAGGGTCAGGTATGTTGGTCATGTAACATGTCAGTAATAAAGATGATAATTGTTCCTGTAACAGTTTTCTTATGCAATGGAATAATAGACACACAAGATGTAGTCACGGAAATAAAATAGAGACACAATTTCTTTATAGAGGAACCCCCCGTTAACCAATCAGTCAAATGAGTAAACCTTTACCTCTAGTTCCTTAGTTACACAATACAAGTTCAAATTTCTCTATTACTAGCGATCACTGAATCCTAGTAATACTAATGGATCTAAGGGCCCGTTTGGTACCATATCAGGATATCAGATATGAGTATGAATATGACTGATACCCATATCTAGTGTTTGGTATATCCTGATATCTGCTGTTTGGTATATGAGTATATCGATATCAGCTGATATCAGAAGGATATCAGAGTGGTATTAGAGTGTTATTTTCATATACCCCAGGAAATTGGTATATCAAAGATATCACTCATATCCATACCCATATCCAATATCTAGATATCACTCATACCGATATCTTGATATCCATACCGATACCGATACCCGATATCTCATACCTTAGATATCAATACCAAACGAGCCCGAAGTATATGGTTCCTAAGCTTGCTAACTCAAATAAACAAAGAGATCAAACCTTATGTCTTTCAAATGCAATTCCCTTTAGCATCAAAAACATCGTCCTCGTCGTTGTCATGATCGAACACTCAACTCCGACTCCCTCTAGTTCTTCTTCTTCCTTGGATTGATTCTTGGTTAGTCCAGGATTACACTCTAGCTCTTGTTTCTCTCAGGTGACTATTGTTCATTCAGGGGAGTGATCTATGTGACCTAGCTTCATTACTTTCCTTTTACGTACACATAATTCTTCTTCCAAAAGACTCTTCTATCCTTTTTCACTTGTGGCGCATAGCTCGAATTCCAATGACTAACATACCCTGGCTACTCTTTCTTCTTTTAGACACTTATGTCCTTTCCTTGCCGCCCAAGATAGTTTCACAAAGACTCTTTTGCCCTTCTCCATTTGACACGTAAGCCAGACTTCATGGGGAACATAAGGCTGTAATCGAACCGAGCCGAGTCAAGCTTTGAGTTGCTCATGCTTGGCTCGGTTAAAAATAGACGAGCTTGACCTCAAACGCAAGCTTGGTTTGAACTTAAAATCTTATTTGAGCTTGGTTCATTTAAATGTACGTTCATCGAACTCGAGCTTGTTCACGAACCTCTCATTTAGTTTCTTCGAGAGACAAATTCGTGAATAACTCGTTTACTTGATCAATTATACAAGCAAATGAAACTAAAATTTATACTATGTGGTTTGAGAAAGACCACCTAAACTATGTAATTTAACATAAACTATATATTGTATATAAAATATATAGTATATATAGCTTATTCATGAACATATAATCTAGTTTTTTATGAGTGTATAATCGAGCTTGCTCATGAGCATATTATCGAGTTTGCTCGTGAGCAAACGAGCCGAATTATCATGTGTTCAAGCTCAGTTCATTTATCTTTCGATCTGTAAAATTTTTCTCAAGCTTGGTTCATTTACAAACCGAGCCAACACGGACAACATTTAACTGAGCCGAACACCGAATTTCTCTAGAACGGCTCTGTTCATTTACAGCCCTAGGGGAACATTTCCATAATGTTGCACATAATTTCCTTGTGTAGTTCCCGTAAATCTTTTCTTTTTGAAACACTTAGATAAATGTTAATTTCTTTATTTTGTTTGACATTATCAAAACTGTTAGAGGGATATTTTGTTCTAGTATTCGAAACTAAGAATTCCTCATATTGTTCCAACAATTTTCCCCTTTCGATGATGACAACCCATTTCAAAAATTTACTAAGTAAATGGAAAAACGGCATGAGGTTCAATTCCGGAAAAGTAAGCACGAAAAAGAGATATGCATAAGACAAGATACTTATCGATACTAAGTTCCCCGTGAGATGGAGGCAGTGTTCTTACTTTCAATATTTTTAAGCTGATAGTTCCCCCTTAGCAAAGGTAACTTATTATAAGTTTTCTTGAATAACACATCGATGTATTTTTCCACACTTCCCCCTTTGACATCATCGAAAAATTAATAACTGGAAGTAAAGAGAACAAGTAAAGCACAATCATAATTAAAATATAATTTTAATCATAACTTTGAAAGATAAAAAACATATATACCAGCCAGTCACATGAACATTTGAGACAAGATATCTCGGTACTTGGGAACTTAGCGTTGGACCGAGGGGTGATCCTAGCGTAGGGCGCAATGGTGAACTGGGTTGGAGAAAGGGAAGACTAGGTTGAGAAGAGATAGGAGTTGATGTGGGTGTTGAATAGGAATGCTCTCGATTCAACAAATTAAAACCAATGTGAGAATACAAGATGTAAATAGAGAGCTTATATAAAGAGGCTCTCTAAAACCCTAAAAAGAGGGCTAGAATGGGTATGCAAGCCAATCATGTACTCGTCCACCATAGATAAATAAATGGAATAAATTAAATACATAGTAATATAAATAAAGTAATGCAATAAATAAAATACATAGATAGACACTGATAAGGCTCGACTAGGCCATGTATGGACGTGCCTATAGGCAAGGGAATGCCTAGGTTGGAGTGTATGACATGGTGTCCGGTTCTAAGAGATCACATATCGAGGCCAAGGTGAACATAATGAAGTGTGGCTCGAAATTCTCGGTGAAAATCAAGGTTGGCTCTCATGATGAACGAAGTAGTGGTGTGAGCGATGGCATTAGCTAGAGCACGAGAGATAGGGCCATCGGATCATACACTCATTTCCTGCTCCTCTTCATGGGCCAACATAGGAGAAGACATGGTGTTATCACCCCCCCCCCCCCCACCCCCCCACCCCCGAGTGTGAAGCATCACCGCTTCACCATCGTTGAACTCGGGCTCAACGAAAGGGGTAAGATCAACAACATTAAATGTTGAGCGAACACCATACTTGTTCGGAAGATCAATTTAGTAGGCGTTAATGCCTATAGCTCGGACCACTCATAAGGGGCCATGACCTCGAGGTGAAAGTTTGGTCTTGCACTAAGCAGGAGAATGTTCCTTGCGCAAATGAACCCAAACTAAGTTGCATGAGGCCAAAACCACGCGGTGTCGTCCACGGTTACGACGAGACATGTATTAAGAAGCGTGTCACTCCAACTGCCCAGTCATCCTATGGAGATCTCGAATTTGGTCTGTGCGATTGGTCGCAGTAATTTGGTCTCCATTAGCTAGGGGTTTGTGTGTAAATCAAGGGACGTCAAAGGATTGTGGCCATAAACAACCTCAAATGGTTTCAACTAGATCTCCAAATTAATCCTTCCTCAATAAGAGTCTATCCCATCTGTGACATGCTTGCCCAACACTTTCTCTCTCCAATGATCCTTTGATGCATGGTTCCCTTGTGACTAAGAAGTTCCTTTCTTCTTTTCCATGAATGAGTAACAATGGGCTTGGTTGAATATCATGGTATTTTTGTGGAACAATATAATAATAAATAAGCATATCCAAACGATATTAAGGTGAGGAATTTTTGACATCCAAATAATTCAATCTAATTTGGGGGGTTGCACACATATCAGGTTCATAGGAAACGTTTACCTTGATCAAGTTTAGCGAACACGTTTTATGATCAACCATTATCTTGGCTTATAGTGAGGGTTAGGATAGATCAGGTTAATCATTTTGAGTCGAAAGAGAAAGATCATGCTTAAGTAACAATTCCTAAACATTAAGTATTAAACTTTTCATTTCAAACAAGTCATGCAATTATCAAAGATGAAAGCTACTAAACACAGTTCCCTAAAATATGATTAATCTAGACTAGCTAAACATCAAGGGAATTGTGGACCGAGACTTATTTAATTTAAGAGAATCATGCCTAGGAGCATTTGTAAATGCTCAAAGGGCTTTCTATTCAATGCCTTGGTAAGAGTTTCAGCTACTTTATCTTCAATTCTATAGTGTTCCATCTTTATAGAACCTTTCTCTACGTGATCACGCAGGAAATGGCGCCTTATCTCAATATGCTTAGTCCTAGTGAATATGATTCTTAGTTATGTTTATTGCACTAGTGTTATCACATACAAGAGGGACAGTTTCGAGAGACATACCATAGTCTTCAACTTGATACTTGAGCCACAAAACATGGGGACATCAAACAAAAGTAGTTACATATTCAGCTTCAACAACTTAGAGGGACACCAAGTTTTGCTTGTTTGATTTCTAAGATACAAGACATGCCCCTAGGAACTGTGCCATTCCCTAGGTGCTCTTGCGATCCACCAAGTGTCCTACATCGGAGAAGGCAACCAGTTCAAAGAAACTGTTCCTTGGATACCACAAGCGCAGGTTGTCTCTTCCCTTGAGATATATAAAGATCCTCTTCACTTCTTTCAAGAATGATTCCTTGGGATTTCCTTGGAATCGATCATAGAGACACACTGAGAACATGATGTTTGGTCTGCTTTCTATGAGATAGAGGAGGGAACCAATCATTCATCGGTATAACTTTTGATTCACATTGGTTCCTCAGTCATCTACATCAAGGCTCGTGTTGGGAGAGAAAGACGTATCAATGGATATTGAATTGTCCAATCCATATTCCCCCCTTCATCTTCCGAATGTAGTTCCCTTTAGCATCGGAAACGTCTTCCTCGTCGTTATCGAGATCGAACACTCAACTCCGACTCCCTCTGGTTCTTCTTCCATGGATTGATTCTTGGTTGGTTCAGGATCATTCTTTAGCTCTTGTTGCTCTCAGGGGACTATTGTTCATTCAAGTGAGTGATCTATGTGACTTAGCGTCATCGCTTTCCTTTTATACATGAACCTTGTTCCAATAGACTCTTCTATCCTTATCACTTGGGGCGCAAGCCTCAAATCCCAATGACGAACGTACCCTTAAGTAATATTTCTTCTTTCAGACACTAATCTCCTTTTCCCTTGCTGCCCAAGATAGTTCTGCAAAGACTTTTTTGCCCTTCTTCATTTGACACGTATGCCAGACTTCATGGGAACGTTTCCATAATGTTGCACATTATTTCCCTTTGTAGTTCTTGTAAATCTTTTTTTTCCTTAAACACTTAGATAAACATTTAGTTCCTTATTAAGTTTGTATTGTAAAAACTCTTCGAGTGATACGTTGTTTCAGTTTTCAAAACTAATAGTTCCTAATATTGTTCCAACAAGGTAGTTGCAATTAAGGGGGCTTGTGGAGACAATAGATTTTCACAATTGAAATTATGATAATAAAAAATTGCCTAGCATAAAAGTCCTTGGTTATTTCTCCTATTGCAAATTGATTTTATGATAAAATCTTTGCACTTGTGTACTAAACTTAACACATATATACATATGGACGAACGTGTGAACCCTAAGTTATTTAAGCGTACCCAACTTTAACAGAAAAGTAGTTGAATTGCTGAAGATAACTCTGTGTTTTAAAATATTATTATAGTTACAATAATTTGGAGTTAAACTATGCTCATTTGTTTAAATTTTCTATGATAAATTATACATCAGATGATTGTTTATATTAAAAAATAATAGCATAAAACTTTTTGCTAATATACACTAGAAGTAAAAGGCCCATCTCTATTGGTTTTCCTTCAAGCTCTTGATAGGTTGGTGACTCGTTGAATATAGTGAGAATACTATTATACTAATAACATAATTGATTATAACGAGTCAATGTAATAAAATATAAAAAGAAATCACTCTACAAAAATATATGCTACCACTGATTTTCTACTTAAAAGAATAAGCTAGGCTATCATCATACTTTGTATACAAAGGCAATTAAATTTGGTGCTAAGCTTAAAAGTTTCATGCATCATCAAAAATAATAAATTATTCTAGCATACATCAGACGGACAATTTAATACTTGTTTTTGTTTAAAGAAAAAGTTGATCATATTTTGAAATTGCTTATACATATGCATTGTAGAGTAGTTATTCTAACCATTATGTAATTCGTACTTGTTTAGATGTTAGTGACTTGACAAACGGGCATCTAGACATACCCATCGACTGGATCCCATCAATGAAAGGCATACGTTTAAAGAACATTCCGACATTCATAAGAACCACCGACCCTCAAGACATCATGCTCAACTACCTCCAACTCATGCTCAACCGATCCCGAAAAGCCGCCGCCATCATCTTCAACACATTCGACGCCTTAGAAAACGACATCCTCATCGACCTCAACCCGGACTTCCCTCCACTCTACACAGTCGGCCCGCTCCACAAGCTCGTGGAACGCCATGTCACTGACCCCGAGACGAAATCCATTCCCTCAAACCTATGGAAGGAAGATGAAAAATGCATCAAGTGGCTCGACTCCCAAGAACCTAGCTCGGTCGTGTACGTCAACTTCGGCAGCATTACCGTCATGAGCAACCATCAACTCGTAGAGTTTGCGTTCGGGCTAGAGAGTAGCGGGAATAGGTTTCTTTGGATCATAAGGCCGGATCTCGTGACGGGAGATACCCCGGTACTCCCTCCAGAGTTTTTGGCGGGAATTGAGGGGAGAGGGATGTTGGCAGAGTGGTGTCAACAAGAGAAGGTCTTGGGCCATCAGGCCGTCAGCGGGTTTTTGACCCATAGCGGGTGGAATTCGGTCATGGAGAGTGTGTGTAGTGGCGTTCCGATGGTCTCGTGGCCCTTTTTCGCAGAGCAACAAACGAATAGTTGGTTTAGTTGCAATGTGTGGGGGATTGGGATGCAGATTGATAATGATGTGAAGAGGGAGGTTGTTGGGAAGCAAGTGAGAGAGTTGATGGATCGGGAGAAAGGCAAGGAGATGAAGAGGAAGGCGTTGGAATGGAAGAATTTGGCCGAGGAGGCTGTTGTTAAGGGTACGTTGAATCTTGAGAATTTGATTCGTCAAGTTTTGCTCTCTCCCGAACAAACCATCATGCAAACAAATTAAGTACGTACGTTATTAGTTCCAAGTTTGTATCGATTGATCCGTCGGTACAAAGTTGAGCATGCATCTAGCTTTATAGTCAAATTAATTAAGATGCCTTAGATGCATGTGTGAAATATTGCGTGTATGCTTATTATTATTATGTGGGATGTTGATCGTAAGAAATAAAGTTGTGTACATGAATCAATATTGTTTTGTTTTGCGGAGTACGTGCGCTAATTCAAATATTCAAATTAGTTTCTTATTGACCCCAATTGTTGTAATCTATTGTGATGTCGTGTCCACTCCTTGCTATAGTTCTGTTTGGTTAATCATGAATATCGAAACAAAAATTAATAAGATTTATAAATACATAATTATGTATATGAAAATTATATGTGATGTAATTGATGGAGAGTGTGAATAATCAAGTGTTAAACGACAAAAAGAGTGTTTGAAGCAAAGGGAGAGAACAAGTGGAAGTGACATGTGCAAACTTGGAATTTGAGGTGATAGTGTAATGATACCTCTGTTGGATCGTTAGTAATTAAGGAGTCGCTGACTCCTACGAAGTCAAAAACTTATAGTAAGCAGTATAAGTAACCACTTTAGCAAAGTGAAAAAATTATTAATTACAAGAAAACTTACAAGAACACAACGATGTATAGTGGAAACTCTTTCTAAACCAACTAGTTTACTTAGAGAAAAACCAATCCCTTCCGAGCTTTTCACTAGGTCGGATTTCAAGAGTATGTTCGGCTCGCTCTATTATTTCTTGAGTTGTGACAAAGCTCTCCCATGTACAAGATTGAATCCTACACTCCTTGAACCATGTTCTAACTTTGTCTCCCACAACCCTCAACCTCAGGCTATGGCTAAGAAGTCTCGATTACACCACTCAATTGAACCCCATGAACGAGTCCAACACACACATAAAATCAAAGCAAGCATGAGAAAGTCAAACACACTCATATAACTGAAAAAATAATTTCTCTGAGAAGGGAGATGTGCTAAGATAAGCAGAAGGGAGATGGATGTTGGCGACCCAAGCTAAGTCAAAGACTTAGACAGATCAACAAGTGTAATACTATTCGTTTTTGAGCACAAATTGATCTTGCATGAGTTGTCCAACCTTTTCTAGCAGCAACCGGTTTTATTGTTGGAGCTCACAAAGAATCTTAGAAGTTGAACCAGAGTACGAACAATCTTCTTCTACTGTAGTGTTTCCCACATCAATATCTTTATTATCATCATCAGAGACGACCTCTTTTCTAACACCCTTAGACACCCAATGGTTACCAACCAGTTTGTAACCCATCTTTTTTTCCTCTCCCATTTTTTTCTAATATATATTTTACAATGTCATGGTTCAAATCATCACAAACATAACTTCCCTCTATACAATTTCATGGTTCATAAACCTCATGATATTCTAGAGTTTTCTTGACAATGCACATGAGTAGTAGATCTTTCTTACAAGGATTTCCAAATTTAAAAATATGTCATTGAGAAAGTCGGTTCTTGTCATACTCTGAAGTCAATATTCCCCACGTGCATAGAGTTCCCTACTTACACAATGTTCTCCACACATGCGAAGTTCCCCAAATGTGTCATGTGTCATTGCTCTTAACTTTTGCCAAGTTGTCAACATCCATAGAAAGAGAATACACTTGGTTCTTTGGGATGTTGCATCGAGGGTGCCAAAGAGAACAAAGGGAATATATATATATATATATTGTAGATTTTTCAATCATGTATATAAGTCTTCGTTTAAACAAGAATTACACAAAGTAGGCTCATAGAGACTCTCTAACATGATAGGCTTGTGTAAGTTGTAGAGTCCACTGTCATTTGTGCTTGTAATGAGAGTTAGGAACATCGGGTTTGATTCTTTTGGGCTCAATGAAAGGCTTTCATGATGCATTTAAATCAATACTCAAGAAGGAAGAATTAGAGATAAAAAGATATGCATGGTTCTTAACTTGGTAACATTAAATCATTCAACACTTAACACCTTACAATCATGAAACTACTGAATCATAAAAAGAGTATCTAATCTAGCCAATCATTGAAGTAATCATGGATAGGAGAATAGATTTAGTTAAAGGAAATCATACTAGCTCCATGCAGGATTGCTCGAATGGTTCACGATTCATCTTTGGCGCTATCTTATTCACTTGAATTTTCAGAATCATATCTTCTTGTTCCTCAGTATTTCCACCCCCTTCACCGTCATCCTCTTCTTGATGCCCATTCGAATCCTTAAAGTTGGAAACTTCAACAGTGTTCACAACTTCAATTTTATTCTTTTGATCACTTTTCATGATTTCTTTTCCCTTAACATAGCTCTTTAGCTTGTTTCACCCACTCTTGTACATCATGTACTCTCCACCTCTTGCTTATACTTAAAGTTGAATCTTTGCCCTTGTTTCAAAGGTAATATTACATCCATTATGTTGTTGAAGTGAGATAAACTTCCATGTACTACTGATCATGTGAGCTAAACATGCATTATAAAGAACCAAGGGGAGCCTATTCCCACTCTAATTTGCAAGGTAAATGTCAGTTTCTTCGAACCCAGAGTTGTTTAACAACTCATCTAAGTTGGGAAACATATGAATAGCTTCGACAACCAATTCGACAATTTGCAGAATCCACAAGGATTTGATTATTGGCATAGGAATTTTCATGATTATGACCTTTAGCTTAGGTATTATATTGATTGGACTCACTCCACCACCTAGCTTTTTCATCATCTTCAACCTTTTTCCTACACTCATATTGGTGGTGTCCAATATTTCCTTAGTACAAACAAGCTCTATGAGTTTTTACACCAACACACTTGCAATGTCTAAGATACATATGTTTATTGCTAATTCGAGCATGAAAATAAATTTATGAAGGTCTAGGACTCCGAACTTGATTATTCCACATGTTTTGCACCATTTGACCAGAGTGAAGTTGCTTCCCTTTGTCTATTTTGGCCACCACAGATGTAGAACAACTGGCGTTGTTATCACACATGGAGTTTTACCCTTGGACTTGGAGAACAATGACTAATACTTTGATTATTTGGTGCACTTGTGTACCCAATTCCAGGTCCTTGCTTCACAAATATCTTTGGATACTCTTTCTTGACATCTGCAACTTTATTAGAAACTAATCCATCAATCCATTTCTTTTTCTTGATTTCATTATCCAATTTTAGTTTTTCAAAGTCACTTGCTATTTTAGTATTCCTTAATTTCAACATGAGATTTTCACCTTCTAAGTGTGTGACTTTCTTTTCTAAGTTCCCAACTTCACTTTTCAGATCGGTATAAGTGTTAAACACATTTGAATTAGAGACATATGACACCTTTTCTAATTCAATGACTTTATGAGATCGGACATTATTATCATCAATTAAATTAGAAATAGCATCATTTTTCTCTTCTAGATTTTCACTAAGTTCAAAAACCTGAGTTTCCAACTTCTCAAAAATGGTCAATAATTGTTCTCTAGACATTAGAAAAAATAGAGGAAACGTTAGTGTCACATACCTCTATTGAGGAGTCTCCATCTTTTGTCATGAGGCACACTCCATTTGGTTTAGAATCTTCCCTAATGTCTGAGTTCTGCCAAGTTGCAAACATTGAACACTTGCTTTTCTCAGCTTTCTTCTTCAAGCATTATCTTGCAAAGTGTCCCATACCTTGACAATGGTAACACAACATCTTCCGAATGTTGTGTCGGACCTTTGTTGCATTTCTCTAACATCTTCATTGCTCTAGTCATGAGTAAAACATTGTCATCAACATCGTCTTGATCATAGTCACCTTGTGCAAGATCAAAGGCCTTCTCCAACTTTATGGCAATGTTTCTGACCTTTTTAGTTTCCAATCTTTCATCATAACATTCTTCGATTCCTCCATACATGTTTAGTTTCCCAACCACGTCCTCTAAGGATAAAGTTTTGGTTTCACTATTAGTCAGCAACGCCACAACAACTTCATTCCATTTTGTGTTGAGCCCTTGGATCAATTTGCTAACTTAATTGATTCCATTGAGGAAGTTTCTCACATCTGTCCACCCATGATTTGCTTTCAGATTAAACAGATTCAAAACAGTAGACAATTTCGTAAGCCGGATACAAGAAGAGTAGAGAGGTTGTCGTGCATCACTCAACAGATTTTCAAGCATATCGGTCTGATCATGAAAGTCTTGTGCAACTACTTCAGCCATTTCTTCTAGTTGGTCGCTTTCATAACCATTTGTGGCTTCAGACATGGCATCTATAAAGATGGATGTTTGTTCATTTTCACCGTGCCACGTCCAGCGAGTATAAAATTGATCAATCCCATTCACGTATAAATCATCTTTCACACTACTAACACTTTTCTGAATTGAATTGCAACATTTGTTGCACGGGCAATAGAGTTTTCACGGCTTTTAGAGTTCACTTGTGCAAATTCTATGAAGTCATTCACTCCATTCTCGTACTCTCTAGACAATCGATTAACAAACATCCAATTTCGATCCATATGCTCTAAGATTAGAAAACAAATAGTAAAACAAAATTTCACCGAAACCTTATAGAATCTAGAACACCAATCATGACTTTCCTAACATTCAAACTGACTTTTAAAGTTAATCTATGATGTTGTATGAGTGAACACCAATCAAAATTGATTCAATTACCTTCCTAATTTCTGAATAAATAAATACAAACAAAGTGTAGCCAACTAATCAATGACAAATAATTCCCCAACCCCTTTTAAGGCTCCTACAATTTTTCAACTGAAATTTCTAGTATGTAATCAACAACAATATTCCAACCATGAGTATCTCACACAAGCAAATCTTATGTGAATGACATTCTATTATGAAAAAAAACATTGCACAAAGAAACTAGTTAAACTTAGGATACTAGAACGTACCTAAATAGTGCTACAAAATACACCACAAGTACCACCTTCAAGCTGCACCAAGCCTATTGATGTTTCTGGATCAGGACTGAACTTGTATTCAAACATTATCATTCAAATTAGTGCTGAAAAATACACTAAAAATATTATCTTTCAAATTAGTGCTAAAAAAATATTATCATTCAGATTAGTGCTAAAAAATATTATCATTAACTACACAGAGAGTAGAGCATCTTATAGTTTCTAAGTAGGCAAAGTTACCAGCCCTGACACATGTAAGCAAACGAATGGTTGTTTCAGATACCAAATGATCATTTCTTCTGTTAGACTGGTAGAAAAGATCTAAGTTTACCTCCAGGACACAAGTAGGACTGCCCAAAGCTCAGTTCAGAAGTCTTATGTTTAGTGTTTATTCCGCAAATAGAGAGAAATATTCATGTAGGTTATAAGCACCAGTAGAAACACCAGACACTTGTATGCCGACCAAAAGCATCAAATTTTTATCAAAGTGCAGATCAGGATCCCTATTGAGTGAGTCAACCAACAGTTAATTAGAGTAGTTCTTTCCAAGTAAACAGCTAAAAGTACATAAAAGTATCCTACACACATGAAATACTTGATACATATTTATGTGAGAATCAATAAGACAAAGGTTTCAATCAAGACCCTAATTTGATTTCTCACTTTCTTTTCAATACCTGTTGATGAGGTATTTTTCAGTCGTTTACCTATCAAAGAATCCTAACTTAACCAATTTGAGTAGAATGGTAAGCAAGGGTCGATCCCACAGAGACTCGTGTATGAATGTTATTACTTAAGTGCCAAGTAATTAATATGGGGGTTTTTGATTATAAATTCTAAACTACCATGCAAAATAGAAACTAACTAAGAATGCAAAAGATGGTTTTAATCAATTAAGAGACAAGCGTGTTCAACTAATTAGATCCATCATGATATTGCTTTATTGATCATCGATTCTCTTGATTCTCTCTTCACTTGAATAATCTATTGTGGATAATGATCCTACTAAGGACTAAAACCCAAACTTCATATTTAGTTGATAGACCAACCAGTTCTAACAACCCTAATTATCTAATAACCTAGAAGACCTTCTAGATTCAATTAAATAACAGCATGAAGATTCAAGTTAACAAACAATTAGAGCAACCAGACATCTAAGTGACTTGTGAATTTATTCCCTACTTTAATCAACTTGTCCAACGGGTACTAAATTAATTAAAGTCTACTCTTGATCAGATTAACTCCAACTAGTAATTAATCAGATTCAGTTGTAAATTAACCTAGAAATTCTATTAGGTAGCTAATCTAATAAAACCCTAGAATAATTCTGATTCAATTAAGCACAGGGAATAATTTCTATTCAAGTTTGTTGAGAATCAATCAAACCTCACAATCATACACAAATCATGACTTCACTAATTAGCCAAACACAAAGGAAAATTAACAATGCATAATTGAAATTGAAATCAAACTTAAAAAAGTTCAAAGTCTTCCTTCAAAGAGAGAAAAACCCTAGCCTCCAAAAGTATGACAAAAGTTATCTAAAAATAAACTAACATAAAGTATATATATGTCTCTAAAAATAACCCTCATAAGATATATTAAGCATAATACTCGGAAATCATAAGCCCATAAACCAACATATCAAAGCCCAAAACTAAGACTCGGCCCAAACATGCGTCCGCTGAAGAGTCCAGATTGCGCGACATCGGCATGAATTGCGCGGCCGCGCAATATCCACCCCGCGCAATTGTCACTCAGTCGAGATTGCTCGGGCAGATTGCGCGGGTTGGATCCCGAGCAATTGCTTGTCTTCTTGGCTCGATCTTCCTAGTCTTGGCTCTTCATCCTAGTGCCTCCTTGATCCCTTAGCCTCGTCCATCTCGTCCATCACCACCATGTTCCATCTGCACTCGCCCCGCTGTTGCTCCTGAACCTAAAAACCTGTAAAACCGAGCAAACCAGCGCATAATACCCAACAACACAAAAACCTAATAACTACCTAAAAACTAACCAAAACCTAACCAAAACATATATAAAACATGCATCTAAACTACTCCTATATGCGAGCTATCACCTGTTATCATGTTTTTTAGCATAAACAAGAGTCATCGTGTTTTTTCAGTACTAGTTTTTTAACTTAAATACTAATTCTAGGAAGCAGTCACAATATCTTCCTTGTTCATATTAGATTACATAGGATAGAAGGGAGTTATTCTTAACTTTTCTAGGTACTAAATCCAGCCATTGATGTGAAATTTTCAGATTTAACTTGAATCCAAGAATTCAGAATCATTGCATAATAAGATCATAGCTTATTTGTGATTTTCCCTATGGATAGTTTCATTGATTAATCCTTGAATCTAAATTTCACCAGTACCACAACTCAAGTCTCCACACTCTCCTACATGTGTAAGGTAAGCTTTAGAAGCAAAAGTTTTTTTAAGGAAAAAAAAGAAAAAGAAAAAAGCTACAATCTATTGGAAAGTAGAAGAAGCAGATAAATAAAGCTGAATCTTCAATTTCCTTTTCCATAAAGCCTTAAAAAAGGCTAAAAAATGAAATTTGTGCTTTTTCTCATCCTTGCTCTTCCATGCTACATACATGTTACTAGTAATAGGCTCTTAACAACTTGTTCATTATTGTTTTCTCTCCGTCCTCAAACACCAACTGAAACCCTACTCTAGTCTACACACTAGATTGATCGATCGATCGATCGACAAGAGAAGTACAGAACATCATTGCCAATAGATCGCCATCGGGCCGGACGATGATCACGGATGACAACAAGACTTGCTCTCCACCGTCCGATCAGATTAAGCGAAAGAGGAGACCGGCGTAACTTCTAGTCTCTAAATGTTATAATCATGCAGCTTTCAACAAATAATTAACCAAATAAAAACAGGGGATTATTAACTAATCAAGGTAGTGATGCATCTTCTTATCATGTTGAAAGACCAATACAAGCTCGTCATCTTTTTGAAATTCCTTTAGATGGTGCAAAATACCCGTGGAACACTACAACTGAAGGTCTTAAGAGCATTGACATAATCCAAGAACCCATGGAAAACACCACATTTGTTGAACTTTAAACATTCTAGTCATTAAAAAAAATTATATATATCAAGTGTTACTACTTCAACCTAGACTCACTTGAGTTGGATTTGATTTCTTCAGATTGACACGGAATTTATTGAGATATTGGCATTCAGGTAATACTCTTACATGATTGCCTTGGTGAATAGACACATTCAAGCATCTATGAGTTTTCTTTAATCTCATCCATTGGTGTCAAGTAAAAACTAAGCTCTTAAAATTGTACAGCCAATCCCACAAAGCATTTTTTGAGAAATCAGTCATCATCAATTACTGAATTAGTAAAGGTAGCAACATCATATTTTATGTGGTTTCAAACAATCTACAAGAACAACATTCTTGTGCAGCTGTTCTTATGTACAGGCTGCGGAGAACCAACTTCTCCCACATATATATTAGCTGAGTTCAAAGAAGTAATTCATAGCCAGTCAAAGACTGTTGAGTTCAAAGAGAGAAGAAGGTAACAGTTCAAAGAGAGAAAGTGATGAGTTCAAAGAGAGAAGGAGGTACCAGTTGAATTAGGAGGTACCAGGATGCGTAGAACTGCTGAAATGTCAAGAGGGGTACCAGTTGTGCTTCAAAGAGTGCTCAATCGATTGAGAAAACTAAACCCTAGTTGAATTAAGAATAGAGATATATGAAAATCAAATTAATAAACAGGATAACATAGAACATGAATTGATTATCCTAACAAATTGAGATTAAGGAGAATTTTTTTACAAAGGGTGCTCAATCCATCGAGAAAAGTAAACCCTACCTTTACCTTTTCTAAGCAGTTGAGAAGAAAAGCGCCACTGGTATGAGAGTGCTCAATCCATCGGAGTCCACTGGTATGAGAGTTGCAAAGCAAAGATCGGAGGAGGAAGAGAAAACCCTAGGACGTGGAAGTGGCTAGAATTTGGGTCTGGGCATTTGTTTTTACCCGCTAGAATTTTGGTCTCCCAGTTTTTACCCGCGTAACTTGTTTTATTTTTTTAATTTTTATTAAGTAATTTATGGCGCTTTTAATAAAACCGCCCTGCGCATTTTTTATTTTATGCAACTTTGTATAAAACGCGCCATAAAGACCTTTTTTATTTTATATAAAAAAAGAATAATATTTTATAGCGCTATAAATGAAAAACCGCCATCCGTGTTTTGTATATAATGGCGTTTTTCAAAACCACCATTATATTTTCGTTGTTTATACCAAATTTTGTACTAGTGTTGATTCCATTGAGGATGTTTCTCACCAATAAACTCAATTTGACTAACCAAGGCCCGAAACCTTGAGTGATAGTGAACCAAAGATTCATTCTTGTCTTGATTGATTGCCCCGTAGTCACTTTCGAGACTATTGATTCGGTCCTTCTTGACATGTTCATTTCCTTGATGGAGTCGTTTAAGAGCATCCCAATCACATTGGCACTCTTGTAGCCAATGACTTTCTTCAGGTCTCCCTGAGCCAAGGCTTGATGGAGAACCTTCTTAGCCTTTGAATTCATCTCAAGCTTTTTGAAACCAACAGTATGATAGTCCACCTTTTTCTTTCAGTTTTCCCATCACTAGCAAGGAACGTTTCAGGTCTAACTTCTATCACTTTCCAAAGTTTTCCATTGAGTGAACAAATACGGGTCTCAATTTGTTCAACCTGCCAATCATATTCTCTTGGTTTGAGCATGGACGACTTCTAGAATGAGATGTTTGAACTCATCTTTCTTGTAAAACTATAAGTACAAAAAAATATTCTAGAACCAAAGGCTCTAATACCAATTATATTATTGTTAGTATTTGAGGAGTCGCTAACATAGAGTAAGCAATAGAAGTCACCAACTTGGTAAAGTAAGTGACTTTAAAATAAGTAGCGGATATTATGAATTACAAGAAAACTTACTAAAACACATCGATGTATAGTGGAAACGCGTTCTAAAGCAACTACTTTATTGAAACTCACTCCCTTCCGAGCTCTTAACTCGGTCAAATTTAAAGAGCACGTTCGGCTCACTCTATTCCTTTCTTGAGTTGTTACAATGCTCACATGTGTACAAATTGAATTCCACAATCCTTAAACCACACTCTACCTTTGTTTTTCACAATTCTCAACCTCACGCGATGCCTAAAAAGTCTCGATTACACCACTCGATCAAATCCCACGAATGAGTCACTCGAACAACAAACTTTCTCTCACAAAATACAAAAGATGATCTCTTTTTTTTCCTCACAAGATATGCAATATTAACCCATGAAATTCTGATCAAAACACCAAGAATTATACATGCTAGCACTCTACGGTTTAGAGACATATTACTTCCTTTTTACTAAGGAAGATAATATAAATCTAATCCTTACAAATCTTCCTAATGATAAATAGATATTATAATAAACAAACTCCTTAGGGTGTAAGTGAGATCCACGTCCTATATTATCTTTAGAAGATTCTTTCCTTAACCAAATTGATATGATATCTCGTACAATCTTCTCTCACGTTTTCAGTTCGCCTTCCTATCAAGTCAGGGACATAGTGTAAGTTGGCGACCTATGTTTCATTTACGAAGTTGGCCACTTTACTTGCGTTGGGAACCTATCAAATTCTTGAACCACATTCAAATAAATCTTAAATTCTCATTTGGTTCACTTGCATGCGACCTCTCACATGTCTACGAATGGATAGAAAAATCCATGTCATAGACTTCCTCAAGTGTGGAACCATCAAAATCAAAGTTTCACTTTTTAATAACCTCTAAAATCACTGCCCACACATACTTCCCGTCAGACAACGAAGTTTCAACAATGGGCGAACAACGTGTAGGATCACCTAAAAGCCTAAAGATCATGGTAGCTTCCACAAAGCCCAAGTGCAAATAGCGCGCTCATCTTGCATACCGTCCGACTACCCTTCCTGCACAACGCACTGAATAAACAACATAAATAGTTGCAATTGTAAGACCCGCATTTCTCTTTGCAAACCTGTTAACTTAGCTCTGTTCCAATTCCCACTTTTATTCTTTCTCTACTCTTCTTATTCCTTATTTTTGGGCCATAAAAACCAAAATGGAGAGCCCACTTTCTTAAGCCTTCTCCTCTTCCTCTTAGCCGTACGTGCCCTTCCTTCTACGTAATTTGGCGCCGCACATCAAGAGAGAGTTAAAACATTGGTGCCGCACATCAGGGAAAGTTGAAGACCTCACCTCACCACCATTCCCTTCCAACACCACTTGCAGTCACCCTTTTCCCTCACTCCTTTTCTAGTTGTTCGTAGCACCGTCGAAAATCTCAGTCCAGGTGAGGACCTCGTTCAAGCTTGTGTCGTGGTTGTCTTCACTCACGTCTATCATCATCGCCCAAGAACCCCGATGCGAGACCTTTACCATTTCCTTTCCTCATCATCTTCAACACATTCGAGCACGACGTCATCACCACCCTCAATCACCCCGGACTTCCCTCCTCTCTACACCATCGGTCCGCTCCACAAGCTCGTGGACCACCATGTCAACGACCCCGAGACTAAATCCATCCCCTCAAACCTATAGAAAGAAGACAAAAAATGCCTCTAGTGGCTCGACTCTTGTAGGATCGTAGATCTGAGTTAATTCACATAGTTGGGAACTATTCTAGTGAATGTTCACTTATGCAGCGAAATACTAATGCACAAAATGTAAGGAACTAAGACATTAGAGACACGAGTCCATATAGAGGACCTCACTTCAACCAATAAGTTGAATGAGTAAACCTTTACCTCCCATGGAAGATTTTGAAAGGAAACTTATATTAATTTGATAGATCCTTAGTTACAAGATACAAAATCGAACTTCTCCATTGTTTGCAATCACCAGATTCAAACAATACTATCAAAGTAAGTTATCTTGTTCCAAAGTCTATTGAACATAATTAAATGAAAGTTCTCAAACATTACACGTTCCTTATGTAGTTTCCTTTAGCATGAGAACAACCTTCCCAGTCGATGTTGAGCTCAGGTACTCTCCATCGATTGTATCTGAACTTCTTTCTCAGGAAATGGATTGTTGATTGCTCTTATCTTGCCCTTGGCTCTCTTTCTCTCTCGGAATTGCTTTCTTCCTTCTAGAGAATATTGTTCTTTTGGATCAGGGAGCTACTTGAATTAGCTCAATCTCTTTATTGTTATAGTAGTAGATGCTTCCTGAAATGACACTTTTGTTCTTTTCTTCTTGGGGAGAAAGACATTGTTCTAATGACTAGTGTACCTGATAGCTTGCATTTAGCTATAGTTTAGGATGCATATTTATGTTTGTATTGCATGGTTTTAGCTTAGTTTAAGCTTAGTTTCTAGGTTCTAGTATTTTCGGGTAGTTGCGCTTGTTTTGCTCGGTTTTGTAGGTTTCTAGGTACATGAGCAAGTTGGGGACATGATCCGAGCTAGTTATGGTGGTGCATTGGGGGAAATGAATGAAACTTAGAGTGGTGCAAGTGAATATTGGAAGAGCTAAGGCCCAAGAGGTTGTGGGAATGGAACGCTTAAATTCGGGTCATACGTTGGAGTTCTTGTTTTGACACCTCTATCTTGCAAGGCTTCGTTTGGGAGCTATAGTGGTATGATGCAGCTGAATTTTTATCATTGGAAAGATAATTCAGAGAGCTACAATTCATATTTTTACTCCGAGTCCAAATTCCAACTCGAAGGGGGTTAAAACAGCCTCTGAAGTGTCACCTAAATGCTAAACCGAGGGATGACGCGGGATCAAGGGCAAGAATGCGCAGCTGCGCAACCTTGGGAGGAGACCGCGCACCGTGTTTTCACGCGGAGAAGTTGGGCCGATGTAGTTGGGCTTCGAGATGTGCTTTTATGATATGATTTCCGACATGTTGTATGTACTTTTGGGATATTTTGATCTTAAGAAGTCTTGAGGTATTTAAACCTTGTGTTTGACTTTTCTTTCATAACCTTGATCATAATTTGGAGGCTAGGGTTTCTTCTCTCAAAGAGGCAACCTTTGAACCTTTTGTAAGTTTTTCTTTATTTAATCATGCATTGCTAAATACATTGTGTTTGACTAGTTATTGAAATCATAGATGGCATATTATTATGAGGTTTGATTGATTCTCAATAACTTGAATAGGTCTTATTCCCTATGCTTAATTGAATCAAAGTTATTCTAGGGTTTTGTTAGATTGATCACCTGATAGAATTTCTAGGTTAATTTACAACTAATCTGATTAATTCCCGTTTGGGATTGATTAGATAAAGTAGCAACTATAATTGTTTGGACCCGTTTGGGGTATTCAGTTGTAGAAGGGAATAAATCCACAAATAAATTAGATGTTTGTTTGCTCTAAAGTGTTTGTTTCTATTGATAACTTGACTCGTAAAGTTGTTGTTTAATTGAATCTAGATGTTGTTTTAGGTTGTTAAATGATTAGAGTTGTTTAGATTGTTAGTTCTTTCAACTAGATATGAGGTTTGCGTCATAATCCTTAGTAGGATCATAATCCACGATAGATTATTCAAGTGAATTGAGAATCAAGAGAATCAATGATCAATAAGCATTCCTATGATGGATTTAACTAATTGAACTTATTTCTCTCATATATTTACAATTATCTTTGCATTAGTACTTTAGATTTAATTTGCATTTTAGATTAGTTAGTTACATAATCATTCATAAAAACCCCTACCTTGGTTACTTGGCAAGCAAGTAAAAATACACTTATTTTAGTCTCTGTGGGATCGACCCTTACTTACCATTTTACTAAGTTTGGTTAAGTTAGATTCTTTGATAGGTATAACGACCACTGAAAATACCTCATCACTACCCCTATGAAATACTTCCTTATTATGACACATCTATCCTTTTGTATTTGCCGCCCAAGTTTGGAACAAATAGACTTGTTTGTCCTTCATTAACTTGCCACATACTCTGGTAGGTGTGGGGAACGATTCCCTTGCTTTTCCTGTGAATGTGTGTCTTTCCTGAAATCACTTGAATGGGGACTTAGTTCCAAATGTTTGTTATCATCAAAACTTTGAACACTCGAATGGATGAAACCATTGTTCCAGTGTTAGGAACTAACACTAATCCAATAATTTCCCCCCTTTTAGATGATGACAAACTTAACCTGAAATGCAAGTCAAGGATTTAGGAAAGATAGAAAGGACTAGACACCAAAGCAAGATAACGAGATACTAAAAGATACTCAATTCTCCTTTAGATGGAGATGCATTTCTATTTTTCAAGATATTTAAGTAGATAGTTCCCCCTTAGCATGGAAATCATTTATTTCTATATTCTCTTAGACAACACATCTCTGGATTTTTTTCACTTTTCCCACTTTTGACATCATCGAAAAGAGTTAGGCAATAACAATGATAGGAAGGCATGTAAAGCACAATGATAACTAAAGAATAATTGCACTTGTATTAATAGAAAAAAGTTCATACACGCATGGGAAACAGACAACTTAAGGCAAGATAAGAAAGGAACAAATGAGCGGGGAAAATATTATGGGGGCTTGTTCATGGTTTAAAAGAGGAAGGAAGCTTCTGTTGAATGTCGAGGAGAATGTCCAAGATCCTTTCATTGATGTCACAAAGATAGTTCAAAGCTTGGAGGACAATCGTGATTTCCCCTTGTTCTAGGAATAGTTGTTGTCCATGTTCTTCAGACAAATCCTGGGAATGCTTCATTTGGAGGATGTTGGACATGTCTTGTCCAAGTTCCTCTTCTTCCTAAGGATGGTAGACATCATTTTCCTTGTCCAGAGTAGCATAGGGAAGACCATGAGTGGTCTTGGCAACACACTTGCACATGTGTCCGATCATGATCCATGGCAAATTGATCTTTTCCTTCCTTAGGAACAGATCAAAGAGAATGACATCATTTGTATTCAAAGTAGTGCATTTTTCCCGCCTTTGGATCATCACTTTGGTGATGTACATATTGGTGTGCCATCTTTCCTAGCTAACTCAATATTTGAGTCATGGCTTCCTTTCCTTGAGCAGGGACATGTCTTAGCATCCTCTTGAGAATAACATCTCTTCCATCAATGTCGTGCCATGGTTTGAATGGAAGAGTGTCAAAACCTTCAGTTGGAACTTGGAGAATTTTCCTTATAAGGGCATAGGAGGAGGTGAACTCATCTTCTTCAAGTGTGCATCAGACCGCCAGATTCAGCTCAGTTCCTTCAATCAGTTTGAAGTGTGAATAGAAGAGCTTGATTTGGGTAGGATCTACCTTAGCCGGTGTGGAGCAGAGCTTGTCCCATTCTTGGAAGTGTATGAAGTCCTAAAGTTCTTTAAAATCATTCTCTTGAAGGAACTCTCGTCTGACCACCAATGGAATTACCAGCTTCTATTCTCCAACAACAACAGTTCCCTTCTTCTTGGCCTCTATCTTCTACTTCTTGTTTCCCTTTTTCTTAGATCCTCGAGTGGATGGATGACTAGAACTTGGTTCTTTGAATCCAAATTATAGGAGAGGTTCCTTTGTACTAAATTGATTCCATGTTGTCCTCTAGTTCTTCATCTTCTTCATCAACATTGATGATTGAAGTGTCCTTGTTAAGGTTGGAGAGATTTTTAGATGCAAGAGGCTCAAGTTCCTCTTCAGATTCTTCTTCGATGATTTGTTTGTACTTTCTCTTCTCGGTTCTGGGTTTTGTTTGAGGATGGGAGAGAGGATCTTTGGGTAGTGAGTCCTTTGAGGGTGTGGAAGAGGTGGAAGGAGGTTTGAAGTTCCCTGAACATAAGGGAACTCGTCGACTGCATTAGAGTTGCATCAGGATCATGGAGAGAGGTATCTGATTTGTCTATTGAATTCTTCAAGAATCTTCTTTATCAATCTTTCTTCAATGTCTCGAGCACTTCATCTTGAATCTTTTAGCTCGGATACGATCTCGATCACTCTCACGGTCTTCAATCTTCAGCATTTGTCATGTCATTGACTTTTCATCTTGTTTTATTTTCATACTTAATTCAATATGTTTGAAACCATCAAAACCTATAACTAGTCTTCAAAGTGGATGTCATAGAATATACTTTAAATAGAAGCCAATGACCTTCTCATTTCGACACTATCTGTCTCGATCTGTGTAGATTTTTGACCTTCTCGTCCTTTCTCTCAAACTACCATCATTCACAAGGAGTGTCGTTTCGTTTTTCCTCCCGTTTTCAACATACTCCGTCAATTCTTATTGATTGTTCCGTCGACGTGGCCATTGGTGCATCTCATGATTTTGTCTTTTGTTATTTTTTGGGTTTGGTGGTCTTTTAAATATTTGATCTATTTGGTGGTATAAATGGATCAATGTGTATATAATGGATTTGAGTCCAAGGTGGGCCGTGTCTCAGTAAGCGATTACAGTGATCTTTTCTGGCTGGGCCCGGGCTAGCCAAATCAAACTTTAATTGCCCATGATTTTTTTGGGTTATACTATGCATAATCCACTACAAATATTAAAACAACCCAATTTATTTTAAATTTGCACACAAGTCCTCCATCAAAATAACCAGTCTGGAAGGCTCGCCTCTCCATCCTCCTCGTTACAAAATTAGGGTTTATGGATTTGCTAATTTTGATACAAATTGGCACTTGTTAATTGAAATTATACATACAGTAATGTAAACAATGACAAAATTTGTTATGTTTGTATTGTTTTGGTATTAATTTTGAGCAAATTTTGATTGAAACGAATTGGGACTTGGGAGTATAGGTTTGTGGGTCTAAATTGGGGGTAAAGGAGGATGGCCATGGCTGATGGCATTGAAGACGATGGTTGTGGGCGGTAGGGAGGACGGTGTTGTTGGTGATGGTATGAAAGAGGAAGTACGAGAGTAAGGGGCCAGAGAAGAGGAATCTACGGCTAAAGGAGGGAGACGGTGGTTGATGACTGGAAGACAGGTAGTTGGTGGCTGACGATGGGGAGGAAGATCGACGCTAGGGTGGTCGGTGCTCCCATAGACCTGGACCTGGTTCCGCTGGAACCGGTGAACCGCCGGTTCCAGAACCGGGGAACCGGCGGTTTGGAACCGCCGGTTCCCCTCCAACGGCTATTTTTTTGAACGTATTATAAAACCGCGATCGCGGCCATATCGGGCCGCGACCGCGGCCCCCATTCCGCGACCGCGGCCTGAAACCCACGCGGTCGCGGTTATAGAACAGAAAGCCCCATTCTTCGACACAATCAAAACCGCGACCGCGGGTCTCGGGCCGCGGTCGCGGAATGGGGGCCGCAGTCGCGGCCCTATATGGCCGCGATCGCGGTTTTGCTTTAAAAGCCAACGACTAGTTTTTAACGGCTAGTTTCCAACGGCTATTTCACAATTCCAACGGCTAGTTGATAAATTTCTTCTATAAATAACCACTACATGATCTCATTCCCACCCACACTACCATTCTATCAATCTTTCTCTATCTCTCAATCTCTCAGGTTTACACTTTACAAAGCTCTCTCAAATCTCAATCTCTCAATCTCTCAATCTCTCAATCTCTCAATCTCTCAATCTCTCAAATGGAAGGATTTCTTAACAACATTGATCAAATTTTTAGCTCACAAGAGAGTGCTTCAAATGTAGAATTTGTACCCCCTATTAACTTGGAGGAATTTTCGAATCCCAATCCCAATGTGGTACAACCGGGATCGTCCACTCCCAATGAAAATGAGGGAGTGGATCATGGATCCGAGGCGACCGAGGGTGAGGCTCCAATCCTTAAATCCGACATATTTACAAAACATTTTCGTAAGGGAGCTTATGAGGCATCTACCAAGAAATTTCAAGTTCATTGCAACTATTGTCCTAAGCATTACACATGGGTGTCGGGATCGGGCTATGGAACATTTTCAAAGCACGTGAAGAGAGCACACCCCGACAAGTTAGGCATGATGCGAGGACAATCCCAACTCTCCGGGTTTGCATCTTCTTCTTCCCTTAATCCTCATCATAACCCTCATTTATTTACTTATAACCATAATGATAGCATGTATGCCTTCTCCGAGTCTATTTGTGTTGATCACTTATCATTTAGTTTTGCCGAAAAGTTAGGATTTAACAATTGGATGACTACTCATGTACAACCCGCTTATAAACCGACTACTAGGAAGTCGGTAAAAAAGAATATGATGAAAGCATATAAAACTCGGAAAATAGCATTGGTGAGTTTTTTTGCTCAAAATGATATTAAAGTTTCAATTTGTAGTGATATTTGGAGTGATCATTGGCAAAATCATTCATACATGGGCTTAACATGTCATTTTCTTGATGATCATTTCAATGTGCAAAAACGTGTTTTGGCTTATAGAGTATTTGATTTTTCTCATACCGCTTTAATGATTAGTAACATTATTCGTACTATTTTGGAAGAGTATAGACTACTTCATCGAGTTTTTTCTATCTCCTTTGACAATGCATCTAACAACACCGCTTCAATCCGAGATTTGGTTCCGCATTGTCAACCAATTCTTGGAGCGAAGTATTTTCATGTAAGATGTGTTTGCCATATTTTAAACCTTTGTGTCAAAAATGGTTTAAATGTTATGTCGGGTTTAATTGCTCCTATTAGATATGTTATTAGTCGTATGTGGGCTAGCCCCCAAACCGCCCAAGATTGGACGGCGTTTTGTAGTCAAAAAGGTGTTCCACCCCGAACATTTCCAAAAGATGTTTGTCACCGTTGGAACTCCACTTATAAACTACTTCATGCATGCATGCCTTACAAAGATCTTTTGACTTCTTTTGCGTCCATATATTTTCCCGACAATCCCATTATTTCTCAAGTATGGGATTATTGTTATAGAATCTTAGAAGTTTTGAAAATATTTCATGATGCAACATTAACTTTTAGTCATGTTTATAAACCTTGTGCTCATTTGTTTTGTTTTGAAGCATTGAATGTGGCGGGCGGTTTTTGTGAGGGGCGTAAATTCACCGAACTTTATGGTGCTATTGATGCTATGAAAGTGAAATGGTTGCACTATTATAAAGTTATCCCCGATATCTATCTTGTTGCTTGTGTGTTTGATCCTAGGTTTAAGATGAGTGGTTTAAAAGCATGTTTGAATGGTTATTATGATGCATTAGAGTTGGATGTTAATGATGATATTGCTAGTGTTGGGGATATACTTACTAAAGTTAGAAGATCAATTGAGGAATTGATTACCGAATATTCATCTAGTGTTAGTTCTTCTCCATTACCTCCACATTCATCCTCCTCTTCGAGTTCGAGTGTCCTCGGTGCTACTAAAAGGTATGGGTTTAATCTTTTGAATACCCTTACCAAGAAACCGAGACATTCGAGCTCGAATGCGGAGTTTGAAACATATCTAACAACCCACTTTGAGTTTGGTGAAGGAGAATTTGATATTTTAGATTGGTGGAAGACCCACAAGAAGACTTTCCCAACCTTGGTCAAGATCGCGGCTCAAGTGCTTGTTGTTCCCGCCTCGACCGTATCGGTAGAGCAAACATTTAGCGAAGGAGGACACGTCCTTGATGCAAAACGATCTAGTTTAAAGCCCAATGTCTTGGAAGCCCAAGTGTGCATATGTGATTGGAAGAGAGCGGAAATTCGTCAACAAAAGGCGGAGGTATCCGAAACTTCCGACTCGGACGGGCAAGACGATGAGTCCCAATCCCAAAGCGCTTCGGATGCATCGACGTAGATGGACGATGGTAAGTAAATCGGGGTTTCATATTGAAAGGTAAGAGAACTACGTGGGCTTTGATTCCTCTATAACCCCGAGAGGATACGTAGGCAACTTAGTTTTAAGTCCAAGCCCTTTAATTATCCAACTTTTTTTTTGTTTTGAAGAACAAGCATTAATCACGGATTCGCCATTTCGCCTTAGTCCAATTTCCAAGCCCGGTTTGGGGCAAAGTGTGTGTAAACCGCGATCGCGTTGACCATTACGCGATCACGTATTGAGCAACCGCGATCGCGGCATCAGGGCCGCGATCGCGGTTTGGACTTTGGTCCGGTCTGTTTTTTGGGCCCGCGATCGCGAGTTTCGGACCGCGATCGCGGTTTGTATTTACCGCGATCGCGGTTTGTATTTACCGCGATCGCGGCAGCTAGACTCTTTTTTTTTTAAAATTTTTAATTTTTTTATTGCCCGGTTCCGAACCGGAACCGGAACCGGGTGGAACCGGCTCCGGAACCGGCGGAAACCGGAACCGGACCGGAACTGGGGAACCGGACCAAGGCCGGTTCCGGTCCCGGTTCCATGGTTCCGAGAAACCGGAACCGCCGGTTCCGGAACCGGACCCAGGTCTATGCTCCCATGGTGGCCAATCGACGCTAGGGTGGTCGGTGTTAGGTGGACAACGGTGTCCGACAATGGTAGCCATTGTCGCCTGAGAGATGTGAGGAATTGGAAGAGAAGGACTAATTAACAAATTATTTAGATTTGGTGTTATATTATTAAATTTAGTGTGTTATGTTTAGTAGTTATATATTTTTTTATTTGTTTTATTTTGGTGAAGACCCATAATATTATTTGCAGAAGAACAAGGGTCTTGTAATTCTTGTGATATCATAGGAGCCGGAGGAAGAAGATTTTAGGAAGAACAGTCGGTGGAAATAATGCGGAAGTCTGGGATATTCTCATACACTGAAGACATTTTAGGCTAGTATATTGCCTTTGATTGCGACTTTATTCATCAGGTGGTATTCATCAATATATATTAAAATACCCGTTACAATCTACGACCGTAGGATTTCGTGACTAAAAGTTAAAATACTATATATTTTATTTTTTTTATCTCTTGCTCGGTTCGATTAGCCGAGGTCAATCTACGTCCGAACCGAGTACTACAGAGACCCATTGCTAGGGGCGACCCTCCCAATTCAATTTTTTCTATACACACCGCCATGAAGATTCGAACTTCGAACCTTCTGAACAAACACTTAAGAAACCTAACACCTCATCCCACTATATTAATTGGTTATTGTCTTTTCACGATTACAGGTTTGAATAGCAAGTCTTAGATAGAAATACAAATTCTCAAGCTTTCTGTTCTTCAACGCCCTACCAATAGAACCATTCAATAACATTTTTGATATAATTGAATAATTAAGAATATCCATTAGGTCATAGTTTGTCACTATCGATCAAGTATAGGTTTATCTCAGGAAACTAATTATACGAGTACACCAAATACCAGTCAATCTACCCTTCACCCGCCAATTAATTAGATGTCTTTTCTTGCCTCTTTTAGCTTTTTAAGGTTGAAAGAGAGACAACAATTAAGTAATACTAGATGGCTTGGCCTATCTTTTAGATGGTCTATAGTTATTAATTTTATAATTGGACATAGGTAATTGTGTATGTTATTTAAATTAGAATAAAAATGTAAATTGTATGTGTTAATCTATCTAATAAAATAATGAGTTAATATTGCTCCACGCAGTGCATTGCATAAGATTCCCCTACAAGCATAAATGAATAAAACTATGTTAAGAGAAATTTTTTTTTTTTTATATAAATTGGGTCTACAAATGTGTCATGTTTTACCTTACTATCAGAAATTAAGAATTCGGTACTTGATATTTTTCATATGCATTAGTTGCATCCCACTTTCTATATACCATTACTTCAAGTTAATGATGAACACCATCAGGCAGTTAATCAAGTGTGCAAATTCCGGGTTGTTCTTGTATTTTGTTAGCAAAGAGTGACAACTTTTGGGTCTCCATAGATAGACCTGCAACTATTTTTCCTGCAAAATATAACACAAAAAGGTGATATTAATTTGTTCCTAATATTTGAAAGATTATTGTATGAAACTAAAACGGGCAGAAGAGGCAACCTATATTGTATCCTGAAATGGGTCTACAAGCAGAATTCAAAAGGTAATTGATGAGTGGGTGGATAAGATAAATGCTTTGAGGCTATAACTATTTATACAATACAGGAGTTGCTACAGTTTTTATGAAACGGAAAAAATATGCAGAGGATAACTCTATTGGAATAGCCAAGTCCCTAATTGGAGGTATATACATAGAGACGAATATTAGGAGTGTTGTATACTCCATCCGTTTCATTTTTTTGGTCAAACTCCATCCTTTTTATAATACCTGTTTTTTTACTTATTTGCCCACTTATTAAGAGAGCTATCAAAAATACTATTATACTCTCAATTATTACTTCACTTTTTTACTTTATTAAAAATCGCTACTAACAATCTATTAATAATTATAAGTGTAAATATATAAAGTAAAAATCAAAATAGCTAAAAAGATATATATTTTGAAACATAAATTGAAGACAAAAAAGACATGTACTGTGAAATGGGGGAGTAAATTGAAATCCTAAGGAAAAGGGAAAAGGAAAGAGAGATAATCAATCAGCTGCTCTTTTGCACGAAGGTCAATAACTAAACAAAGGAAGGCAACAATTTAACAAAAATGAAATCAATTAATTGGAGGAGTACTGATACCCCCAAGCCATAAGTAGGTGAGTGCTTAAAGTATACTCCTATTGAAGTTACTATATGATATTGAAAACAAAACCAGAAAGCCATTTTTTTCATCAGGAGGACCTAAACAAGATGGAATTTTCGTAAGGAGAAATTTCAAACATTACATCAAGGTGAGGGATCGGATGTCATTTACATATATCTTCAACCAAAAATTGTTTAATTAAACCAATGCATTGTTCATTAGGACTTTAATTTACTATGAAATTATTAAGGTATATCTGGTACGATATAAACCGCACCGCAACTAGTTGTAAATTGTACAAAATTAATCAAAGAAGCGAATGGATAGTATTATTCTACTACTAATGCGTAACTATCCAATTGGTCAAATTTGCTCCTCGATCTAGCTACTTCAAACAATTGGTTCAATTAAGGGAGCATATATATATACATGGGCCCCACTCAGAAATCGGACACGTCATCCCTGGCCATACGCAGTTGTACTCGTATAAAATTCACTCCCTTCCCTCTCCATACGCGCGCCATGGCCTCGTCCGACCTTCCCTGGGTGGGCGTCATAGTCTTCCTCACCGCCCTTCTTTTCTTCCTCACCTTCTTCTCCACCTTCCGCCGCTCTCAGCAGCGCCTCTCCACGCCGCCCATGACCCCTGACGTCCCCATATTCACTCCTCCCCGCACCCCTATCAGCAGCCTCCGCCGCGGCCTCGATCCCACACTCATCGACACCTTCCCGACCTTCGACGACTCCGCCGTAGACTCATTTAACATCACAAACGGCGCGGCGCTCGAGTGCTACGTCTGCCTCAACGAGTTCGACGCCCACGAAACGCTGCGTTTGATACCGTCATGCGACCACGCCTTCCACGTCGGATGCATCGACGCTTGGCTTGCCTCCAACGCCACGTGCCCCGTCTGCCGCGCCAAGCTCCACGAGTTGCCTCATATCAACGAGGATGCACGTGAGAGCGTCCAACACGACGCCGTGCACGTGATTAATATTGTTGCGGATGACGTACCCCCTCCCAGGCCAAAGCTTGGCCGGAACCTGACGTGGCGGAGCATGAGCTCCGGGCAGCAGCCGAGGTGGACCATCGGGATGATGAGGCTGTTAGATTTTTAATTTCCATTACGTGGGTTTGCATATTTAATAGAACAATTATATTATATGGCTAATTATTAGTGGGTTTATTTTAAGTGATTCAATTATGTGAAAAGTCCTTAGACTTCTAATAAATGGTATGAGTCCAATGGGTGGATATCGGATTTGGCCCAATAGGCTTAATGGGATTCTCTTGGGCTAAATAAATAGAGATTTTAGGTTATGGTCCCCAATACGCTAAATCATTCAGGCTTTCTAGGGTACTCTCCCCATCAGAGTGAAAGCACAAACCCAAGATTTGGCTGAGGAAGATTACATACCTACGGTTCTCGTTTTGTAGTTCCGCATAAAATTCGATTGCCATCAGGATAAAAGGTATGTTCAATTTAGTGTTTCTTAATAATTTAGTATGATCGATCTTGGTGTTTTAGGTATAAAGAGAATTAATTTTCCAACAAGTGGTATCAGAACCCTGATCATATTAGCGTTAATTTTTAACGATATTTAATTCAATCGCATTCGCATGTATGTTTTCGGTTGAAATTAATACTGTCGGTGTTATGTGTCGTACATGAATTGATTAAAGTCCGTTTTTCATGATTCTCGATCCATGACCTGAAACCGTTTTTCGATCTGAATATGTTCAATTCGTGTGCTTAATTCGGTTTTAATATTTTAACATGTATGAAGTCCAATTTAAGTTGAAAGCTTGACTTTTCAACGCCTTTACTGATGTACACTAAATACATGTTCGTTCAACACACTGATGAATGAATTTGATGTTTTGTTTATGATATAGTTCATGTGCTATGGTACATAACATTCTATTGAACTGAATAATATGAATTTTTTTGGGGCATTCCAGAATCATGTGTGTAATTTTTATATATGTACGATATTGTTTTAGTACCATGTATATATAGAATGGGTGATGATCGTACATGTATACATATGGATGTGTACTGTATTATTTTTTTTAGGTACGATTGTAGTTTGCCCCAGTTTGGTGATCGTATATATATACATGTATGTTGAGGATTATTGTTATATCATGTGTAATGTTATGAAATTGTTTACACTTGGTATATATTTTTTTATATTTTAAATTAAATTAATTTAAGTAATAAGCATATTATTAAGATAGTTTTGGTACATGTGTGTTAGTTTAATTTGAAATATAAGGATTGTGTGTTCTTATTTATGCGAATATTAATCGGCCCAAAGGAAGATTAATATTTGGCCAAGTAAGGAATACACATGCGATAATAAATATTGATAATTATGAAGTTATTATCTATGTGAATAATAGTCGGTCCAAAGAAAGGCTATTATTTGACAAGATATATTATCAATGTTTGATTATTGCATTGAGAGTACCACTTACGATTGATATTTTAGTGCAAACACTAGATATCAAGTTGTGCTAGGTATCTCATTTAAGATTGTATAATTAGGTGGGGTTTTGTCCATGTGAATGGTAGCCGGTCCAAAGAAAGGCTATCGTTTGACTGGATTTTAATTAGCCCTCAATGATTTACTAGAGAGTTATAGTTAAAATTTCCGTAAAGTTTATTTTTTGGGAAACCTAAGGATATTTGAATGTGCATTGTGGACCTTATTTTCTCACATGTTTTCTATTATTCAATATGGGCTTGGAGGCCTCTTTGGACTTTGACTAATAGGATGAAGGTGTTGTGTTTTGAAGACTTTGGTCAATTTTTCTTTTATACTTTTTAATTTTTTGAGATATTGGAGTCACATTTGGTATTTGAATTGTTATAAAGGAAATTTAAGATTAGTTTTTTTTTTAAAGAATTTTGACCGACAATTTTTGCTCATTATATCCATGCACATTACTCTTTTGCTATACGTTTTGTGCAGAAGATTATATGGTTTATTTTTCCAGTGATTATATGTATTGGATTGTACATGTTTAACATTTTAAGTGAATGGATTGAAGCATGATATCGCCAAAGTGACCTCTCTTGTGTAGATTGTTCATAAGAAATGTTGAATGTTGTGTGTATGCATGTCAATGCGAGTACTAATCGACCCAAAGGTAGTTTAGTGCTTGGTCGGATTGCAAACATACTTGTAAGGGTAAACATGTGACAATTATAAAATTATACATATGAATAGTAGATTGATCCAAAGATTGATTTATTATTTCTTATGAATTATTGTCAATGTTTGATCATTATACCAAGAGTACCACTAGCAGTTGATACTATTGTCCAAAGACTTGGTATTAATGTTGCACTTGGTATCTTGAGATGGGTTGTACAATTCTTGAATTTATATTGTTGGTAATTTTGATTCACAGTGCAAATTCTTAGTTATATTGCTCTCGTTTTAGTAAATCTCATGACAGTATCTGCTGCTTTCAATTATAGTTCAATTTTCAACTATGTCAACCTTAAGGAATTGGATGACGTTGTTTGGGTGTATGGATCTTGACTTTGCAGAAAGATAGAACAACCCTTCTCCTACAGATTCGACTCTTTCTAAGAGAGGATTGTTTTTTGAGATGTGGGAACATTCTAATTGCTAAGGTCATATGATCATGATGAACATCACCATTTCTGAAACATGTGAGTAAAGAATCTCAAGGTGTTTCCCGTTGAGATTAAATGATGCTTTACTAAAAGCAATAAAGTAAGTATAAGGTTCTCATCGGTTAACACATAAAGAAAAGGGCAAAATAAAGAAAACTAAGGTGATTAAAGTTAACCTTATTTTGTTCAGAAATAAAAGAAGCATCATAAGGATTAAATATGAAAATTTGCTTCTTTTGTTATATAAAAAAAAAAGGTTTGGGCATTTTAAGAAGAAATGTGCCTAAATGTCAATTGAGATGTATAAAGAATGTCACATTTTTTTTAAATTTGTCTTGCTCTCAAGTAAAGTACTACCTAGAAACATTTGATAGTTTCTTTCTAGTATTACTACAAACATTAGTGTTTCTATGGAAAAACAAAGTTACTTGAGGATGTAGAGTTTGGAGGGGAAGGATTGAGGAACATCTAATTGATGAAGTTGTCTTAAGAAGAGAATTTAGTTTCTCTATCAAGTGTTATCATTGAAAGCATTCATGGTATAACTATAATGCTTTCTAGTAACAACTTCAGTTTTGGACAACAATAAAGTTCCTCCCATATATCAAACTCAACAACCTCAAGAAGTGTCACTACAAAGATCCAATAAAGAAAGGAGATATGCAACTTTGGATGATCATATTGTATATCTTGTAGAACAAGAAGATCTTGTGGGTGTGATTTTGGATGATCATTTTACACACCATATGGAATAAGAGGATATTGTAGATATTGCATAGGATGATCCAATTAATCTTCATGAAGGTCTTCAAAAGTTATTGTTCTACAAAATGGATCATTTAAGATGAGATAGAATCTATGACAAACAAGATATTTGGGATCTTGTTGAGTTGTCATAAAGTTTGAAACCCATTGGTTTTATATTGATATTTAATGCCAAAAGGGGTTCATCGGCAACATCAAAAGATATAAGACTCTGATCGCAAAAGGATTCACTCAAAAGAAAGCTAGTGACTTTAATGAGATATTTAAGAAGAATGATGACACTTGTAGTTCATTTGGATTTAGAGCTACATAAGATGGATGTAAGGATAACATTTCTCAGTAGAAATATTGAGAGAATAGTTTATATGGTTAAATCAGAAAGTTCAAATCCAAAGATTTGAAATCTATGGTCTATAAGTTAAAGAAGTCCATCTATGGTCTCAAAGAAGGTTAAAGATATGAAATCATATGTTTCATCAAGTGATTGTTTCATTTGGTTTTGAGGTAAATAAGGTTAAGGATTGTGTATATCACAGATTCAGTGGAAGCAAGTTTATCTTTTAATGTTATATGTCATTGACATACTACTATCTAGTCACGATATAGGCCTATTGCATGAAACTAAGAAATATCTTATTAGGACATTTGAGATAAAAGAGCTTGGGATTTAGGCGTAAAGCGATTGCATGCATGTTTTTAAGATGCCATTGAGTATCATAAAAGAGCTATATCGTTAAAGTATCAAGTAGATTTGACATGAAAGAAGTCCACAATAAGGTACATATATCACTACAGGTGATAAATTCAGTCTTGATGCCCTAAAAGAATTTTGAGATTCAAAAGATTGTTGACTCTCTCTACATTGATTAGTGAGAAGTTGAATTTTTAGTAGATACACATCTGGATATGGTGTATTAAACTATGATATTTAGCAGGTACTAAATGGACCTCATTGGAAAGAAACCATAAAGGGGGTCATGCAGTTTTTATAGAGAATGAAGGAATTATTCTCATATAAAAGAAATAAAAAAGGTTGGAGATCATTGGATATTTTAGCATTGATTTCATTAAGACTATGGTTTTATTTTGGCTAGAAGGGCTACATTTTGGAAGAGTGTGAATCAAACACTTATAGTTGCTTCTACTACAGTTGCATAGTTTTGTCACTAGGGCGCATTCAATTGTATTGAGAGCCCATTACAGATTTTGTGTGACAAATTACAATATTGTTCTCCAACAACAACAAGATTTGTTCAATGGAGAAACACATTAACATTAGGTTTTTGTTAATGAAGGAAGAAGTTCAGGATGGTCAAGTATTTTATAGAATACATAAGGACAAACTCCAAGATATCGGATCCGTTCACCAAGGATTGCCTCCTAAAGTCCTTTATGAGCATTCTGCTCTTTAAGTTTTGGCATTCTTATGGTATTTTGGTTTAGTGAGAGTTTGTGTGGATGTTCTATGTTTGATTTATGCATAATAAAGTTCTTATGATTTTAGTATAATGAAGATTACTGAACCTATTTAAGAATTTTTGGATTGATCTCCAAATAAAGTAGGACCAGTTGGAAATAGGCATGTTTTTGAGATCACATCGCATGTAATTTCCATGCCACTCATCCGTACTTGATCTATGTCATTGATTATACTAGTTTGGTGAACACGGAAGGTTTAGTTACGATGATCTGTGACGAATGCCGCCGTGATCTCATATTAGTATAAGCGATGGACCAGATTGATATAAAATTGAAGTCTATAGAATTAGCCAAGACGTGTACACATAAGGAAATTGGTTAATATAATTGTTCTTTTGGTCATATGTAGCCCAAGTGGGAGATTGTTAGATTTTTAATTTCCATTATGTGGGCTTGCATATTTAATAGAACAATTATATTATATGGCTAATTATTAGTGGGTTTATTTTAAGTGATTCAATTATGTGAAAAGCCCTTAGACTTCTAATAAATGGTATGGGCCCAATGAGTGGATACCGGATTTGGCCCAATAGGCTTAATGGGATTCTCTTGGGCTAAATAAATAGAGATTTTAGGTTATGGTCCCCAATACGCTAAATCATTCAGGCTTTCTACGGTACTCTCCCCATCAGAGTGAAAGCACAAACCCAAGATTTGGCTGAGGAAGATCACATACCTACGGTTCTCGTTTTGTAGTTCCGCATAAAGTTCGATTGCCATCAGGATAAAAGGTATGTTTAATTTGGTGTTTCTTAATAACTTAGTATGATCGATCTTGGTGTTTTAGATCTAAAGAGAATTAATTTTCCAACAGTGGCTGGCACGGTCAAAGTCAACGGGACGCGTGGCGGTCAAGCAATGGGAGATCATGGAGCGCTTCACCCTGAGGCTGCCGGAGGAGGTCAGGAGGAGGATTATCACCGGCAAGCTCCGCCGGCCGACGACGACCAGGGGGGACCACGTGGTTATCTCCGGCTGGAGGCGCGGTGGGTCCTACGGGGAAGAGAGTAGCTGGGGGAAGTGGGTGTCTTCCTTAACGCCGGTATTCTTTACCCGCTCCAAATCTATGGAACCGCCCACGGTGTGTACAGCGGCTTCTTCCCACGATAGCGCCTGCACGGTGCTTAATTAATTCGGTTTGATTGCTTTTACTCTTTTTCCCACTTTGTAAATTTATTTTCAATTTGAATTTTCGTCAAAAAGATATAGACGAGTTGCATGTGCTAATTTAATTCCCGGAAAGGAATGATATCATGCTACACATACGGTATGTTGTTGAATCAAAGTTTTGGTCCATTTGTGCTTCTTTTTTTTTTTTGATCCGTTGCATAAAAAAGTGATTTGTATTATCTCTTACAATATATGTATAAGCTTGTGGTTTGAGCTCATATTATCTTAGTAATAGGTTCGTCACATGGAACCATGGAACCATGAAACCGAATACGAAAAAATCGATTGTTTTGAAATTGGGTGTTGGCCAATTCCGATTTCATGTTTTTCAGAACCATCAGTTTTCAATGGTCGGAACCGGCAATCACGAACGCAGTTTAGAAAACGCGGTCACAACTGCCTGTTCCAACGACTCTGTTTTTTTTCCAATAGTCATGTTCTAATTTTCAACATTTTCTTTTGGCTTTTTTTAATTTTCTTTCTTTTTCCTCCGAATTCATATCTACTTTTATCCCTATAAATACCATATCCCACCTTTAATTTTATCCACACTAATTACACACTTTTTATCTCTCTCTACCACTCTCATTCATAATTTCATATTCCTACAAGCTTTAAAGTTGCAAATCTTTTGTTAAATTTTTTATTAATCTTCTTCCTAATCTTCTTGAAAAAATGAAAAACCAAGGGCAATGATTTGTTGTCCGAGCTCTTTGGTGTTGTTGGTAGTTCACAAGACTTGCCTACAAATAAGCTTGCCTCAAATAAGATATCAAGATTGTACTTGTGCTGAAACAAGAACAAACCTTAATCAGAATGAGGAATCTCTATGCCGAATAAATACTTCAAAAAAGTGCCCATGTCTTTGGTGTGAAAGCAATAACTCAATTACCTTTAAATTTGAAAATAACAACAAATTTATTTTCAACAATAATCAAATCATAAACATATATCAACACATGCAAACAAATGTCATGTTGATTATATAAAAAGAGAGAATTATTTGTATGTGAATAAAGAAAACAAAACTTGCACAGTTGCACAAAGCAACAACCAATTTGGTGAACCAATCCTTGGTGCCCTATAAAAACCATAAATAATAGTGCGTGAAATAACCGCTAAATATTCAAAGTTAAATTAGTAAATAAAAAAAATAAAAAAGACAAAACGCCGTGTTTCATGTACTCTTCTAATACACGCACAATTCGCTAAAAGGCGTAGGTGTGCATGCATAGTCACGGGTCACGTAGCCTTAGTTGCATAAATATATAACATGATTGTGCTCGAAATTTTCGGAGGAAGAGGCATGGGTTTGGGCCCAAAATCAAGTGCAAGTGGGCCTTTTCATGGGCTGAATGAGTGACTTGGCCCAACTAAATGAAATTGGCAAAATCCATTGGTTAATTTCCATGTGTACGTATACTATGTACATAAGTCTCATTTTGCTAAAATCCGAATAAAGCCTGCCACATCACATGTAAGCTACTATTTAGTTTCAAATGAGTCGTCCCCCATCGACATGTTTAGTTTGAATCTTTTCTTATACTTAGATTCGATATGTTTGATCTCCGAGTGTATAAAGTCTAAAAGGCTTTATTTGTAAAGAGGATTACAAAACAATCAGTTAAAGGGCGGGGGAGAGGCTTTATTTGTAAAGGATCTCTGAGTGTATAAAACGTCCAAAAGACTTTCTTTGTAAAGAGGATTACAAAACAATCACTAGAAGGGCGGGGAGAGGCTTTATTTGTAAAGATGATTATAAAACAATCAATTGAAGGGCGGGGAGGAGGAATAACATATCTATTTACGAAAACCATTTGGTTGTACGAAATCCAATTGTTAGAATTTAATAAAATCTCATAAACGCATATTATATCATGTTTCAACAATACAAGAAATGATTCAGAGGATAGAACTAACAATTGCTAGAAAATTCAAGAGGACGCCTCATAACTTCTTTATATAAAGTTCCATGAAAAAATGCATTATTACATTCATTTGATAAAGTTCCCAATTTAGGGCACCAATAATAGTTAAAAACGTACAAACAAAGACCATCTTAGCTACATGAGCAACATGATGCTTGTAATAAATCCTAGCTTTCCGCTTGTTTCTCAGTACAAATAAGCCTTATAATACTTTCAATAGAACCATCTCATTTATGTTTTACCAAAAAACACTCATTTGTATTCAATGAGTTTCTTCCTTAGAGATAGCTAGATTACAAAGTGGCTAGGTGTCATTCCTCTTTAAGGCATCTATTCTAGCCTTCATAGTTGAGTTCTAGTTTGGGCTATGAACAACTTTTAAAATAGTATGTTCTAAAATAGATTGATCGAACATTAATGGTAAAAGCAAATATGACCATGCAAAAACCACTTAAAAGTTACGTATTTAGCTATTGGACACCTAATGGAATTATTGAATTAGGTGGTGCATAGTATTACACAAGAGTTCACGTAGCTTTATAGACGGAACTCGATTACGGGTAGAACGACGAATATTGTCTTAAACAACAACATAAAAAGATTGAACCCCACTCCTCTTGTTATTTGTGTATGTTGGGGCCTCTATAAAGGTATGTAAAGGAATGAATTGAATATGTATCTTAGAGGAAGATTGAACCCCACTCCCTTGTTATCTATTTGCGTTACGACATTTGTGAAGATAGGGATAGGTTTTTGAGTGATAATAGGAAGAGATTGAACTCCACGTCCCTTATCATCCACATTTGCTAGGGCAAGATGGTATAAGATGTCATCAGAAGTGGATGGGTGTATGAACTCATTATTGACAAGAACGGGTCTAATTAGTTTTTTAGGAAAAATGGGTTTTATAAAGTACATCTCGAGACAATATTTCATTGGTGTTTTAATCAAGAACTTCTCATCCCTTTTGACTTGTTGAATAGCTAATAAAAATGCTTGTTTTAGATTGAAGGAGAAAATTTGTTTGAAGTTCATTGAATAACAAGCGAATAACAAACAATTAGACCTGTCAAGTGGGTCAGGCGGATCGGGTTCGGGTTTGGGTCAATCGGATTCAGGTCAAAACGGGTCACGGGTCGTCGAGTCATAAAATTTCCGGGTTCATATGGACCGGGTTGTTACGAGTTTGGTACGGGTTCGAGTTGATCCAACGAGTCATGATCGTCAATTTTGTTAACCTTTATCTTTATATTTATTAAAATCATTAATATTATATTATATAAAATTATATTTAATAATAATAAAATAATAATTTTATACAAAATTTATAATAAAATATTGACTTTTTAATTGAAATAATACTTTATCGGGTTGACCGGGTCAACCCAACGGGTTGGTGACCCATCCCAGTTTTTTCCGGGTAGACCAGGTTGGGGCTACTTTGACCCATCGATTTTCGGGTCGGGTTTAAACCCAAAAAATTTCGGGCGGGTCGGGTCGGTTTTTCGGGTCGGGTCAAGTTTTGACAAGTCTACAAACAACCCAATGTTCTCAAATGGTCATAGCTAGGTGAACCACCATACGTAAGTTCAAAAGGAGTTTTGTATTGCAATAGAGAAGTAGGTAAACGGTTAATCAAATATTTTGTAGTTAAAATTGTAACACCACTATTTTGCAACACTGGATATTACCGCCAATGACCTCCGACTTTACCGTCCAAAGTCACCCAAGGCCTTATAATGATATTAAAACTTATAGAAATGCTGAAATTGACATAAACATTACATAAATAAATGGATGCTCACGAATGAGACTTAAAGGTAATTAAAGATGAAATTGACTAAAGCGGAATTTTATTTAGAGTTGTTTTACAAATGATGTAGCAACGGAAAAATAAAACCCATATTAAAAGGGTTGAAAAGACGTATTTAAAAATACATGTATGTTTCTCCAAGATAACTCATATGATGATGATTTGCTTGGTTAAAATAGAAGAGCTGGTGCACTATCTTCTAAATGCTTTGCTCTTTAAAAATTCCTTCATTCCTTCAACGTCGTCTTGCCTTGATCTTCTATCCTTGTATAATGCTTCTCGAATCTTCTAGCCTTGGTCTTCAAACTTTGGTGGGAACTTCCTAGAGTCTGGCATTTGTCACGAAGGGCGAGAAATACCAGGGAAAAATGCGGAAATAGTGGAATTAGTCTAAGGAGACTAAGCAAGCGAGAATGGAAATTCTCACGGGTATTATGGTAATTAATAATATTCGAGAGATATTATCGGGATGTGTTTTCAGGTATAGGACTTTATGTGGGGCTTATCGAAACGGAGAAGAGTGTATCTAGAGAGGAGATAGTGTTGAGAGGGTTTCTTGACAACAAATAAATTTATAATCAAGACCCCGCTGAGTACAGGGGAGTCAGGTTCGTCCACGGGAGATAGTCAGTATCAAGTTTTGTTACTTCTCACGCAAGCAATCAATTAAAGGTAGGGTTTTTTATCAAGGAAGAAGAATTCTAAGGTAAAGGTATCCCCACAACAACAATTATGCATGCCAAACGCTAATGAAACACATAGATCATGCTTTTATAACATAAAGGTGTCAACTTTCGTCAACTTAAGCAAGTAAATCAATCAACTTTCGTCCTATCAATAAACTTACTATCTATCTCTTCTACTTCAATTAGGATAGATCTGCTTTCGCTTCAAAACCCTAATTTGACTATTCTGATTCAAGGTTTCTGCTTTCGCTTCAACTATGAATGAGAAATTTCCTTCAACTTTCGTCTCAAGGATTAAGAACAAGAGAATAGATTCATGCAATAAAAACAATCAAGACATGATCATAAACAAGCATGCACAACCATTGTTGGGTTCAACCCCAACCTTAGAGAGAGAGACTACTCACAAAGCATAATAATTGAAAACATCCAAATTAAATTAAAAAGAAAGCTTACAACCGAATCCAAACGATAGTTCTTCTCTACAAAAAAATCGCCTCTTCCCCCTCTCACACGTCTCTCTCCTCCCCTTACTTGCCCTCCAAGGCCATTGATTGTGTAGTTGATAACAAAACTAAAGAGAGGACAAGTGTATTTATAGAGAAACTATTCTATCTTAAATATATCTCTAAGGAAATAAATCTATCTTAAATCTAACTATAAGGAAATAATATCTTCTAATAAGATATACCCCTTCTATCTATCTAATAACATAAAAAAGGAAATAAGATAGAAGCCTTTAATTAAACACCGACTCGGATCTCGCTGTGCCTCGGGACCTCGTTAACGACCCTGACAGGGTCGAAAACAGCCTTGAGTAAAACTTGCGTAGAAGATTCGTTACAAATCCGTTTGACTCGATTCTTTTTCCTATGTTCTTGTAACGAATTTCTCTATCTCTTTCCAAGCTCAAACTTGATCTTCAATAACTTTACTTGAGCTCTTAATCTTCATCTTCACTTCCTTCTTGAGTGCTATCTTCCACCAGCTTTGCTCCTTTCTTCAAAATATGCTCCAAAAAGCCTCTATAAACCTAAAAAACACCACAAAAGCTTATGTAGACTCCATATCTCAAGAAAATACGAAAACGTACATAAACGACTCAAAACAAAACACAAAACTAAAGAAAAAAGACAAATGACACAAAAACACACCCTAAAAACATGACTAAAAAGGAGGACATCAAAATACCCCATACTTAGACTTGCTTGTCCTCAAGCAATCAACAAGACAAGAACCAAAACCATCAACACATATATCAAGTCAATGCCCTTATCAAAAAGAAACATAATAAGCACAAGTAGAAATAGATAGACAAGTGAATCTAATGTCATCACACATATATGAGCAACCTCAAGCAAAAGCAACCATAAATCCAACCTCACAAGGGATGATGTGTTTCACTCAACTCTCAAGTGTTTGGGCTTATAATAACAACTCTCAACTCAATCCAATATGCAAAAATCAACATAGTCATTGTTACTTATATCACCAAACTCTCCACCAGAGATGTCAAAACATATAAAAATCATCAAGAGAACTTAGGCTCAATGAAAAACTTCATAGAAGCTTCCATTCGGCCGGGTTGTAATGGGGCTTGGTACAAGACAATAAGGAGTGAAAATATTTTGGCTATGTGGTGCTAATAATATCCGGGAATTAAGGACTCCTAAAAACTCACATCTCATCAAAACTTTTCATATAAGATAACCAAACTCACTCTTCTTTATGCACACTTCTCTCATTAACCCCTTTTATCTCAACAAATCTTGCTTACAAACACTTAGGAAATTTGGCTCATGCACATTTTTACTTTTCAACTCTTCACTTTGGATTTCTCAAGTCCTTTCTTTTCTTTTCATTTTTTCTTTCCGCGGGGGCTCGGTACCGAACCCTTTTAGGGTCGGTAACGACTCTGAATTATTTTTCTTTTGTTTTCCCCTTTACTTTCCACTTCATTTCTTTTGTAAGTGCATTCAGGGAACCAAACTCCTTTTACATAACAAACTGCAAGATACTATCACTTTACCCAACCCAAATTACCCCACACTTGAACCAAAACATCTCACTCAACAAAACCATCACAATAACCAACACTAAGTCCTAATCCCCGGATAGGGTCAAGCTTATATCGGCTAGGGAATTATTTTGTGGAGCTAAAGATAAAAGGCTTTAAGGCTCAACTTGGCTTCAAAAAGAGGATAATGATAAGGGTGGATAAGGATTAATAGGGCTTATGAAAAATAAGTTCTCTATCATATGATTTCACATGCAATGAACTAATATCTCATATAGGTCTCAAGAAATAGATAACCATGCAATGACAAGAGATAATATGTATAAGGAGAGTAAATCACACAAGAAAAGAAGAGGGATTTTTTGATGTTCTCCCTATAAGGCCAAAAATAACTCACAAGGTAATTATTGTTGGATTCAAGTCACTTCTACCTAAGATCATATGTGCTCAATTTCATCACATGCTAAATATCCACATAAAAACAATTTTTCAACATGATTCAGACAAAGCTCTCCAAACATGCTATGGAATTACATGATCAAGCAAGTTAAAGCATATCATAGAACATCTAAGTGGAATATTATCAATCCTAAAAACAAAAATAAAAACAAAAAACTGACACAAAACTGAGTTTCCTTTTCCCATACCCCATACTTAAACCAAACAGTGTCCTCACTGTTTAAAATCATAAAAATAAAGAGAATAAGGAAAAGGGAACTCACAAAATAAAACTGAAGCTACTTGAAGACCATTTGATCACTTGAGGAGTATGAATTTTTCTCGGATTCCTGTAGAGGGTCGGTACCGACCTTGAGGGGTCGTTACCGAGCTTGCGTGTTTGTACACCGAATCTTCTTGATTTTCTTCTTCTTAGCACTTCTTCACTTTTTGTACCTGAGTCACATTAGAAAAACTTCTATCCTACTACACTAATCTAACCTAAAAAAAACTCAAAAGAAAGCTTAGCAAAAAGATCTAAGAAAGCAAAAACTAAAACAAAAACAAAAAGCGGGTTGCCTCCCGTAAGCGCTATTTTTAACGTCGTTAGCCCGACGAACTTACCTTGGCAGATCAAGGCGGCTGCCATCCAGTATCGAAGGGATCATAAGAAACCCCATACTTGGCCTGAAAAACATCATAGCTTCTTTCCAAAATATTCGGCGCTCTATCATTAATAAGTATGCTCGGTAATCCTACAACAGGGTTAGTATAATCCGAAAACCAAGGAGGTTTTGACTCCTTCATAGGACTAACAGTAGGATGTAATATAGAACTAGGATAAGAGAAAGGATCATGACCAGAATTGATTGGATAAGAACAAGAAAACTTACCAGGGTCATTCGGGAAGTGGCTCATTACCGATGTGTAGGGGGTTGTTAACGACCCTGCTGGATCTGGAAGTGGCTCGATATCGTGTTTGGATCCACCTCCCACCTCGTTTTCCTTCAGATAAGGATCGTTACCGACCCATGGGGGTCGGTAGGCTCCTTGATAGGCGTGTCTCTATCGATTTTGCTTGTTTTTGTACTCAGAGAGGGGTCGATACCAGGCCATGGTGGGTCGGTAGGCTCCTCAGTACTACAACTAGCCACTTCACTTATGGGTGAATTGAAATGGAATTCAACCTTCTCTTCTCCAATATCAAATGTGAGAAGTCCTTTTCTGACATCTACTCGCGCCCCTGCGGTGGCTAAAAATGGTCTGCCTAGAATGATTGGCACCGCAGGGTCTTCAGGCATATCTAGCACAATGAAGTCGTTTGGAACAAAGAATTTTCCAACTCGGACAGGAACATCGTCAACGACTCCAGTTGCTTTTACAGAAGATCCATCCGCCATGTAGAGTTTCATCTTGACAGGCTCTAGTGGTCCCATGTTAGCTTTTAACCAGATGGAAAGAGGAAGCAAACTAGCACTGGCTCCCAAATCACATAAAGCTTTAAATTTGTGGTCGCCTATGCCAATCGTGATGACAAATCTCCCTGGGTCTCCAAGCTTTTCTGGTAGAGCTATTGATCTGACTTCATCCTGCAGCTCTGTAATGGACCTTTTCCTGCTAAGAATATCCTTCAAAAATTTTGTGTAAGCCGGCATTTCGCTTAGGGCGTCAGCGAATGGGATGGAAATATTAATGCCCTGAAAAATCTTCACGAAACGCTTGAACCTACTCTCAGTAGAGTCCATAGATTTCTTAGTTGGAAATGGAAGAGATTTCACCATTCTCGGAACCAAGTTGGGCTCGAGAGGTGAGAGTACCGGGTCGACACTGGGGTCGTTTGGTGTCCTCGGCGGGTCGTTACCGACCCTGATGGGGTCGTTAACTACCCTTGAATAGAGAGGTCGGCTCGGATTAGTAGACTTACCTGGGTTAGGGTCGTTAGATACCCTCGGAGCCTCATCACCCTGGTATGCGGGCTCGGTATTTGCCCTCGCTGGCTCGTTACCGAGCTGGGTTGTGACGTCCTCTTCCTTCTCGTCCTCAGCTTGGACTCTCTCCGACAATGTCTTCCCGCTTCTGAGGTGTACCGCTGCTATTTGGCCTCTAGGGTTCTCCTCGGGGCGGCCCGGGAGTTGCCCTTGTGGTCTTGGAATCCGTGCAGCAAGGTCCCCTAGTTGGGAATCAACACTCTTTTTCCAAATATCGAACTCTCCCCATCTTTGATCTTGTCGGTTCAGTTTGGCTTGAACTTCATCAACTTTGTTGTTCACTCCGTTAATGCTTTCCTTTAATCCCTGAACCCATGATGGTGGCTCTTGATAGTCCGGAGGTTGGTAAGGAGGAACCCTTTGTTCTTGTTGAGGAGGTTGGCTCCATTGGTCATATGCATAATTGCCCCAGGTGGGCTGATTGTAATTCCTCCATGTATAAAAAGTATTACCTTGGTTCCTATATGGGCCCCACATGTAATTATCCTCTTCATATGCCTTAACAGCTATGGTTTCCCTTTCTCTCTGGATCTCCTCTATCTCTAAACAGAGTTCAGCAATTTGCTTAGCTAGTTCTTCATGTGTAGCCATGGCTTTGTTTGCTCGACGACCTTCAGTTGGCATACACTGTAAGCAAAAACAAAAAACAAAAAACGAAATCAAAAAGCAAAAACGGGGTCTCAGACAAGGTCAGTAACGAACCTGGGGGGTCATTAACGAGCCTGGAGTGATCCCGTAAAAACCGAAACTAAAAAGAAAGAAACAACTACCTGTCGACAGGGTCGTTACCGAGCCTGGGTAGGGTCGGTAACGACTCGACATTGGCCTAGAAACTAAACAAAAAAAAACACAGAAATTGGGTTGCCCAGCAGGGTCGGTACCGACCCTGGGGGGGTCGTTACCGACTCGGAAGAGTCCCAAAAAACGTAAAAAGAACAAAACTTGGCACTATTGAAATCTCCCGGGCAACGGCGCCAATTTGTTGAGAGGGTTTCTTGACAACAAATAAATTTATAATCAAGACCCCGCTGAATACTGGGGAGTCAGGTTCGTCCACGGGAGATAGTCAGTATCAAGTTTTGTTACTTCTCATGCAATCAATCAATTAAAGGTAGGGTTTTTATCAAGGAAGAAGAATTCTAAGGTAAAGGTATCCCCACAACAACAATTATGCATGCCAAACGCTAATGAAACACATAGATCATGCTTTTATAACATAAAGGTGTCAACTTTCGTCAACTTAAGCAAGTAAATCAATCAACTTTCGTCCTATCAATAAACTTACTATCTATCTCTTCTACTTCAAATAGGATAGATCTGCTTTCGCTTCAAAACCCTAATTTGACTATTCTGATTCAAGGTTTCTGCTTTCGCTTCAACTATGAATGAGAAATTTCCTTCAACTTTCGTCTCAAGGATTAAGAACAAGAGAATAGATTCATGCAATAAAAACAATCAAGACATGATCATAAACAAGCATGCACAACCATTGTTGGGTTCAACCCCAACCTTAGAGAGACAGACTACTCACAAAGCATAATAATTGAAAACATCCAAATTAAATTAAAAAGAAAGCTTACAACCGAATCCAAACGATAGTTCTTCTCTACAAAAAAATCGCCTCTTCCCCCTCTCACACGTCTCTCTCCTCCCCTTACTTGCCCTCCAAGTCCATTGATTGTGTAGTTGATAAGAAAACTAAAGAGAGGACAAGTGTATTTATAGAGAAACTATTCTATCTTAAATCTATCTCTAAGGAAATAAATCTATCTTAAATCTAACTATAAGGAAATAATATCTTCTAATAAGATATACCCCTTCTATCTATCTAATAACATAAAAAGGGAAATAAGATAGAAGCCTTTAATTAAACACCGACTCGGATCTCGCTGTGCCTCGGGACCTCGTTAACGACCCTGACAGGGTCGAAAACAGCCTTGAGTAAAACTTGCGTAGAAGATTCGTTACAAATCCGTTTGACTCGATTCTTTTTCCTATGTTCTTGTAACGAATTTCTCTATCTCTTTCCATGCTCAAACTTGATCTTCAATAACTTTACTTGAGCTCTTAATCTTCATCTTCACTTCCTTCTTGAGTGCTATCTTCCACCAGCTTTGCTCCTTTCTTCAAAATATGCTCCAAAAAGCCTCTATAAACCTAAAAAACACCACAAAAGCTTATGTAGACTCCATATCTCAAGAAAATACGAAAACGTACATAAACGACTCAAAACAAAACACAAAACTAAAGAAAAAAGACTCAAAAGACACAAAAACACACCCTAAAAACATGGCTAAAAAGGAGGACATCAGATAGCTCGTTAATCGAGAGAAGAACTACGAGATTGTAGACTTCTTAGAGTAGAAAGTATGTTGGGAACGTTATTAATTCATACAAGTTTTGAAAACCTCTCGCGCCCTTACGAACCGAGAGCCGGATCGATCATTTGAGATTGGTCCGATTTTGATGTCTTTTAAATGTGCATTGGCACTTATCTTATATCGTGACGAAAACTTTCAATTACGTTAATGATTTTTAAAGAGTGTGGGGGGCATGCATGGGCCCAGACCACTGAAGGGAACCCAGTTCCGACACTTAGTTACGGTGCCACTCATCCCTCTGTTGCGTACGAACGGACATAGATCATGATCTTTAAAGTAGTAATTTAAGCACGGAGGCATACGACTTAATAGGTTATATAGAGGTGTCTGGTTAGTCCCGCACCCCTCACTAATTCATTCAAACCAATCTCTAAACGAGATTGTAAGCAATTAAGGTCACAAGCAAGACCAGCATAATAGTCCTATCAAATATTAAATAACAGACTAACGATAACAGTGGGGTCATTATTTCTAACAATCGATATTCCTAGGTTCGTTTATTATTAGCAAACAAGTTATTTCCAACATCGAGAAATTTCACGAAACATATTTATTAAGGCTACAAGGAGAAATTCCACTTGTCTTAGCTTAGCGATTGTATACGAACGAATGAACGAGAAATGTCGCCTTTAGTTGGGACGGAAAACTTGACCTATCGACACGAGAGGTACAAACGAACTTTAATAAGAATTTTCTTTAATTCTTCTAAAGTTTCTAAAAGTCTCTTATATTCCTTTTATAAGAGAAATAGAACTAAATTATTATAATAATAATTTAGGTGGAAATGATAAAATAATAATATTCCGTATTATTATCTCTTATTGTGATATCCAAGGATTCCTTATAAACTCTTTATTTTAATTTAATTATTTTAAGCTTTTGAAGATTAAGATATAGTATTATTAAATTTAAATATTCATTATCTTAAGGTTATTATTCCATTTGGATTATTTTATAACTCCTTTATTCAATTAAGATCATAACTTTATAATCTTATCGTTAATAGGAAAATCTTTTATGATATAAGGTATGCAAATTGATTTAATTTGATAAAACTCATTTCAAATTATACTTTTCATATTTATACTTCAAATTAGTTATCAAAATCATTCTTATGATATAATAAGTCAATTATACCCTTATCATATTATACCCTTTATCTTTTTTTATAAATATCTTTTATTTTCCAACTTGATTATAAAACGAATTATCTTCTTAAAACTAGAATATATTATTATTATATTTTCCTTTTATGATATTTCTTATAATAAGACATGCAACCATCTTATGACATAAAAAATATTAATATATTATAATATAGAAGGATTTAGCTAAAAGGGCGCATATTTAACCCCTATTTAGGCGTTTGGATATGCGTTCGTTTTTTTTGTTTTTGTTAAGTATATAAAGACTTTTATTTTTATTTTTTTCTTATCTGACCCCCCCTCTCTCTTGATAGATCTCTCCCGAGTCCCGACCTCCGCTCCGGCGACCATGGGCCTCCCCAAATCCCTAGGGCAAAAAAACCCTTCGCCATGCTCTCCCGGCTTCGAGATCTTCTCTCTCGAGATGTCCTAAACCGAAGCACTTACCCAGGCCTTCTGTAGATCTATCGGCGTCCGAATTAAGGAGGAGATGGAGATTATTGAAGGCTGGCAAGGACCAGATGTCACGAAGTTAGCGCCATTGCTGAAATTGGATCTCAACGAGTCCAAATAGGCGTTCGGATGAGGCAATCCCAAGATTTCTGCTGATAGATTTGATCAATTTGAAGTAAATCAGTACTGAAATTGAAAAACGTCAATCAGTAGCGTAGAAGAATGTTGAGGTCACCTATGAAATCGATGATGACGACCGTCGGTGAGGGAATGGAAGAAGGTTTGGCCGATCTTACGAAGGTTAATCTTTTGGAATATTACTTCTATTTCAGAAACATCATCACCACTTCTAAGTGTAATTGGGTTTATCATTTGCCTTTTCTGATTCCTTTACTAACTTTGTATAATCTGCAGACTGTGGACACTGATATTCCTTTACTAACTTTGTGTAATCTAGAAGCAAGACTCTACAAACAGGAATATGAAATTATGGTTAGGGTTAAAATTTTCTCCTTCTTACATCGATCGATTTGTTGTGCTATAGTGCTTTGTTCATAATTTTGACCGGATTAATTAAGGCAATGAATTTGTAGAAGAGTAGAGTTGTAATTGGAGTGAGTTGCTTTGTTCATTTATGATGTGTTGATTTAATCCAGTTAGGATCACATTTCTATTATTGCCTTTCATGTTTTATCATCAATGTTTTGTTAAGTGGTGAGTAGAGTACACATAAATTCTGATAAATGTTCAGGTTGATTTTCTTATAAGATGGTAAGTTTGACTGTAGCCATTATATGATCTTATGTAATGCATCGATCAATTTGAAGCTCAAACCTTTCTGCATGTGACTTGGTGAGTGATTTTTGTGTACTAGATAATAGCTAGTTCAGTTGAATGGCTTCAATTGGTGTAATTCCTGCTTCTAGTATAAGAGAACATCGTGGCAACTCTGCTGCTATGAACAAGTTGCCTCATGATATGAATGACATGAAGATTAGGGATGACAAGGTAACCTGCAATTGCTCTGGATATGAATGACATGAAGATTAGGGATGACAAGTTGCCTCATGATATGATTGTATTGAATTAACTTGAATGATGATGAGTCTAATTGCTAGTTCGTGCTACATTTAATTACTAGGGAATAAACATGTTCTTAAAGTTGAATGTGGTAGCTTGCATAGTGTAGATAATTTAAAGTTGAATGTGGTAGCTTGCACCTAAAAAGATAGTTATATGTGATGGCTTATAGGTACATCTGTTGTCTATTGTTTAAAGTTTAACCCATACTTTAATTTAAATATTCTCACATCTGTTCGATTCTCGTTTTCATTTCCGCACAATGCTGAACCTGAAGCTGTGGTACTTCTCATGGAGGTATTAAATCTCAATAATTTAACAATGATGGGCTTGGATTCTTGATTAAGAAATTGAAGATGGAGCGTGCAGTTGCTCAGGTTTTAGATGACAATAATCCTTCTTACAACACCAAGTATGGGATGTACTCTGAGGGATGATTTTGACGGAGCTTAATGAATCTATTATTGTAGGGTAATTTTGATAGATGCTTTTAGCTGCTTTGGTTGAATTGCTAAATTCATACTTAATTTAGACTAATATCTTTATTGTCTAAGAAAAAGTGATGACAATTGAACCATCATACATTTGTGGTTTATGAAATAGTGATGATAATTTATGAAAAAATTGTACGCGATGACACATATTTGATGACAATTTGAATGATGACACTAAAAAATTATATGTGATGACACATATATGATGACAATTAAATCGTCATCAAGTAGCGATGATAGTTGATGACAATTGAAATATTATCAAGTAGTGATGACAGTTGTGATGACAATCGAACCGTCATCAAGTAGCGATGACATTTGTAATGACAATTGAACCGTCATCAAGTAGGGATGACATTTTTGATGATAATTGATGACAAACAAACCGTCATCAAGTAGGGATGATATTTGTGATAACAGTTGATGACGGTTCAAACCGTGTCATCAAATTTTTTTATGACACTTTGAGTGATGACATATATTTGATGAAACTAGAAAAAATTGTATGTGATGACACATTTTTGATGATACTTTGAATGATGACATTAAAAATTTATATGTGATGACACTAAAAACTTAAACATGATGATACATATTTGATGACAACTTTATTTTTTATTTGTGATAACGGTTGTTTTTAGATGGTTCAATGCCCTTGATGATACTTTTTGACATCAAAAAGTTGTCATCAAGACATTTTGATTTCAATTGTGATGATAGTTAATGACAATCAAATCGTCATCAAGTAATGATGACAAGTGATGACAGTTGATGACGATTCGAACCGTGTCATCAATAATTTTTTGATGGCACTTTGAGTGGCGACACATCTGTGATGACAATAGAAAAAAAATTGTATGTGAACCATGTGATGACACATTTTGATGACACTAAAAAATTAAATGTGATGATACATATTTGATGACAACTTTGTTTTTTATGTGTGATGACGATTGTTTTTATATGGTTGAATGACTTTGATGATACTCTTTGTTATCAAAAAGTTGTTATCAAGACATTTTGATTACACTTTTTACCTTTTATTACGCTTTTTGTCATCAAAAAATTGTGATGACGGTGGAAAAAATTGTGATGATAGTGAAAAAAATTTGATGACAGTGATGACGGTTGTTTTTATATGGTTTAATGTCTTTGACGACAAAAAGTGTCATCAAGATATTTTGGTAACGCTTTTTATATTTTATTAACTTTTTGTCGTCAAAAAATTGTGATGACGGTGAAAAAATTGTGACGACGGTAAAAAAAATTGCGATGACGGTGATGAAAGTGATGATAGTGATGTTTGTGATGATGGTCAACAGCCGGTCAACGCTCGGTCAACGACCGAGTCAACCCGGTCAACGGGTGAGTCAACTCGGTGGGAGTGGGGTGGGGGTGGGGTGATGGGGGCTTTTGCTATTTACCTAATTTTCACACCCTCCTTAATATATACCTAATTAGCCTCTTTTTTTTGCTATTTACTTAAATCATCCTATAATATATTATACTTATGCTAGTACTTTATTTATATGGAAACTTTCAAATATTATGTGGAATTAGAATTATAGTATGCTTTCCATATATGTAAAACTAATAATAAATTCCTATTATTTTATTTAAAAGGTCCTTCATGTCTAGAGCATATTTTTATAAAATATGAACATGCAAGTCATCATTATATATATAAGTGAATATTAATAATATTTTTAGCATATCTTTTTCTAACAACTTAGGTCTTTTACATTATAGAGTCACGCTCGGGTGGAAGTTATTGCTACAGTACAAAATGTGAGCAAATCGTGGCCATTAGATTAAACGGATCGACGGACTAGATTAAATAAAACGAGTTTGATAAAAAAATAAGAAAAAGGGTCTCATTCATTTACAATGGCACGGAGTGTAATTTGTTTAAAATTTGAATGACAAGACATAAGTAACCTCACACATATTCTTTTTTTATGGCACGCATTCTTTTTTGGGGGAAAATGAGACTCATCTTCAACCTCTAGATCTACTGCAAAATCTACACCACAAACTCGAAATCTCACCCTCAAGCTCACTCCTTTCCGATTCTAATTGGGCTATGGGCCTATGGCATCGATTTGCGACATTGGTTTCAAGATGAGTTTTTTTAGACCTAATTTGATACGGCTATTATTTATGTGGTAGATCTATGGATTCCTTTGATTTCGATTTTTGAGGGTTCTAAGATTTGTTTTTGAGTATTAGAAATGTTTATTGAGCTTTATTGGGTATTTATGGTTGATTTTTGATGGGTGTTTGTATTTGATTGTGTTTACTGTTTAGGTTCGAAATTTCTCAATCGGGTTCGCGGTCTCTGATTTTATGGTTCCGAATATTTAATGTATAGGTTCAAAATATCAAGTATGTAGGTTCATAGTCAAGCTGAACTTGCCTTGTTGTGATAGGGGTAGTGACATTCATTCCCACCATGGAATTTCATGAGTGGTTCTCGCATGATTTGTTACTTGTTTGCGTCAATTTTGGTTTTAAAAGGGGGGGGGGGGAGTGAGCCCGAAAACCATGAAACATGACCCTTATTTTCTTCAATGCTGGTTTGGAGGGGGCGAGGCATTTGCACATCTTTCTTTCTTTTTTTGAAAAACATTGGCACTTAAATGACAGTCACTTGTAGAAATCTATATAGTTAATACTTCCAATTAGCCTTGGAGAATACTAAATTATAGATCCAACTCTTATTGTGAAGAAATGAACAACGAAGATCCATGGCTTTTGTTCGTTCATAACTTTTTATCTTAAGGTTCATAATCAGTGTTCTCACGGTTCATGCTTTGTATTACGTTTACTAATAGTATGTTGAAGTTATTTAGTAGCCTATAAGCATGATTTGGAAATTTGTTTGGTAGCCTATTAGCTCAAATGGTAGAGCAATGTGCATGTGCACATAGATGTGGGTTCAAATCCCACATATGCTAATTCTTGATACGATCATGTCTTTTTGTTCGCTGCGGTTGTTCTTTTGGTTCATGGCTTTTCAAGGTAAGGTTCATAATATTTCTTCTTATGGTTCATAAATTGTGTTCCATGATTTTTTGTTTATAACAATTGTTCTTTTGGTTCATGTTTGAATAACCTAAGGTTCATCAAAGTTCATCTTATGGTTCATGTCTTTTAGTTCATGCTAGTTATTATTTTCTTTCGTGATTTTTGGTTCTTGGTGCTTGTTCTTTCGGTTCATGTTTTTGTAAGATAGGTTCATAATAATTCTTATGGTTCATGACTTTGATTTCTTAATAGTGTATCGTATAGTTCATGTCTTTTAAGTCATACTAGTTATTTTGGTTCATGGCTTTTGTTCTTTTAGTTCATATTTTTATAAGCATAAGTTTATAATATTCCATCTTACGATTTTTAGATCATAAAAGTTGGACTAATGGTTCATGGCTTTTTACGGTCAGGTTCATAACAATTGTCAATAAGGTTCATGAAAATTAATTAACAATACTTGTTATTTGCGTCATGTTTTCATAAATGATATTATGTTGGTTCAAATCATTATATGGTTAAGCTCATAACAATTGTCATTAAGGTTCATGAAATTTAATTCATAATATTTGTTATTTTTTTAGATGTAACCTAGTACATAAATCATATTTTGTGGGTTCATGTCTTTATATGATTAGGTTCATAACAATTTTAATACGGTTCATGAAGTTCAATTCACAATAATTGTTACTTATGTCATGTATTCTAGTTCATAAATGGTATAAGTTAATAATTTTGGTATCCTAGGTTCATAATTTATCAACAATTCGTAAAAAAATTGGTATAAGCGCTAAGTTGAACATTTGGACATTTTGTCGAACACATGGTGGGCGGTTAAATGTGCATTGGTCATTCACATTTGGTTTCAATCAAAAACTTAAAATTGTAAAGCAACACATGCACAATCTTCATAGGTTCGATTATAATCAACAAAAATGAGTCCAAAACACACAAAAACATGAAAATCGAAGTACCAAAGCTCCCAAAATTAAAAAAAAAACACAAATGTGAACTTGAAACCATATAAAAGAGATCTATACCAAAATTCATGAAGAGAGACAATAAATTAGGGCCGTGTTCAACAAAAACGAACCAAATCAGAAGAAACAAGGGGCAACAAATTCTAGAGACGAATTCGATCGAAAATAGTGAATGAAACCCACGTTGAATGGGGGAAGAAGATGACCTCTGTAAGATGTGTTCTAATTTAATGGTTATAAGAACAAAATATCCCTCCGTGTATAAGATGCATTAAACGCGTGTATCAATCGTGAGCGTAGATGTATCTCGATTGAACGGCTCACACGTGCCCGCATAAAACACTGTAGCAATTTAATTCACCTGATCGCAATTCTTACATTATATTATCTTTAAAACTAGTATAATTAAAATATAACTCATTTATCCATATGTATATAAAAATAAGGATGATGCATGGCCTATTATTTTATTTAATAAAAATCTCATATCATAAGATATATTTTATAATATGGATAGCATGCATAATATTAATTTGTACTAGGAAAGTCTTTATTAGATCTTATTTTATCTACTAACAAGATCTTATAAAAATATTCATATTAGGTTCTTTTTATGATTCTTCAATTTATTGAGATTTATATTTAATGACTTAACATTATTTCCTATTTTAATAATTCTCTAATGATATTTATTCTATTTATTTAAATAAATATTATATATATGTAAAATTATTTTATAAAGAGATAGGAAATTTAAATACGAGTCGGGAAATTGTACCGAGTGATAACGAGACGGAAAAATGGCACGAAAATCGAGATGGGGCGGAATGGGCTTGCTTCCTCCTCTTTTTCTTTTACTAAAATTCAAATGGGCTAATATTGGACATATGGGTCTATACTCAGCCCAATAGTAGCCCAAAATTAACCCCAAAAGAAACAAATCACCTTCTTCCTCCTACTTGTTTCACGCACATCAGGAAAGGACGACACAAAGACGGGGCTGTAGTCCAACAGTGGTGGCGACGGTGATCTCCGGCCGGGAGGGTGGCGCGCGCAGTGGCTGGCCGACTGGCTGGTGGTCCGGCGGTGTTCGGTGGCCAACAAGGTGAAGAAAGGGGTTTTGTGAATTTTTATGGGAAAAATCAGATTTGAACTAATTACTTTTGAGGCTGAAAAATACTTGAATTAGAGTGTAATAGGGAGAAAAAGATGAAGCAATTGATGTGATTTTTCCCTTAGAAGGTTCCTCTATTTATAGTGGTGGGAGAAAAACCACAATCCACACCTCCATAGTTTTGACCACTCATGGAGGATTGAATCTATGGGGCTTGGGCACTTGTGTGCTTCTTTGAATTGAGTTGGAAGGAGGGGATTGGGAAAGAAAAGAGGTGGGAAGAGAGGATTCTAATGGCCATGGTAGGAGGTGGGAGCTCCTTGATTGAATGTACGTCAAATCAGTCTGCCAACTGATTTGCTCAATTGGGGAAGAAGAAGAAAAGAGAGTTTAAAATTAAAAACATTCTTTAGTAGGTAGTCATGTTACAATAGCATAGCGGAATTGGATGTTTGTTAGTTTATAAAGGGTGTAAGAGGTCTCGAGTTCGAGTCCCACTCTTGACAACCTTTTATTTTGCCTCTCCTTTTATTTTTACTTGCTTTGTAATATGACATTAAATAAAAATTCGAAATTAATATGAACTATCTTTAATTGAATTTTTCATTTGTCACTTTGATAATCTTTTATAACTTTTTTATAGTTTATTACGAAAATTATAAGAATATTTAAACTCTCTATTTAAGAGAAAAATATTTAATTAAGTATTCGATTAGCTTAATATATATGAAATTCTTAATTGTCATTGTAATAAACTTTTACAACCTCTTTATAATTTAATATGAAATTCTAAAGATTATTAAGTTCTCTACTTTAAAGAAAAAAATTATCGGGATAATTGCCCATTTTATTTTATTTAGAATTTAGTGGATATTACAAAAATGCAGTCCCACAAAATTTTAAAGGAAGATTGTCATGAAAACGAAGGCACAAGCTTCCAACACAAGAAGTTTCAAAATTAATGCTTTATTCATCAAAGAAAGGATGTAACAAGTAAATTTAGTTCCATTATCACTATGAAAGCACTTCACATCTTTTTCAAATTGATGTTGTTATTGAACAAAATTTTGGAATCAAGGAAGCAACTTTAGTCCTATAAGCATCGTCGAGACCCATTAGAAATTAATGAATCTTCTCTTCATCTAACTCCATTGCCAAATCATTAGTTCCTTTGCATTTGCACTTTCTTCATGATAAATGACGAGAACTTATGTGGTTTGAGAGTTCATCCCAAATTTCTTCAAAGTACCATAATAAAACGCTATAATCTTCTTGTTCTGAGTGCATCTGGCGTGATCAAAACGCAGTTGTTGTAATCTAGGTCCATTGTCGATGGAGACACGCTACTTTAAGTCACCCCACAATTCTTTGGCTGTCTCAAAGGAGGTAATTGTGGATCTAATGGAGTCATCGATAGATTGCATAATTCAACCTACTAGCATGGAATTAACGCTCCACCAGTCATCCATGTCATCAAGGTATTCAGATGAAGAGATAATTTAATGAATGTAACCAAGTTTGTGTTTGTTTAGAGAGCATTACGTAAACAAAGTTTCAATTCTAAATAATTGTTTCTTTTAAGAACGATCAGACAGATCTTCATCCTGGGATGATCTGAGGGGTGAAGACAATATGGAGAATTTTGGGTTTGACACCACCACATGCGTTTTTGGATGGACCCGAACTTAGGGTTTGGCCATGGCGGCTGTTGGTGGCCAACACATGGCACAAGGGCGAAGACGGTCAACTAAGGTGTTATGACCGAAAAAGCTAGGGTTTGGATCGAAAATTAAGCAAAGAGGATCAAGAAACAGTTCTTGCCCAATCCCCTCTATGATCTACGATGCGTCATGGGTGGGTCGGGTGGATTATTACCTTTGGCAGCTAAGTCAAAGATTTCGGTGGTCTTGTTACCTTAAAGAATCGTTTAAGGCTAAGAATCTCTCTTTCCTCATTGAGAACAAAACTATATACAAGGTGTTAATGACCTAACTTGGGGCCTAAAACTAAGCTAAAAGAAAGAATATAAACATAAATAAATACATATAAATACATGAACTCTTATAGTATGTAAGATTTTAACGTTGCTCGATCCCAACCACTTTATAAAGTATAGTATCCTACCATTGAACTATATAAAGCATGCATAAAAAGAATCACACATTGAATTAAAGGTATGGCTTATAAAGTAGTTTACATATAAATTAAAATAGGTAGGCTCATCTTGCGAATTAATTTTAGAATATAATTCTGATCCATGTCTCCACTGATACAAATCAATGAAGGATCCAAGTCAATGATTCGTCAAAGATGAACAGAGGCCAAACACCAAATTACTCCATAAGTTGATGGTGGATTGACGAGATAGAGAGAGGCGATATCGTGGCTTCCGATCGATCGAATCTTGGCCAAAACTAAAGTTTCTCATGAGGAGACACTTTGTTCCATGATCAATTGAGAAAAAGAGAGTATCTCCACGACAACCTGTGATAAGAGCACGAGATCTTCATTGTTTATTGTGTCAAGGAAGAGGAATCTTGACAATATCTACCCTAATCGCAAGTACGAGTCTTTGGACATGTCTGAGGCGTCTTTGCCACAAGAGGAGCAAGAAGTGTTGTTCATTCAAGATGAACTTATTGAAGACGTAGTGATTGCTCCTTATTGGTGTGGCAAACCAATAGTTTTAGAAGAAGTCTACCAAGAGATTCCTACTCTTGATGAAGAGCCATTGGCCATCGACATCGCATCCAATTCAATCATACAAGTTGTTGAAAAACCAAGCTTGGAAACTTCCACATGTCCATCTTTTTCTGATTTGATTTTGTTAATTGATGAATCGCCCATTTCATCTACATACAACGTTGAATTGAGGATGATTCGAGGCCAAGTGGGGGAGAATGATACAGATTAAGGAAGGATCCATGTCAATGATTTGTCAAAGATGAACAGAGGCCAAACACCAAGATAGACATGGGCCCTGTTCCGGAACCGGCAGTCTGGTTCTTAGAAACCATGGAACCGAAACCGGAACAGGGCATGGGCCGGTTCCCCGGTTTCTTTCCCGGTTTCTGCCGGTTCCGGAGCAAGTTTCTCCCGGTTCCAGTTCTGGTTTGGAATCGGGAATTTTTTTTAAAAAAAATTTTAAAAAATAATTCATGTTTAAAAAATCCCAGGCACACCGCGATCGCGGGATAAACACACCGCGATCGCGGGTTGGTTGCCGCGATCGCGGTCTCGAGTTTGTTGAAAAACCAGAGGTTCTGTTTTTTGAACAAATCAGGATCGCGATCGCGGTCCGTCACCCGCAATCGCGGTGTGTGTATCCCGTGATCGCGGTTTGGAGATTGGATCAAGACGATTAAGGCAATTGTTCTTCAAAACAAAAAAAGTTGGATAATTAAAGGGCTTGGACTAAAAATTAAGTTGCCTACGTATCCTCTCGGGGCTATAGAGGAATCAAAGCCCACATAGTTCTCTTACCTTTCGATGTAAAACCCTACTTTGCTTACCATCTACGTCGATCCATCCGAAGCGCTTTGGGATTGGGATTGGGTCGGGGAGTCATCGTCTTGGCCGTCCGAGTCAGAAGTTTTGAATACCTCCGCCTTTTGTTGACGAATTCCCGCCCTCTTCCAATCACATACGCACACTTGGGCTTCCAAGACATTGGGCTTTAAACTCGATCGTTTAGCGTCTAGGACGTGTCCTCCTTCGTTAAATGTTTGCTCTACCGATACAGTCGAGGTGGGAACAACAAGCACCTGAGGTACGATCTTGACCAAGGTTGGGAAAGTCTTCTTGTGGTTCTTCCACCAAGCTAAAATATCAAATTCTCCCTCACCGAACTCAAAGTGGGTTGTTAGATATGTTTAAAACTCCGCATTCGAGCTCGAATGTCTCGGTTTCTTGGTAAGGGTATGCAAAAGATTAGCCCCCCACCTTTTAGTAGCACCGAGGGCACTCGAGCTCGAAGAGGAGGATGAATGTGGAGGTAATGGAGAAGAACTAACACTAGATGAATATTCGGTAACCAATTCGTCAATTGATCTTCCAACTTTACTAAGTATATCCCCAACACTAGCAATATCATCATTAACATCCAACTCCAATGCATCATAATAACCATTCAAAATCATTTCTAAACCACTCATCTTAAACCTAGGATCAAACACACAAGCTACAAGATAAATATCGGGGATAACTTTATAATAGTTCAACCATTTCACTTTCATAGCATCAATATCACCACAAAGTTCGGGGAATTTACGCACCTCACGAAAACCGCCCGCCACATTCAATGCTTCAAAACAAAACAAATGAGCACAAAGTTTATAAACATGACTAAAAGTTAATGTTGCATCATGAAATATTCTCAAAACTTCTAAGATTTTATAACAATAATCCCAACATTGAGAAACAATGACATTGTCGGGAAAATATATGGACGCAAAAGAAGTCAAAAGTTCTTTGTAAGGCATGCATGCATGAAGTAGTTTAAAAGTGGAGTTCCAACGGTGACAAACATCTTTTGGAAATTTTCGGGGTGGAACACCTTTTTGATTACAGAACACCGTCCAATCTTGGGCGGTTCGGGGGCTAGCCCACATACGACTAACAACATATCTAATAGGAGCGATTAAACCCGACATAACATTTAAACCATCTTTGACACAAAGGTTTAAAATATGGTAAACACATCTTACGTGAAAATACTTCGCCCCAAGAATTGGTTGACAATGCGAAATCAATTCTCGGATTGAAGCGGTGTTGTTAGATGCATTGTCAAACGAGATAAAAAAACTCGATGAAGTGAGTATACTCTTCCAATATAGTACGAATACTTTTACTAATCATTAAAGCGGTATGAGAAAAATCAAAAACTCTATAAGTCAAAACACGCTTTTGCACAACAAAATGATCATCAATAAAATGACATGTTAAGCCCATGTATGAATGATTTTGCCAATGATCACTCCAAATATCACTACAAATTGAAAATTTGATATCATTTTGAGCAAAAAACTCACCAATGCCATTTTACGGGTTTTATATGCTTTCATCACATTTTTTTATCGACTTCCTAGTAGTCGGTTTATATGAGGGTTGTACATGATTAGTCATCCAATTGTTAAATCCTAACTTTTCGGCAAAACTAAATGATAAGTGATCAACACAAATAGACTCGAAGAAGGCATACATGCTATAATTATGGTTATAAGTAAATAAATGAGGGTTATGATGGGGATTAAGGGAAGAAGTTGCAAACCCGGAGAGTTGGGATTGTCCTCGCATCATGCCTAACTTGTCGAGGTGTGCTCTCTTAACGTACTTTGACAATGTTCCATAGCCCGATCCCGACAACCATATATAATGATTAGGACAATAGTTACAATGAACTTTAATTTTCTTAGTAAATTCCTCATAAGCTCCCTTTCGAAAATGTTTTGTAAGAATGTCGGATTTAAGGATTGGGGCCCCACCCACGGTCGTCTCGGATCCATGATCCACATCCACTCCCTCATTTTCATCGGGAGTGGACGATCCCGGTTGTACCACATTGGGATCCGAGAAGTCCGACAAGTTAATAGGGGGTACAAATTCTACATTTGAACTACTCTCTTGTGAGCCAAAAATTTGATCAATGTTAAGAAATCCTTCCATTTTTTTTAAATGTAACTAAACAAGAAGACAAAGAACAATGTGTGGTAAAGAAATATGCAATTAAGAAGATAAGGAACCTTAAATTTACAAAGCAATAAGACGTAAGAGACAATTGTGTTAATTTTTTGAAAGAACAATTATGTAAACAATTGTAAAAACTAGTAAAGATTGAGCGATTGAGAATTGAGAGAGCTTTGTAAACTTGAGAGATTGAGAGAGATTGGTAGTGTGGGTGGGAATGAGATCATGTAGGGGGTATTTATAGAAGAAATTTATCAACTAGCCGTTGGAATTATGAAATAGCCGTTAAAAAATAGTCGTTGGCTTTTAAAGCAAATCCGCGACCGCAGCCTGAGACTCGCGATCGCGGGTTTGATTTTTGGTAAAACGAACCTTTCTATTGAAAAAAGTGCGATCGCGGGTCTCAGGCCACGGTCGCGGAATGGGACACCGCGATCACAACCATTAGGCCGCTGTCGCGCTTTTGGAATTCGTTCAAAAAAATATACTCGTTAAAGGCGGAACCGACAGTTCCTGACCGCCAATTCCCCGGTTCCGGGGGTGGAGGAACCGGAATCAGAACCTTACCGGGAACCGGACCCAAGTCTACACCAAGACCTTTATTAAGGTCCCGAGCATTTAAGATTAAAAAGGTTTTCATGGATTCCATATTGTACTTTGATTATGTTCATCAATGGCGTCCAAGGCCACCAAGGAAGAGGATTAAGTCTTGAAAGCTCGAAAAGTTATGTAGTCCGTCAAATCTATGTATATATATATATATATATATATATATATATATATATATATATATATAAGACGCAAGGAATAAGGCCACCACGTTGCACCATCTAAGATTTTTCTACGTGTCGTTTCCACGTTAAGCCACATAGGATTTCGCCACATATGATTTTTTATTTTGGAAATTTATATATGTTGATATTATTTTAGGATAATATAGAAATAGGATAAATTAATCCAGGAGAGATCATAACTATATACTAAAGCAGAGGTTAAAATAATATATAAAATTGCCCACATTGAACCACATCATCTATCTTTGTAAAATTAATTTAGTTAATTGATATTTAATTAAAATATTTTTAGTTAGTTATATTTTTTTAGCAAAAGTTAGTTATATTTTTGGATATGACTGTTTTAGATAAGATATGTATAATTGTTTTAAAATATCCTTACCTATATCAATTTTTAATAATTATTTTTAAAAGTGATAGTTTTTTTGTAGATAAGATACATATAGTTTTCTAGAAATATATTTTCATATATCAATTTAATTAAAATTTAACAAATATAAATAAATAGTATAATAATTTGTAAAGCCCCGTACAAGGTACGGGAACTAAGACTAGTTAAAAACAATGTTTAGTAAACTGGTCATAACTTGAGCTAGAAAATTGATCTCAAGTCCGTTTAATACGCGTTGGAAAGAAAATGAAAAGATCTACAACTTTGTACTTTAAGTCGAATTCAGAATCTAATAGAAAAGGGGCAAAAAATGCAATTTACGGATAATTTTTCCAGTCTTACGTGAATCTTATCTTTAGTTTAAATTTCTATCTTTATTATATTAATTATGGACGTTTTTATGGAAGGATTTTCAGCATAGGAGCTTTGTTAGTTGGTTGGAATATTCTTTCCTATTTTATTAATATCTTTTGTCTTTGTTAGGAGTTTGTTAGGATAGTTTCCATATCAATTAAGTTTGATATTTATCTATTTGATTTAATTAAGATAAGAGAATTTAGATAGATGTTTTTATATTATTATAAGTTATCTTGTGAGACAAGCAAAATGTCATATTTACCCCCTAGGGCCGGCTGCCTTGTGGCTTGTTCTCTAAGGAACTTCAACTTTGTATTCTCTTTAAATAGTTGTTATTTACATTCAATTAAATTCAGCCTAATTAGATAAACCCCTATTGGTTTATCTTGTTTATGGGCCATTAAAGCAACTATTGTTCAAGCATTCAATCTCTACGATCATCATCATCAATTCGATTTCTTTCAATTTAGATTTAGATTGTTAATTTGATCAACTTGTTAGTTCTAGATTGATTGTTAAAGATCAGCTAGTTTATCAATTGAATTTAGCTTGGAGCCAATTCAATTAAACTATCCTTTTAATTATCTTAACGCTTTGAATCAAATTCATTCTCAATCATATTTCAAGTTTCTTATTCATCAAGTTATTAACTTTGAAGGCGATTCAGGCTGGAGATTGTGCTTACTGGCAAGATCGGGATCCTGTGAGGTCACATACTTGGTCTACAAGGAGTATTCCGAGGCGATCACCTATCATCCATCCGACTTTGTGTTGGAATTTTATGTACATGTGGACTTGGACATTTTTGGTAATTAATTACCCCTTAATCAAAGATAATGAGAAAATTTACAGTTTTGGAGCATGTAAACAATCCAATAAAATGCTTAATGTCAAAGTTCGGCGGAGCATGTAAACAATTCATCATAAAACTAATTAGTAATAGAAGAATTAACTCAAGGATATATATTTAGGCAATTCTTTTACTTAATTCCCGATGTGGGAAGACTTCTTCACACTTAATTTGTTCCCTTATTAATGAGAAGTTCATTATACCTAAGTAGTTGATTAAGTAGCTTAAGTTTTGGAGATTTATCCACAATTAAAAATTTTCCACACAAATTTGTTGTTTCCAAAATAAATAAAAGAAAAGTTGAAAAATACTCTTCATTGGCCTGGTTGGTTAAGTTGATTCAATGTCAACATTACAGGCCAAGGTTCGAGTCTGGTGGGAGGGAGAGAGGGGAAAAGGAGAAGTTTGTATGAAAAATAACGTAGAGAGGGGAAAGAAGAAGAATACAGTACAAAATGATCTGATATTACACCATTTACACGGAAAACTCGTTGATTGTTTGGGGCGGAAGAAGCAAAAGATTGGCTCGACATAAGGACAAGTGGAACGAGAGTGTAGCCAAACGTCGACACAATCTGCATGGAACACGTGTCCACACTTGGGAATCAAACGCAGCCTTTCACTGTACATGAATACTCCTAAACAAACCGCGCATTCCGTGACCCCACTACTAATCTTCACACCCTCATGATCCTGCACTTTCGGGTAACAGAACTTGGGAAGCCTCTCGGTCTCCGCAAGGTCCAGCCATCACATTTAATTTCCCGATGTGGGATATACTTCTTCACATTTAATTTGTTCCCCTATTATCCTGCTACCACATTCAACATTGAAAGAACTAGACCAAATCAACAAGAAATTCTTTTGGAACAAGGAAAACAACTACAAACCACTCATTAGTTGGAATTTCATTTGTCGCCCTCCCGCTCATGGAGTGTTGGGATTAGCCAAGGCGGTTGAAATGAACCAAGCACTCCAAATGAAACTATTATGGAAAATCCTAGCGGAATCAAACAATCTATGGGTCAAAATAGTGACTGAAAAATACCTCAAAAAGGAAAGTATACTAAACTATAAGAAAAAACAAAATACATCATGGAAATGGTCTAAACTAGTAGGCCTAAGAGACATGTTCATTAAGGGGCTCATCTGGCAAGTGGGGGACGGCAATTACTGGACCGGTAATGGTCCCCTTAACCCGAAATCTGAGGTTGGAACCCTCATTGATTGGGAGGAACCTGTTGAGGCGTATCTCCATGAGGAGAATTCATGAAATTGAAAAACAACATGAGGTCGTTACGCGTGACGACCTCGAAAGAATCTCTAAAATTATCGATCCCATTAATAAAATTCCGGATAGACTATACTGGCAACCAAGCAAAAATGATTTGTATTCCACCCACTCCGCCATGTAGTGTCTCCACCAAGCTAAAGGTGAACCCAAAATCAACTTAGAATGGATTAATCGACTAAATATCCCTCCCAAAATGAAAAAATTCGTTTGGAAAGTAGCCCGAAACGGCCTACCAACTAAAATGAGGGTTGCGGCAAGCCATATTCCGGTACCACAAGGCTGTGAAGCGTGTAACAACTAGGTGGAGGACACAAACCATATTTTACTCTCATGCCCCCTTACTAGGGCAACCCTTAATTCCATTGACCCAACACTACGTTGGATCACCGACCAGATATCCCCAGACGACAAAAAACCACATGAGGTCCTAGAGGAAATTAAGAAAATGACAACAAAAGAGGAAATGGAACTTCTCATTAGCACTTGATGGAGCCTATGGTTCTCTAGAAACAAGAGAGTCTTTGATAACAACAACGGAACAAACTTGACTAATGCAGATCACATTACTGATCGAATTCATCCGAAACTAGGTTAAAGACTAGAAATTTGCAGAAACCTCTGCCTCCCCCGGTCCCCGTGGTCAAAGTGCGCGGGGTGGGGAAGGAAGAAAGCGTACGATGTGGGTAAAATCCAAAAGAGACTATATTAAATTGAATTTTGATGATTTAGTGAGTGCAGATGGCGTGGCTTCGTTCGGGTTCATCCTCAGGGAGGGTGGCTACCTCGTCCATTTTGACGGAGGACTTATTGGTCGGCAGTCTGTTCTGATATCTGAGACCATTGCCTTGCTCTAGGGACTTCTCGAGGCCACAAAACGTGGCACTCCGCGGATCCAGATTGAAGGCAATAATCTACAGCTAGTCAAGGTCGTGCTCGATGACTGGCGCTGCCCGTGGGAGATTGAGTTGTTGCGTTCGGATATCCATTGCTTGCTTGCCCGGTTCCAGGATTGGAGTATCTCTCACGTCGTTTGGGAGTGCAATTCTGTGGCGGACTTCATCGTTGGATCTTTCAGAAGTGTCTCCTCCGTCCCACTTGCAGTTGATTCAGGATTCCTTACCCTCATCCGTCAGGATCCTCTAGGGCGACCACTAGCTTGTTAGTGGCCACCCTAATTTCTTTCCTTATCAAAAAATAATTGTTCCCCTATTAATGAGGGATCTTGTTCCAATGGAGTTGGTAAAAAACTTTATAGATAAGAGTTTGAACAATCCTGATCTTTAAATGAAAAATCAACAGATTTGATTAGATTCTTCTCTTTCAATATCAACTTATTATTTTTCCTTTTTAATTATTTTACGTAGGGTTTAATAATTTTCTATAGGGTTTTAAAACTTCACCCATAGAGTTTTGAATAAACTCCATGGGAACAAGATCCATTAATGAGAGGAGTATACCTAAATAGCTTAATTTTTGGACATTTTATTCACAATTTAAAATTTTCCACACAAATTTGTTGTTTCCAAAATAAAGAGAAGAAAAGTTGAAAAATAACATAGCAAATAAGCAATAACAATAAAAAAAAAGCCAATTAAGAGAAAGAATAACAATACAAAATGATATAGTATGATATTACAACATTTACACAGGCAACTCGCAGATTGTCTGGGGCGGAGGAAGCAAAAGATTGGCTCGACAATAAGGACATGTGGAACATGAGCGTAGCCAAACGTCGACACAATCAGCATGGAACACGTGTCCACACTTGGGAATCAAACGCAGCGTTTCACTGTATACGAAAACTCCCAAACAAACCGCGCATTCCGTGACCCCCCTACTCGTCTTCACACCCTCATGATCCTGTACCTTCGGGTAATAGAACTTGGGAAGCCTCTCGATCTCCGCAGGGTCCAACCCTCTAGTGGGCCTCTCCGCCGCCCCCAACTCACTGCCACCGCCTTGGTGCCTTCGAGATTGGAATTCGAAGCAGCAGCAGTACTCATAGCGTGAGGCGATCATCCATACTACCAGAAGTATCCAAACCACGGATTGAGCTGTGAAAGCAAGAATAGCGTACCACTTCATGGATTGATCGATCGAGCTATGAAAATATGATTCCCGAAAATTAGGAAATTGTTTATAGATATATGGTTGTTGTTAGGACTTAGGATATATATGATCATGTATTTTGATCGGTTGTGCGTTTTGGTTTCAAAATGTCCTTGTTTTGACGTATTTTGCGTAGAGGAAACAGTTATGCATGTATGTACATTTAGTTTGACTTTTTGTATACTACAATATTATCAAGATATGTGTTATATATTCTTGAAGAGTTATTTAGGTTAAATTTATATTAAATCGATATTATTTGTTGTATTAATTATTTATTAATTCTAAGCTGATATAATCAAATGTGGTTTTTATACAAGGTTATCTGGTTTTGCAATATATTGACCTATTCTTGAAAAGATTTGTATTCGGTTAATTATCTACTTTTCTAGTTTTGCACTAAAACCAGATTTGTTCAATCTATAACTATATATTAAAGCTGTCCCTTTTTGAGTCACCAGAACAATTCTGACCCCACCTCAAAATTAAAAAATTAATTTTATTTCTATTATTATAACTTCTTTTTATTAAATTCTTTTTTAACTATTTAAATTTATCTCTAACATCAAACAAATATCTATTCAATATAACTATATCTTTCGAAAGCTTCCTTATACAAGTATTTAAAATTAAAGATAAGATATTTCAAAATAAATATAAATCTTTTATCATAAATCTTTTGACGATTTGATTTTATAGATATATAGTGATTTTATTTTATAAAAAATTAATGATAAATATTTATAATGTTTAAAATTAATAAAAATAGATAATAAAATATTTAATAGATTTATTGAAATATTTGATAATCACTAAATTTACGTACATAAAAAGTAATAAAATATGAAGAATATAATATTTGATTAAAAAGTATACATTCTACGAGTAATAAATTACTTATATTAAAATTTATATTATATTTTAATTTATTAATATCTTATTTATAATGTCTATAAAATATCGAATGGTAGTCGTACATGGTACGACGGGTAAAACTAGTTACTTTAATTCAAGAGAAACACGATGAAAATTTTAGCAAGGTAATTTGGGTACGTACTCTAATCCGTGGGGCACTTTTGTCAGGAAAATAATTCCATATCAGGAACTTAATTGTAATGTTGATATATCGATCCTTAATATAGTTTGTGACTAACATATATTACAAAAATACAAATTAAGAATAAAGAATATATCGAAACAAAAAGGTTTAAGAGATTTAATTTGTAATAGTCCGTACAGTTTTAATTCTTCCGCACATTGTTTTCTACAAAAAATAATAATATACAATGCTAGTTGACATTAAGTTAACTAAGTAAGACCATTTCTCTGTGTTATTCATGTACATCAACAGATGCAAGTGGGCTGTTCGAGTGCTAGTTGACATTAAGTTAAATTACATATCTTTTCCTGGCTGACAAGTATATACTCGGGTTGTTCGAAATAGACAAGGAATATTAACTTCAAACTTTCGTATCAACTAATTAGTCCTTGCTTGATTGACTTGTATAAATGTCCAATTAATTGTCTAAACGTACGTATACAAGCATTCACCAGTGTACGGTTTTGTGGATTTACCCGGTGCAAACCCTAGAGCTAGTTCAATACGTACGTGGTTGCGACTTCTAATTTCATCTTATGAAAAGCGTACTATTCAAACTACAAAGGTGCATGACGCGACATGTTGAGATCGATTGAGATATTTTTTTGAAAATATTATGGGGTCAGCAGAGTTAGGGGGTCGGGAAGTCCTCCACCCTAACTAGAGCATCGATCTAGACGGATGAGATCTAAGAATTATTAATCATGTAGATGTTGAAGCTTCCCGGTCATGGTCGAAATGATCTATCCTTGCAAGCAGATCGATGGGCAATTTGTTGATATCCCGAGAGATATGAGTGAGATGATATTCCGAGAGCCTACTCAAAAAGCACTGAATATCAAACATGATCATCTCTATCTCCCAGTAGCAGCTCTAAGTGTCATGATGACATTAATGTAGGATTGTTAGTACTACTGAGTCGCCGACTTCAGTAAGGCGCTGACCTATAAGTGCACAGTGGAAATGACTTTAAACGAAAAAGACTTACTTGACTCGAGGATTTTTTTTTATAGTGGAACACTTAGCTAACAAACTCAATTAACTAAGCGAAAACCACTCCCCTTCCAAGTTCTCATATTGTCGATTTAAAAGTTGTACCTTGCTTTATATATCCATTGAGTATGTTCATTGAGAGTTTTATGTGGTAGGGGTAGCAAAAGATTGTTTAACGTTGGAAAACATCATCAAGTCCGAAACTTAGTGAGTTGAGCAAGGTCAATACGTCTTGATGTCATGGACTTTACTTTTTTCAACATCCTTGTCACCACTATTCTTAGTTTAACATTTAGATCAATTAGAGCTTTGGAATGCCTCTCCTCTTTCTCAATCTTAACCGAATCGACATGTTACATTCAGTCAAGATAACACTCTTTTTTTCTTTCTTCTTTTACTCAAATTAGGTTACTAACCTTCAATTTTTGTCTGTTCTCCCCCTTATTTCACATTTATTGTAATAGAATTTTACCATTTACTTCTTGCACATTCCTTAATTTCTTCTCACAAACTATAAACCTCTTACCATTGTACAACTTCTCACAATCTCCATTTCTCCATAAATAAATTTTTCAACTTCCTTGTCACCACCATTCTTAGTTTAACATTTAGATCAATTAGAGTTTTGGAATGCCTCTCCTCTTTATCAATCTTAACTGAATCGACATGTTACATTCAGTCAAGATAACACTCTTTTTTTCTTTCTTCTTTTACTCAAATTAGGTTACTAACCTTCAATTTTTGTCTGTTCTCCCCCTTATTTCACATTCATTGTAATAGAATTTTACCATTCACTTCTTGCAAATTCCTTAATTTCTTCTCACAAATTATAAACCTCTTATCATTGTACAACTTCTCACAACAATCTCCATTTCTACATAAATAAATTCAACTTATATTACTTCTTATACTTCCATTAGATATCGAATGTTCCCCAACCTTTGTCTTTTCAGTGTTCTCAAACTTAGACAAGTTTCCAACATTTGAAAACGTATGCTTGATGGGGTGGTTGTATACCAAGAGAACCAAGTATAAACATAATTTTGTAGAATTTGTCGATCATGCTGATAATTAAGTCTTTGGTTAAATAAAAAATATGAAAATTGGCTCATAGAGACTCGCAAACATTGATAGGTCTGGTAGGATTTTAGGATCAACCATCATTTGTGCTTGTAATGAGGATTAGGAACATCATGTTTGATTCTTTAGGGAATTACTTCTTATACTTCCATTAGATATCGAATGTTCCCCAACCTTTGTCTTTTCAGTGTTCTCAAACTTAGACAAGTTTCCAACATTTGAAAACGTATGCTTGATGGGGTGGTTGTATACCAAGAGAACCAAGTATAAACATAATTTTGTAGAATTTGTCGATCATGCTGATAATTAAGTCTTTGGTTAAATAAAAAATATGAAAATTGGCTCATAGAGACTCGCAAACATTGATAGGTCTGGTAGGATTTTAGGATCAACCATCATTTGTGCTTGTAATGAGGATTAGGAACATCATGTTTGATTCTTTAGGGACTCAAAGAAATGGTTTTTTAGTATTATCAAGTAAATTTAACTTAATGGTGCAAAATTCATAGATGTGATCAATATATATTGTATGAGTATGCGACATCACTTTAATTCACAAATTAAAACTCTATAAGAATAAAACTACCTTAATAGAAAACGATAATCCAATTTTAACATATCATAATGGGAATGAAGTTGGGGAAATAGATTAGTTAAGAAAAATCATACCTAGCTCTATGCAGAATTGCTCGAAGGGATGTTCATGATTTAGAGCTTTTGAAAATATGTTATAGCATGTTGATCACTTGTCCTATAAAACTCCATCTTTGATGTAGGTTCTTCACTAGAAGTTTCAAACTCAAACTCTTCTTGTTCCTGAGTACTTCCGCCTGTATCCTCAAATCGCGTGCAGGAAGCTTGTTCTGCTCTCCCTGACCGAAAAATGCCATGGCGAAGACCTTATGACACAGTCGGACACAAGGGTGGGGAATCTTACTGTTAATCTCCCCAGAACAATTGTTATAAGGGGAGCCAATAAGCGTATACCAAAAATCATAAATCGTAGTGTCAGACAGTATACTCGTCCACCCATCAGTAGGTGGTGAACCGATCCCAAAAGTAAGACAGGCCTCCTCACGGGTCAAACTACATAGTCTATCACGAGCATGAAAACTCAGGACCCCATCAGCAAAGCGGAAAGTGGACAGAAACTCCATAGTAAGACCTCTATAAGTAGGCATAGCTAGAGCACAGAAATTACCTAAACCCCCAGTCTCCAGTAACTTCTCTGTACACTCTCTAAGTCCCAAATTAATCAGTGTAGGGACATCAAAAAATTTAGTAATGACAAAATCCCTATCCTCATACTTATCCCAAATCTCCCTTTATCCCTCACTCAGATGCTGTAAACCGTAATATGCCATAGCTGAATAAATAAAACAGATCTGAGCAAGAAAATAACCAAGATACTGAGATCCGCGGCCTCGGACAAACACAAAGGCGCGGAATGGGAGAAGGCAATCCGCAAGCGCGGATGGAAACCGAGGACGCGGACAGGTTCGAGACAATCAGCGGGCGCGGATCTGGATTTTTCCAGATCTGAACTCGCCGACAATGGCGAACTCCGAATCTCTCAACTACCTCCAATCTTCTCAATTTCGATTCAACAACAGCAAATCGGACTCCCCAAACGCATAAATTCAACTCCAAAAGTAAGATTTGAGGACTAACCGATTAGATCTAGCTTGATTTGTATCAACACTTCAAACAAACTCGAACTCCAACCGAACTGTGGCTTGATGACGAGATTCCGCGGGTGAGGAATGTTTCCGCGGGCGCGGATATTCTGGGGGCGCGGATGAACGGATAGTTCGCGGATCTTGGTGGTGTGGTGGTTGAACTTGAAGGTTGGTGGTGGTTGATTATGGAGTTTTTGTAAGGGAGTGTTTGGTGAGGAGTGAAGAATGAATGTGGGGAAAGGGATAGGTAGGTGGGGTAGGTGGGGTAGGTGGGAAATTTTATTTTATTTTCGGGTTCGGTTTGGTACTGGTTCGGGCTTTTCGTGGGTTTCACTCAAAAACCTTTTATTTCAGGGGTTCCACCTGAAAGCCTTTTATTTCGGGGTTTCACCCGAAAACCTTTTATTTTTATTTCTTTTATTTTAATTTTCTTTTTTTATTTTATATATATATATATATTTTGTGAATAAAAATGAAAATAATTTTGTCAGGTCGATCCGCGGACGCGGATCACATCCGTGGTCGCGGATCGTGCCGCGGACTCGGATCAAATCTGGGGTCGCGGATCGAGCCACGGGCTCGGACTCCTCTCGGACTAGCTTATTTAGATGGGAAAAATTGTACCTGCAAGTTAGCCCGACAAAACCAAAACGAATACTAAAACTAAAACTAAACTAAAAAGATAAAAAGAAAAGAAAAGAAAAACTTACCTCGGGTTGCCTCCCGAGCAGCGCCTTTGTTTAACGTCGTTTGGCCCGACGTCCTTCATGCTCAAAATGGATCATCATCAATCTGAAAATGGATCCTTTTTCCTTCATGTGCCATAGATAATAGGCCCTTTGAAACATCTATTACGGCGCTCGCCGTCTTCATAAATGGACGACCCAACAGCAAAAATGGGTCGTATCTCCCCTTACCGATCTCTGGGACATAAAAGTCCGTCAGAAAAATTAAGCCATCCACCTGCACTAAGACATCTTCCAAAAATCCTTTCGGATGCGCTTTAGAGTGGTCAGCCACTTCAATAGTAATATTAGAATCCTGTAATGGCCCTAGACCTAACCTCTCATAGATGCTAAGTGGCATGACATTAATGGATGCACCTAAATCATGCATAGAATGCTCAATTTTAGCCTCACCAATTGTAACGGGAATAGTAAACCTCCCTGGATCTCCATACTTCTTAGGCAATTGCCTTTGAAGCATGGAAGACACATTTTCAGTATTTTCCACAAGATTAATTTTCTTAACCTGTCCCTTTTCTTTTTGCTTCCTCTTTATAGTACATAATTCTTTCAGGAATTTAGCAAAACGAGGAATACTTTGAACAAGTTTAAGCAAAGGGACATTTACCTCACACTTGGAGAAGGTTTCGAAAATTTCCTTGTCATTGGTTGGCCTCCTGGTGTCCTTCAGTGCTTCAGGAAACGATGGAATTGGCTTTTGTGAAGCCATGGGGGGATCGAAGGCCTGACATAGCCGTCAGTTTCTGCCAGAGGGGCGATCCATGAGCGCGGTTTGGGATCCGCGGGCGCGGAAATTTTCCGCGGGCGCGGATTCTGTGTTTTCCTCGATTTTTGCGCCGCGTTCAGAACTGTCCTCCGGTGAACTCGACTGGTTTCTGCTGGCTGTAATTTCAGTATCTATCTCTTTCCCACTCCTTAATGTCATTCCACTCACATTCTCTCTCGGGTTAATGGGCCGAGATGGCAGTTTTCCCGAGTCCTTAGCTTCTAGCCGATTCAGAGTGGTTGCAATCTGACTTAACTGAATTTCCAAACTCTTCATCGCAGCCTTAGTCTCTTGATTTTCCTTCATAAGCTGATTGACGATGGCTGGATTTTCCTAAGGAGCCTGGGGCCTTGGCACATAATTAGGCCTGGGAACATAGTTGGGCTGACCTCCCTGTGGTGGAAAAGGTTGTTGAGGTTGTTGAGGTTGTTGAGGTTGTTGACTCCACCTAAAGTTAGGATGGTTTGCCCACCCCGGATTAAAGGTATTTGAATACGGGTCATTTCAGGGCCTCTGTTCATAGTTCCCTATAGCGTTCACATCAGCTGTTGGTTCTTGTATGATAGGGCATGCATCAGAAGGATGGCTAGATTCACTACAGATTCCACAAGCCCTTGAACTTGAAGCTCCATTGCCTGCCAACAGTTGCTTCATCATAGCTTTCAACTCCCTTACTTCAGCATTCAGGGAGTCATTAATAGAATGGACAGACCTACTATTGGATCTCTTTCTCTGATTTCAGCATTGCTCTGCTAGAGTCTCCAACTTCTCAAACGCCTGCCTAGGAGTGAGATTCTCATAAGAACCTCCACATGAAGCATTCACCAGGCGCCTATCAGCATCACAGAGACCTTCAATAATATAGCAAATCAGGTCTTTATCAGAATAGCCATGGTAGGGACAACTGTCTATAAGTCTCCTGTAACGCTCATAGTACTCATACAAGTTCTCATCATCTCCCTGCTCCAGACTACTCAACTGCTTTTTGATAGACGTTTGCTTGGCAGCAGGGAAATATTTCTCCAGAAAAGCACCCTTCATCTGAGCCCAAGTACTGATCGTCTCAGGTTTAATGTAAAGATACCATTCCTTAGCTGAATCAACCAAAGAAAATTGAAAAGCCCTCAACATAAGCTGATCTTCAGTCACATCAGCTGGCTTCATTCCCAAGCAGACAGAATGGAACTCTGCAAGGTGTTTATTTGGATCTTCCCCACTCATCCCATGGAACTTAGGCAAATAGTGGAGAAGACCAGACTTAAGCTCAAACTTTACTCCTTCTCCCAAGGCGGGAAACTGAAGACCAAGTTGTTGCTGCTCTAAATTAGGCGCAGTCAGTTGCCTAATAGTGTGATCTGCCATGGTTACTAGTTGCTCTTCAACCTCTGAATCAGATGAAGAAGAAGAAGAAACTGCATCAAACTGTATGCCTAGCACTTGAGCCTGAACTTGCCGTCTCAACTGTCTCAGAGTCCTGTTAATTTCTGGATCAAATGGAAGATTAGGAGAATTATCAGTAGAACGGGTAACCATAAGATAGGTTCTCACCAATTCGGGGGATCTGGACGAACCGAACCGCAGGCGCGGAAAAATTCCGAGGGCGCGGATCCGCCGCGGGCGCGGAAAAATTCTGAGGGCGCGGATTCGTCAGAAACGCCGATTAAACAGAAAATTAAAAACCGAGTCCCCGACAACGGCGCCAAAATTTGACTCGGCTAAAATCGTTGTTGCCAAGATCAAAGATAAATAACCCTAAACTACTAACTAGTATAGTAAGCAAGCAAGGGGGTCGAACCCAAGAGAATCGGATTCCTGAAGTAATCAGCAAAAGCAAAGACAGGGGTTTGGGAGTTCAGGCAAATAAACAAACAAGCAAATATTATTGGGAATAAATCAATTGGAAGAAAGCAGAGTTCATTCAATAAATTCCACCTTTTTAATCATTCGATCATCAATTCATCCACTTTTCTATTAATTCCCTAGTTAATTCCAATCCTTATAAAAGATTTCCGCTTGTCCACAGTCCAAGCGGAATTATGATATGAACAAGAACGCTTAATTCAAATCATGCAAAATATTAAGGATAGAAGGATATTAAATTATGCAATCAAGCTACGAGTCTCATGCATAAAATAACAATCAAATACTCTTTCTCAATTCTAGTCCACGGTACTAGAAAAGAGTTGTTTCAAGGATAAATAAGATTGCACAGACAACAATCAAACTAATCCAAACAATAGATTATCAATCAAATTCAGCAAAATGCACACCAAGAGAAATCAATTGAAAATCATGGAATTAAGCACAAGAGTTTTGGTATTAACCAATGGAAAGAAAAGTTACCAGAATCTCACGAATTACATAAAAAGACTTCCTTGATTAAACAAACTCTAAAGGAAAATTAGTTCTCCATAATAATGAAATAAAAACCTAAAAGTAAAAGTATGCTAGAAATTGTCCAACCCTAAAGTGAAACTCAAAACAAAGCTTAAATAGTAGAAAATAAGTCCGAAAATATAAAAATATAATAATACAAAAGATAAATAAAAACGAAACAAAGGCGGCGGTTCTGAAACCCTCGATGTTGGGACGTTGTTGGGACCTCTAGTTCTAAACAACGGATCAACGATGTAATTCTCAAGCTTTGATAATGACAAACACCATAGGGAACTAATGTGGTTTGTTCAAGTATTTCTAAGGAACACAGGTACAGCCAAGAACTCCTACGAATGACCAAAAGCCACTGCAGGCCACAATGAAGAGTTTGCATCAAGGGAACTCTGAAGAGGAAAGTTCCCATGAAGTGGGAACTCCCAGAAACAATCAAAAGAACACAAGCTTACAACGATGAAGAGTTTCCATCAAGGGAACTCTGAAGAAGACAGTTCCCATGACATGGGAACTCACATGTGAGGACAACGACCGTTCAACGCAGATCGCGGGATTCTGTCTCAGACAGTCCGAGGGAACAGTCTGAGGATCAGACTGTCACGCTTCATCCAACGGTCCGATTGATCCAAGAAGTTGACCTAGTTCAAACCAAAGTCACATGTGAAGAAAGTACAACTTGGGCATCAAGCAAAGGGCATTTTGGACACAAACGAAAGATGCGACTGCCCAAGCTCATTGGACTATAAAGCCAAATGAATAGTACTCGGTCTGAGCACTTCTCCCAGAACTTACAAACACCCACATCAGAGAAAAGAAAGAAAAGGAAGAGAAGTCCCCGCCGGCGAGTGTGTGATCTCGACGACGGTGAAGCTGAAGTTCCCAGGAGCAAGGGAACTGAGAAGTCAGCGTAAGGTTTGAGTTACTTGTGTTTTGCTGTTGTGAGCTTAGGAACTCAGTTGAGAGGATTTACTAGTGTTGCTAGAGTTAGGAAGAACTTGTAGGAACAGAGAAGTGTAAATCCGGTTGTGTAACTAAGGAACAAAGCAATCAATATAAGTAAGTCATTCAAAATCCTCCAAGCGGAGGTAGAGGTTTACCCATACAACTAGTTGGTTGTAGTGGGGTTCCTCTATAAAGGAACTGTGCCTTTTACTGTTTTTATTACTTGCGATTATTTACTTCCGCTGCCTTGGGAACAGCTTAATTGCCAGTTCCCAAGCTCACTGCTAACCGGTTACGATCCAACAATTGGTATCAGAGCTTGCGCTCTAGATTTGTGTTAGCATCGCAGGTGTCAAAATGGCTCAGGAACTTACTCAGGTGGGGAACAATACCAGTAAGCCGCCAAGGCTTTTCACAGGAAGATTTGAAAGCTGGCAACGCGACATGAAGGATTGGATGCGTGGCCAAGACTACCAAGCCTGGTGTGTCATCGAAAGGGGGAACTTCGAAATCGATCCAGCTATTGTCAACGACCTCTCAAAGTGGGGTCCCAACGAGTACAAGTGCATGGAGGCAAACTACAAAGCAAAACAGTATCTAAAGAGGTCCATGTGTGTACAAGATTGTGACAGGGTTGCAAACCTTGACACATCTAAGGAAATGTGGGAAGCCATCCAACAAATGCACGTTGGGAACTCAGATGTCAGAGAAGATCTTCAGATGAATGCAAAAAGGGAGTTCTACAACTTCCAAATGGAAATGGGAGAGTCCGTCGACAGCTACCAATCCCGGTTTGAAGGACTTTGCACTAAGATGGAAGGATTGGGGATCACAAAAGAAGAAATCACCCACAAAATGAAGGTCCAACAGCTCTTCAATGGATTGACTGGAGAATGGGCAAACGAGAGAACGATGTTCAAGGAAAACCCAGAAAATCGAACGCTTATGCTCCATCAAGTATTTGGAAAGCTAGTGGGACATGAGAAGAGGAAGATCGATGATAAGGAACAAACTCGAGCTCATCGAGGGATCGCACTCAAGATCGAAAAGATGCTCAAATCAACCCAAGAACAACATGAAGACTCCGAAGAAGAAGAGGATGAAGAGCTAGTTCTTGTAACAAAGGCTCTTCGAAACTTCTACAAAGGAAAGTCTCAACGGAACAGTGGGAACTGGGGAAAGGGACAAAGTTCCCAAAGAAAGCCCACAGAGAAGGATCTCTCAGAAGTGACTTGCTACAAATGCAACAGGAAAGGACATTTTGCAAAGGAATGTCCACAAGGAACTGATGGAAGGAAGCAAGGAAAGAAGGCCTACATCGCTACCTGGAGCGATGATGAAGACGAACATCCTGAGTCATGGGCACTCCCAGACATGTGTGGCATGGCCATAGGAGAAACCACTGGGGAACAACCCAGTGAGGTAACCACTGAAACTGTTCTTGATTCCTTGAGTAACTATGAAAAACCTGAGTTGTTGAAAATTCTTTCAAGTCTTGTCAAAGATAACATAAAACTGCAAAACAAGTTGGAAAAACAGGAACACATAAATTCTCAATTAGTTGGTCTTGAGCCCTGTCCCAACTGCATATCCCTTCTAGAAAAACTCAAGTCTCATGTGTCTCACATCGTAGACCTAGAAAGAGAAATCAAAACTCTAGAGAAAGATGAGAACACCCTCTTGCAAAATCTGAGTAAGACTCCCGAACATCTTGAAGCTTCTAGTTCCCAAATTAAGTTTGTCCCAGCCAGACATGGCATAGGATACAAAGGTGAGTGCTCCAAGAACGGAAAGTCAACCCTGAGCGAACATGAGATCCATGAGTGTAGGGCCTTAGAACTCCAGTGCGAGAAACAGAAAAATGCTCATCTCAAGGAGAAAATCAGGGTTCTAGAGAGTGGAAACAATGGTGAGAAAGACTACTATACTGGGAACTCTGGACATAGAATCTATGTCAAAATTGCTAAGGGAAATGGGTCTCGAGTGTACAACAAAGAAACCATGGATAGGAACCGTATCCAGAGACCACACCCAAAATATTACCTGGGAGAATACTACAAGACATGTTGGCACTGTGGTGCTCATGGGCACTACAAGGATGCATGTCCCAAGAAGAGAGTCCAAACCCCTAGAAGCCATGAGTTCCCAAACAGACAAAAACGTCATGCTCATCACCAAAGGAACTCCAACTCTCAAAATTCCAAAGACATCAACATTTCTGACTATATCTTGAATGAAAATGTTTTCCCTTGCAAGGGACCTGGCAAGAGTCATCTTGCCTGGGTCTCAAAACACTAACTTTTCTTTGTAGGTGGCAGTGAGAGGGAACAGTACATGGTTCATAGATAGTGGATGCTCGAACCATATGACAAGAAAGAAGGATATCCTCATCTCACTCCACACTCATGCCGAAGGAGGCCACGTCTCATTTGGAAACAAGAACAAGGGAGAAGTTATTGGAAAAGGAGAAGTGTTGCTCAATAGATCTATTAAAGTTAGCAAAGTAAATCTGGTAAAGGATCTGGGATACAATCTGCTGAGTGTCTCCCAGATGTGTGATCAAGGGAACAACATCGTCACTTTCGACTCAGATGAATGTCTCCTCATCAACAAGAAGACCAACAAAGTAATTCTGAGAGGAAGAAGATACAACAATGTGTATGTGGTGGACACCAACTTTGAACCACCAATGAAGTTGTGCCTTGCGAGTTCCCAGGATGACACGGAACTCTGGCATCGAAGACTGGGACATGCTGGTGTAAATCAAATCCTGAAGCTTTATCTACATGATCTGGTCATTGGTCTTCCACGGATCAATCTCGAAGGAGTCAAAATGTGTGAAGCATGTGTTCGAGGGAAACAGACCAGGACCTCCTTCAAACCCAAGAAGGTGGTAAGCACAACCAGGTCCCTGGAGTTAATTCACATGGATCTCTGTGGTGAGAACAACTAGCTACGGTGGAAAAAGGTACATGTATGTTTTAATTGATGATTTTTCAAGATTCACCTGGGTTATTTTCTTGAAGGCAAAATCACAAGCGTTTGAAGAATTTGAGCCCTTCATCAAAAGAACAGAAGTAAGCTTGGGGCTGAAACTGAAAGCAATCAGATGTGATCACGGAACTGAGTTTCGAAACTCGGAGTTCCTAAACTTCAGTGAGCAAAATGGGATCTCTCACAACTTTTCAGCACCTCGCACTCCTCAGCAAAATGGAGTGGTCGAGAGAAAGAACAGAACTCTGGAGGACATGGCTAGAACCATGATGATCGAAAGTGGAGTTCCTGAGTACTTCTGGACTGAAGCCATCTTCACAACTACATACATCCTAAATCGAGCCATGACAAGGCCCCGATCAACAAGACCTCCTATGAGCTCATCAAAGGGAGAAAACCAAACATCTCACACTTGAGAACATTCGGTTGCACATGCTTTGTTCACAACAACGGCAAAGACAATCTTGGCAAATTCGACCCCAGGAGCGACGAGGGATCTTCCTGGGATACTCATCACAAAGCAAGGCTTACAGGGTCTACAATAAAAGAACCAAGAAGATAGAGGAAAGCATTCATGTCGTCTTCAATGAAAAGTCTATAAAGATGGGAACCGAGACCCAAGGGAAAGGAACTCTGTTCAAGTTAGTCAGACATGAAGAGGAGGATGATGACGAGGATGAGCCAAGGAAAAGGGATGAAGACTATCCAAGTGCAAGCAATATCCCACAACCAGGGAACAACGACGAAGGTCCAATCCTCACTGATCAAACCTCCCTCGAGACTCCTTCCTCAGAAGAATTACAAGACACCTCCAACTCTCTCGAGGTCCCCTCTTCAGGGAACAACTCTGTTGTTCCCCAAGACAATACCCTTCCAGAATCAAGTATTCAAGGGGAACAAAGAGGGAACCTGCCAGAAATCTCTGAAGAAACATCAAATGAAGAAGCTGGAGATGAGAGTTCCCATGACAAAGAAACACCAACTGAGGATGATACACATGCAAAGGAACTCACTCATACAAGAACCTTTCAACAAAGGAAGGACCACCCCCTTGAGAACATCATCTCCCCTCTTGATAAAGGTGTGCAAACTCGTTCCTCTCTCAATAATTTTTGTGCTTTTAACGCGTTTGTTTCAATGGTGGAACCCAAAAATATCAAAGAAGCATTAAAGGACCCAGATTGGATTCAAGCCATGCAAGAGGAACTCCACCAATTTGAGAGGAACCAAGTTTGGAAGCTAGTTCCTAGACCCAAAAACAAGAACATCATAGGAACTCGATTGGTCTTTAGGAACAAGCTCGATGATACTGGAGTTGTAGAAATGAACAAGGCTAGGTTAGTAGCACAAGGATACAGGCAAGAGGAAGGGATTGACTACGATGAGACCTTCGCACCAGTTGCCAGGATCGAGGCAATCAGACTCCTCATCGCCTATGCCGCTCACAAGGGATTCAAACTTTATCAAATGGATGTGAAAACAGCCTTCCTCAATGGACATCTCAAGGAAGAAGTGCATGTGGCTCAACCTCCAGGATTCGAAGATGAAAAACTACCCAACCATGTCTACTTCCTGGAGAGGGCCCTTTACGGACTCAAACAAGCTCCCCAAGCTTGGTATGACAGGTTTGCTCAATTCCTCTTGTCCCATGGGTACATTCGTGGTTCCATAGACAAGACTTTGTTTTTAAAGAAAGAATCTAAAGACATTTTGATTGTGCAAGTATATGTTGATGACATTGTGTTTGGAGCAACTAACGAAACTCTTGTAGAAAAGTTTAAGGACCTCATGAGCAGTGAGTTTGAAATGAGTCTCATTGGGGAACTCACGTTCTTTCTGGGACTTCAAATATCCCAAACCAAGGAGGGAACAAAGATTCATCAACAGAAATACATCAAGGAAATGCTTGTGAAATATGGGATGGAACATTCAAAGCCCATTGACACACCCATCTCACCAAATTCAAGGCTCAATGTGGATGAAACAGGTATTAGTGTGGACCAAAGGAACTATCGAGGTATGATCGGGTCCCTTCTCTACTTAACAGCTAGTAGACCTGATATCATGTTCTCTGTATGTCTTTGTGCTCGTTTTCAAGCTAACCCCAAGGAATCACACTTGAAAGAGGTGAAGAGAATTTTCAGGTATCTCAAAGGGAATGATAACTTGTGCCTATGGTATCCAAGGAACAGTTCCCTTCAGCTCATTGCATACACAGATGCAGATTTTGCAGGGCACTTGGTTGACAGAAAGAGCACATCAGGAATGGCCCAGTTTCTAGGGTCATGCTTAGTCTCGTGGGGATCTAAAAAGCAAAACTCAGTGGCACTCTCCACAGCTGAAGCCGAATATGTGGATGCCGCATCATGTTGTTCCCAGGTTCTATGGCTTAAGTCACAACTCCATGATTACGGTATGTCTTTTGGCCCAGTTCCCATACTCTGTGATAACACTAGTGCCATAAACATTTCCAAAAATCCTGTGCATCATTCTATAACTAAGCATATTGATATAAGGCATCACTTTCTACGTGACAATGTCGAAAATGGGAACATCTCGATGGAACACTGTAGAACTGAAGAGCAAATTGCGGACATTCTTACCAAAGCTTTAGACAGACATCCCTACCAGCGTTTTCGAATGCTTCTAGGGATGATAACTCTAAACTAAACAAGTCCCTGTTTGTCTCTCTCTCAATGCCTGACTAGTTTATATAAGATTGCATGATAGGGAACTTGGATTTATTGCTTTCACTATGCCATGATTACTAGTCTAGAGAAAAATGTGTACAAAGGAACTCTATTTCTTTTGGCCCAAAATGATCAACCAGAGTTCCCTTTATCCCTCATTACAAGCCACCATGACGGTTGATCATATGACCCACCCTAATCTAGGGACCAGACAAATGCTTTTCATGAGCCAAAATATTTCCTTTATCGAGTTGCAAATTGTCTGGTTCCCTTTGAGTTCCCTAGCCCCACAAAAAGATGAGTGTGAAGTTCCCTTAACCACTTCACTCTCCCTGACCCTGATAAGATCATGGGAACTGATGCATCTACAAAGGGAACGCTGACTAATCTGCAAAGAAAAACCGTCACTTGGGAAGCGGACTTTTGTGTTAGAGGCTCTGAAGCGTTAAAGGCCAAGTATTCAAAATTTGAAAAGGACTTCCCAAGAGATCGTGACGCGTGTCCAGAGGCGTGCTTGAGAAGTTGAAACGGCGCCCCACGTTCATTGGGCAACGGTTATCGAGGTTATTCCACTTCCCTTTCTACCCTTCACCTCCTCTCTCCTTTAAAACCCCTCTTTGCCATTTTGGGGCCCTTTATTCCCTCTTACATCTCTGTCAATCGTCTTCCCCAAATCTCTTTCACTCTCTTTTCAAGAAACCTCCAAAACCTCCCAATCTCTTACAAAAATGGCCCCTCAACACACCTTCGCCCAGATCAAAGCGTGGGTACATGCCAATCCTCGCATCCTCTTCGTCTCTCAACTAAAAGAGATCGAGCAAGAATCGGACCCAACGATGAAGGATGTTCTTATCCAAGGGTTGTACAATCAAGTAAGCCCCTTCTTGCCCCCTCCTCCTCCTCAGGCCGACGAAACCGTCTCCTGGACCTCTTCCTCCTCCGAATCTCTTCCTCTCCCTCCTCCAAATGCCAACACCTCCTCCAGAGTTGTCATCGTTGACAACTTCGGAGACGCTCGCCCCTCAATCAATGAAAAACCCCATAAATCCAAACACCGCCATTCATCCAAACGTCGTCACTCATCAAAAGATCCCTCAAAATCCAAAAAATCCAAACACTCTCACGACCCCTCCAAATCCAAAAAGCGTAAACACTCTGAGGCCTCTGAATTCTCGGAGCCCAGAAAGAAGGCTTTCTTCAAGTTTGAGGACTACCTGAACTGCTCCAAGGAGAGTTCTTGTGCTCCCAAACCTCCTTACCCTTTCCCTTTCGACGATGGGACCTCCGAACCCCAGAGTCTACTCCCCTCTTCCTCCTCCATCCCTCCTCTTCAAATCGAGGGACCTCCCAAACCTCCTCCCACAAAACGACCAACTCCTCCTCCGCCATCTTCTCCAGTTCCCGCCACGATGGGAACTCCACCATCCCAACCTCCTTCACTTCCTCACGTTCCCATCATTACGGGATCTCCAACTCCACCTTCACCTCACAAAACGCCTTCTCCTTCCTCCTCACCAAAACACATTTCCACCACTCCCATCTCTGCTTCGGGGATCTCTCCTCCCCAGGTCACCAGATCCCTTCCTCCTCCTTCCACTCAACTAACCACCCCTCTTCCTTCTTCTCCTCTCCCCTCGTCCATCACATCTCCCACCACCACCAAACTACCCTCTCCCTCACCATCCAAAAGTACCGTCGCTCTCTCCTCAGACGACGACGATCTTCCTCTCTCTGTGGTCATCGGCAAAATGACCAAGGACCCTCCTCCAATCATCATGGGAACTCTAGAGGAGGAAGCCCAGCTCAAGGCCATCGAGGAAGAACTCAACAGGGGTCCCTCTGAGCACACAGTCTCCCAAGGGACAAAGTCCCCAGAAAAGGTGGCTCCTGAAGAGCCCACGGAGAGAAGGGACCTCGCACCAGCTGGAGGTGCTGAGGCAACAACAAGTCATCCTGGAGATGACGCGGAGGGCTCAAGTTCGAGCTCCTCCGAGGAAGAAGGGACCTCCCAAGATGAGGTCGAAGAAGAAGAAGAAGCTCCAGCCACTAAGGAGCCAGCACGGATCCCTACACTTGGACACCAAATGGTGGTGTCCACGAGTTCCCAACCACCAAGGGACCGCGTGCTTATGATTGAAGCGGCTGCACCTCCTCAGCAGAAAGGACCTCGCACGGTCTCTAGGGGGAACACATCTAAAAGCACTTCAAGGAAGGGGAAGGGGACCACCAAGCATCATGTCGATGAGCGCAGGAAGCTTCTTCCTCACCTCATTGTTTCAGAAGAAGTGCTGACTGAAAATGGTCTGGGGGAACTGTGGGACCTGATCAAGGCCCAGGGCTGGGAGAGACTATGCCAAGAGACTGTGAGCGTAGATCCCTCACAAGTGCGTCGATTCTACAACAACTTCACTATCACCAACGACGGCACTCAGGGAACTCTCTCCCACGAAGGCGACGAGTTCATTTTTACAACGTCGACAATCCGCCTTCAACTCCAGGTCCCTGGTCAAGGGCTTAGCGAGGTGCCCAGCAAGCTCTGGGGCGACTTCAACAGCGCCGAGGTGTGAAACACAATTTTTGAGGGTCGGGTTCCCTCTAAAATCCTCTCGACGCATCATCTGTCCTTGGTCGCCAAACTCGCTCACCAATTCATCATCAACGTGGTGAACCCACGCCAAGAGAAGCGCCTGGTCGTCAACATCCCAGATGCCATCATCCTCTACCACTTCCTCCTCAAGAAGCCCATAAATCTTCCCCGAATAATCCTTGGGCACATGGAGAAGTGCATGGCCTCCAAGTCCCACTCCCTTCCCTACTCCGGGCTGATCAAGAAGCTCCTACAAAAAGAGGGTCTTTACGACGCCTCTAAAGATGAAATCGATCTTGGAAGGGAACTGGACATTACAGTTGCCCAGAAAATGAGGCACTCGGAGCCTGTAGAGGAGACGACTCCACTAGAGTCTGGTCCACAAGAGGGGAACTCTCCAGTGTTGCTCCGCATTGCCAACACCCTCGACCAGATTGCTAGGGACCAAGCAGTGTTGGCCAGAGGACAAGAAAAGCTTACACAAGTCCTTACGCGCCTTTGTGACGCCCTGTTCCCTCAGAACCCATGATCTCTCCCTTCTTGTTCCCTTAATCCAAAAATGACCACAAATTGTACTTGGGTTCCCATTGTACATATTATCTTAAGTAATGAAATGGTCTTTATTTTGATTGTGTGTTCCCTTCTTTCCTAATATTGCTTTGCTTGTTTTCGATGATGTCAAAAGGGGAAAAGACAAAAAATGCGAGATGAGTTAAAAGTTTAAGTTATCACAGACCACGCATAAGCTAAGGGGGAACAACTGCATAAAAAGCTTAATAGGAACTATGTGTCTCACCAGAAGTGGCTCCCTAAATCTAAGTGTTTCACTAAAAGTGACTTCCCAAAATCATACTTAAGAACTCATCAGCATATCATTCATTGAAATACTTGCATTTTTGTGATGGGTTTGTCATCATCAAAAAGGGGAAAATTGTTGGGACGTTGTTGGGATCTCTGGTTCTAAACAACGGATCAATGATGTAATTCTCAAGTTTTGATAATGACAAACACCATAGGGAACTAATGTGGTTTGTTCAAGTATTTCTAAGGAACACAGGTACAGCCAAGAACTCCTACGAATGACCAAAAGCCACTGCAGGCCACAATGAAGAGTTTGCATCAAGGGAACTCTGAAGAGGAAAGTTCCCATGAAGTGGGAACTCCCAGAAACAATCAAAAGAACACAAGCTTACAACGATGAAGAGTTTCCATCAAGGGAACTCTGAAGAAGACAGTTCCCATGACATGGGAACTCACATGTGAGGACAACGACCGTTCAACGCAGATCGCGGGATTCTGTCTCAGACAGTCCGAGGGAACAGTCTGAGGATCAGACTGTCACGCTTCATCCAACGGTCCGATTGATCCAAGAAGTTGACCTAGTTCAAACCAAAGTCACATGTGAAGAAAGTACAACTTGGGCATCAAGCAAAGGGCATTTTGGACACAAACGAAAGATGCGACTGCCCAAGCTCATTGGACTATAAAGCCAAATGAATAGTACTCGGTCTGAGCACTTCTCCCAGAACTTACAAACACCCACATCAGAGAAAAGAAAGAAAAGGAAGAGAAGTCCCCGCCGGCGAGTGTGTGATCTCGACGACGGTGAAGCTGAAGTTCCCAGGAGCAAGGGAACTGAGAAGTCAGCGTAAGGTTTGAGTTACTTGTGTTTTGCTGTTGTGAGCTTAGGAACTCAGTTGAGAGGATTTACTAGTGTTGCTAGAGTTAGGAAGAACTTGTAGGAACAGAGAAGTGTAAATCCGGTTGTGTAACTAAGGAACAAAGCAATCAATATAAGTAAGTCATTCAAAATCCTCCAAGCGGAGGTAGAGGTTTACCCATACAACTAGTTGGTTGTAGTGGGGTTCCTCTATAAAGGAACTGTGCCTTTTACTGTTTTTATTACTTGCGATTATTTACTTCCGCTGCCTTGGGAACAACTTAATTGCCAGTTCCCAAGCTCACTGCTAACCGGTTACGATCCAACACTCGATCCGCGAGCGCGGAATATATCCGCGTCCGTGGATCCACTCTATGTCCTCGGCCGCGGATTCCCTTCGATCCGCGAGCGCGGAAGTAAACCGCGTCCGCGGATCCAACTTTCCTCGCCCTCGGATTCTTCATTTCGTCCTCGGCACCGCGGGCTCGGTTGGTTTCCGAGGGCGCGAATCTTGACTCCATAAACTCTTCAATTCGAATTAGGACTTCTGTCTTCCAAATCTTCAACTATAGGCTTCTACTGATATTACAGATAATCATCCTAATCTAGCCTAAAACACTCAGAAAATCCTAATAAAAATACAGAATTACACTGTACTAAAACCAGTGTATCAATAATCTTCCTATTTATCATATCCAAAAATAAAAGATTTTTTTAAACAAATTAAGAATGAGATTTTCTATCCATAGTAATATAAGATTGTACATACATCATTACACTATCTTTATGTTAAACTTAATTATTTTATCAACGATTGGTTCTAATAAAAGTGGTGTTGTGGTCCAATCTAAAAGCGACATTGTCGTTTAATAATTTTTTAACCTCCGCTTTAGTATATAGTTATGGTTCTTTTGTATACTAGTTTTACCCATCGTACCATGTACGACTACGATTCGATATTTTATAAACATTATAAATAGGATATTAATAAATAAATAAAAATATAATATAAACTTTAATATAAGTAATTTATTGTTCGTAGAATGTATATAATTTTTTAATCAAATATTATATTCTTCCTATTTTATTATTTTTCATGTACGTAAATTTAGTGTTTATCAAATATTTCAATATCTATTAAATATTTTATTATCCATTTTTATTAATTTTAAAAAATTTAACTATTTAACATTAATTTTTTTATAAAATAAAATCACTATATTTCTATAAATAAATTCGTTAAAAGATATATGATAGAATATTTATATTTATTTTAAAATATTTAAATATTTTATCTTTAATTTTAAGTACTTGTATAAGGAAGCTTTCAAAAAATATTGTTATACTAAATAGATATTTTTTTGATGTTAGAGATAATTTTAAATAGTTAAAAAGAATTTAATAGAAAGAAGTTATAATAATAAAAATAAAAATTAACTTTTTAAATATGAAGTGGGGCTAGAATCGTTCTGGTGGCTCGAAAACGTACAACTTTAATATATAGTTATAGATATTGCCTATTTTTTATTTTTAAACATTATGAGTATTTGGCATTAATTTTTTTTCACTAAAAGAAAAAATACGCCTATAAATAATTTCGTGAAAAGACATCATGCTAAAAGGTAAAAGATATTTATACTTATTTAAAAATATTTTAAATTTATTATTTTTTGTTTTAAATATTTGTATAAGAAAGTTTTCAAAAGATATTGTTATATTAAATAGATATTTATTTGATGTTAAATATAGGTTTACATAGTTAAAGAAGAATATAATAGAAAAAAATTACAATATTAGAAATAAAAATAAATTTTGTAAATATGAGGTGGGGCCAGAATCGTTCTGGTGGATCGAAAAGGGATAACTTTAATATATAGTTATAGATATTCATGTGAAAATATTAAATTCGAATTTTAATTAAAGTAATGAAAAAAAAATTTATCTTTATCTTTTTATCTATTTAGGTAAAAGTTTATCTTAAATCAAATTTTGATGAAAAAAAAAAGTAAATTTTTTTTAATACGTAGATAATTACTTGACAAAATTGAATTGTGATAAAAAAAATTATATTATTTTTTCCTTAATTTTCTTTTTGGCTTATAAGCTTATTCATGTAAATATAGAAAAAAAAACATCTTTAAATAATTCAATCTTTATTCATATTTTCATCTTTTCTTATTAAATATAATTTTAATTTTTTACTTAAAAGATTTTTAACAAATTGAATTTGACTAAAAAATTTCTAAGAATTTAAATTTTTGTCTTTTTATCTATTTCTTAAAAGACTTTGAAAAATTGAATGATTCTAATTAAAATAATTTTTTTTATTTTTTTCATAAATAAATTATCATTAAGCCATCAAAATCATATGGATTCACCTTAATGATTTTTGTTTCGTCTCAAATTATAACAACTAGTTTTACCCGTCATACCATGTACGACTACGATTCGATATTTTATAAAAATTATAAATATGATATTAATAAATAAATAAATAAAAATATAATATAAACTTTAATATGAGTAATTTATTACTCGTAGAATGTATATAATTTTTTAATCAAATATTATACTCTTCATATTTTATTACTTTTCATGTACGTAAATTTAGAGTTTATCAAATATTTCAATATGTCTATTAAATATTTTATTATCTATTTTTATTAATTTTAAAAATTATAAATATTTATCATTAATTTTAAATACTTGTATAAGGAATTTCAAAAAATATTGTTAAACTAAATAGATATTGTTTGATGTTAGAGATAAATTTAAATAGTTAAAAAGAATTTAATAGAAAGAAGTTATAATAATAGAAATAAAAATTAATTTTTTAAATATGAGGTGGGGCTAGAATCGTTCTGGTAAGTCGAAAAGGTAAAACTTTAATATATAGATTATAGATATTACCTTTTTTTATTTTTAAACATTATAATTATTTATCATTAATTTTTTTATTATAAAAGAAAAAATGTATCTATAAATAAATTCGTTCAAAGACATCATGCTAAAAGATAAAAGATATTTATACTTATTTAAAAATATTTTAAATTTATTATCTTTAATTTTAAATATTTATATAAGGAAGTTTTCAAAAGATATTGTTATGCTAAATAGATATTTGTTTGATATTAAAGATAGATTTAAATAGTTAAAGAAGAATTTAATAGGAAAAAGCTAAAATATTAGAAATAAAAATTAATTTTGTAAATATGAGGTGGGGCCAGAATCTTTCTGGTGGCTCGAAAATGAACAGCTTTAATATATAGTTATAGATTGTAAAATTTTATATAATTTTTATCTAATAAATAAGTTATATTTATTTTTTATATTAAATAAATTAAGTATTAAATTCGTATAGTCGTGCTTATACACAAAAGATATAACTAGTATTTTTTAATAATATTTACCAATTTTAATTTAATAAATAATTTAAAAATTATTTTCAAATTTAACTTATTATTACGAGCACACATTAGGAAAACCGTAAAAAAAAAAAATCATCCCCATCTCTTTTTTGGTGGAAATATATCCTCCCTATCTTGTTCATCCTCGGTGGTTCTTCCATATATATCTGGAGCAACCTCCTCAGTTGCTCACTTGCTCTTCCATCATGGATACGAGCTTATGACTCCCCCCTCCCTACCTTTCTCTGTTTTCAGCCCATTATCTGCCCCGACTTTCCCCTTTATGTCGCCGACTTCTCCGCATCCCCACTGACGCCGCCTCCATCGCCGCCCCGGTGCCGTTCTGTCCTCGCTTCGTCGATGAAAACAAACAGGTGAACGCTACTCCTCCGCGCCCCTCCCTCCTCCCGTTTTCCAAGCTGTTTTGAATGAGAGTATTCAACATTACGAACATTGATACAAGTACTCGTGATTGCTCACCAACTGTTTGAATTATTGCCTGAACCAACTAAACCCATCATCAGATCATGCTGCCTGATATTTGTTAATCTTTCAATTCATTGAAATTCTAATGCTCCCTCTGCCCATTCTGCTCTTGGCGCAACCACCATTTCTGTTCTAAATTTCACAGTTCTCTAATACCTGTGTTTTTCATCCTCTTCTGAGTATGTGAAAATTTACCTCCGAATTTTCATTGTTCATGCTTCGTTTATGGCTTTAATTGTACCTAATATTCCTTTAAGGCTTTTTTTACATTTGTGCAACATTTCCTTGCTTTCTAATGTCAAGGCTTGCAACTACAATCGATTTGTTTCTTATGGTTTCTGTAAGGTATTCAATGTTCTTTCTTTAGTTACAGTTATGATTGTCATGATATTCGTTTTTCTGTTCATGGATTCATATTCGATGGTGCTTTTTTATTGCCCCGGTAATCTATTTAGCTGTGGTGATTATGAAGTTTTAATTTCTTTTACATGATTATGGTTGTCATTCTGATTGTCTGATTAGTAAAGTCCATTTGTTTTCCCTATTTTACAGTTAGTTTGATCCATGTGCTTGTAGTAGTTGTGACCTTTCTTGGTAGGGATTATGATTGAAGTTGGAAATTATATCTTTAGCTACTGAGTTTGTAAAGCTCTATAACTAAAATTCAAGAGCACTGTTGATTAGGATATGGCTGACTTTGTGTGGACATTATCATGTTCGATTCTGATGACCGAGGAGATTGAGCATAAATGTTTGTTTGAGTGGAATGTTTCCATTATTTATGAAGTTTGTGATAATTATATAAGTAAAAGGGGCATAACTGCTGAAGCACTACTCTTATTAGATATGTTTGTAAAAAATTTACAACTTTTCTTACAAACTATCAGTATGCATTCAGTTTCCCTTGTAGCTTTTCCTACAATATAATCAAATGTTCACTGAAAATCAAATCGTTGCCTTGTATACTTTTGTTGTTACCTTGGATCAAGTTTTTTATTTATGCTAAGAAATATTTTTGTACAGGTTAATGTAAAGTGTCAAATATTGTCAGAATTATAATCTCCATATGAGCACTGACGTATTCACTGTGGCTTGCAACATCCTCTCCCACCTCCGCCCTTTCCATTCCTCCCTCCACTCCAAACCCTCCCGAATCAACACGCGTCAAACATTCAAACCGACTGATTCAAATCTACGAACCTTAATCGCCGTGAACACAGTAGCTCCTTTGGAAAATGCTGAACCTTTGCAGAAGCTTGAGGAAAGGCCCAAGTTCAGGTGGGTGGAGATTCACCCAACCAGTGTAGAAATCTCAGAGGAGCAGAGAATTGAGATTTCCAAGCTTCCCAGAAAGATGACCAAAAGATGTAAGGCTTTCATGAGACAGATTATCTGCTACTCCACTGACAAGGGGAGTTTGTTAGATTTGGTGGCTTCTTGGGTTAGGATTATGAAGCCCATAAGAGCTGACTGGCTTGCTGTTCTCAAGCAACTGAGTGATGCGGATCATCCCCTCTTTCTCCAGGTATTCTCTTCTCAGCAAATTAAGTGTATGTAACTGTGTTCTTCTCAAGCAATTTGCAGTCTTTGCTTAAATTTACATTCTAGTATAGCTTGGTTTTCCAGAAACTGAAGTGGTCATTGTACCAGTGGGTGTTACAAGTTGCATATATTATTATTATTAATAATGACAGTGAGCTTGTTTGATGGGTGTATCCATTTGATGAGAAGACTAATAATCCTTGTTGCAACTTGTAATGTTTCTTCTTTAATGGGAGGATTATGTATAAGCTTTTGAATTTTCATGCAATTGTTTGTCTGTCCCCTAGGTATTTAAATATGCTCTTAGTGAAGAATCTTTTGAAGCCAACATTCGTGATTATACAAAGATAATTCATTTGTATGCCAAGCAGAATCGCCTTCAAGATGCAGAAATCACCTTGTTAGCCATGACCATGCAACGCTTGGTATGTGATCAAGTGACATCGACCACCATGATCCACATGTACAGCAAAGCTGGCAATTTTGACAAGGCGAGGGAAGTTTTTGATGAAATGAAACTTCTGGGTCAACCATTGGATAAAAGATCATACGGTTCAATGATCATGGCATATATAAGAGCAGGACTACCTGATCAAGGGGAAGCCTTGGTTCTAGAAATGGAAGCTGAGGAGATATATGCGGGTAGAGAAGTTTACAAGGCTTTGTTGAGAGCGTACTCTATAAAGGGTGATTGTGAAGGAGCTCAGAGAGTTTTCAATGCTATACAACTATCAGGAACTTTCCCTGATGTTAAGCAATGTGCACTCCTCATAAATGCTTATGTGGTGGCCGGTGAAAGCCAAAAAGCGCATATGGCTTTTGAAAATATGAGAGTGGCTGGCATAGAACCCAGTGATAAATGTGTGGCTCTTTTGTTAGCAGCATACGAAAAGGAGAATAATCTTAATGCAGCCTTGGATTTACTAATACATCTTGAGAAAGATGGTATCTTGGTCGGGAAAGAGGCGTCGGAAATGTTGGCTTGCTGGTTCAGAAGAATAGGAGTGGCAGACGAGGTAGCTCTCATCTTGAGAGAGTATGCTGCCAAATAAATTGCATATCTCTTACTACACTCCGTTACAGGTACTGTATATTGCTTACTTGCAAGAGCCAATCTTATAATATCATAGAAGTTTATCTTTTGAAGTTCTTATATGCGTGCGTGCATGTTCATGCAATGTTTCTTTAGAGTTGCAGATTTGTATAGAATCAAACTTTTTAAGAACTGAAGAACTTATTAGTTGGAAAAAAACTCATTCAATATTCAAGTGAAGATAGGATAGCAATTTGATTCTAGTAAAAACTGCAGAACTTATGATATGATTTGATTCTGGTGATATCTTCTATCATTCTTGTCATCCAGTTGCTTCTCAACATCTCCTGATTGGATTGTGGCTTTCATCTTAGTTTCTGGTTTGGACTGTATTTGTATTTACTCCCCACTTCCCAGGAAGCTATATATACACAGTGGCCGTAAAGTTGGGCCCAGAAGAAGCTTTTGATTTTCATTATGTTTGGACAGTGTGGTGATGATCAAGATTTTGAATAGCTAGGGAATGATCAAGATTTAAGCATGCCACTGACTTTGTAGAATACACACTTGGACAACTATAGTAATGTAAATGGAATCATTACAATTGCAGAGGCTGTGAAAGTGCTCGCATCCTTCCATTTTTTAATTGAAACACGGTATCATCTCATTTGAGTGGAAGAAATTGAGACATTCCTTTAAATACCGTAAAACCAACATTTGTTGTCAATGTTTTAAGAACACTAGGTGATTCCTGAGCCAAGATGAATTGCCTAGCACCTAAACAGTTTAAATGGTTACCTAGTGGTCCCACGAGTGTTTAGATAGGCTAGAAGGTTAAATGTAACTGGACTTACAGTGCCTTATAGAACAGTGTTCAGTGTTTTCTTAAATATTGAGAATGATCAGAGTTTTAGTAACCACACTCATGAGTTCATTCTTCTTCCTCGTCAATTTCTATCATTTACAAGAGTGTATGGTTTTTAATAGATTATGAACTTAGATGGCTCAAACAAAAAGTTAGGAAGCAACATAAAAAGGAAAAAAGAAAAAAAGAAAAGGTCAAAACATTCGAGACTAAAATCTTTCTTATTTTAATCAAGTAATATCATCCTAGACATCCATGATTATTATTCTCGTAAAATGGATCCATACGAAAATCTTCCGATCGTCGGACATTTGTAATAGATTCCAAATTTCATTATTCACATAAAATCTCATGATAATAATCCAAAAATACACTCTTCTGAAAAGGAAAAAGGAAAAGAATAAGGTGTGGAGTTGATATGATTATGCATGCATACGAGTCGACAATAATGGCCGGAAAAGCATAAAAAAGGGTCAAAAAGAGAGTGAAAGATTAAGATACATAGGGATCTTCAAAATGAATTTGAAATTGACTATGGTGTGCTTTTTATATGGATGGTGATAGATTAGGCATAGAGAAACATATATGTACCACAGTACCAGTAAACTATTAAAGTAGTACTTGTGTTTTGTTTTCTTGTTATAATAATGTTTTTAATGTTTAGGAATATTATGAGCTATAGCTTCCGGTCAAAAAGTTCATTTCCAACATAAACAGAAGTTGTGTGTAGTGTACAGACTACAGACAAGACAATGTTAACACGGGCAGAGAATGGCGTGAAATGGTGCGATCGATGAATAATGAGAATGTATGCCAAAACGGGGAGTACTATATTTATTCAAACGTATTTATATGATTATCACTGATCGAGCTTCTTTGTAGAAAGGTTAATCATTCTTGTGAGGAGTGTATTTAAGGTGGTTAACTATGTTTATTGGGAAGCATGCAAGCTTTTGAATGAGTGAGGGCATCTGGGACATGGTAATTGTTTAGGATTGCCTTGATGAAGCACATGTAGAGAGTATTATACTATCATGTTAAAACTTAAAAGGTCCGTTTGGTTTTTATATCAAGATACCACAATCTCCTTGTCTAAGTCTCAGTTGGGGAAGAATAGGTCTATGGGTCTATTGTAGACTAGGATGGAGAAGGAGAAATTTTTGATACATACTTCAATGGACCCTATAATTTTTTAGCACACTCAAAATTGTTCAAATACTGCTATAATAAAAGGCCATTGGACTCAATCATAGGCTCAAACCATATCTATATAGCCTTGTTTTGTGGCTGCAAACGACACCGTCCTGTGTTGCTTGCTACTGAATACCGCCGACCGGCTACAAATTACACTCGTTTTTATTCTGTGGTTGTTGAGGCTATTTTTGTCTTTTCAAATTCACACAGCAAGCAAACACATTACAGTATGTTCCTTCTCGCTATCGTCCTCTCTCCGAAACACGGGTTCGTGAAGCAGAGCGGACATAAAACAGAGCCCCTGAAATGGCGAGAAAAGAAAGCACAACAAAAGAATAAAAAGACAAAAGCCAAAGTGGTTGCTTTTATATATATTCTCATCTCTTTTCTCTCAATTCATTTTCCCATCACCACAACGTCTCTCTTTCTCTCTCTCACTCTCCTCTTTAACTTTTGTTCAAGAGTAAAAATCTCAAACTCCCTCCGAGTTTCAAGTTCCTCTGTTTTTTCCGATTCTCCGACCATGAAAAATCAGCCCGCCATGAAGCCCCAGGTAGATCATACACTCTGTGTTTTCTCCTCCTTTTTCGTTAATTAAAAACTTTTATTTACGCTTCTTCTTACTCTGTTTTCTCTGTTTCAGGCACGTACGTGTATTCTCAGAGTGGACAACATACACTGTGATGGCTGCAAAGGCAAAGTCAGAAAACTTCTCATGAAAATCGACGGTAAGCCTATTTTCTTTAACCTCTGAATTTTCGCTATAATGAACGGAAAAAAAAATTTGACAGATTTTTTTGTTGGTCTGTTTTAGGTGTGAATGCTACCTCCATAGATGTGGAACAGGGGAAGGTGGCTGTTACGGGTAACGTTGATCCTGCTGTGTTGATCAGGAAGCTGGAGAAATCAGGAAAACATGCAGAGATTTGGAGGAACAATAATAACACCAACAAAAGCATCCAATTTGACGCTCTCAACAACCAATTCAAGAGTCTCCAAATGGGTAATGTCAGAGGAGGAGACAAGAAGGCTCAGTACATGGGCGGAAAGGACGACCACCATCTTAAGTATCAACCATCAATAAAGGAGATGAAAGGGTCTAGAGATTTGAAGGCGCCCTTCAAAATGAAGGATCAGAAGACGGTCAAGTTTGACTTGTCCAAGAAAGCCCATGAATTTGACGATTTTAGTGAGGATGATGATTTTGATGGTGAGGATTTTGATGACGAGGATGAGTATTTCGATGAGGAGGAGGAGGAGGAAGAGGACGATGAATTTGGATATGGCGGTCATCAACACCAGCATGGTCAAAAGAAGTTGATGCCTAAAGCTGGGAAGCCTGTCGGAAAGGAAAGCAAGGGAGGAAAGAAAGCCAAGAAAGCAGGGGGTCGTGGTTTCATGTCTATGATAGGGAAGGTAATTGGAGGAAAGGGCAAGGGTAAACATGGAAATGCAGGTAAAAAAGGTGTTTCTGTGGGTAAGAAAAATAAAGGGGGTGAGATTCAAATTCACGGTGGTGGTGGTGGGAAGGGCAAAATTGGAATTAAAGTGGGCGGTGGTGGCGGAGGCAAAGGAAGCATTGGTAGTAATGGGAGGAAAGGTGGAGGAGGGGGCAAAAATGAAATGTTTTCTGATTTTGAAGTCACCACCAACCACCACAACAGGGGCGGCGGACGTGGCGGCGGCGGAGGTGGGACGGGTCAGTACCGGAATGTTGCGGCCCAGGGCCCACTTGCGCCACAAATGATGAATGGAGGAGGGCCTGGCGGCGGTGGTGGTGGAAATGGGTACTACCCGGGTGGAGGCGTGGGCCCAATGACGCCCGCAGGCAACCACCCATATCAACCGCAGCAGCAACAGCATCAGCAACAATACATGGCCATGATGATGAATCAGCAGAGGATGATGAATCAACAAAGGATGATGATGAATGGTGGCGGTGGAGGTGATATGATGTATCATCCGGCGACGTACGGGCGGCAGCCCCCAGTGTATGGTTACGTTCCGCCAATGATGCCGCCATCACCGGCACGGGGTTATCATCAGGAGCCCTACACCCACATGTTCAGTGATGAGAATACTGATAGTTGTAGTATCATGTAAACTGCAATTTTTTTTCCCTGGTCAATTAATCTATTTAGATAGTTCTGTACGTTGTTGTGGTAGATTAGATTAGATTAGATCAATGTCTTTGCCTCTTTGGTTCAATCGTGTGATAAGAGTTGAATCCAATTAATTCCCCTGTGCATGTAAACAGCAAATGCATGATTTTGTTTGGTTTTGATGTTAATGATCGAGAAGGGGCAAAACATCCAAGTACTAAGGTATAAAGGGGTATTTTTGTTGTTTTGTCTCAAATTGTACTTTGATACGTACTTGATAGTATCTTGAAGTATAGTTTAGTATAGACGTGGGCCACGCCAGATGACATACAATATGTTTTTATATGTACATTAGACTGTTTAGTTTGTAGACTGGTGTTTGAAACCACTTTCTTGTGAATTAATCCACAGAATTACAGAAATATGCAGTAATTAACATACACCAAAACTAAATTATGAACTCTGGCGAAAACATAAACATGAAAAAACGTAAAAGTGAAAGAGCGACATCCTCTCTTCTTGGCTCTTTAGTCTTTACATGTAGTCCAAGTAAGGGATCTACCATGTGGATATGTGATCTCACTTTTTCTTTTTACTTTGTTTTTCTCTTATAGAAGATTTTGTCTAGTCATTTGGATTGGTAAGGCTATATGATTATACAATCACCTATAAAGTACCCACAAATCTACAATACTCCCTCCTTATAAATCTACTTATCTTTTTAGGGTTAAACACATATATTAAGAAAATTTTGAATTATACAAAAATGCCTTAATTAAATATTTACTTTATGCATTGAAAATGAAAATGGAGCAAATTTAGTTCACTTTTTCATTAAATGTAAGGATTAAAGTAGGAAAGTTGGGTCCAAAATATGTAAAAAAACAAGTTTTTTTGAACAAGATTTTAAGTCTAAAAAGACAAGTAGACTTATACGGAGGGAGTACTACATTCGGAGTATAATTGTAGGGTAAGGTTGTTACAAAACTTTTAACACAACCGAATTACAATATTTGTTGGGTCCGGGTCACCCACCTTGTTGGCACACTCACACATAGCTCCATAATAGTATGATATTATCCGCTTTGGGCCTAGTCCGCACGAATTTGTTTTTGGATTTCTTCCCAAAATGCCTCATACTAATGGAGTGTGTTTTCACTTTATAAGGAGCTCTTCACTCAAGGGCGGAGCTATTTCGGGGAGGGTGGGAGCCATGGCCCCCCAACCCAAATTTTTTCATGTATATACGTTCCTCTTGTCAATAGTTTTGATTTGATATATTATAAGCTTCATTATGACATTTGAGCAAAAAGTTATGAACGTTTGAAAATTGGACGTATACAAATCACTTCTAACAAGTCATTTACTTACCAACAAGCATGGAGCGTAGTGGGAGGGGCTACGTTTTCCTACGCTGGGTCGAGTGTTCGATTCTCAGTGGAGGAGAGATGAACTTGTTGGGAGAGCAGATCCCACCCAAAAATAAAGGGGCCCTCGCGAGACTCGAACTCCAAACGTAGGCGTTTGATGGAGTAAAGCTCTCCGCTGAACTGGGGTGGCAATGACCAAAAACAAGTCATTTACTTAGTTAGAATGTTTTTATCTTTTGCTAAACTTCCCATTTTCATAATGTGATCGAACCCGAAAACTTTAAAACAATAAGTTATTGTTGGGATATCTCAAATCATACAATTCATTATTAGCATGAGGGCTTTAGTTTGAGTTTTATTTTTTAGTTACGAGATTTTAATATTTATAAATTCAATTAATTTGTATTCTAAAATATTTTCGTTTTCTTAACATAGATGTATTCTGAAACATAACTCATAATTATATAAGTTATCATTATAAACTCTTGTTTTCTTAATGTAATTGTATTTTGAAATATTTTAGTTCATCCTCTATAAAATATGTTCTCTTCTTTATCTAAATTTGTACTTTTTTATTTCTACATCTTTCTCGAAACGTACATTAGAGCATGTGCATCCAAGAGGATTTACAATCCTCTCTTGTTTTTCTCTCTCCTTCTCTCCTTTTGACACCTCATTTTCTCTATCATCCACATCACTTTTCACTTTTCCTTTCCTCATTCTCTTCCTCTTTCTCTATTCCCCCCACAACAAAGGGTATCCCCTTTCACTTCTCCTCTCCTACTTTCTACCTATTTTATATCATATACATTAATTATATTTACTTAAATAATTTAGATTTAAGATAATAAATTATATTTATTATTACAAATAAATTAATTACATATGTTAATTATATTTACAAATTACCTATGTTAATTAAATTATAATTAAAATATATTTACTAATTACCTATGTTAATTAAATATAATAAATTATATTTACTAATTACCTATGTTAATTAAAGTTCTTTAATAAAATAAATTATATTTACTTAAATAATTTGGATTTAAGATAATATAAACTAATTACAAATTAAAAAAATAAATTTAATTAACATTAAGACAATTTCAAACAAAATTATAAATTGCAAAAAAAATACAAAATAAAAATAACGTTAAACATAAATAATAAAGTGTTGTTGCCATAGAAATTTAATCTAAATCCAAATCCGATGTCAAACTTTGAAATTTCTCCCATATGTTATCTACCAAATCGTTCTTTAAAGCCACATGCATTTCTTTATTCCGAAACTCCTCTCTTCTAGCCATGAATCTTCTTAGATTTCGATCATTATTAGATTTTTATTGTGGTTATCCATGGAAGATAGTAGTAGTAGTGAACGAGAGAAAGAAAAGTTAAGATGAGTTTGTGAATGACCCAACAATATTAGACTCTATTTATAGATAATAAAAAATGATTAAAATTGATTAATTTTTTTTTAAAAAATATCAACATTAATTATTATTTTGTTGGAAATATATTTAATGTTAGGTTGAAATGAAATAAATGAAGTTAGTTGAAAGTTGAATACATGTGTCAAATTGTGATTGGATGAATGTTCCTCTTTGGGCACAAGGGCCAAAGCACTCATTCCTCTATGGAAGGAGGATTACTCTCATTCCTCTCTCATTCCTCCTTGAAAGGGGATTACTCTTTCAATTTTTACAACCAAGAGGAGCTCCTCTTTGAGGAGAGAGAGTGCAAAGAGGAGGTTGATTCCTCTTGGTTGCACATGCTCTTAGCTATATCGGAAAATTTGTTGGCCCCTACAATGAGAAGTTTCTGGCTACGCCCCTGTCTTCGCTTCCTTATTCTTTCCATGTGGGACTTGGATTGCCTATCCCAACAATCCTCCTCTCAAACCAAGGACCACATAACTCATGGCCTCCCCTTCAACGAAATGATCTTGCATCACCGCTATCACCCACGGAACGCGCTTGCCTAACCATCCACATTGTCAAGAAGACTTTCAACACAAGGCACAAATCTCCCATCTTGTAACGCCGCTACCACTACGGAACACGCCACCTAACCACCACAATATCAAAGTGGACTTTCGATACAAGGCACCATAGATCTTCAATCGTGAGGTCACATTGAGGGTCTCCCACACAGCACTACCAATGACTTGCACCCATGCCATCGAGCCACACCACTCTACACCCGCGTGCTCGAGCACCAAATCACATTAGGTTCCATGTTTTCCCAGTCGAACCATCAACTCTTATACCAATTGTTGGGCCCGGGTCACCACCTTGTTGGGCCACACGCACACATAGCTCCATAATAGTATGATATTGTCCGCTTTGGGCCTAGCCCACACGAATTTGTTTTTGGGATCCTTCCCAAAAGGCCACATACTAATGAAGTGTGTTTTCACTTTATAAGGAGCTCTTCACTTCCTTATTCTTTCCATGTGGGACTTAGATTACCTATCCCAACAATATTAACCTTATTTTAGGATAAAATAACATAAAATAAAACCTTTATAAATGAATAGGATTGAGACTATAATATTTTATTATTTTATAGATATATTAATTAACCAATAAATTAATATATATTAATTTTAAGAGTTGTTTTGTAACAAGAGAGTTTTCAATATGCACTATCGTAGAAGATTTTACCGCATAATTATAGAAGGCTATAGGTTGGAACAATCTGATCTTGGTAAGATTGTAGTCTGGACTTGGATAGTTAATGTTGAGCAAGAGACAATAGCAAATTGTTTTTAAAAATGCAAAATTCGTTCAGGGGATGAAGTCTAAAAAATTATAGATGAACCCACTTGTGAAAATGACATCCATGAACTTGAGTTCATGATTAATGAGCTTGGCTATCGTAAAAAAAAGGGATAATAATATCCTATTGATTACTAAGTAAACTTAATACATGTTAAAGAGTCTAGAACACTATAATCATATTTTATTAAATTGTCTTAGTTATGTCTATGTAAGTTTATGTAATTATTAATTTGTGATATTAATGAGCCCTCATATTTATATAGTGGTTGTTTGAAAAATATATTATCTTATTGAAATTTGTTAAACTTTCCACTAGCCCAAGTCGGGACCCAAGAAAAATATTATCTTAGAGAGTTATATTATTTACCGAGTATTAATTTAGGGAGGTTATAGTGTAGGAATGTTTCTAACATGACCAAAATGGTATTTATTTGTTAATATTAGTTCTTATTTTAGGGTTCAGAATAGTTTGAAAAAAAAAATTAAAACTAAGAGTGAATAAACATATTGAGTTGAGATCAGATGAGAATATACCTTATAGTGTAAAATGAGAACAAATATAGAAGGTTGGATTTTGGGGGATTTTGGGAGATCAATAGTGTAGATAAAGTGTTTAATTAATTGGGGTTCTTAAACCAGGGGGTAATTTCATCATTTTCCACTAAAATAAAATCCCTCCCCTCTTTCTTCTTCTTCCTTGGGAGCTTTTTCCATTCTTCTCTTCATTGTTGAATTTCGATTTTCTTCTTCCTCATCCTCAATTTGCATGTTTCAATTAGATTTAATATTTATTTTCGACCTCGTTTGAGTTGTTTCGAGGATTTTTTTTCTTAGGGTTTGAGAGTTTGATTCAAATGAAACTATCCCTTATCATGAAAACTAGAAATGAATATGGGTCATCCGATTAAAACACTAGACATGAATCTAGGCCATTCGATTAAAAAAATAAAAATGATAAATTTTTATTTCTTTTACTTAACTTTTTAAGTCTTCTTACGTATGTAGAATGATACAAATCGAGTATGAACATACCTAAAACGTGAACGTACAATACTAATATGTGAACATACTTATATTATATGTGAATGTATACTAAAAGTTTTCTAAAGTTGAAAGGTAGTTATATGTGAACAGTCTTTGTAACAATGTGAACATGTATATAAAATATGTGAACAAAATGTCAAATATCAAACGTCGTTTTTTTGGCAAAAATAAAAAAAAATATTTATTTTATTTTTTATTGTCAAAATTTTTAAGCCTTTTAACGCATGTATGATAATTTAATCAAACATGAACATATGACCATAAAACATGAACAGATAGTACTAATATGTGAAGCGACTTGCAATATATGTGAACGTATTATAAAATCTCTGAATTGTTAAGGTGATAATATGTGAACATGTCTTATAATAGTGTGAACATATGCATAAAATATGTGAACATAATGTAAAAAGTCAAATGTCGTGATTTTGGCAAAAACAAGCGAAAATAAAAAAAAATTAATTTTTTATTTTATGTCAAAATTACCATTTTGCCCTTATCTCTTTTAATCTTAACCATCCATTTCTCAAATCTTTGAATCCGAGCTAGACATGAGTCGAAATTTTGAAATTTTGTAATTCATACTTGGTACTTAGTAGCTTCTTATTTCGTCGAAGTCTTAGAATATTTAGTTTGCTTGATTTGTACCATGTTGTTTTGTTGTCAAGCCATCCCTTTTGGCCTTGTCAAGGCCTAGCTACTTACAATTTGATTTGGTTTCATTTCTAGGTCATATTGGGTGAATCGTGTAGTTGGAAATATCACTTGTGTTTGTCGGATTTGATTTGTTTGGCTAGTGTGTGAAGGATGACGAACACAGGTAACAACGGCACGGGTCAGCTTGAACCTCCACTGACAACTACGCCGCCTTCAATGGAGGCCATGTTGCAATCCATTCAACAATCCATTCATTCCATGAACTCAAGGTTTGAGGCATTAGAAGCTCAAATGCAAAGGTTGGAAGAGAGGGCTCAACAAAATGTAGTCTCGAGCGTCAACCGAGTTAGTCCTGTGGTATCTGAGGGGTACATGGAGACCCTTCTTATGTAGTGACTCGTGGCTTCCAAATGAAGGAGGGTTTGACATCCCATGTTCCCCACGTTCATCATGAGTTCCAAGGACAACCCTCAGAGCATGATGTCTTTCCACCTTATGTGCCGACCACCGAGGTAAGAATTGGAAGTACTCCTTATTTTTCTACTTATCCTAACAAAAGTGTTTCAAGTGTCTCGGGTGAGGTCATTACACTCAAGATTGTCCTAACAAAAGGAAGGTTCTCCTCAATGTTCAAGGGGATTATGAATTTGTGGAAGGGATGGATGAGCAAGAAAGAAGAAGTCCTCAAGGGACAAGAGGAAGTCAAGTTACATGCAATGGTGGAGGAAGGCAAGTGTTTTGTTGTCCAACACAGTCTTTTCATGACCAAGAGCTCTACTACTCCTAGCCAACATACGGTCATCTTCCACACCCGTTGTAAGATCGACGACAAGGTATGTAGCGTGATCATTGATTCTGGTTCTTATTGTAACATTATCAATGAAGAGGTAGTCGCTCATTTTTCAATACTACTTCTCATCCCAAGCCATATAATTTATATTGGTTGCACTCTAGCTCGCCTATCCAAGTCAAGGAGAGGGCTTTGATTTTTTTTCTATAGGGCCTTACTCTAATGTGGTGGAGTGCGATGTGGTTCCTATGTTTGTTTGACATTTCTTACTCGGTCGACCATGGCAATTTGATCGAGGTGTTGTACATGATGGCATTTCTAATGAGCATTCTTTCCATTGGGATGATAAGAATGTGACATTGCATCCCATGACTCCCCGCGAGATTATGTTTGATCATGTGGCCAAGGAGCAAAGAAGGAAGCTGATACGTTGTGTTTTGTACAGCGTAACTAGGACTTTTTAGTACATATTTATGTAGTGTTTTAGGCCTATTGTGAGCATTATGGAGCATCAGAGTTGAAGGCCGAAGTTTAGAGTTAGCGACATTTGGAGACGTCGGAGGATTCTGAAGGCCGCGATTGCCGCCGATGTTGAGGGCGGTCGCGGTGGACGTCGTCGAGGAGGACAAGGTCGCCATTTTGAGGACCGCGAGATATTGAAAGCCGCGATCGCGGCCATGTATGGGTGGCGATCGCGGTTGCCAGAAGTCGCCGATGGGTCGCGGTTTGCAGCCAGGCAGCGATCGCGGCTAGGAAGAGGTGGCGATCGCGGCTCTGTGGATCTGACACGCGTTTATATTTATCCGCTTAGTTTAATATTTTATATTTTTATCTTTTTAATTCCGACTTGTTCGAGACTATATTAGGTTATTTTTCAGACTTTGTTTGGTATTCTCTTAGACCTAATTTCAGACTTTGTGTTTTTCTCTCTTATGGAGAACTAAACTCTCTAAATTCTATTCAAGTTGAAGCTTTTCAGATTCAAGTTGTTGTGAGATTCGTCTTTACAGGTTTATTTCTACAAGTTATTTCAATTCTCTTGTGCGTAATTATTATTGATTATATTGATTTCTACTTGATTGATCACCTTGTTGGAATTAATATTATCTATTGCTAGACCTAGGTTTTCTCGTAGCAAAGCCTGATCTTTGTAGCAACTCAATTGGTTTAGGACTCGTTGGACTAGAACAATTGAGAAGAGATTTGAATGCATGTTGATTGTTTGACTCGTTGGAATTCAATTGCATGTATCCTGTTTATCCTTGTTCTTAATGCTAATATCCTTATTATTTATGATCGTTTCATGAATTTTCTGGTTGTTAAGTTGCATGTCTCGTTGCCATGTTATAATTCTGATCAGGATAGGAATAACTGAAAGAAATAACTTGTTTGAATCTAGGATCAATAACTTGGGGAAGAAAACTGGATACTTGAATAGGATTGTTTTCCCTAAATTGATAAAAATCCAACTTTTGCATTGTTTGATTGTTTGCTTTGTTTGTTTCAATTCTTAGTTTCTAGTTTTAATTCCAAAATCCCCCTTTTTGTTACCTTTTTGAGTTGATAATAATACTGCTTAGAATTCAAGTGTCTCTTGGGTTCGACCCCGACTTACTGACTATACTAGTTTAGTAATTAGGGAATTATTTTTGATTTGGCATCAACGATTTTAAGCCAGTCAGAAGCACATGATTTGAGAAGAGAAGAAGGGGAAGAAGATGACTATTGGAGGTAGCATGGACATTTCTAAACAAATTCTCTTACCCAAGCCTAAGGAAGTTGTCCACACTCTCAAGGGAAGTAGCGTTTGCCTTTCACTTGATTATCATGATTTGACATATTAGCCTAATTATTTTCGATCATGGAATGGATTTGTCATATACCATGCAAATATAACAAAAAAAGAAAAGAAAAGTGGCATAGCTTGTGATTGCATTTTTTCATATCATGTTGAACTTGGGAGGGATGTTATTAACTTGACTTGTTTCGTAGGCTTGCTCGATTCGAGGATGAATTCCTTTCAAAGGAGGGAGGATAACGTTATTCCATCGCATCATTTTGAATATGGTATCGATTCCAAAGCCAAGGATGGCACGATGGTGGCTGCGGGCGCGCCGAGCAATAGGATTGTTGAGCCAATTTTGCCGAGCACTTCTCAAGTTTCGTCGAGATACCTTTCCAAAGAGGCTTCAACTCATCCAATCAGGACCATGGAGGCCAAGAGTGTTGAGAAGAGTTAAGAGGGGCTAGGTGAGCACCGAGAAAATCACATCATGTTCAAGACAGTCCTGTCCGTCACCGAGGATGGCACGGTGGTCGTTGTGGGCACCCCGAACACTAGGATTGTTGAGCCAATTCCATCAAAAACTTCTCAAGTTCCATTAGGCTACCTTTCGGGAGAGGATTCAACTTATCCAATCAGGACCATGGAGGCCAAGAGTGTCGAGCAAAGTGAAGAGGGGCCAAGTGAGTGCCCAGAAGATCCATTAGAAGACACCGTCGCGACGCCAAGGAAGGTGGCTGATGCTCGACCATATTTGGGTCCAATTACTCGAGCAAGAGCTCGTGCTTTACACGAGGACATCAAAACATGCTTGTTGGCCCTTGGATCACCTAACACAAAAGCTATGGAAGCTTGGAGACTCTTGGTGGTTCATGGCATGGTCGCGCCAACGTCGTGACAACCTTATGCCGTGTTTGTCTTGAAGACCATGTTTGTGTGGTGTTTCTTATGATTTGTTAGGGCATTTTAATGAAATTTGGAAACCTTTGGGATAGTCGGTGGGAAATATCTTATTCTTCCCTTGTTTAGACGTTTTTCTCCTTCTTGTGTTATAAGGCCTAGGTGGGGCATCTTAGATACTTAGACAAGTTGAAGATCAAACACTCAAAACTCCTTGCCTCTTAGAATTCGTTATTTTCAATTAAATCAAATCTGATTTGGTTGCTCAACATCGTGTGTCATATCGATCCAAAAACCAAAGGCTCGATCTAGGTGCGTTATATCCTAGAGCGGATCTTCTAGTTCATGTTATCGAAGGTGAGTCATATCCTTCAACAACACGATCATATCCCCTTCTAAATTCGTCATCTCCACCATCCTTTTCTTCACAAAATCATCTCATAAGATCCAGTTGAGACCACCCACCATTGAGTCCAAGAGCGCCATCATAAATCTTACCGTAGGGGTCTAGCTGTGAGTCATCCTTGCACCGAACCGCCTACAACGATCCTCATCAAATGGCTTATGAGAATGTTTCCTAATCTAACTTCTTCTCTTATATTCTTGTCCAATTTCAATGGTTGCGAAAGACAAAGTTGGAATTTGTCTAAACCATCTTCAATGGTTGAGAAAATCGAAGATTGATTTTTGCTTAGATCCAAAAATTGAGAAAATCAAGCAATTTAAGTTGATTGTTTGCAATATAAAGAAGAACACTCTAACACATCACGAAATTGAAGGAGTTGAAATAAAGAAATTGACTTTATGCTCTCTAAAATCTTGTACAAATTTCCTTTATATAAGTTTATTATTGCATTTTTTGACAATTCTATTTATCTTCTTTCTGGTTTTTTCGAAGTCGAGTTTTCATAGTGTTTAAAATGGTTCATAGGTGACAACATAAATTGATAAGGTAAGAGAAGAATAAATTTTTTCCTTTCCTTTTTGGTTTGTTCAAACCAAAGTCAGTTTTCTAACCGAGCTCTTGAGTGGAATTCCTTTTGATCGGACCAAAACTTGCCGACTTGCGGTTGTTGTGGTTCTAGCCACCCCATGCGGGTTGCCATCGTTGTCGATGATGAACTAGTTGAGGGTTGAAACTCACATCGCCTATTTTGAGTGTACGACTTTTTGTGGTGTCTTTTGGCATTACGTGGTCATTTGTGTTCCTTTGTTTTATTTTTGGGTTTGTGTGCATGGGATTGGCCCTTTTCTTGTTTCTTTTGATGTTGTTTTAGATGACTTTGGTCCTTTTATTTTAGCAGGCTTGATCGAGTTATCTGGTACATCTCTAGAGAGTTGGACGTGAGGTGAGGCCAGGTCGTTGTTGTGCATCGTGGCTTCGATCATTCATCCTGGTGGAGGAAACGTCTGTAGTCCTTTTCGCACATTCTAAGACAGATTGACCTATTGTTAGCATTATTTATTAGTGTTTCACTCACCTCCAACCTCAACTCGAGTTTTGATTTATTTATACTTTAGCAAATTCATGTTGCCTTTTTGTGCTCATCTTATACCTCACCTAACTGGTTCCGTCTCTAACAACCTATTAGTTCACCAGTTCTATATAAATTGACCAAATTTTTACCTTTATAATTTATCAAATTTTTTACATTCCTAAAAAAATTGGTGATTTATGTTTGTTCTCTCTTAAGCGACTATATCCTTCAGCTCTAAAGCGAGATTATCAAATGCGACTTATGGATGTCGTAACTGTATATTTATATGCATCACTCGATAGTAATATTTACATCAAAGTTCCCGAATGATTAATATTACCTGAGGTATATAAAGTAAAATCTCGAAAAATGTATCCGCTCGAAGAAGTTGCATCCGAACGGAGCTTTAAGCGAGACTATCGGTAGTTTTGACCTGTCGGTGTATGGAAATCGTTCCTCATCAGAAAAAAAGGGCACTGCTTCGTCGTCGGTATCCGGTCGACTGAAATCAGAATACGCGTTCATCTCTCTCCCCCCACACTCGAAATCTTCCACCGAAACTGATTGCGGCGTTCTCCCATACTCAAAGAAGGCTAATGGCATGGCCTTCTCCTTCCCCCTCGCCCTCTTCCTCCTCTCTTCTCTCCTCTTCTTCTTCTTCCTCTCCCCCCCTTCTTCCACAATTTACCCCTCTCCTCCCCCCCGCAGGTCCCTCCTCTCCCTCGCCGCCAACGCCACCGCCGATCCCTCGCCGCCGCCGTCCTGCTCCTCGATCCCGCTCCATCCGCCGTCGGATCGCTGCGCCCTCTCCCTCCTCCACTGCGAATCCGACTCCCCAGGCCTAATCAACTACTACTCCCTCCACCACTGCCTCTTCAATGGCAACCTCCTCCTCTCTCTCCCCTTCCTCTCCCTCTCCATCCTTTTCTTCTTCTACGCCCTCGTCAAGACCGCTCAGGATTGCTTCTCCGTCGTCGTCACCAAGCTCTGCTTCCGCCTCTCGCTCTCCCCTTCCATGGCCGCCGTCACGCTCCTCGCCCTCGGCAACGGCGCCCCCGACGTCTTCTCTTCCCTCGCCGCCGTACGCGCCGGCCATCCGCGTACCGGATTCGGCGCTATTCTCTCCGCTGGCGCTTTTGTCTCCGCCTTCGTTGTCGGCTTCGTCGCCATCAATGCGGCGCCGTTTAGTGTCGACCCGGCGTCGTTTGTTAGGGACGTCATGTTTTACTTGACTGCTGCGCTCTTCTTGTTCTACGTCTACCTTAGCGGGGAGTTGTATCTTTGGCAGGCCGTTGGCTTTGTTGGATTCTACTTGTTCTTTGTAGGGCTTGTGTTTTGGATGGATTTGGGGGACCGCAAAGACGGGGATGGAAGGAAAATTGGGGGTGTGGGGGTTGCGGAGGGTGATTTTCGGGAGAGTTTGGTGCTCTCAGATTGCGAAAATGGCGATCTGAAGCTGACCGGGAAGCTGGAATCGGAAGACGGAAGACAGAATTTAGGGTTTCAACGGTATTTCGATAAGGTATAGTGTCTACACAGAAAGCATGATCATGATTGTTCTATTTGCTTCATTTTGTGCTTTCATTGCCATTCAAGACTGTCTTTTGAAACAATTATTATTGATTACGAACAGATTTATGGTTCTAGTTGAGTCTTTTAGTTTGAGCTATCTAGATATTCTTCCATATAAACAACTTTGTTTCAGTTGCCTATTTTGATGTATCTTTAAGATTGCCCATTTGATGTATAGAAACCGGATAAGGTTAAGTTATTTGGATTTTCTCCACTTGGAGTTTTGACTTTCAGTATCATAGTTCTATCTTGTTAAGAGAGTGGGTTGAAGATCATCTGTTGCTGTGATCAAAGGAATTCATATTAAGTTCTTTTGTCATTCTGTTGAGGGAGTGAACCCGGTGTTCTAAGTGAATTCTTCATGAACATCAGTTACTATATGACCGAATTTATTACTCTAGAAAGATCATGGTCATGGTCCCTGTCTACTCATTATTGTGATTATGGCCTTTTCGTTTTAGACGCTTTTTATCGGAAGCATGCTTCTTTTTTTAGGTACACTAGAACTAGATTTTGGTTTCCTAGTACTTTTATGGTGAACAAGCATCAGAAACATATGAAGACTTAATGCTGAAGTTCTGATTGAGATTGTTCAAATTTGGAAAGTAAAATGATTGTGTGTTTATTGTATGGAAATAATGCTCTTAAGTCATATCACTTTGATCACATTTGGGCTTTAGTTTGCTTTGTGCTGAATTGAGGTACTGTCCTAAGTCAATTTACTTGATTTCACATGTGCAGATATCAAAAATTTGGGAGGTTCCAGTTTCTCTGTTATTAAAGGTAACAATTCCTAAGACCACACCTTCTGAATGGAGCCGGTTTTATTCTTCTGCCAATATTGCTCTTTGCCCAGTTGCCCTTTTATACTCCTGCAATTCTTTCATACCAGCAAGCCATCCAGTGACGTTCCTCATCTCTACTGTCCATTTCCCTCTATGGTCAGTAATCCTCTTTTCAAGCTCCTCTCTTGCACTTCTGCACTACATCATTGAAACTGAACCCCCCAAAAGTGATCAATTACCCATCATACTGATTGCATTCGTCATGAGCGTTTTCTGGATCTCCAACATTGCTGGAGAGCTTCTCAACTGCCTTGCTGCCTTGGGAACACTTCTTGAGCTACCGCCTGCCCTCCTTGGGCTTACGGTCCTAGCCTGGGGAAACTCCGTAGGTGACCTTGTTGCTGATGTGGCACTTGCAAAGGCGGGTCAGCCCACTTTAGCCATGGCAGGTTGCTTTGCTGGGCCCATGTTTAATATGCTGTGTGGACTTGGGATGGCTTTGGTCATTCAAACCGCAAAGGTGTACCCTGAAGCCTATACACTCCATTTCCACATCAGCATTGTTGTTGCATTTGTCTTCTTGTTGTTGAGTTTGATGGGTTCGCTCCTTATTGTGATGTGGTGTAGGTTTCGGGTTCCAAGGTTTTGGGGCTTTTGTCTTGTTGGTCTATACGTCTTCTTCATGGTTGTGAGCTTACTCGTTTCTCAGTTTTCAAGCTGATAAGATTAAGGCTTGAACTGGGTCCTTATAAGGGGTATATTGATGCTTGGATGGCCATTTTTGTTTTGGCCACGATTGATGCTTGGATGTTTAGAACTAGTGAAACAGGAAAGTGTTGAATTCTTACAATAGATGATGAATTGGCTCAAAGTATGTGTATGCATTCTTATTAGGCAAGTAGGTTCAGTAAAGGTGCCAAACCTGTTTGACATGAACTAAATTCTAATTGCTTGAAAGTGAAACGAATTTTCCCCACTTGGCAGTTGGCAGAGTGAATTCATCAAAGTTGGAATGGTGATTGGTAGGAGTGAAGGGAAAGTGCCTAAATTGTGCCAAACGATTTTATCGTAAATTATGTAATTTTTTTTTTTAATATCAGCAAACGGGAGTGAAAAAAACTTTAACATCAAGGTCCTGTTCACTAGGGCTACATTATCAAAAGCAAGAATGTTAAGTAAATCATTAGGAATAACGGTAGACTTTTCATAAGGGACAGAGTTAGTGATTGCTTGATTAGCTGAGTAATCAGCAGCCTCGTTCGCTGATGTGTATCAACCTTGTCTCCCATGAGTCCTAGAGGCCAGCAGGTGGCGGCATTCGACTGCTAAGGAGAAGTCTGGATGAGTTATCAGCTCTCTAGCTTGAAGAATGGTGACGGCATTGATCGAGTCTGATGATTTCACTTGGAGGTGATCGGTACCCATAGCCGATGCAAGCTTTAAGCCATACAGAACTGCCCATAATTCAGTTGTAAGGGCAAGACACCACATTTGTAAGTAAACATACGAATGACAATGTCGTTTTCATCTCGTAAAAGTCCACCTCCACCCGCGAGCCCGATATTTCCGTTAGAGCAACAATCTACATTGAGCATGATTTCATTACAAAGTATTGTAAACAACTATATAGTATGGTTTTTCAGATACAAACATATCGTGTTTTTCAGCTATTTATGAGCAACTCAGTCTTTAATTCGGTTAAATTTTGTTGATGTTTGGCTCGATTTGTAAATGAGCCAAGCTTGAACATAGTTTTAAGGCTTGGAAGATAAATGAATTAAGCTTGAGCACAAGAAAACTCGGCTCATTTGTTCATTAGAAAGCTCAATTATGCTCATGGGCAAGCTCAATTATACGTTCATAAAAAAATATATTTTACATTCATGAATAAGCTTTACTATATATATGTTATTTATAATATAATAGTTTAAGTAAAACTATTAGTGGTTTCTCTCAAACCATGTAATTTAATTTTTTAGTTTCATTTGTGAAACTAAATGAGAGTCTCGCGAGTTAAGCTCGATGTGAACATTCAAATAAAGCAAGCTCAATTAAGATTTTGAGCTCGAATCAAGCTCATATTCGAATTCGAGTTCAAGTTCGCCTATTTTAACTAAGATGTGCTTGAGCAATTCAAAATTCGACTGGCCCGAATTACAGCCCAAAAAAGGCATCATTTTTTTTGGTGCGACTTTGATTATATTTAAGCAAATTTCTTCCATGCCGACAAAATTCGGAAATTAGGATAATCAACATTAGAGATGATGCTCCATGACACTGGTTTTGCTTTGTTTGTAAAAAGGGTAGGCTCGTAAGTGGGGGCTGGTTGCAGTCTCGTGGCAGGAGGAGGACAACTGAAACATACCAGGGAAAACACTTCTCTTTGGAATTCTGACAAACACATCGTCATCAATATTTGCAAGGTTTCAACTTTCAACGTTTCGCTCTCTCTTTCTATACGGGTATCTCTCTCTTTCCCTTTTCCTGTTCACTTTCTCTCGTATCTCCTTCCTCTTCATTCATTCTTCCCCTACATTTAAGTAGAAACCCTAGACGGCAAACAATTAAGTGAGACCCCTCTTTCATTTCTCTTTGTTCGCACTATCATCCCTTTTTTTATTATCAAACTCCATGATTGAGTGGTCCCTTTGATCTCTCTTTCCTGTTTTTCGGGCAGTTTCTGTGATCCTGGATTTGATTGTATTCCTTTTTTTTCGTTGCCTTTTTTGCAGGTGAAATTCAATTTTGCAGGTACTTAATTTCTATAAAGGTATTTAATTTCTAGTTTCGCCTTAATTTTCACTTGTTTACATGCCTTTCTCTTACGGGTTTCAGTCCCCGATTAGAAGATTCCTTTCGAATTCCATAATTCTATTGTTTGTTCTCGGTTGTTTCCTTGAGCACCTTTGCATGCCATGTTTTTTTTGAAAACCTGTGATGGTTTCTAGTCCTTAGTTCCTAGGTCAATTCTGGGAAATCTCATCTTTTATTTTTGTTAATGGTCCTTTTGTATTATCTAGTCCTTAGGGAATACATTTTTGGTTTTTCTCTCTCTAGGATTTGTAGAATTATCTAGGATGTCTTATACTTGTCAAAATATCTCTGGTAGTTGAATTCAATTTTTTAGTAAGTGTTACTGTTTAGGTTGACTCAGATTGTGGATGAGTGCTCCAGGCCATTACCAAATAGAATTCATAAGAGAGACGTGTTCGATGTTAGCTAATTTGTCTGCCACTCAACAAATGCATAACAGTTTCCCATAATATGTTTGGAGTTTTAATTTGATGTATGCTAAACATCTCTATCTCACAAGGAGAATCATTCATTCATAGGACATTTATCACACATAAGCTATCTCCTTCAACCTAATTCCGAGTTGTCTTGCTCTTTTACCATTGACAAATGCCTTATTGCCCCAGCCACTATAATTGGGATTGTTCACTTAGTCTTGCACCATAATCCACAATATAACCACCATTTTCTTTTCTTATCAAATAAACTATTGCTCCTCCATTGCTGCATTTTGAATCATCAAAGTTCACAAATAATTGGGTTATGTTTTACATATAATTTTTGTAACCTGTTTCCTTTTTCTCTTTTCATTTTCCTACAATTTTTTTAGTATATTCTTAAAAGTTTTTTCATGTTTTAATTTGTCTTAATAAAAGTTTTTTCATGTTTTAATTTTTCTTAATATGAAGTCTACAATTTGTTGGTGTTGTTTATCTTGTTAAATAAATGCACCTCCATACAAAGGCATATGTGCTAAGTTTCTCCATGCAATAAAATTTCTTGATTTGTACGATATTGTGCTACATTGCATTGCACCCTTTTCTTTTTAATATAGTTGCTAACTACTTCTAACGTATCTCTTGCGAATGAACATTCACAAGTGGACATATTTGAATAGAACTGATCTAAGTCTTCTTGTAAATGCTTACAAACATTCAATTAGTACTGCAATCTTCATTTATCTAAGTCTTTCTTTCATTTGTAAGCCATCAAGAAGACTTGGATCAGTTATTATTTAAATATGTCCATATTTAATCTATCCTTTGCTCATGTTTATAGTTTTCCTCTCTGGCTGTGACGAGTTTAAGGGCTGACTTTGCTGTTAGCCACTCATTTAGGCTGGGGCTCCATTATACTATATATGTACTTTATTACTTGGGATGTTTCTGTGTCAAGTTTTGTACAACTTAAGTGGAAATGATGATCTTCTAATCTGCATCTGCTCTTTAACATTGTCAGATAGGCTTATACATATTATCTTTAAGAAGGTAGGGTGTTGGCTATGGCATGTGGGCTAATTTTTATATCTATACAAGTGGGCGTGTATGTTCTCAGAGCTTGAGTCGATTGATTCTTGTTATATAACGACATTGTGGCCTTTGCGGGTAGCTGTATTTTGTTTTCATTTTCAGAAGGACTTGCTAAACTAACCCTTCTTCTGAAACTTTTGCATTAGTAGCTTTGGTTTTTGTTGTTTGTAGACATATATAAAGGAGAATACTTTATGTACCATTAGCAGCTGCGCTAACTGTTTGTGATTAGAGGTGTAGCTTGAGAGAATGTAAGGTACAAAAGAATAATGGTTAACGCTAAATCAGATCAAAATAGAACTAAAGAGCCTAGAGAACCTGGTGTAGCATGTAAAGAAGGTACAGCTCGTCATAACAATATTGAAGGTACAGCTGGTCACTGGTTGAGGTTGACTGTAAAAGGCTGTTGAAATGATTGTTTTTTTTGGTGGAACAAATAGATGGGGTGCTTTCACTTCTCTGAAGCTGAGCGTTGTTTAAAGTCTGCACTTTAGCAGTGACAGTGGAAACAATTTTGGATTTATGGTTCATCTTTTGCTGAAAAAATATGGGGCTTCAGTTGTAATTCAATTTAGTAAATGAAACCTACTATGGTAAGATGAAGATAACTTACTTCATTAATTTAGGTGTCAGAATGTTCTTCCCTGCACGATTCCTATGGTCTTGATGCATAATAGGAAAGTAATGTGTGGTTAGATGTATTTAGGCCTCTGCCCTTTTTGTGCTATGAAAGACTAGGTCAACTGAAAGGAGAGAGGATAATGATGAACATACCCTTTTTTATTATTATCTCAATGGCGATGATAGGATGCTAAAGTTATTGTTTTGGTTCTGAGAAAACATTTGTATGCCTGCAGTATATGAAGAAGTAAAAGTTGAGGTATTATGTTCTATGCCTTTCTATCTTTGAAGATAAAAAAAAATTCTAGGTTATTTCTTCTGTAAAAGGAATTGTTTTCGACATAGAAACATGTAGATTGACAGGGGAAAATTGAGGGATAGAAGATGAATTTACCTTGTCAAACACAGTTGAGGATGCTTGAACTATCATCTGATCCCTAGGAACTGAGAGGCGATACCATAGCAATAGTATACTGGGACGTCGTCGTTGTTGTTGTTGTTGTTGTTATTGCCTTTCTCTCTTTGAAGATAAAATTTTTTATTCTAGGCTGTTTCTGCTGGAAAAAGAATTCGACATCGAAACATATAGATTGGCAGGGGAAAATTGAGGAATAAAAGATGAATTTACCTTGTCAAACACAATTGAGGATGCCTGAACTATCATCTTAAACACAGTTGAGGAACTGAAAGATGATAGCAAAGAAGAAATTGGAAGTAAAATGTGACTGGTTTTGGTATTTTGATCCTTCATATCTTTATGTGAAAGGCTGTGTCGGTGATTGACTACCAATAAGGGCCATTTGTCACATGGAAACACAGATGTCATTCAGACTTTTTTGAGCCGGACCTATATATTGTCGTTTCCTTTATGTTTATCAATTAGCACTGTAAGTTAAGAATCCCGTATGATGTTAATCCCGTATGACTTTGCAAGTGCTTTTAGTGTTTATGTTTTGTCCATAATCTAAAAGAAGTTTATTTTGAAATCTACAAACCATGTGAGTTGATACCCTTTTGAAAGTTTCAAAATTGCTCTAACTATTCCTTTTCATGATTTTTCTAAGAAAAGTTCAAGCTACATGATATTTCTGAACACCATAGATTTAATATATTGGATATCTGGAAAATGTATACATTTCTATCCAGCTGCATTTCTTTTGTACATATTAGTTTTTCCGTGAAATGTCCTATAATCCAATAATCATTTACAAGAGCTGTGCCAAAAAATGACATTCTTTCTATATCTGTATCTGTTCCCATTTTTCATTTTTAGGCAACTTGCATATCAATGACGAGAAATTCTTTCTGTTTAGGCTTCATTTATAGCTTTTTGTACCAAAAAAAAATGACCTCGCTTTGGTGGTAAAATAACTTGAACCTTCAGTTTCATAACATATCCTCTGTAGCATTTCGATATGTTGTAAAAAAAACTATCTCGTTGTCTTCATGTCTATCCCCATTTGAAGTCAGATAATTTGAATTCTATGATTGCTATTGCCGTTTGTGGTTTGTTCTTTTTTCAACTATTAGGTGGTTGAAGGCAGGGCTTTTTTCTGTGTACTGCTGTACGAGACTGTGTTTACATTGCTAGAATACATCATCATCATTATCATCGCACAGTAAAGTCCTGCACAAGCGGGATGGGGGGGGGGGGGGTCAAGATGGGGGCACTCATAACCTTAGATTCTCTAATTGGATTTCACTTTTCAATGTATTAACATAAATTGTGTTTTCTTCTCCATCTAACCTTTTCTCATGGCATTCGAATTATGCAACTTTTTTTTTTATTGATATGATTCAGAATGGACCAGCAAGGGAACTCCGGTGGGCATCTACCATATGGAGGCGCTTACCCTCCAAACCAAATGACCGTGCCCGTCTCTGTTGGTGGAGTCCCACAAACTGCGGGTAACCCACTTGCCTATCAACAAATTCACGCGCAACAACAGCAACAACTCCAACAACAGCTCCAGACTTTCTGGTCAAACCAATGCCAAGAGATCGAAAAGGTGACCGACTTCAAGAACCATAGCCTTCCACTGGCAAGGATCAAGAAAATCATGAAAGCCGACGAAGACGTCCGAATGATATCCGCCGAGGCACCCGTCGTCTTTGCCCGTGCCTGCGAAATGTTCATCCTTGAGCTCACACTTCGGTCATGGAATCACACCGAGGAGAACAAGCGTCGGACTCTGCAAAAGAACGACATTGCTGCTGCCATCACAAGGACGGATATCTTTGACTTCTTGGTTGATATCGTTCCGAGGGAGGATTTGAAAGACGACGTGCTTGCTTCTATCCCGAGAGGAACAGCCGGGCCTATGGGGGGCCCGGCTGATGGGCTTCCTTACTACTACATGCCACCGGCAGCGGCTCAGGCCTCGTCTCCTCAGGCAGGTAATGGTGGGATGATGATGGGTCGGCCCGTTATGGACCCGAATGCTTATGCTCAGCAGGGCCAGCAGCCTTATATGGCTCCAGCGAGCATGTGGGCCCCGGTCGCGTTGCAGAAGCAGCCGCCGTCTTCTGATAATTGAAGTCTGTGGTGTGCAACTAAAACGCCGTTGACGTCATCTTCTGGCGGGTAAGACGGTATTATTTTATGGTGTTTTAGGTTTTGTTGTTGAACTTGTTTCGAGCATTGTGAGTTAGATTGCCCAGTACTTGTATTGTATAGATGTGGTTTGGTTACATAGGATTTTCCTGGTTTCTGCTCAGTCATAAGTTGAATGCTTGAATATGATGAAATTCTCCTCTTTTTGTTTGCCTGAGGTGTTGTGATTTTCGTTTTGCTGAAACAAAAATCCAGCTTTATCTACACAGTATCGATTACCCAACTTTGAGGCCGGAATTTGGAAGAGAAACATGTTACGGGGGAGACGGACCCAATTGTTACTAGTCCATAGGGTTTCATCCCAAAATCAATTGGTAATAGGAGTGACCCATGACCTTATTATATACTAGCTTGTTTCTCCTAATTTTCCACTTGGAATTCACAATTGAACCAGGTGTTGAGTCCTCTCAACTCACCTCAAGGAGGAACCTCCGTATCTCTCATATACTTTTTGGATCTCAAAAACCTGTAGAGCACATGCAACTTTTGAAATTTCAGAGTTCCATTGGGGTATTCTAATTGGGCAGGATTTGTACCTTGAGTCCTTGACATTATTGTTTGAAGACTAAACTTGACTAATTATATATCTTAGAATATTGAGATTAAAGGGTGGAACAAGGCAAGAAGCTGCCACACTATGGTTGAAGAAAAGTCTCTTTTGAGTGGTTAAAGTGTCTTATGTGGTGTGGGGTTCTTTGACAGTGCCAACTACCAAACACACGCCCAGAAAAGCTGGGACTTGATCACATAAAGCCAAATTAATTGCACTATTTCCACGTATCTTCAATATCAGAATGGAAAAAGGACGATGAAATTAACATTGAAACCACTTGTACCTAACTTGGATGGATGAAACCTACGTACTTCATGTGAAAAACAGCGCTCTTTCACCTTGAATATTGCTGTTTATATTGTCTCATAATCCGCATTTATCAAGCTCGAAAGACACCAATATAAATCAGATGTAATGTTTAGATTTTTGAAGAAACAAAGAGCAACACCAAGACAAGGCTTAGCTTGTTAATGAAAGCATGCATCTCCATAGTTCAAACAAACGAGTATATTACAACCACTCAGTTATCTATATATGTACAAAGATCTTCCTTGTTATATCTACCACACCTACAAACAAAATGAAACTCCAATGCATTACACTTGCTCTTCGATTTCCTCATCATACCAAGAAAGACTTACCTGTTGTGCAATGGATCAGGACAAGAGGTCACCTCTCTTTCAGCTGTTGCAACAAACCCTCCAAACTCATTTCTTGCAACCTCACCGGATTCTCGCATGGAGTCTTCTTCATGATCTGTAGCAACGAGATACCATTTCCTGGCTCCAAGAACTTGTGGGTGAAGATATGAGATGCTAAGAAGAAGTAACAAGAAATAACCAAGTTGGTTTCTGCTCATGGTTTTTCCTCTGGGGTGGATGTTTGTTTTTTGAGGTAATGATACTAAAGAAGTAGATTTTTGAGTCAAAATTATCAGCTCTACTCCGTATTTTTCTCAAGGGATTAAGTGTGTTGAGACTTGAGATTGTTTTTTGCAAGTATTTTGGTGTCTCAAGTCTCTTGGATATATATATGCTTATTATAATTAAAAGGAAGTGTGCGCGTGTCAGTGTCAGTGTCACAGTGTGTTTGGATGTATAAAAACTGTACGGATGGCACCATGGGGCTTGCTTGGTTAGCGAATGAACGAATGACCCAATTACCCATTTATGTAATATGGCTACCATCCACATTTTTAACAGTTTCACCGATAGCATGTTTAATGAAGGATGCTTCAAGTAGGATGTTAGCATCTCAATCATCCTCTCCAACCACCCTCCAATAAACATGCTCTAAAGAGTTGTGAGTTGTGACCACTTTGCAGGCCGTTTGACATTTTTGCTTTAAGATTCTTTAATGCACACAATCTTCCCTTTTTACATCACATGAGTTCCTCTTATATACACGCGATCAGTAATAGGTCTGAAGTAATGTATTCATATGTTTAAAAAGTTCATCACATACTTCTCTCCCTCCCTCAACAGGGAGAGCCGTGCACCTTCCAGTTCATCCAAGACCACATATTGGTTCTAGAAATTAACAGGAAGAACAATCTCTGGAATCCTTGATTTCTAGAATATGATTCCAGATACATCAAAGCATGAATATATAGCGAGAAAAACTAATTAATCAAATCAAGAGACTAAACATAATCAGGGTTGTGAACTTCAATCATAAGCATGTATGTATATTTGCCAAAAAATGATAGGATGCAATAGGATTTATGAGCGTGTGTACTAGGAAGGTGTTTCAAAATCAACAAAGTTACACAGATCAAAGTAACTAATTCAACTGTGAGCTATGTGTATGGTTTACATACCCTTACCAATTGGCTTCCATTTTTTTTTTAAACTGTGACAGTAAACAAATACATTTTGAGGGCAATAGCCAAAGCTACCTGCAGCAAGAATATGGCAGCCACAATAAGGAACCACCTCTCTCCTGCTGACATTATGTGGGCCCGCAGATTAAGAGCGACAAAGGATGCCGACATAAACCCAGCCACACCAGCAACAGCCCACCTAAACACTTCCAAGGGTACCACGGAAAGGCACTGAATGCAAGAATGCAGGATTAGCAAAACTGAATGAACAATCCAAAGAAAGCTAACACTCCCAAGGAAGTACTACTTGTAGTTCAGTCTCTAAGGTAATAACAGGTATTAAAAGTAACTATATCAGACATATTGTGACCTATAATGATTACTGGTGCAGATAAATAACTAGTCAACATCAACATCAATGCCCAGTAAAGTCCCGCTCAAGCAGGATTTGGGGGGTCAAGATGGGAGCACCCATAGCCTGAACATGTCAGGAGGATGCGCCCGAAAGACCCAAGGAAAACTGAAATTCAGCTATGTGACAATAATAACTGAATTTAGTTAAAAACTAGTCTCATACTGAATTTCTTTGCAAGTAGGCAAGAACCAGTTTTTTGCTGAGTAATTAATTTAACTGAAGATTAAAACATACGGATCTTATACCATTTGGTAAGATACATGCTATTAAATATGCACAACGACACTCTAGATGCAAATTGTAACTAACACCATAACAATTCATAACATCTACTAATCAATAAATAGAAAATTGTGAATGATTTGAACCTTTTAATATGATTAAAGCAAATTGCAAAGACAAAACTGGCTTACCAATGCAGGAATGAACACAAACAGGGAGTAACCATACAGACAGAATAGTTGGACAAGGCCAGATGGAGCAGAGAAGTATTTGAGGACCACATAAAGGCCAAGAGGAACGATGGTTACATAACCATAGAACAAACCAGCAGACCAAGTTACTACATTTATGTCATAATCCCACTCCTTGTTCTGTAGCTTGTGAGCCAAATATGTGACGAATGTACCAATAGACGCAGCCACAAAAATCAGCGTAGTGCATATCCAAAACGGTCCATATCTGCTTGTCATCAAACAATAAGATTAACAAAGGTTAAAAACAAAGAAGGCAGTAAATAGCATATGTGAATGCAACAAATGCGAACCAAGTGTGCGCATTATGTGAACTACCGCATATAAGATCATAGAAACAACAAACTAGCGAACCACAACTTACAAATCTGGGTTGTTTGAGATCATTTCTGTAAAACTTCCTTTAAATGGGAAGAGAGACTCTTTGATTCTCTCCATGACGTCAGAAGTATCAACATCAAAGTACGGCTTGTAGGCAGCAACTGTAAATGCTCGAAACCAACCACTTGACTGAGAGTCATCAGAGCCAGAAACAGGCTTTGAGAAAGAATCTGCCACAGGGGGAAAAGGTTCTTAAGAGCACTTGACAATAATAAACTGACAGGATGAGCTCATTTGTATTGCTAATCTGGGAATAGTGTTCCTAAGCATTTTTATGATAAGAAACAACTCCACATACAGGTGTTACAATCGTATACTATTTATCATAACCATAGCTGAGAAGTAATCCATAATATCTTAAAAAAAATGTACAATCTGACAGATATTTCTAAACATCTTGCAAATGTATTAAAATTCAACAATTCCCCATTCCTTACACATACATTTGAAGTGCAAAATTGATTGCATTGGAACAAACACCTTACATTTAATTTCTTTAGCACAAATCTAACCAAGTATATGCAAAATGACGTAATTAGATCTTAAAAGTTCTATTTTGCTAGCTAAAGAAACTGATGTTTCACTTGGCTCTATCGGGCATACCCCTTTCCCTTGGGCAGGGGTACTCCATCTTGACCCCCCAGATTCCGCTGTAGCGGAGCCTCAGTGGGTCAATGATGATGATGATCATGAAAGAAGCTGATGTTTCTAAAATATCCTTCAGGTCAGCAAATATATGCATCCACGTCTACTGCTCTTGGAAATTTCCAAAGATTAAAAAAAAAACTACCTCTTTTAATAGCTGATAAAATAACAAGCATGCCTAATCAATTAGATCATCGAGTACCAATGGCTAGTTGAACCAGATAGGCCAATTCGGCAATTGCAACATTATATCCTTCCAATAAAAATCACATGGCTAGAGAAAAGCAATATTGAACGTACCATCCGCATCACGCGGAGGCCGAGAGCCAGTAGAGATCTTTCCCTGTGCTTGAGACGGGGGAAATGTCTGGAGATTGGATTCTGCCAAAACGGATAAAACACATATCAATTACACACTTGCACTATTTCCAGAGAAAAGAACAATTCAAGACTTGACGAATTCAACTTAGAGGGATCAAGCACCTTGAAATTTGACAGCCACCTGGCCTGGATCTGAAACCGCCTAAAGAAGAAAAGAAATCAGCAGACAAGACAAGTGAGATCTGAGCGTTACAATTGAAAGAATTAAGAACAACCGATTTGAGAATTGAGAAATCGGAACGGAGCAAATTACAGGCACAGATCCGGAGACGTTTTCGCTGTCAATGCTGGTGTAATTGCTGGACATCATCTTCGCTTCTTCTTCTTCTTCTCCTTGTGCTGCTGGGGTGGAATTGAGAGGGAATGCGAGATCTGGCGAGCCTCAGCTCCTTCCTCAAGAATTTAGTAGCTAATCTGAAGATTTCACTCCGGATCGGGAGTTTTGCTATTCTTTTTTTTTTTTTGGTCTGATTCGGATTTTGTAGTTTGGTTTCCACGTCCCCCGCTACAAATATACAATAAACTCATACGAAAATCTTTTCAAAAAAATAAAATAAATAAACTCAAACGAAAATGCATAAACTCACCCTACAAATATAAAGCAAAAACCAAATCTTTGTAAAAATTTGAGCCACATAGCAAATTTGAAATATTTTTTTGATTTTTTATTTCTCATTTTTAATCCACTTTTACCTTAACTACTTCCCCACTATCTCAAAAACTATCATCCACTCTTTTCTTCTAAACAAATTAAAATTTTATAAGGACGAATTAATTATATAGCAAAAATTAGGGGGATAATTAGGTGGATATTAGGAGAATTGGAAAAATTAGGTAAATAGCAAAAACGGATCCCGCACACCCATTGTCATCGTTTTCTCGATCTCTTCCTTCCTCACGCTAGATTCTCATCGCTTTCTCGATCCTATTGTCATCGTTTTCGCGATTGAAATCAGTCGATTTCATTCCAGTTGTCATCACGAACGCATTGGTATTCGTTTTTTGCGGTCGATTCCCTGTCATCAAAAGTTTCGCGCAGAATTTAACCATTGAAAGCTCGTCGAATTCATTCCAGGTGTCATCAAAACGACCGATTACTAGTCGTTTTTCGAGATCGAATCCTGTATCCTGTCATCTACAACAATCTTTTATCTACAAAGTCAATCAAAATCCTTTGTCCTGTCATCTACAGAGGCAAGTTTCCCAGACACTGTCATCATATTCGCGACATTTAATCTACATACGTAACAAAGTTTCAATTTTGATGTTAGATATGCCATGCAACAGCTGTCATCATCAAGTTTATGGGATGACAATTCAATAAAACGATTTTTTTGAAAAATCTCATATTTGATGACAGTGTTTTGTGATAACATTCATGTTAGATTATGACAGTGTTAGATGATTGCGGTGTTTTGATGATAGATGTTAGTGCTGATAGATGTTAGATGATAATAGTGTTAGATGATGACGGTGTTTTGATGATAGATGTTAGTGCTGATAGATGTTAGTGTTTTGATGACAGTGTTCATGTTAGATGATGACAATGTTTTGATGATAGATATTAGTGATGACAATGGTTCATCATGACAGTCTTTCATGGTGACAGTGTTTTTGATGATAGATGTTAGTGATGACAGTCTTTCATGATGACATATTTCATGTTTATATGATGATATATTTTTTGATGATACATGTTAGTTGATGACAATGTTTGTGATTATAAATGATGACAGCAAAAATGGATATCAAGGTTCTAACTGTCTGTATTGGTGGAGGATGGAAGACAAATAATGGTGAATGTCTTTATATTGGTGATGATGTAAATTTGAAAGCATTTCTGTTGGAAGAGGATGTAACACTAGAGGATCTAAAGAAGATGATTGTGGAAAGGTTTACAATGAACTCACAACCAGCAGAAATCAATCTATCACACCTACATCCATCAAAAAAGGTGACAAGTCCTTTCACAATTGAGACAGATGAAGATCTCAAATCATTCTACCAGATTAGCAACAAACCTCAAGTTGCTTGGGGTTTGCCTATCTATGTTACAATAAATGGAAGAAGGAAAAGAAAAGAGCCTGTAACTGAGAATATGCAACTGTCATCGAAGGGAAAAGAGCTTGCAACTGAGAATATGCAACTGTCATCAAGTGTAAGCAACAACTACCAACCACTAGAAATGTATGATGCACATGAAAATGCAATGATATCTGATGATGGTGATGAAGAAGTTGATCATCCACCAGATAGTCAGTTTGTTCAAGTAGGGCAACTGTTTGGAACAAAAGAAGATCTAAAGACTGCAATATATAACCAAGCCATAAAGGAGAGCTATGGTTTCAAAGTGCACAGATCAAGGAAAGATTACTACTCGTTGAAATGTGTACATAAAGAATGTCAATGGCTATTGGTGGCATCAAAACTGAAAGGCTTAAGTTATTTTGAGGTGAAGAAATTCAATGAAAACCATACATGCCCATTCAAAGTGAGATGTTCAAGGCATATGCAACCACCATATCAAATTATTGCACAGAAAATAAAAATAAGGTATGTTTCTATTTTGTAATCACTGTCATCACTGTCATCTCTATCACCTCCTGAAAATACATCGTTGTCATCACAGGTTTGATGGTGTTAACAAGGGACCAGACCCAAGTATGATCATGGATGACATGAGAAATGATTACTTGCAAAATATTAGCTACTGGAAAGCTTGGAAGGCACAACAATGGGCACAAGTGCTGATAAGAGGATCACCGGAAGAAAACTATGAGATGCTCCCTTCATATTGTCACATGATCAAAAGAACAAACCAAGGCACGTACACATGCCTCGAAGTTAAAAGCCAAGGAAGATTCAAATATGTCTTCGTATCAATCGGAGCATCAATTAGAGGTTTTAATCAATTGAGAAAGGTACTGTAATCACTATGATAAGCTGTCATCACTTATATTCATGACCGACTGTCATCAATTTTGATTTCTCATCTATCTTTATAATCAAATGCAGGTCATTCAAGTAGATGGGACGCATCTCCACAACAAATATTTGGGAGTTTTAATTACTGCTTCAGCACAAGATGCAAACCAACAGATATATCCTCTCGCTTATGCCATAGTGGATTCTGAAAATGATAAAGCTTGGAAGTGGTTTTTTGATCAGTTGCTAACTGTAATTCCATGCTCTAGTGAGTTGGTGTTCGTGTCAGATCGGCATTTAAGCATTGGAAAATCTGTTGATCAGTCTACAGATGTGCAAAACACGTGATATGTATTCGGCATTTGAAGCAAAATCTCATTACAAGATTCAAGGAAAAAGGGATTGCAAAGTTGTTCAAGCAAGTAGCTGAATCTTACACGATGACAGACTTCAACAAATACTTCCAAGATATTTGTTCAAAGAATCCAGATATGGGACAATATTTAAGGGATGCAGGACTAGAAAAGTGGTCAAGAGTACACTTTAATGGAGATAGGTACAACATAATGACCACCAACAACTCAGAAAGTCTCAACAATGTTTTGAAACAAGCAAGATCTTTCCCTATTGTTGCTCTCTTAGAATTCATCAGAGATTTGTTGTCAAGATGGTTTGCAGAGCGTAAGCAAACAATCCAAGAGAACACCAACCAGCTGCCACCAAAAATACATAAGATTCTTGAGCTAAGATGCAAGAAATCAAAGAGATATGGCGTTAAAGTCCTAAATAATTCTCAGTTCGAAGTCTTCAGTGGAGACTTCTCCGGTGTGGTCAATCTAACTCAGAAAACATGCAGTTGCCGGATGTTTGATTTAGAAAAAATCCCTTGTGTTCATGCCCTTGCTGCAATTCAGCAAATGCAATACCCATTGAGAAGCTTTATCAGTGAGTACTACCAATTTGAAGCTTGGTCCTCAACATACGAAGATTCAATCTACCCACTTCCTCCAAAAACAGATTGGGATGTGCCTGTAGAAGTTAAAAGCACAATATGTCATCCACCAAATGTGAGAAGGATGACTGGGAGACCTAAAAGAAAAAGAATCCCTTCAAAAGGCGAGTTCAATACAAAGAGAAGCAAGAATGCTAAGAAGGATAACGTTTCAGCTGAATCAAGCAACACCACAAATATTATAGAATAAAATTTCCTTCAATTCCTTCTGCTGTCATCAGTACAATGGGATTGTTGTCATCGATCTACAATATTTCTGTTACTGTCATCATAAAACTGTTGTCATCAATATAAAGTACTATTCACTGTTTTTTTAACTGTCATCACTATTGTCTTTACAATTGTCATTTAAAACAAAATCAAATAAGCAAATGCATGTATTGAATTGAATATGTTTGAATTCTCTCAGAAAACATTCATTTATTACACATTCATCTATTATCCCCTATTCCGATGACAGTATCAAACAGTCTATCATCAAAAAAAGCAATTTTCTATTTTCAAAGCATATCATCAAAAATAGCTTTAAATAAGACCAATGAATAGATAAAATCCATAAATACATTGTAAAAAAGGTGATGCATTCAAAAAGATTTGCTTTTAATTTGCTATTTTAAAATTCTCATATAAAAAGTATACTTCTATCATCACAAAACACTCATTCCAGAAAAAAAAAAAAGTTCTCAACAACAGCAAAAAACACATTTCCATTCAACCATGTCAAGAAGGAATGCCATAACCAGAAGAACCTACGCCAATCCATTCGTCACCTTCACGATGGTGAACGTTGAGGTAGAAATCAGTCCATATAATTCTTTTTTGTACACCGTATATTTCATGAAAACTAACAAGTTTTCTATTCCATGCATAGACTAACGAGAGAACACCAATAAGAATAAGAGCACACACACCATTGTCGAAATTGGTGAACCGTTATAGCATTATGAACGGGGTACCACCAGGATATATGAAATTCTTCTTAAACGAAACCGATATCACATCACGGATTGGAGGAGACACTTATATTTCTGTAAGTATTCATGATAATCCAATTTCTTGTCATCAGAACATATACATGACATCATGATAATGCTTTCTTTGCAGCTTGGCCTTAATGAAGATTCTGAGATTAGAGCAATCAAACCAACAATACAGCAATGAAGGGTTTCTTATTCAATATTTTTCTTCTAGTTGGCGTTTTGACTGTTGTATGTTGCATTTCATGGGATTTTCTTTCTTTATCTGTCATCGAATTGTTTCCCATTTTAATATTAGTATGTAGCATCTCGTAAGATCTAATGTCATCCCAATTACAGTCATCACAGTTGAATATAAAAAAAGACATGAATTTTGCAAGAACAATTACTGTTATCACAATAAAAGGTTCTACAAAAGTATTTATATCCATCTCCTACGTTGTCATCAAGCACCTAAACAAAAGTTAAAACATTGTCATCACCCACTAGAACTAACATTGTCATCACCTATCATCACAGATTACATTTCACTAACAATACATCTATATCCATCTCCAACAGCCAGATCCAATTTTTGATCAACCACCCAACGAAAGTTATAAAAATCTATGGCCATCTTCTCTCTAATCGCCAACATGTGTGTATCATCAAGACCTTCCAAGCTAAGTCCCAATGCAAGAGCTTCAATATACTTGATGCAATAGACACCACAATTACCACTGAAATTTTTAAACAAAAATGACTAAAGTAATGAAAAAAATATACATAATTGCACAGAATAACTGAATTAAAATAACACAAGGCAACCTACCCAGAATAATCTTGACAAACCAAAGCGTCTCTAGACCAAGTGAAATCAGCATCCAAGCCCTCAAGATGGTCAAACTTTCCACTTTTCTTCATTAGAAACGGGAGCAGCTTGGTAAAAGGCTGTATATAACTGGAAAGCTCCTCCATAGTATACAAATCCCGAGAACAGTCATGTGGCGACGATGCAAGTTAATTTCCAATACAACCCAATGTTCACACCTCTCTTTTGAAAGGTGAACTGGTGTATAAACCTTTGTCACCTCACCACGAACCCATGATTTCCCAAATAGACGAGGCTTCCAACCAACAAAATAATCGAACACATCGCTTGGCACTTTATCATTTCGAACGATATAATGTTCAACTTCAAAAGGCGTGAATCTCTTGTACCATATCCAATCCATAATAACCACATTCTTGAAGTCTTCATCATGATCATGTATAATTTTCCTCAAATAATACAAAGCCTCGCATAAATGCTACAAAAAGACATGAATGTCACATAATTAATTTGACAACAAACAAAAAATATCATTTGATCATATACTTACCTCATCTCCTAACCAAAGACCTCTAGTCTTGAGCAGTCTAAAAAATTTCTTGTTCAGCATCTGATCAGATCCAGCCACAGTAGCATTTTTTTCACTAACACAAAAAAAGAGACTTTCATCAGAGCATTATAAACATGCAGTTAACATCATCATCATCATCACATAACTGTCATCACAATGCAATCACACAAAAAAACCATATCATCATCACAAAACTGTCAGAACATTACTATCATCACATAATTGTCATCACAATGCAATCAACACAAAAAAAACCTATCATCATAACATTACTGTCATCATAACATGATAAACACACTATCATCACAAAACTGTCAGAACATTACTATCATCACATAACTGTCATCACAATGCAATCAACACAAAAAAACCCTATCATCATAACATTACTGTTATCATAACATTATAAACACACTATCATCACATAACTGTCATCACAATGCAATCAACACAAAAAAAAACCTGTCATCCTAACATTATAAACACACTATCATCTCAATACTATCATCACAAAACTGTCAGAACATTACTATCATCACAAACTTCCATCACACAAAAAAACAGATAACATAACTAATAAAAAAACAGATAACATACCCATTATTATACCAATCATAAAATGGTTTACGAACATCATCTTCATAAAAGGAATGCTTTGGAGCCTTAGGCAATCCAGCAACCCTCTTTTTCTTCTTATCCTTCTCAACAGTATAAGGAGTTGTGGTTGAAGCACCTGGCTTCAAAAATCTAGTAGACCTCCTAAGTTCAACTGTTTCCTTTGCATCATCATCAGATTGAACCGTTGGATTATGAAAAATTTCATCAATCTCAGAGGGTGCACCTTCTTTTGAAGCTTGAAACAAAGAACCAAACAAATGACCATGCTCAGTAAGTTGAGAACAATTATCCATTACATCTTGTAAAAGTCCACGCATGTCAAAACCTAACTCCTCCGAGGAGACAGAAAAAAAGCTTGAACCTAACTCACCTGGGTCATCATTTATGTCATCAACCTCTGCTTGATCTTTGACAAGTTCATCAACATCTTCTCTGTCATCAACCCTTGCTTTATCCACAACTGGTTCTTCATGATTAACTTCCCTGTCATCACCACCAACTTGATCCTTCACCGGTTCATCCTCATTTACTTCTTTGTCATCACCACTGTGCTCTTTACCATCTTTCACAAGCTCAACCAACTCAGTTGCCTTGCTCTTGTCTTGCTCTTGCCTTGATATTCCTTCATCCACAACTGGTTCTTCATGATTAACTTCCCTGTCATCACCACCAACTTGATTCTTCACTGGTTCATCATCATTAACATCTTTGTCATGAACCAACTCAGTTGTCATCTTTGTCATCACATGCTCAACCAACTCAGTGGCCTTGCTCTTACCTTGATCTTGCCTTGGAATTATATCTAGTGGAACAAACTTCATCAATTGCAAATTCATACCTTCCCCTCCATCTTTAACAGAAATGTCATCATCAGGGGACAACCTCAAAGACTCAATGCCTTTGCAATCACTTTCTCTCACTGGTTCCACACTTACAACGCGAATCTCATCACTATTATCATCAGAAACAGAATCTTGGTCTTTAGATTTCAGTTTCTTTTCAATTCTATCAACCCTGCTGTTAACTTTCACAACTTGCATCTCAACACGCTGCACTTGACTCTGAAGAGTTTTCATCATTCTAATCATATCATCTTGCAGGGAACACATACTTTCCCTCAAAGACTTAACCCAAGCTGGCTCTTCCATTTTATTGTACTCTTCTGCCTTCTCCTTTCCCTTTGAAGAAACTGGATCCCCATCAACTTTATCAACTTTCACCTTCTCCTTGGCCATTGACAAAATCCTAGCAACTTCAAAATCAGTTTCATTGTCAACCACATCCTTTTTCTCTAGAAAGTCCTTCTCTACAGCTTCATTAGAATCTTTCTTCAACTTTGGCCTCTTGCATTTTTCAATAATCTCAGGCACATTATTGACACGACTCTTCCGACCACTCACACCTGAATCCTTTGAACCCTTTGAACCTTTCGGGCTCTTGTGATCCTTTCCAATCCTCGGAATCTTATGCATACTGTCATCAACCTTAGTTTTAGCCACTCTAGGAAGTTGTAATCTCCTACCTTCCCTCTTCACAATTTCAGAGCGCTCTTTCGGTTTCTCTTCAGATTCCTTTTTCCCTACCCCTTTAGCCTTTGCACCTTTAGCCTTTGCATCTGTACATACAATCTTCCTCTTACCACCAACACTGGCTTTTTCAATAACTGCATCTCGTGGAGCAATAACAAAATCAGCAAGTTCATCTTCTGTATCAAACTCAGATCCTTCACCTTCAATCGCTTTTTGCTTCAGTATCATACGTTTCACAAGATCATTGTACACAAGGTCAACAACTTCATCAGGATAGTCACATGTGATGAATGCAGCATAATCTGAGTACGACGAATACAAACATTTCTGTCATCAAAAATAAAACAAATTAATCTGTCATCAAATAAACTCTTCAAGTTACAGTTGTCATCAAAATAAATAAAAAATTAAACATACCAGTTTCTTGTCCCCAGCATCACAAATTGCTTTCCAACCAACAAGTTACGATGAAGTGCTATTCCAACGCAACATATAAGGAACTTCTTTTTTACCTCCTCTCTCAGCAAGATGACAAATGGATCGAAAAGCTGAAAAAGTCTCCACGATCCAAAACTATAACAACACACAAAAAAAGAACACAGTAAAAAAACCATTGCAGATGCAACTAAAATAACCAAAAAAATCAAAAAAATATATCAACACATTACCATGAATCCAAAAGGATATCCAAACACATTGAAGCCAGGTATATAGTTTGGCTTTTTCATCATCTCCGGGTCACGTGGGGTATGATTCACATGCAACAAGCTATCAAGCAAAGCATTATAGGACAATCTACCCCAAGGATAAGCATAAAATTTCTCCAAATCACTTGAAAGAGCAATATGAATTGGATCTATAGGAACCTTATCCCGTTTAGGAAGCAAAACAGCCTCAAGGATCAACAGGTGTGCAAGTTTGAACTTCCTAGACCGATCTTTTTCTTTTATAAAAAAAGACCGTAAATGATCTAAATCACACTTATCCACACCTACGACATCTATGGGGTCAACTTTCGGGATATCAACATCAACTAAATTCTCACAATTCAAACCAGTGACAGCAGCGAAGTCTATCAAAGAATAACGGCACACATTACCCCCTATTCTAAACCACATCTCATGCTTGTATGAAGTTTTTAACTCACACGTGATGGCATAATGCATAACTTTGTAAGGAAGTGGTATAGTATCACCTAACTTTAACACTGCACCAAAACACCCTTGACCTAACCTAAAAAACTCATCAGATGTAAGATGACACTTGATGAGGTGGAAAACATCTGGAGTGTGATACTAGTTTGCTATTCCATTATATCGTTTTGATACAGGTACCATATATTGCAATTGCTTAGGCTCCATTCTTTATCCTAGAAATCAAAAGAAAGAGGCATTGTCATCACAAACAACTATCATCATAAAGCAAAAAAATACCACATGTTTCAACTCTCAAGTACACACTTTGACATCACTAATATGTCACTGTAACACAATTAAAAACAATATATTATCATCATTAGCAGCAACACTGTCATCACAACATATAAAACATAAGAAAACGACTGTCATCATAACCCCTAACATAAAAAAAGTAAAAAATGTCTTTGTCATCACTAATGTAAATTAAACACACTTATAATCAATATACTATCATCAATATATAACAACCGTCATCACAACTTAGAAACATAAGAAAGATACATTGTCATCACAAACAACTATCATCACAAGAAAAAGCAACTTACATCACTAATATAAATAGAACATAAGAAAGGCACTGTCATCAATATAAAACAAGTGTCATCACAAACCCCTACACAGTGTCATCACAACTTAGAAACATAAGAAAGATCAATTAAAACCTAACAAATGCAATTGTCATCACTAATGTCAATTAAACACACTTATAATCAATATACTATCATCAATATAAAACAAGTGTCATTTACTATCATCACAAGAAAAGGCAATTGTCATCACTAATGTAAATATAACACAATTATAATCAATATATTATCATCAATAACTACAACTGTCATCACAAAAGCAAATACAAAAATGACTCACTGTCATCACAAACAACTATAATCACAACATATTGCATGAATATGTTACTATCATCACAAATAATCGGGGAAGGTGATGCTCTAATCATAGTTATGATCTGTCATCACAAAAACGTAATGCCATAAACATAGTTACAATCTGTCATCACTATTCAAACATAATCTCTAAATCGAGAATTTAACTTGAAAACATCCCAACAGATGAACAATGGAAAACAAAAAACAAGGATTCACACACAGAAAGTAAGCAAACACGAAAACAAAAAGTCATCAAACGAACCAAAAACATTTCATTACTATCATCACATGCAACTCATGTTCGAATAAACAAACAAACCGAAAAAGCAAAAGCATACAGCAAAATCCAAACACAAAAACGAGGAAAAATCGAACTAAAATCAATGATAACACAAACAAAAAACCCTAACTTGAAAACAGAGGCTTATGAACGATCAGTAGACCAAATACAGTTGCGCAAAAACACCAGAATCTCGAGAACGAACTTCAAATCAACTTCAAATACACATTGCACTATGAAATCCGACTTAAAATCGACGAACTCAAACCGTTTTTTGCAGTTGAGAATCGGTTTTAGCAAAGTGATGGAAGAGAACGGTCGCACGCGAGAGGAGGGAGAGAGAGGAAAAAGTAAAAAAAAAATTAAGCCTTATATACTTAACAAATAGCTAATTTAATAGGGGAGCTTAACAAGGGCCTAATTAGGGTGGCCCAAAATGCTTTTGGGCTAAATTTGATCATTTTATAATTATTATTACTAAAAAAATGAGATTCAATCGTGAAAATTTATTCCGAATAAATATTTAAATAATAAGTTAGAAATAAAATTATTTTAAAATATATCTGTACAAGGTACGTGAATAACACAAATTTATAATTTTTACCCCACTTCATCAAAAAATTTGGCAAAAAAACCTACCCACTTTTCCACTCCCCCACTTTCTATGAAACAATTACAAATTTTTTTTGATGAAAATTGATTCCAAAATATTATACTTTTCTAAAAATGTTATATAAATAGTTAATTTGAAGTTATGTAATTTCTTTTTGTTAATGAACACTTGATTAAAATATTTTAATTGATCATCTAAGAGACTAAGACAAATCATTTTTTACAATTGATCTAATAAAAAATGTTTTTTATATAAATCCTAATCTTTTGTAATTCTTTATTAAAAGAAGTGTGATTTGTGAAAATGTGTTTGTAAATTTTTTTAAGAACCGTCGATAATAATTTATAAAATGACTTTTATATTAAATCCGTACAACATACATGAATAACATTGAAAAAGTGTAATTCAGGCGTGAAATATGTGTTCGGAAATTTTTTTTAAGATTAAGTTGAAAATATTTTTTATAAAGTAATTTTAAATTAAACCCGTACAAGGTACGTGAATGACACTAGTTTACATTTGTTTGCACAAAATCACTCTTTTTAAAAGCATTTGCAAAACATTACCCTTTATTCCCATTGGTTTAAACCACCCCTTATAAAAAGGTTTGCATAAACCACCTATTATTAATAATTGATTATAATTTGCAAATAATCACCCAAACCGTCAAACCGTTTTTTTAAATTTAGTTTGAAAACTAGACCCAAAAGTGTCATGTACGACAATGATTTGAAAACTTTTTTATGTAGGAATCGAAATAATTTCATCAATAAAACGTTCAAGTGAGAATCTATAAATATATATTAAAGTTATACTTTTTCGATCCACCAGAACGATTCTCGCCCCACATAATATTAAAAAATTAATTTTTATTTTTATTATTTTAACTCTTTCTATTAAATTCCTTTTTAACTAATTAAATGTATCTCTAACATCAAACAAATATCTATTTATTATAACAATATCTTTAGAAAGCTTCCTTATACAAGTATTTAAAATTAAAGATAAAATATTTTAAAATAAATGTAAATCTTTTAGCATATATCTTTTGATGAATTTATTTATAAATATATAGTGATTTTATTTTTATTAAAAAATTAATGATAAATATTTATAATGTTTAAAATTAATAAAAAACAGATAATAAAATATTTAATAGATATATTGAAATATTTGATAATCTCTAAATTTATATACATGAAAAGTTATCAAATATAAATAATATAATATTTGATTAAAAACAATTATACATTTTACGAGCAATAAATTACTTATATTAAAGTTTAAATTATATTTTTATTTATTAATATCCTATTTATAATGTCTAAAAAGGAGAAAATCGTAGTCGTACATGGTATGACGGGTACAACTAGTTATTATAATACGTAGGGAATGTAAAAAAAATATTTATTTATTTGTAATAGGTTATGCGATTTAAATTTTGAATGAGATAATGTTATATAATATATAGCTAAATAAATACTAAAAAAACAAGGGGTGTTCAACGAGTCGGGTTGCCCGCGACCCGCACTGTCCGATCCGCAATTTGCGGGTTGCGGGTCGAACCACGACCAGTGTGGGTCGGGTCGCGGGTCGAATTTTTTTATTTTGCGGGTCGGGTCGGGTTAAACCCGCGCGGGTTGCGGGTCGACCCGCGACCCGTAATATTTTTAAAAATATATATTTTTATAAATTTATTAATATATAAACTATTTTTTTAAAAAAAATCGGGTCGACCCGACCCGCAATTTGCGGGTTGTGGGTCGGATCACGGGTCAAAAGTAAATTTTTTTGCGGGTCGACCCGACCCGACCTGACCCGTGAGCATCCCTTAAAAAAACTTAATAATATTTTAATACTCATTAATTGAATATGGTAAGTATTTCATACTGAGTAGTTAAATATGGTAAGTAATAGTAATGAATGAGGTAATATCATTACAATAGGTATATACTTATTAATAACATATTAAAGATGATAATGTACAATTATATAATATTTAAATTTTGTCCATAAAAAGTAGTAGATCATTGTATATTAGATATTATGTATGGATAGTTTCATACTTGCCATTGAAAAAAAAATAACGATATATATTAAAGATGATGATGATGTACAATTATATAATTTTTAAATTTTATCCATAAAAAAGTAGTAGATCATTCTATATTAATAGCAGTAGTAATATTATTATATTATATATTTTTAAGGATGGTAAATACTAAAAAGAAGAAAGAGTAAATAAGTAAATTTAAAAATTAATATGCTTATGTGGCATAGTTAGATGTGTGACAAATAGGATAGAGAGATTCGAGTTTAGTAGAGTATATAGATTGGAATAAATTGATTAAGATATTTTTTGTTTTTGTTTTTGTTTTTTTATTAGGTAAGGATTATGAGCCACTCCGCTAAGGAGGTTGTCCTAAAGCATCCTGGCGGATGAGAACTTTAAATTCTAGTTGATTTCGAATATCTATAACAGAGAGACTATGGTCCATTCTAGCAATTTGGTCGGCCACAGTATTAGACACTCTGTTAACATGAATGTTTTTAATGTGCTAAAACTCTTAGAGCGAGGCCAGAACATCAACCATTATTATTTCAATTTCCCATGGGCAAATTTTACATCTCTGAGCAGCTTTTATAACCTGAATATTATCCCCTTCTATTTTTATATTCTTACATTTCCCTTTTCGTGCCAAATTTACACCGTCGCTTAGTGCTAGTGCTTCTGCTTTAAGGATCGAAATGTTCCCATACATGTTTAATATTAAATCCATCATATTGCCATTGTGGTCCCTAAGGACAGCTCCTCCCGCGGTTCTACCATTGCTTATTTTTTATCCATCAAAATTACATTTGGTAAATTCCACCTGTGGTTTTTTCCATGGCTCTTGTTTTGATTTTCGTTTTTTCGGCTTCCTATTTGTTATTTTGCTTTCATCTTCGTTCCATATTTTTGATTTTTTTTTTCCATTGTTCTAGTTGTAATCTTATATATAAGGGTAGAGCCTGAATCATATTATCCGTATGTTGGAATGTTAGTTTATTTCTCTGATGCCATATACTCTATCATGATATGGCTAATTCGGTGAAGTTCTTTTTTCCCAAGAGATGGAATAATTTTGTAAGCATTGTTTTTGGTGTTTTGTTCCCTGGGTCATAATCTCGTATGGTCAGTTTTGTTACTTGGTTTATGCTTTTAATCGTGTTTAATGTATAAGGGCAGTTAATCAATAAGTGTGCAATATTTTCGTTTGTACAATTGCATAATACACACCCCCGACGTTGCCACATGTTTTTCTCTTAATCTCTCTTTTGTTGGCAACCCATTTGTGCTAATTTTCCAAATAAAATTCTTCACTTTGAGTATAATGTCTAATTTCCATATCCAATCTATTGTGGATGGGTTTGGAGTTTGGTCTTGTGTTATCAGTTTAATGACTGAGAAGCTTGAGAACCAGCCATTCTTACCAGGGGCCTAGTACAATCGATCTTGAATGTTATGTTCCGGAATCACTATATCAAGAATAGTGCTAACTATTACATCAAGGAGAACTTATTTTAATCGTTGTATGTTCCATTTTTTATCCGACATGATATAGTCAGCTACTTTTGTAGTGTCATTTTGGAAGGATGTTTGTAAAGCCAACTCTTTCAAAGGGTGATCCAACGCCCAATTGTCTTCTCGAAATTTAATTGTCTTCCCATTTCCTACTTTCCATATGAGTCCTTTATCAAATTCCTTTCGTAATTTCATTAGTCGTTTCCATTGTCATGATGAGTTTTGTTTCAGTCTATAGGAAAATAAATCATCATTTCGCATGTATTTTTCTTTGACCATTCGGACCCATATATTGTCCGGTTCCGCCAGGATTTTCCATAATAGTTTCATTTGTAATGCTTTATTCACGTGTTTTGTTTTCCTTAGGCCTAGTCCTCCTGATGACTTCGGCTTACATATTCTATTCCATGAAATAAGTGGCTTATATTGTTGATCTTTATTCCAAGAAAATCCCCTATTAATTCTATCCATTTCTTCATGAATTTTGTTTGGTAGCGTAAAGCTTTGCATGATATAGTTTGGTTCGGTAGCTAAGTTTGTTTTGATTAATTTTGTTCTCCCTTCTTGTGATAGGTTGTTCGCCATCCATTTTGTATGGAGTTGTGCTTTTCCTATTGTGTTTTTAAAAGTTTCCTTGTTTACTTTCTTACTTATAATAGGACATCCTAGATATTTTTCTATGTTAGTCATCATAGTAATACCCAAAGCTTGTTGGATTTGTTATTTTTGTTGGTTGTTAACATTCTTAGAGGTTTGGAAGGTTGATTTGTGGAAATTTACCTTTTATATATTACAATATGTATCAATAACTTCTTTAAGTTTCGAACATGAACCTTGAGTTCCTTTGGCAAAGATAATAATGTCATCTCCAAAGGCTAAAAACGGGATCCTAGTTCCACCTCGGGAAATAGGAAAGCGAGTGGATTTCCTATCAAAGTTACTTATTGCTTGTAGCTTCCTGGCTACTATTTCTGGTCCAATGACAAACAAAAAAGGAGATAACGGATCACTTTGGCGCAATCCTCGCACCGGAACACACGATTTCGTTGGTCCATTGTTCACAAGAAACAAAAAGGATACAGTATAAACACATTCTCATATCCATCCTATAAATTTCTTGTCAAAGCCAAACTTTCCTAGGATTAAAAAGAGGAAATCCCTTTCGACCAAAAAAAAAGAGGAAATCCCAATCCACCCTATGGTACACTTTTTCCATATCAAGTTTAACCGCAACCCAACCATCTTTTGCCTTACTTCCTCTAAAAGAGTGCAAAATTTCATGTGCAATAAGTACATTATCTTGAATGGACCTGTTGTTAATAAATGCCCCTTGAAGTGGGTGAATGATTTTACAAACTATTTTCTTTAGCCTTTCAGTAATGATTTTGGAGATTATTTTGTATATAGTTGCACATAAATTTATTGGTCTATAGTGGTTGGTCGAATTTGGGTTTTTAATTTTTGGTATTAAAGAGATGAAAGTATGATTAATTATTTGCTTTAGTATCTTCTCTGAATGGAAAAAACTCTTAACCGCCTTAATGATTGATGGACTTACAATATCCCAATATTTTGTATAAAATTTTGATGTCATTTTGTCTAGTCCTGGGGATTTGTTCGATCCTAGCTGCATTACTATTTCTTTAATTTCTTCGTTGGTTACTTGCCTTGTTAGATTAGCATTATCTTCATCAGATATTTCTTTAGATATTAAACTTAGGAACTCCTGAGCCATTGCTTGGTTTGTTGGTTCTCTTGTATATCTAAGTTTAAAGTCTTCTTTAATTTCATTTTTAATATTTTCTAGTCCAATGATTTGTGTACCATCACTACCCCTTATCTCTTTCATGTTCTTTCGGTTTCTTTTTCCACTTGCAATCTTATGAAAGTAGCCCGTATTTGCATCTCCTAGCTTGATGTGTTTTGTCTTCGCTCTTTGTTTCCAATATGCTTTGTGATAGTTCAATATGCATTCTTTTTGTTTAATTATTCGGATTTGTTTTTGTACTATACTTGGTTGTGGGGAGATTAGTATTTGATTTTGAAGTTCCATCGATGTATTATCTATTTCTTTTAGTTTCTCAAACGTATTTCCAAACGTGTGGCGATTCCATATTTTTGCATTTTTCTTCAGCAACTGAGTCTTCGTTACTAATTTAAACATGTTTGATCCTGGTACACTAATCTCCATGCTTGTTTTACAACATTTCTAAAGTATTTTCTATAAATCCACATTTTCTCCATTTTGAAGGGGAGTCATTTGCTAATATCCTCATTGCTAAGATTGACTGCAATCATCAATGGTTCAAGGTTGTAAACACATAGTTTTTTGTCTTTGCTAATATTCTCAATTTTACAGAAGGAGTCGACCTCCGTCCAGAAAGATTTTTAATAAAATTGATTAAAAGAAAAATCAGCCCCAAGGAGGGGTTCAAAATACCAGTAAAAACCTGCTTTCCTCTGACATAATTTTGTATTCTTTGCTAATCTAGTATTATAACGCAAGTTTTTACAATGCCAATCATCATTTAACAGTCTACAGTTCGTACCGTGATCTCCATATATGTTCTTTTCCTGTACACACACAAAATTGGACGATCGTGCTACTATATTCATATAAATGATACAAATAATGTTAGTATTATTACAAATGGACTTTCTATTCAACACATGTTCTTTGACATCTAGATGAAATATATCTTGATCCTGGTTCAGCCTCCTTTTTTGTGGAGAGGTACATGGGTCTACTCTTGTGTCTTCTATGTGCTCTTTCCATTCTTTCTTTCTATCTTTTCCTTTTTGTTTCTCTACTCCTTCAGTTTTCCTGTTCCTGAGAAAGCACACCAACTATATGCAAATATCACGCATGCAACCTATAAGTTTCATTGATATTAAAAAACTAGAGCAGTTTATATTCATAGGCCTTTCCATATTTCTCTCGTTCCTTATATTGGCAAGTCTATTAGCATTAGTGTGCACCAACCACATAATCCACCATTCTTCTTGTAAAGTCACAATTTTGATAAGCCTCCCACCCTTAGTCCAAGTACTAACTTTATGATCAGAATTATATTTCATCTCACTAATATAATGAGAATACCAAATCATGTCACAATAACTATGAGCTTGCAACAACAAAAGCCAATTATTAGCTTTATGGGTTCTAAAGATAACAATGAAATTTTGTTTGACTATGTACAAAGACATAGATATCAGAACTCTAACGGACAACACATTAGTTTCCTCATATCTCATAATTTTCCAACAGAGAGATAAATTTCAATTCCTCGACCAACATTTAACCAGTTTATCTATTTTATAAGTGCAACAGATCACACAATCTGCCATATTCATATTCTTACACTTCATGTAGCTTTGCAAATAATCCCTAGAAGGGTTCATGCAAAAGCGTTTTTGCCTTTCACAATTGCAAAGGCAATATTATTTATTCCATAACATAGCCACATTCACTTTGCACCAAAGATAGCACAAAAGTATTTCCTTCATTATAATAATACTGAGTTTTAGTTTAAGGGTCTGTTTGGCTCACATGCATTATAATGAGTTTATGCATTATTTTATAAAATAGTTTATTTTATAGTAAAGTGTGTTTGGTAGGCCTTTTTAAATATATTATTTTTTCAATAAAATATGTAATAATATGTCTTGTCATCTTTACCAATTTCACAATCAAGTACTACAAATTTGTATTGTACAATTGTAGATGATTGTTTTGGAAGTTTTTCCCCAGCTCATGATGCTTGAAACAAACACCTCCCTAATTTTATATATATATAAATTCAACATTATGCATTATAATGCATAAACTAAGGGCATCCAAACAGACCCTAAAATATATACTTTCAAAACACATCAGCAGTTTCACCTTACTAGAAATCATGAACACACCACCTAACTGTTTAGTTATAGGGAACAAAACAGAGCAAAAGACAACATGTGGCCTTTTCATCACTTCCTCTAGTTCACACCAGTCATTCTTCCCCATACTAGAGATAATATTCACTATGTTTCTATCAGAACTCATCTTTTTATTCAAAATTTGTCTATTTTTAATCAGTTTTCCTCTTCTATTTCTACCTTCAATCTTAACATTTCCTTTATAGTTGATTGTAATTGCAAGAATTGTCATTGTGTTTATTGTTTTTGTCGTTGGAGCAACTACAATCATTCCATTTTCCAATTTTGTTGACCAAGATCTTAATCTTTTTTACTTTCCATACTTTTCTCTTAACATGATTATTATTCTTCATATAATTTCTTAATTTTTGTGCTTGGAGAACTATTTCTTGATTTCTGTTTTTGCTAACATAGATTCTATTTCTACCAATTTCTTTATTGCTCTTGTAATCAAATTTCCATGATTTTCCTTCGGAGTAAATAAATAAATATTTGTTGAGAAGAGTTGCTTTTTTACTAGAGCTATGATCATATTTATTATTTAGTTGCTTGTTTAGCATGGGTAAATCCAAATTGCACAATTTAGACTTTTTTCTAGGGATATATTTTTGGTTGTGCAACAGTCTATTATCATCAATAGGTAGTTCAAGGTTCCTCCAGGATATAGGTTCTTTTATCTTAATATCATTGCAATTCCAGCTTACTAAGTTAAAGCAATTCCTACCAAACCAGGACAAGAAATAAGAGCTGTCATAATTCCTAAACACTTCCTTAACATGACTAGAACACACTTTATTAAAGTAGTAAATCATGAGAACACCACCCTTATGCTTGATCCAAACAACCAGAGCAAAGCAAAAGGGAGAAGGTGGTCTTAACATCACTCCTTTACATTCAGCACTTCCTAAGCATACATAGTTACTACTTTTCCATTTACCCAAGTTCATGACTTCATCATAACACATAGCAAGAGATAGATTGGCATAACTATTAAAGCCAAAACAGCCTTCATCAGGCCTAAAGTACCGAAGTAACTTGAAGTATTCATGGAACAGATCATAGTAGACATTCCAAAGGTCATAATAATCAACATCTGATTCACTTAGACTAATATGGTCATGCAACATATCATAATAGGCAATCCAGGAGACATAATAAGTTGCTTCAAACTCAACTAAACTCCATAAGATAGAAATAGAAAGACTGAACTTGGTCATGAGAAGATCATTAACTTTTAGCATTACAAGCTTCCGCAGATATCCCACAAAAGCAAAATGTGGGAATCCCATTTCAAATTTGGATTTGTTCTTAAACATATCTTTCTTAATCCCCAAGGGACCAGCTTCATTTCTGTTATAAATTGCACTATAATTTAAGGTCTCCTCGACCAAAGTAGGCAATTGTTCAGGTTGTTCAATAGGGTATATCTGATCAAATTGTTCAGAAGAGGGTTCTTTACCAAAAGAAGGAGTTTTCTTTAGAGATTATTTTCCTTTCTTTATGATACTTTCCTTCCACCACGCAAGTGGATCACATAGACTGCTCCAACTCATCCAAGACTCCAACACATTCACCATAGTAATTTGAAAGATAGGAACGGATAGATAGAGAGCATACAAAGGGTATATGCACCCAACAAATCAGTCTATTCCCATCAAATAAACACTCAAAGCATCTGATCATAATTTTGGAATCATAGTAGTTGAAAAGGAAGAGGTATAACTTGGAACTTGTTGAAATCTGATGGCTATCCAGTTGTTTGCTTTGAGACAAAGAGGAAGCCATCCTTGTCATAGGCGTTTGTTGTCGGATTGAGAGATGTATCTCAAAGCCGGTATATATCCCGCCGGTCTTAGATGTGGTGATGGTGGTCGGATATGGATGTGTGCGCTACTATGCGTAGTGGTGCTTGGAGTGGCGTTGATGAGATTCGACAAGGTAGATGGTGGAGGATCTATGAAGGTGGGTTGAGTTCGGAGGTGTTGGTGGATTAGTGAAGCCTTGGTCAAGTTTCAAAGAACGAGAGAAATAAGATTTGGGGGATGAAAAAAATTAGGAAGACATGAGATGATTTTGGGGTTCACTATAAATCATTTAGTAGAAATAAAGTGCAAGAAGAAAGAAGAAACAAAAAAAAGAAAAAAATGGACCTATATGAGTATCATCTAGGTTCCCTACTCGCCCATGGGAGAGTGTATCACACGTAAATTGCTACATCAGCAAAGAGGTGTTCAATAAGGCTCCGTTCGGAAACCATCGTTTTCCAGCGTGAGGGGGAGCGGGATGCAGCGGGATCGTGGCCGGGCAGTGTTCGGGTGTAGATGAGCGAACTAGCGGGAGCGGGGAAAGCTAGCGGGAGGACGCTAGTTTTCGCCCCCTCCTCCCCCCCAGCTTCTTCCCCGAGATGCTACCCCCTCTTCCCTCGATACCCTCCAATATCCCCAAAATTTGCCCTCATTCATCTCCCCAAAAAAACCTAGCTCGAAGCTCTCTCCAGCGGCGATTTGGCGACTGCGCTCCATCGTCTCTCGAGCTCACTCCATTTTCTTCATTCCGGAGAAATCGTGTAATCTTCATCTCTCCAAGCTCACTCCAGGTACGAATCAATGAGCTTTGTGCATCAGATTATATCCATGAGCTTTGGAATTCCGTTGTGCTTTGTGCATATGCTTTGCTCGATTCTGAAATCTGATGTTCTTAATGGCTATAATTTTAGCATGAACCCCTTGTTGCATTTCATCATCGAGGGTAGAAATTTGAAATCTGAAATTGGGTGTAGAAATTTGACAAGGGTCATACAGTAATTAAGGATTTAGGTTTGCACACTAGATCAAGGGTTCCTTGGAGTGAGTTATTAGAACGACTAATGCGCTCTAAGCTTGTGTTGTTTCCTAACAACCATCTTAGGACATCTCCTTGATGACTATTTTCATAACGAGCTTAGGCTATCCTTTGAACAGAACTCTGGTAACTGGTCCAAGAAAAAAAAGAAAATGAATTAGTTCTTTGTGTTGATAGATAATGCTATTTTCATAAACCTGTAATTGATCCTACATATTAACAATGGAAAACCAGAGAGAAATATTATAACAACCTTCTACAGATTAGCTCTAGTCAGATACGTGGATTCCATAACACTAATCTTTTGTAGTATGACTACTAGCACATGAAGAAAGACTCAGAAATGTGGATCAAACACACCCATATCTAGTTTCACTTGATTCGTTCATCCCAAGAAAGGTGTAAAACTTTTCCATTTCAAGCTGTTCAAAACTGTCTTATACTGCTCATTTTTGCACCAAATTTCCAAATCCTTAAGATCATATTGTGGTGAAACTGCTCAACAGCAAAGAATTACTAATTCTTTCTACATTATCAAAAGATATTTTTGGCTTCAAGTATGTTATCTTACAATGATGTATCCTGGATTGCATAGGGATTGTGCACAACCATGGTGTCCCAGGATTCATGGAGTGAAGACGGTGATAGTGTGGCGTTTGCTGATGACCAATTCTATAATGAAGAGGTAAAATCTTCATGTATAGTTGTGAACCACATTTTTAGCAAATATTTCTTGATTCCAATACGTGTTGTTAATCAATTGATGTTGAAGTGCAATTCTTTGTTTTTTGTACTATGCAGTTCAATTCTGAGGAGGAGGAGGAACAACTACTGCACCGAGATTTAAGTGAGCAACCATGCTGCAAAGGGCTACAAGAACTCGCACGGCATCATAAGGAGCAAGCTGATGCCGCAAAGAGGTACGTGGCGTTGATGGAAAGGAGCCTCCAGGCACAGGCTCACAAGACTGAGGAGCAGGTTGAACTCATTGAAGAGTTGTCAACCTGTACAATCGAGCGTGCCTTGGAGCGTGACAAGGTAATCGAAGCTGTTAATCGTTGGAAAATGTGCAGCATTTCCCTCACGTTCATGTGCCTGGTGTTTCTCATTTATCCATACAATCCCTTTCCATTAGTTGTATGTATCATGTTAAGTTTCTTTGGATTTTAGGTGTAATTGATTAATTGTTGTTTAGAATTGAAGACTCAGTGGTTGTGAATTTTTTATCCTTTTGAAAGTTGTAATGAATATTGCAACTAATGGAAACATTGGCTTATCCAGTCATGGGGTAATTATTAACATTTTCTGACAAAGGAATACATATTTTTGTAAATTAGGCAAACATAAAGCAAAAAGTAACAATGTACATCCAGAATAAGCAAAACAGTCCCGCAAGCTATAGTGGATTGGGTTTCATAGAACCCGTGTTTGAAGTTTGAACTAATGAGACATGATTGAGGCATTGGTACAATAACAAGTTTAGTGTCTAGGTTCTGTAATTCTTGCATTCTGCCTTCTCCTAATTAACTTTCTGAATGATTATATACTTGAAACATTCTATTGTTGAGATGTGCCTCTGGTGGTTGGACAATATTGTTGTAGTGTCTAGGTTTATATGGTAGCCAAGGATTTCCTACTTATGTCACCCGGTTCTATAATAATTTATTAGAATCAATGGCTCGAATTTATTGAAGATCATATCTTTTACATAATTGGTAAAATTATTCAATGGTTGTATAATACTTATAAGGTATATTATATTCATTTTTCATATGGTAACATATATTCAATTATAATATGTGACCTTTTGATTATTATATTAATATTTTTCCTCTTTAAATACAACCTCTCAATGACCCAATTCTTCATCACTCGAGCTAAGCCTCAAGCAAGACACTCTCCTTGGATCTTATTCTCACATTATCCAAGGTATGCTCTTCATAACTCTAATGCTCTTTTTTTCCATGATGCATATAAGCTAGGATGTTCTTGTATAAGTTGAGGTTTATAGCTCAATTTAGATGTGTTTTTTTTTCATTTTTGGACATATAAGCTAGGTTTTTCATGCTGTTTGTGTTAGTAGGGTCATTGAATTTCTTGTCCAAATGTCTTCAAACAGATGGCGGATAACTTTGTTTGGACCGTGAATTACGACAAGATCTTCCTCCAGATCGCCCTCCCTGCCATAAGGAGGGAGAGAATGCAACTGCATCAAATGATTCACTTCTGGGAGTTGGTGAATCTGTTCGAGAATGCAACCGGGCATAGAAGGCCCAACATCGAGTTGAAGTTTAGGCTTGATTTCCATCGAACCCAGTGGCGTGCATGGATCCGGTTCAAGGAACTTGGTGGTCATGATCACTGGGATTTGACGATGGGGAAGATCATCGGTGATGCAGCTTGGTGGAATTCCATGATCGAGGTTTGTTTTCATATCCGCTATGTACATAATTTTATACTTAAATAACTCTTAACTCTACTTACGTGGATTGCAGCAATGCCCTCGTGTCAGGCGGTTCCGAACTAAGGGGGTTGACCCGGAGCTAAGCCTACTCTGGGAGCAATGCTTCGGGGTGCAAGACAACGACCCGGGTGAGGTGGACAATGACGATGAAGCTCCAGACAGCGATGATGACAACGACGATCAAGCGCCTCTAGAGAGCGTGGCGTCGGGGGCTGGACCCAGCGTGCGTCATGGGGATTCCTCGGCTTAGGTATTGTTTGATGCCTATTATAGTTGCTTAACTTTCAATTCTAGTTGCTTAACTTTCAATTCTGAGGTTTGTTTTCATATCCTCTAGTTGCTTAACTTTCATATTCAATTAGCCTGCTTGTTCCAATATGTGAATGATGATGGTGTTGCTTGATGCCTATTATAGTTGCTTAACTTTCAATACTGATGTAATGTGCAAATATAAGTTTAGGTTGTTGTTCACCATCAAGTTTACTTTCGATACCTTTCATGTAATTTGGTGATAATTATTTGAGTCAGCTCCCATTCATTCTTAAAATCTTGACTTGCTAGCTACTTTTAAAGTTGGAGCTCAAGTGAACTTGTTCATAAATTGATAACAAGTTGTTTGTTTAGTTCTTAATATGTAGAATTGTTATATGTAGAATTGCATATTGAAATTGAAGCTGAATTCTATCTCTTATTGCTGGTTCATACATGTGTTGGTTTGTATGAATTTTTTAAGTCCAATTTTGGACTTAAAATTTTGAACTCCAAGCTCGGCATGCACTGCCTGTGTAATGGTAATTGGGAACAGTCCATTTTTGGACTGTTCGGAGCCTGCAGTGGCATTGAATTATGGGTGAACAACCATGCATTGTATTGATTCCCTGCGCATAGGCTGCTGCGATGCTCAATCCATTACCCCTGCTGCATAGGCTGAAAAAAAAGCAAGGGAAATAGTATTGATTCCCTACGCCTTTGCTTTTTATGGGGGGTACAAATCATGCATTTGGAGACTTTTTTCCCTACCTAACCATGCATATAGTTCAAGGCATAAAAACATTAATTCAATTGTCTTAAAATGCAGGTTGGAAGTCTAGCCGGGTGGCGGATGTGTTGCTTCGAAAGACTCTATCTTTGCTTTTTTTTTGGTTTGCTGAACAACTCGTGGACTATGGATGTATTGATGTTTGTGTATGAATGGTTGTAAGGATTGCGAATGGTTTGTATGGATAATCATCGTAATGTGTTGTTATGGTGTGTATGAATGCTTTCATTATGGTTTTAGGTGCATTGAATCGATTTTTTGCCAGGTTTGTAATCTCTTCTTTTGTAGGTTTGATGCTTTTCTTGCAGGTTGTAGGACGTGTTTGGAAAGCAATGGAGGCCACGTGTAGCATGTCTAATGTTAGGCTTCATTTTTGGAAGTGTTTGTGATGTTTTTATGCCATGTAAAGCCATGTAAAGGTTGTTGTAGTGTACACATAAAAAAGTTAGCCAAAGTTTTGTAATGCCCTCGTAAGCCATTTTTGTAGCACATATCTTTTGCCATGTAAAGTCTTGTAAAGTCTCATACTTACTTATGAATATAATGTTGGGTTCCAAAAATCACTCAAGCCTTGTAAACTTCACACTTACTTATGAATAACTTCACAATCACTCAAGTCATGCAAATGAACCCAATCACTCAAGTCTTGTAAACTTCACAATCACTCAAGTCATGCAAATGTAGGCAATTTAAAACCTTAATTTTCTGAGTATTCTCCTCCCATGTAACAAGTAATATTATCACTAGTACATCACAACCATTCATCAATCACCAATAACTTCGAGATTCCCATATTTGAGTTGCAATTGCATCCCTTATGTGTTTCATACCCGTCGGAGCATTGTCTTGGCCTTGTTCTGGAACCCGGGGAGGAGGAAGATCGGGATCATCGTAATCTTCTTCGAGATATTCATCCACAATCCGATTTTCCAAAATCAAGTTGTGCATGACAAAACAAACGAGGATCAAATCAATTTGTGTCTCGATTAGAAAGCTCGGCATGTACGTCAAGATCTTGAACCGTTTTTTCAACACACCAAAACACTGTTCAATAGCACTCCTAAGCGACGAGTGAACTCTATTGAATGCTTGCGGTGCATCTTTCGGAAGCGCATTTTGAAATTGGGACAAGTGGTACTTGACTTTGCCATACGGTACCATGTATCCGAGCTTGTCCGGGTAACCTTTATCGACTAGATAATACCGTCCTACATTAACAAGCATATATTAGAATAATATTCAAGTAATATTCAAGTAATATTTAAGGGAATGTTGAAGTAATATTTAAGGAATAACATGACATACCGGGTGGCGGATGAGGGAAGTTCATTGCGGGGGTCGAAAGAGCGTGTTCAAATACTCGGGCATCATGAGCACTACCTTACCAGCCAACAGATACAAATGTGAAGAACATGTCGAAGTCGCAGCACGCCATGATGTTCCATGAACACACTTGTTTCCGATTCCTATACGGCATTTGGTCAGCTCGGGGTATGCATGCTGTAACATGGGTCCCATCAATGCACCCAATCGCTCCCTTAAAAAGAGTGTAACGATTGTCGTTCAACACCCTATCTGGAATTTCTTTGAACTCCGCATCACGGGGCCGTAGTAGACGCCTAGCCAGACCCTCGAACCCTTGCCTCCTACCACTGATGGCATCAATGACATCATGCAATGCACGACTAATTGTGTCCCTGGATCGCTGGAACCTCTCACACACGGCTCGGTTCGACACCCCCAATGAAATTGTGTATAGTAGAATGCCAACCTTTTCTATGACACACATATGCTTTGATGCTCGGAGCCCATGCTTGGATTCTAGCTCGTCACACAACTTCCGAAACACATGCTTCTCCATTCGAAAAGCATTAATGCATCTAACCTCGGACTGAGATTCCATTATCTCTCGTATCCATAAGTATCCCGTCAAAGGAGACGTGTAACAAGGTGTCTTGTACATATATTTGAGGTAGTACCCTATTAAAATCCAACGCTGCCGTTGCCTAAACAACCACCACGCCGTCATTATCTTCTCACGCTGACTTAGCTGCCTTGATGGTGCACGAGGCATTCTTCTTGGCCTGTAAATGAGCTAAATTGACAAACAAAAAACACACTAAACAACGCAGCCAGCATATAAAAATTACTGCATAACGTAAGCATATTGAATCCCTACAATTAACATCCAACCCTAAAGGCAATCACAGCCATGATAACAATCCACATACAATCTGGAACTACAAATCATCAAGTCATGACACAAGACATAAATTGACATAAACAAGAATATAACATAACAATCCACACACATAAAAGTCAGCAGATACAAACAACACTCAACCGGTCTTCTTCAACTCCTCCTTCTCTTCAAACTTGTATCGTAGCCAAGCAATCCTTGCATCATCATTCTTCAATGTCAGAAACAGGCGGCGGATGATCTCATTGTTCAACTGATCCACGGTGTAACACCATAGACCACCGTACTCCTCTACCATTCCGGCCATCACCATCCCTTCAAGAACCTCCATTGCTTCATCAAGCTCGAAAACCCTATTTTTGCCTTGGCTGTTCACCGTACCCTGTGACTGCCCTTCCAACAGCATCACAAACCGCTCGCCTTGTTGTGCACTAATTAGCAATTGCTCCTGGAAGAAGGCAGTCCCCGATTGTTTCTTGCGTCGCTTAGGCACTCGTTGACTAGTACCGCTCGGTTGCTGCAGCGATGGAGAGTTGGTTTCTTGCTGAGAAGCTCAGGATTGACCTGGTGTGTCGGTAAAGTCTCGGAGCAGATCATTCTCATCCAAGTCGTCATCCATTCCAAGCAGGTCCTCAAAACACCAGATTGGGAAACCGGCGTTTGGGACTCATCTATTCCTATAACCGGGGGGTCCATTGTGGCCGCGACAACATGTTGGCCCGACGCACATATGTTTCCAAACACGCAATCCCAAAGATCACTCAACTCCGGGTCGGGATGCTTATGCCGGAACCTTTTGTACTCTGCCTTTTCCTGCCAATTATTCACGTGTAGCATTAACACCAACGCAAGCTTCCCATAAAATGAAATCCAAAACTTTCCCTAAAAATCACTGTAACAAACTTACCCTTATCTTTCGCTCCCACCATTCAGGATCCGTTGTAATTGTTCCATCGGCCGGGTTCCATCCTACGCCCGTTTCCTTGTACCGTAAACCAACCCAAAGCTTCCAAATCTTTTTCATGTAATCAAATTTGTTCTTCGTCGTATCCTTATCAATCTTCCGGGTGTTCTCATGGCTAAACTTCTCCGCAATCTCAACCCATTGAAAGTGAGTATCCTTCCCATTTTGCTTGTGATACTGTAGACAAATTCTCATTAGGGCTTTCGCCTCTTCATCGATCCAAGCAACACCCTTCCCATCAACCCCCTTTCCCTTCGATTTCGCACTTGTCTCGACCATTTATCATCAATACCCTCGATTCACAAACATTACATAAAAAACACACACACAAAAAATCTTATATTCCAAAGCAAATTTCATTATAATTACCAATTAACAACACACAACAAAATTCAAAAAAGCCTCATTCTTGTATATCATTCACTAATTTCACACAAGCTTAGGCACATCCTCGACCTAATTAATTCAATGTCACTACATATCAATTCTCAATTTCATACAAGCTCCACTGTAATCGTTTAATCAATGTCAATAATGAATCGAACAATCCTCAAATGCATCTCGATATCTATAACCTAGCTAAAAATCAACATCGTAAATTTCCGTTAAACAACAACCTAAAATTGCTAACAGTAGAACACAAGCTGATCATCACTAACCTAGCTAGCTCAAACAAGACGGAAACCCATCACTAACCTTGTACCGTAGCTTCTAGGAGCCTCAGACAGCAGCTTCCGAGGACGCCTCACTTGGTTGATGAATGCCGACCCTAAGGAGCTCGAGCGGAGGTCGAACCTGGAGCTGAAGTTCAAAGATTGGCTCGAGAGGAGGTCGAAGCTGGAGCTGCTCGAGAGGAGGTCGAAGATTGGTCAGCTCGAGAGGAGGTCGAAGCTAGAGTTGCTCGAGAGGAGGTCGAAGTTGGAGCTGCTCGAGAGGAGGTCGAAGATTGGTCAGCTGCTCGATCTACAAATTGGATTGCAATTACAAATTGGGGGAAATAGGAGGACACGTGAGTTGCACATGTTCACAAGAGGCATTTCTAAATTTTTTATAAGGGTAATTTTGTCAATTCATCTAGCTTTTTTGGATTTCCGCTACTAGTTGCCAAACACTTTTTTATCCATTCCGCTGGTAAATTCAATTTTAGCTTCTCCTAAAAATCCAGCTACCAGCTCCAGCTTCAGCTAGATTCAAGCTCCAGCTGCCAGCTTCAGGTAGGTGTTTCAAACGGAGCCTTCTCGATGCGTATACTTTAGGTATTCTATATATTTTTTTTGATCTCTCGCTCGGTTCGATTAGCCGAGACCAATCTACGTCCAAACCGGATACTGCAGAGGCCCATTGTTGAGGGCGACCCTCCCAATCCAATTTTTTTCTTACGTACCATCAGAAAGATTTGAACTTCGAACCTCCAGAACAAAGGCTTACAACATCTTCGGTGCGTGTGAGTCTAACGTGAAACGTCTAGCCGCTAAGCTCAACTCTCAAACCCTTCTCCTTCTCCACAGCACTCCTGGAATCTGGTATCCCTTTCTCGCGTAACAGCATCCACCTATCTCCTCTCTTTCTCTATCTAGCATTGAAACAGCCGTGTTCAGGTGATCTCTCTTTCTCCCTGACCTTTGCAATAAATAATCAATCCATTTATATTGTCTGCTTCATGGAGGATTTTCTGATTAGGGTTTAAAGGGGTTTCTGGGGTCGATCTGCCGCCTTTGAAATCGGGTTCAGATGGCACGCTCTATCTTCAACGAACAATTTGGCTACAGAAATCCACTTGTCGTCATATATAGAATTAATTTGTATTTTTTTCTTCTTCATTGGCTTAGCTTGTTCTAGATGAGATAGATTTCTCCAACTTAGCGAAACGGGCTTTTGTTTTTTTGCAGCTGTATATCTTCCGTTAATTTTGTGCGGGTGTAGTTCTGGATGGCAGGTGTCATAAATGGCGTTAGGATTGTGGTTGCCGGCGATCAGGGTAGCGGAAAGTCAAGCTTGATAGTGGCTGCTGTCTCGGGAAACTTTCCTGCTAGTGTTCCGCCTGTAATGCCGCCTTCTCGTTTGCCAGATGACTTGTTTCCTGATCGTGTTCCCATAACCATTATCGACACATCTTCAAGGTCTGAAATTTTTGCTACCCTGTAAAATGCTGCTACACTGTTGTAGCTTAAATTACAATTAATCTCCCTTAAAATTGTATAAAGATACTCATTATTGCATATCCATTAAACACAAATCATCCATCTCCATTTACTGTTAAAAGATAGTTTGAAGTATGGAAGAATGAGTCAATATTGTTCTTTTACTATGTTTTTGATGGACTTTATATATTAGTTTTGATGGAATTTGTATAGTAGTTTGAAGTACAGAAGAAAGACAATCAATTGATTGCTAATAGGAGTAATAGGTATGTGAGAAGTGAGAACTGTGGTTTTGTATAATTTCATAAATAAGGGTGGTCGATTTCAATCTTGCTGTATACCTGTTGTTAGTGTATATCATCAAACTATAAATTATTTTTACTGAATTAGTTATTTTTCCCTCCTGACCCGATAACAAAAAGATTGATTTGTTAATATTACTTAATAGCCCATATGCTGTTTTTTTTTTAGACTTCTGAGAGCTTTTTGGGTACAATTGTTGATTTGTTGATGTATGTTTTGATTTGCACACCTTTGCTTAGTATTGAGACCAGGAATAAGCTTGCAGAAGACCTGATGTCTGCTGATGTTGTTGTGCTTACTTACGCCTGTGATCGGCCTGAGACTCTTGATCGTTTGAGCACTTTTTGGCTTCCAGAGCTTCGGCGCTTGGAGGTTAGGTTTCATATGCTTTAATGCTATATTTCATTCAACGTGGAATAATTTTTTCCAATTAAGATAATACTTTATGCGCATGAATCACTCTCGAATATACTTTTTTGAAGGATATGAACTTGTATATGTTCTAATCATGGTATACTTATTTCTAGGCAGGTCAGGGTCCCTGTCATAGTTGTGGGTTGTAAGTTAGATCTTAGGGATGAGCTTCAACAAGTGAGCCTTGAGCAGGTCATGTCACCAATTATGCAACAATTTCGAGAGATTGAAACATGTATAGAGTGTTCAGCATTTAAATATATACAGGTAAAATATATTTGCCATCTTCTTGAGGATGTAAATTGTAAAGCATTTATGTTTAAATATTTTCCTGTTTGTTCTTTGCTACTACATATATAGTGGAAGTGGATATCTCTTGCCATGTTGAAGAGGGCTCTTGTTATGTGGTTGTTAAAAATCCATCCTAAAGAATTGTTATTCTATTAAGTTATTGTTTTTGATGGTTGGCATGCTTGCACTAATTTTATTTTAAACTGAGTTGTTCCACTATCATGACAGTGTCTGTGGATCTCGTCTGAGTTTTGATCTAATACTGATGGTTATTTTACCCTATTTCATTTTGGCTTAATAAGTGAGCATTGTGATTTCAATTATTTTTTGCAGGTGCCTGAGGTCCTCTACTATGCTCAAAAAGCAGTCCTTCATCCTACTGCGCCTTTGTTTGATCAGGAAACACAGACCTTACGCCCTCGGTGCATAAGGGCTTTGAAACGAATATTTATACTATGTGACAATGACCGGGATGGTGCTCTTTGTGATGCTGAGTTGAATGACTTTCAGGTTAATATTGTATAGCTTATGTATATTGTCATGTATGTACATCTAATGTTGTATTCATACTATAATGAAGCAGATCATAGATTGGTGTGTTTATGATGTTTCTAAATAGGTCAAATGTTTCAATGCTCCATTGCAACCTTCAGAAATAGTTGGTGTTAAAAGGGTTGTGCAAGAAAAATTGCCAGAAGGAGTGAATGAGTGTGGCCTCACTTTAACTGGATTTCTCTTTCTTCATGCCCTTTTCATAGAAAAAGGGCGTCTTGAGACTACATGGACTGTCTTGAGGAAGTTTGGATATAATAACGATCTTAGACTAACTGATGATCTACTTCCACCTACATTCAAGCAATCACAAGATCAGGTATGCTGATATTTATTTTGTCACTTATTTCAATGAACACGTTTCTCTTGGCAGATATATTATATTCTATTTCTGATGGCCATGAAAGATCTCTTCCGTATGCTTTTTGCTTTATGCATCTGCATCTCTCTCTCTCTCTCTCATGCTTATAGACTTTGGGTGTAAGAAGCAGCTAATGTTTTTTTCTTTTAAGCTGCTAGAGCATGTCCTATTTGTCTTATCACATTGTTTATATTTCGAAAGATGGTCCTTCCTCTATTGCTCCAGGCTTCAGAGGAGGGAGTTTGGTTCATAAATTATGAGAATCTTAATATTGTAAATCCAAGTCTGCACTCAAATTATATTGAATGATTTTTTTTTTTACTGATAAAGTTCCTAACTTCCTCGGCAATTTCTTATGTGGTTCTAATATGTCGCCGATGATATGCAGAGTGTGGAGCTCACTAAGAATGCAATTGAGTTCCTGAAGGGGGTATTCAGTTCTTATGACACAGATAATGTAAGCAAAATTTGTCTTTCCAAGTTATACATTTCTGTAGGGTTTTCTCTATCAGTCTATGAGACCATGACAGTTTTTTTTCTTGGTCATGTAGAAAATATTCTCTTCTAGTTATTCATATTACACAACTGAGATGAATAATTAGTATAAATGTCTCTTTGTATAGTTCTGGAATCATGTGATTTGTCTAATGCTGATTTTGCATGTATACACATTTTTAAAATTCATTAAACAGGATGGAGCTTTACGACCTTGGGAGCTTCATGATGATTTATTTTCTACAGCCCCTGAAAGGTACTCTTCTCCCTTCATGTCACCCTTTCCATTTCTCTGTCAAGAAAACTTTGTTAAGTACTAGTCAATGATATCTTCTAGTTTCTTTTGTTATTTAGTCCTTGGAGTGAAGCTCCGTATAGAGATGCAGCTGCAACAACTGCGTTGGGGGTCATTTCTGTTGAAGGGTTCTTGTCGAAGGTACGTTCATCTCTTTCATGGTTCCCCATTTTCTTGTTGAGTTTTGTGGATCGAGTCAAATTTTGAGTTACCATTTTTTACTTGCAGTGGGCTCTCATGACCCTTCTAGATCCAGCAAAAAGTGTCGAGTATCTTAGATATGTGATGTATGATGGTGATGCTGCCTCAGCCATTCGTGTGACTAGAAAGAGGCGTGTGGATCGTAAAAAACAACAAACTGATAGAAACGTTCTTCAGTGTTTTGTCTTTGGACCAAAAGGTGCTGGGAAAACTGCTCTTCTCAATGCTTTTCTAGGAAGGTATATGTTGATTGGATGTGTTTCTTTGTTTCCTCTTAAGATTCTACCCTGAATATGATATTATTAGACAGCTAATTGTGTGCAAATATTTAACAGACACAGTGATGTGGTATTTGTTTGTCATTTTTATTTGGATTAATGAAATACTTATTCTAAGCATAGCTTCTCAAATGATTGCAGTTTTATGCGTTTTAAGGTCATTAACGTGTTTTAGTTAGGGTAGGGGCCTTGTTTAAGGCCAAATGTGGTATTATCTGCTCCATAACAACAATTGGTTTTTAAAAATTTGCAGACCATTCTCAGGGAACTACACACCAACAACAGAAGAGCAATATGCTGTAGGATCTGTGGATGAGCCGGCAGTAAGTATTATATCATACTTATACTATGGCTTTCTGTTTTCCCTTTAGGGTTTGTTATGATACTTACTGCATACTATTATTTCGTTGTAGGGGGTAGAGAAAATTCTTGTGTTGCGGGAGATTCCTGAAGATGACATTTCCAATTTACTTTCTAGCAAAGAATCCTTAGCACCTTGCGATGTAGCCATATTTGTCTATGACAGGTGATTCAGTTTCACTGTTAGCTGACTCTTTTGTAGAGTTCTACTGGAGTTACATTTATGTTAATCTATACGCTGATCAGTCCTCCCCTGTCATATAAGGTTTACACTGTGTGTTTTCTTTATTCTGTGCTAACGATACAAATAAGTGAAGTGATCTGTAAAACTTTTTCAATGAATAGAATACAACCTTAAAGATGCAGTCTTTAGTTTTGCTTTAACAATTTAACATGAATCTATTGATGTAAATGCTTATACCTGAAGTTTTTCTTGTTTTTTTCAAGTTGCTTATTCCTTTTCCATTTGCTGAACTTGGACGGACTTTTCAGCTTCAATTTCAAAGTATCTCTGTCTATGCATATGTTTTTTCATTTGACTGTTATTATGCCATTTCCCTTCAGTTCTGATGAGATATCATGGAAGAAGACGTCAGAGCTACTTGTAGATGTTGCTGGTCATGGAGAAGATACTGGCTACACGATGCCCTGTCTCATTGTGTCTGCAAAAGATGATCTGGAAGCTTACCCTCAAGCAATTCTTGATTCTACTCGGGTAATTTTCCCTCTCTCATTGTCATCAAATTTAGTCAAATCAATTCTATTGATAAAATATTAGGCTTAAACTAAACATGTCAAAATAGGTAATAGGTATAGGAAATAAATAGTCAGCTTTAATAATTCTGGGCAATTGTCATGTTGCAAGTTTTAAATGAACAGATGCATAGAGGTCTATAAATTATCCGAGATGTGCTCTAGGAGTGAGGCGCAGCTGCTCTGAACTTTAGCAACGAGATTAAGTAAAAAAGGGGAGCTTTGAAATAAAGGGAAAACATCTTAAAATAAACCAAGTGTGCCCCAAAGATGGGGTTGTATTTCAATTGAATTTTGCTTGTGTGCTTGTCAATGGGTATAGGGTTAAACTGTCATTTTTCACATCAAATTACATTCTTCAATTATTTAATGTTGACTTTTGCACATTTGAAATATTAGCTACTAGTGCTTTAATAAGTACCTCCTCGTTACATTCTAGCTTTCGTTTATTTTTTGTGATCATGCTTTATCTCTTTTTGTTTTTTGAGCAAGTGATCATATGTTCTATCTCAAATGAAAATGATTTTACAATATATATTCATTCATGTTCGCATTCTCATTACCGGCTCATGTTGCACTGTTACACAGGTTAGTCAAGATATGGGAATGGACGCCCCGATACCCATCAGTTCGAAGCTGGGAGACTTTAGTAACGTGTTTTGCAAGATTGTTAGAGCAGCACAACATCCTCATTTGTGCATCCCAGAGACTGAAGCTGGGAGGAGTAGAAAACAATACACCAAGCTCGTCAATCGCTCACTCATGGTCGTTTCAGGTGCACAAATTTTCATGCTTTAACTTTGCCTTGTAACTTGATGTAAATTCTTTTTTACCTTTTGTATGATTTTTCAAATAGGATCAACTCCCTGTTTCTTGTATTTGATTAGGCTCTTGTGTTTGTTATCTCTCTTTACAGTCGGAGCTGCAGTGGCAATTGTCGGGTTAGCTGCTTATCGCGTATATGCTGCTCGAAAGAACGCTTCGAGTTGAAACACTTTATATGTCCACGCCTGCAAGCCTGCAGGGATCTTCTTATCTTTGAGATGGGCTTGTCAAGCATCATCTCCTTTCACAAGAGCATTGATGTGGATTTTACACTATAAAAATGAATGGATGGTTTAGGTTTTATCAAGGTTGGTTGGTGGGTGTGGGTGTTTTTAATGTATCATTTCAGCTGGGGACGTTTGTAATAAAAATGTTTTGCTGACTCTGGATAATAGCATAAGAATGTAAACAATTTTTTTTTGTGGATTTTTTAAATTAGATTTGGGGTCGAAAGTTGGCTTTTTTAATCGGATGAATTGCAGGATTTTTTTCAGCATCAACTTTTCTTCCCTAGGAAATAAAGAGAGAAATATGAATTGTAGGATATAGTAATTGCATTTGATTTACTTTTTTTTTTAATAAGAAATTGAATTTGATTTCAGGAGAACCTCATTAACTACTTCATAGATGGCCTACTATGCAAGGGAAACTTCATCAGTGTATAGTGTCTGACGTTCTAATCATAGCCCTTTGTGTATAGTGTTTTAAAATTTTCTTAATGTGTAATATTACTATACCAAAAATATTTCCTGTAATTAAATTTGCCAAATTATAAAGCATTCGTTTTTTGATCTCTTGGTTTGTGCCATTTTTTAATTTTTAATTTTTTTAAAAATCAAGTTTGATTTCTACCATCTTCATAGTCGATTGAATTATTATTTCTTATATATAAAAAAACACGGGATTACTGTCAGAATTCAAACAAAATTTGCTCAATCATAAAAGAACTTGAAAATATATTCTTGTGCTCCTCATCGATCAACAAAAAGGGTTACAGAGCAAGATATATTTTTCATAATGAAAATTTAGAAAAGGATTGAACCGGTTACATAATGAAAGTCCCGGAACCCATAACACAATGATTAGCAGCCTCTATAAATTTAATTAATGAGGAATTTGTTGTGGAACTATGATAGGCGTTTGACTTGCCAGTCGGCAACAATTTATGAATATTTGATTGATGAGAGATTACGGTGTTTATATAACAAGAAGCAATTAAGCAAATAAGCTGAAAGCTACAAATGAGGAACCAACAACTAAACTATACACAAATTTTTACCATGCCTTTCTCACCTTTTTGACTATTTTGCTATTAGCAATTGCATGCTGCGCGGCACATGATGATTAACAAATTCCTCAGTGCTCAAAACGGTGGAATTAACAAAGCAAAACGACAGCATTTTGATATCAAGCACCAAACAAATGGGGTCCAAATAGTAGGAGAATATTAATTAATCATATCTAATGACCATCAATGTTTGCCTCCTACCCATCATTTCCACAATTCAAAGAAAAGAATAGTGTAAAGCTGATCGAGAACAAACTTTACATGTTTCCTCCTCCTCTGACCTCTTCTAAATCGTCCTAGCTAACATTGATTAATTACTTACCCTAAAGCTCGATCCAAATTAACTCCTAATCTCTCTCTTATGGGTTCATTTCCTGCCATGACCAGAAGTAGCTCAGATGTCTATGCCAACTTGGGTTTAGATGAGTTGCCTGAAGAAGAATCTCCTTCTTCAACACCACAAGTTATCTCCATTCTAGCCGCGCTCCTCGAGAAGTCGATCAAGAAAAACGACAAGTCGCTCAAGTCCTCAAAGAAAAGGAGCAGCTTTAGAATAATTACAGCCTTCCATGGTGTTAAGCCTCCCTCGTTGAGCCTTCTTCAGTACCTCGAGCGCATCTCCAAGTACGCTAGATGTAGCCCTTCTTGCTTCGTCATTGCCTTCATCTACATCCAAAGGTACATTCAACATAAGACTTGCTTGATCACTTCTTTGAACGTGCATCGCCTCCTCATTACCGGCGTTATGATGGCCGCAAAGTTCATTGATGATGCGTAAGTTCTTCTTATGGGTAACCTCATATTTGAGCTTTATTCTCAAATAACTAACTATGTTTTAAGTCAACTCGGATTTAATTATGTAATTGTAGAAGCTTCAACAAGCTGAGTTCCAATCTGGATGTAAGTGATCCGAGTTAGAGATGAACAAGCTGGAGATGGAGTTGCTATTCAGCCTCAAATTCAGACTTCACGTAACGTTGGACACGTTCAATCAGTATTGTGTTCAGCTGGAGAAAGAATCCTCAGCAATTAGGAGCAAGATAGAGCGGCCGAGGATCATCCAAGTTTGTGGATGGAAAGGAAGATGGGGTGATAAACATGAATCTAAATGCAGTACTCCTAACTTTGAAGAATATAATACATGCAAAGCCATGTAACTTATGATCGAACACAAGTTTCTAGGTTTTTAATAACACCTTGTATAAGTTCTCATTGCGGTATGGTTACATTCTTTTGATCATGTTCTTATGTTGTGTTATGAGACGAACTCAAAACACAAGTTTTATTGATGGTTTTTGTTTTGAGCTGTTTTATGGCACTTGTGGTGGTGTTAAAAGAGCATTATTTTGTCAACTATATTGATGCTACTGAAATAGGCCAAGTTATTAAAGTGAACGTTTCTTATGTAACACAGAGTGGTCACTGTTATAAGGCTATTATGTTGCTTAAAACGCAACGGTTTTTTTATCCAACTTTGCTGACGTATTACTGATGTAATATCCCTCTAGATAAATAGGGATAACGAACTCTGTAAACTTCACTTTTTCTGAAATCCAAAACTGAATGGCTTGGCCTCTCTAAACCCTCATTCTCTTCTTCAATGTTTCATCACTCAAATTCTCTAATTCTATCATGGTATCAGGGCTAATCGATCTCGATCGACGTTGGCTAGCAATTCATCGCTTTCGCACATCATGCCTACTGAAGAAGAGCTTGTCAAGAGGGAGCTGGAGCTCAAGCAACATGAAATGGAGATGCTGGAAAAGATGAATCTGTACCTCATCGCAAACTGAGTTCCAATCTGGATGTAAGTGATCCGAATCATTACTTGTATCTGCATCATTCGGATCATCCGAATTACTCTCTTGCTACTCAGCTTCTTAATGACTCAAATTACCATCAATGGAGACGATCTGTGGAGATTTCGTTGAGGGCTAAGAATAAGCTCATATTTGTTACTAGAGGTACTACATGTCCAGATCCAGGATCTCTTCTTGAGATGCAATGGAAATGATGTAACTGTATGGTCATCTCTTGGCCGCTTCATTCTGTTGACAAGGAGATCGCTGAAACGCTGCTATACTGTGCAATGTGTTGACGAACCTTTACTCCGGGCAACAAATAAATTTATAAGTCAAGACCCCGCTGAGTATAGGGGAGTCAGGATTGTTCCACGAGAAGCAAGGTTTGTTTATCTATCGACTACTAAAAATCAAACAAAAACAAGCAAACACTCACGATCAGCCTCGTTAACGACCTTGTCAGGATCGTTAACGAACCACCGCAAACAATTGACTAAAAATAACGAACTAAACAGGTTCGGTACCGAGAATACGAACTCAGTAACGAATATAACCTAGGAGAATTCAAATAAAACAAAGATCTAGGACAAGGGTTACCACAACATAGTCATGCACATAAACTCGTAAGAAGATAAATATCATGCCTTTAAATAGATAAATTCATCAACTTTCATTGACTAGCAGGTAAATTAATCTACTTTCATAAACTAATTCACTCAATCGCTTGTTTTGGATCTAAAGCTTGAAACTTTCGTATTCAAACAATATCAACCTTCAAGTTTATAACTTTCTCTCTCAATCAAGTTAAAACTCAAATTACCTTGACTTTCATCTAGGCATAAACACAACAAGCAATCCCAAAATAGATAGAAGGCATTCAACACATCATCTCACTCATCAAACCATGCATAACTATGCCGGGTTTCAACCCCGACCCTAGATAAGAAAACTACTCACTATACATAACTAAGAAACAAATAACTTCAACAAGAGAAAACATTGAGAACAAAACAACTACTTCAAATTAATAATAAAATATTGTCTTACAGAATTCAGAAGAAACCGAAAAATGCAAAACACCGAATCAAAACCTCGTGATTAACGACCCCGGAAACTTTCGTCCACCGTGGTTCTCGATCTCGACCTTCAACTCTCCTTCTCTCTCTCGGCTCTTCCTCCTTCGCTACTTGCTTGCTACTCCCTTTTCTAGGCTAGATAGAAGGGTATTTATACTTATAAGGCTATAAAATAAAAAAGGCTAGAAGATAAAAACTTTCCTAAAAGATAGAAATCTACTCTAAAAAGATAGAAACAAAATCTAGAAGGATAACAAGACCTAAAATAAATAATATAATAATCCTAAAACTCATTAAAAAAATACTCTACCGACACGGAATAAATTCTCGCACATGATCGGTAGGACATCACTAAGATTCCTCGAAAATCCTATCTCGTAACCTCGTTAACGAGCCCTCACAACCTCGTTAACGAACATGGGCTTGGCTTCTTCAACACTTCTTCTTCAAAAACTTAAACTTCGACTTCTTTTTCTTGTATTCCTCTGTCCTTCATCATAGCACTCCAAATTCAGCTCCAAATAGCACCATTTCCTTGCTAAAACCTACAAAAAATACACAAAACGGAGTAGCTCCCATACTTTTCACAAAATATGCAAAACTATCCAAAAACACATAAAACTAACCCTAAACTTATCAAAACTAGTCCTAACAAATTAAGAAAACCTACCAAAAACTATACCAAAAATACGAACATCACAATGGCTGCTGATATTTGGAAAGATCTGAGCTCTCGTTTTGGACATGCTAGCTTAGCCCGGACTTATCAAGTTCAAAAGGAATTGTTCAACATCTCCCAAGGTACCTTGTCTGTTTCTTGTTACTATACCAAGTTCAAGCGCTATTGGGATGAATATATGGTGCTTGTGGAAATGCCTAAGTGTGGATCCTGTTGAAATCTGAATTCTATGCCGACAATGATGCTGAATCAACAGGTTCTTCAGTTCTTAGTTGGATTGAATGAATCGTATAATGATGTCAGAGCAAATGCTCTTATGTTGAAACCCACCCCTAGCATTGGGGACGTTTATCAGTTGGCTTTGCAAGAAGAAAAGCAACGAACATTCAACACCAACTTTGCACCCTTAAATGCATACTCGAGTGCTTTCAATGCTTATTCTAAGAAAGGGCAGGGCTCAACTAATTCTCATCAAAATGTTGGTCAGAATTTCAATCCAAAGGGGGTGGGGGGTGGGGGTGGGTAACAGGAACACAAGATCTCAATCCCATAGACAAGGATCATCTAGTTCAAACACTGGGAATAGCAATTTTGTATCACACACTAAGCCTTACTACTACTGTGATCACTGTAAGGTGCCATGCCATTCAATTAGTTGTTGCTTCAAGATCATCGGGTATCCTAAGGACTTCCAAGAGAAAAATGTTTGTTGGCAACACTACAGTTCAGGATGAAGGGAAAGAGAATACAAACAAAGGTCACAATCTCACCAAAACTCAGTACGAGAGGCTTCTTGCTTTACTGGAACATCAACAGATTGGGACTTCCACAACAGAAACCACCAAATCATGTATGATGGCAGGTACAACCTTTTGTTTCTCTGTTTGTGGTAATAATTCCATTTGGGTCATAGATAGTGGTGTAACTCATCACATAAGCCCTCACTTGAATTTGTTTAGAAGCTATAAACCCTTTGATAAGCCTCACTTCATTACCATTCCTAATAGCAAACAATCAAACATTACTCACATTGGGATTGTGCAATTAGATTCACATATCACTCTCACTGATGTCTTACATGTGCCTGATTTTTCTTTAAATCTCTTGTCTGTACATCGCCTTATTCAAGACCTCAAAGCTAATATCCTCTTAACTCCTGATCATTGCCTTATTCAAGGCCCTTCCATGAACAATCTTCAGGTGCTTGGTAACATTTCAAGAGGATTGTATGTCACCAACACAACTAGTCAGTCTTCCTTTACTCAACCAAATCTTAGGTCTGTTTCTACATCAAATCTTTGTAATAAAGCCACAAACAATGTTGTCTCTGCTGAGTCTTTTGTAGCTATTACTCCTGAGTTACTTCATTTAAGATTGGGACATGTTCCTTTTGACACTATGTTTCAATTTCCTTATGTTAAAATCATGAATTCTACTAAGAAACATCAAGTTTGCACAGTCTGTCCAAAAGCAAAACAGCAAAGAGCTTCTTTTCCAATAAGTCAAATTCAGACAAATTATCCTTTTCAAATGCTTCATACTGACATATGGGGGCCTTACAAAGTTAAAACCTATAATGGATACAACTACTATCTAACCATTGTGGATGATTACACAAGAACCACATGGGTTCACCTCCTTGCTCACAAATCAAATGCCCTCCCTATCCTTAAATCCTTTGTGACATTTGTGGAGACACAATTCAACAATCTTATTAAAACCATACGATCTAATAATGGAGGTGAATTTTTTAGTCACGAAGCTGATGATTTTTTCTCCACAAAAGGTATAATCCATCACAAAACTTGTGTTGACACCCCTCAACAAAATGGGGTTGTTGAACGCAAGCACAAGCACAAGCACTTGCTTGAAACTACCAGGGCTCTCCTATTTCAATCCAAAATTCCATATTCATATTGGGGAGAGTGTGTGCTCACAACCACCTATCTTGTCAACAGATTTCCCTTGACCAGCCTCAATTTCTTGACTCATTATGAAAAGCTCCATAGAAAACCACCTGAATACTCCCATCTTTGTCCTTTTGGATGTCTCTACTATACATCCACTTTAAAAAGAAATCGTGGCAAGTTTGACCCCCGTACCTCTCCTTGTGTTTTCCTGGGATATCCTAATGGGGTTAAGGGTTATAAAGTCCTTGAAATCTATATCCAACAAGTCTTCATTTCAAGAGATGTGATATTTCATGAATTAATTTTCCCACTGCATTTGCCTAATATCAAGCTGGCCTCACAATTTCCCCCCTTGCCACAACCCTCACATGAAAGCAATCTGTTGATAGGGATTTACTTAAAAAACAAATGAAATTTGTAGTCAAGACCCCGCTGAGTATAGCGAAGTCAGGATCGTCCATGAGAAGCAAGGTTGTTTGTTTACCTAACTAAAGAAAACAAGAAAACAAAGCAAAACAAGCAAGAGCAACTACGACAGACCTCGTTAACGACCTTGTCAGGGTCGTTAACGAACCTGGAATTCTACAAAAACCATAGTAATAAACGAGCTAAGTGCAGGCTTGGTATCGATCCAAGTGCCTCGGTAACGAGTGAAATTGAAAGCTAAACTTAAGAAATTCAATGGATAAAAAGATCTAGGACAAGGGTTACCACAACATAGCTATGCATATAAACTTATGTGAAGATAAAGATCATGCCATTGAAGATAAATCTATCAACTTTTGCTGACTATCAAGCAAATCAACCAACTTTCATAAATCAATTCACTTTATTACTTGTTTTGAATCCAAAGCTTGAAACTTTCGTTATCAAACAATATCAACATTCAAGTTCACAACTTTTTCTTTCGATCAAACAACAAACTCAAATTACTTCTACTCTCGTCTAAGTATAAGCACAACAAGCAATTCAAAGAATAGAAGGCAATCAAAAACTCAACACATTCATTCAAACATGCACAACCATGTCGGGTTTCAACCCCGACACTAGAAAAGTAAACTACTCACTCTTCATTGAAACAAAGCAAACGACTTTAATCAAAGAGAACATCTGAAAAGCAAAACTTACTTGAAATTGAAAGAATGTCGTCTTACAATCACATGTGGAATCCGAAAACAACTAAAAACAACGAACAAGAGTTTGATCACCGAACCCTTCCTCTCTCTTGATCGGAATCAACCGGACTTCTCTCTCTCTCGATTTCTCTCCTAAACTAACTCGAATACCCTTTTGTCTAGGCTTAGTACAAGGGTATTTATACTAAGAAAGATATCTATAAAAGACCTAAAAGATAACAACTTAACCTACTTAAAAGATAACAAGATAAAAGATATAAATCCCGAAAATCGGTTGTGCTCTACCGACACAAGTCACCTCGTTAACGACCTGCACCGGTCGGTAGACTTTGCTGAACTCCTTAACAAAAACTCCAATTTACAGCTCGGTAACGACCTTCACAGGTCGTTAACGAGCCCCTATTTTGACTTATTATGAACTCTTCCTTGGTTTTAACTTGCACTCTAACTTGATCTTCCCATGCAATCTCCTTTATCTTCTTCGATGCATTCCACCTTCTACCACTTCACTTCAACTTCACTTGAAAAGTGCTCCTTTCCGCTCAAAAACCTACAAAAAGACACAAAATGGAGTAGCTTCCATACTTTTCACAAAATATGCAAACTTATCCAAAAACACACAAAACTAACTCTAAAACCTACTAAAACTAAACTAAACATCCCAAGAAAGACACCAAAAACTAAACCAAAAACATGAACATCACAGTCCTATTTTTTTCCCCACCAAAAATCTTTTCACTGACTCTCAAACTCCTGACTTACCCACACCAGACCCTCTTCACTACTTACCTTCCACCCTTGATGATGTTATTATCAGTATCATATCTTGCCAATATCGTTATTGTTATAAGTTGTTGCTAAGTTGTTTTAGTCTTACGTTAGTTTGTTGACTAGCTTATTTCTCTCCTAATATTGTGGAGAACAATTTGTAATCTCAGACTGTATTTAAGTAGTCTTTAATTCTCTAATAAAATCATTTAAGTGCATTATCATTTACATGGTATCAATCGCTTGAGATCCTAGGCAACAAAACACACAAAAATAAAACATCACCATGGCTTCCGAACTGGCTGCTGTTCTACCCAACCCAAATGACGTTACACGTCCATTCCTTCTCGTTCAATTCCCAAATATCCAAAATTAACACCAACCAATTACATAACTTGGAGCACCCAAATCACTCTTACAATGCAGGGATACGATCTTTTCGGTTATCTTGATGGATCAGTCCCTGCACCTCCAAAAACCACTGGCACTCCGCCGGTTCCGAATCCTACTTACAAAACACGGGAGAGGCAGGATAAACTAATTCATGGGGCTCTTGTCAGCTCTCTGTCTTCAACAGTCAGTCTTCTAGTCACTCGTGCCTCCTCTTCCAAGGCAACGTGGGACCTCCTAAAATCCACTTATGCAACAGCCTCTCGCGGACATCGCGAGCAAATCAAACAGAAAATTCGATCCACCAAGAAAGGCACAAGATCGATCTCCGAATATATGCTTGGAATGCGAGCGGATGCAGACCTTCTTGCATCGCTCGATGCTCCAATGGCGCAAGAAGACTTCACATTTTATCTTCTACAAGGCTTAGACAAGAGTTTTCAATCTGTAACTGATGGAGTTCATAACAGAGACACTCCAATCTCTTTTGAGGAACTTCATGAGAAGTTAATCGTCAAGGAATTGGAGATCAAATGGGAAGGAACCTCCGGCGATGCTCCGGCTATAGCGCTAACGACTCAGAAAGGGAAAGGCAAGAACAAGGTTTCTTATCCTATGCAATGGCAGCCCAAACCCAATCCTCCTCCACCAGCCAACTGGATTCCATACAATCAACAACAACGTCCAAACCAAACCTTCCAACCATCCCACAATCAACCTCAAAATTATCAACCCCAAAACTCTAAACCCTTCAAGGGGCGATGTCAAGGTTGCAAAGAGCAGGGGCACGTGATTAGTCAATGCCAAGAATTCCGTCGAAACAACCCAACTGTAGTTTTTGCACCCTCAGCCCGTTTCCCAAACCCAAATCCACCACAAGCCAACACCTTGTCCACCGTTGGTCATCAAAATTGGATTGTTGACAGCGGCTCCACAAACCATGTCACAAACAACCTTGAAAACATGTCTTACCACTATCCTTACACCGGTCCCGACGACATCTTCATCGGTTACAGAACAGGTTTGCGAATTTGTCATACTGGTTCAATAAATTTAAATATGGTGAGTCCAAATATGAATTTGTCAAACGTGCTTTATGTGCCTCAAATGACCAAAAACATCCTATTAGTTTCCAAGTTTTGCAAAGAAAATAATTCTTCTATTATATTCTTAACGGATTGTTTTTTTGTGAAGGACCAAGCGGGCCGAACAGTTCTTAAGGGTCCATGCGTTGACGGAGTCTATTTGTGGCCTCATTCAAGTCCGAACGTCAACCATGTCTTTTTCAAAGATTCTGCTTTGCTTCATCATAAATTAGGCCATCCTAGCACTGTTACTTTTCAAGTCCTACAAAATCGTTTTAAACTAGGGTCATCTATTTTTAAACAGTCAGATTGTCATGCTTGTCAGGTCAATAAGAGCCATAAGCTCCCTTTTTCACATTCTACTACTGTATCTCATTCTCCAATTCAAGTAATATTTTCAGACGTTTGGACATCTCCTGTTTTATCTTATGATGGATACAAGTATTATGTGATTTTTGTGGATCATTTTACGCGTTATCTATGGCTATATCCCTTAAAGCATAAATCGGACACAAAAGAAGTATTCATAAAATTCAAATCCTTGGTTGAAACGTTTTTTGAATAAAAAATAAAAACATTGTTCATAGATAATGGCGGTGAATTTATAGCCTTAAAGTCTTTTTTAAGCTTAAATGGAATTTCACATTTAACATTACCGCCACACACACCGGAACATAACGGAATGTCGGAGAGGCGACATAGGCATATTGTCGAAAATGGTTTAAGTCTTTTAAGTTTTTCTAACATGCCTTTAGATCACTAGCCTCATGCCATGACTACGGTAACTTATTTAATTAATAGACTTCCAACCCCAGTTTTGAAAAATGATTCACCATATTTGAAATTGTTGAAACAGGAACCACATTATGGTAAGTTAAGACATTTCGGATGCTTGTGCTTCCCATGGTTGTGTCCATATAATACACATAAGCTACAATCCAAATCAATTCCTTGTGTATTAGTTGGATATTCTACTTCACAATCTGCCTACAAATGTCTTGACCCAAAAACAAAACGAGTTTACGTGTCTCGGCAGGTACACTTTGTAGAACACGAATTTCCATACAAAACTCACCCGACTGAACCAATCCCGAACTTAATTATTGGAGAGGAATGGGGTTCAATTTCCTTACCAATTTTAAGTTCAAACCTACCCTCTGATTTACCAAACCAAACAACCCCTAGTTCTATCCTAGAACCGTTCGAACAATCTCCACAAAATCCTCGTGCATCAACCCAAAACCATTCTGATCAAAACAACCTTCCACCAATCACAAATTTTCAAACACCCTTATTACCAAGTCAAAGCCCATTAAACACCAGGCCCAATCCAAATGTACCTCGTTCTCGGCAAAATATTGATCACGTGGATTCTATCTCTAATGCAACTCCCTCACCACTACCAAACTCGTCCACCGAAATCTTAACCACTGCTTCCGCTCAATCCTCTCATGAAACTCAACAACCTAATCAAGTGCCCTTGCCTTCAGATAACCAAAATTACGACATATTGACGAGATCAAAAAATAACATCACAAAACCTCTACATAAACTTAACCTCCATCTTTATGACCTCTTCAAAAGAACCCACCACCATCACTCAAGCCCTAAAACTTCCTGAATGGAGGCAAGCCATGCAAAAAGAATTTGAAGCCCTCTGTTCAAACCAGACCTGGATCTTAGTGCCGCTTGAGCCTGAGTACAATCTAGTTGGATGCAAATGGGTGTATCGCATGATAGGCGTGAAATGGTCGTGCAAATCACGGCTATGCAAAAGAGTCCTAACAATCCTAAAGACTGTAGTCTTAGGGAAGTAAGGGTCGAATCCACAGGGAGGAGATTTATTTTTTTATGTGAATTTTATGTCAACTAAAATAAAAGGGGTTTTAGAATTAAACTAACTATTGAGAATGCAAAAAATATCAAATCAAATAAAGTTGAAGTTTTTATCAAATTAGGGAAAACACTTAGTCAACCAGAGATCCACATTCGTATGACAAGTTGATCATCGATTTACTCAATATCGCATGCATATGGAATTCCAATTCCTTTTCAAATATAATTAATAGCACAACCAGATACTATCAATCCTAACTAATTGAATAACCTTGAAACTATCAAGATTCAATTCAAAAGCAGCATTAAGAATAGGAATATAATCAGGATACAATTCCAGCATAAAACAACCAGCTTTTATACTAGAGTGTAATTAAACTCTCTTCTGCAACAGACTAGCACAACCAGATACTAGTACGATGCAGTTTGCTACTATGAAATAGAGAAACTCAATCAGTAATTTCTCTAGATCTAGTAATTGAGATTCAATAACAACAACCCTAGAAATTGTTGAAATCAATCACATAAACAATTCAAGTAAGAGAGAAAAATAATTCCATGCAATAGATAAAGAGTAGAAATCTCACAATTGAAAGTCAAAACGAAGCTTCAAACTGTCTGACTAAGCAAAAGGGCTTAGTTCTCCATGAAAGGCTAAAAACTCTGAATAGAAAATACGATAATAGTGTACGAATGAGAGATGCAACTCTCAAAACCTAATATATCAAACTAGGTCTCCAAAAGTATATCCAAAAATACAAAAGTCGGACTAAAGCTGGTAGATAAGGAGCAAATCAGAATAAAACACGTGGCGCTCTTGAATTACGCGGCTGTTAGAGGCGGCGGGCGCCGCTGGGTTGGCGGTGGTCGCCGCCAGCACCTCAGTTCAGAACTCAAGTCACACTTCGGGGGCTGTTTTGACTCACTTCGAGTTGGAATTTGGACTCAGGGTAAAAACATGAATTGTAGCTCTTTGGATTAGCTTTCCAATGATATCAAACACAACTTCATAAGACCAATATATCTCCCGAACGAGCTCTCACGAGACAGAGGTGTTGAACCAGCAACTCCAATGGATGGCCCGAATTCAAGCGTTCTTCTCCCGATTTCCATTCCTTTCACACTTGTTCACTTTAAGACCTGTAAAACAACATATAACAAGTGCAAAAACCCAAAACTCCTAGACACTCTAATAACTTACAGAAACTAACTAAAACTACCTAAAAATAATGCAAAAGAAACGGAAACATGCATCCTAAACACTACCTAAATGCAAGCTATCATCGCACGAAATACAAACCCGATGGGAGTATTGATCGCTTCAAAGCAAGACTTGTCGCTAAAGGGTTCCATCAACGTTCCGGGATAGATTATCATGAGACGTTTAGCCCGGTTATCAAGCCAGTAACTGTCCAAATCATCCTATCTATAGCTGTTCGAAACCGTTGGACTCTCCGACAATTAGACGTCAACAACACGTTTCTTCAGGGCACTTTAAACGAGGACGTATACATGATACAACCACCTGGCTTTGTAGATCGGCATCACCCAAATCATGTGTGCAAACTCCGTAAAGCGATTTACGGGTTGAAGCAAGCACCAAGGGCGTGGTACACTGAACTTAAATCATATCTTCTACAACTTGGCTTCAAAAACTCTCTCGCAGACACATCACTTTTCATACTACGACACCATGTTGGAGTTATCTATCTTCTGGTCTATGTAGATGACATTATAATAACCGTAGATAAGCCCGAAACTGTTGCAAAATTCATATCCAAGTTGTCCTCCAAATTCTCTCCCAAAGATCTTGGACCACTGGCATATTTCTTAGGCGTTGAAGTCATTCCAACTCCTACTGGCCTCTTTCTCTCTCAAAAAAAATACATCACTGACCTTCTACAAAAGGCGGGTATGGGAGATGCAAAACCAGTAAACACGCCTATCACACCATCTTCTGATTTACATAGCAAGAATGGTTCGCTAATTCCCTGTCCAACTGATTTCAGAACTCTAGTCAGCAACTTGCAATATCTTAGACTCACTCGTCCGGATGTAGCCTATGCTGTCAACGAACTATCACAGTACATGCATACTCCTACCATAATTCATTAGTCTGCATTAAAGCGTCTACTCCGCTACTTGGCTGGTACACTTGATTTTGGCATCAATTTCAAGTCTACCACACCTTTGGCACTTCATGGCTTTACTGATGCAGATTGGGCAGGAGATAAAGAGGACTACATATCAACAATAGGCTATGTAATGTACTTTGGGTCCAACATCATTTCCTGGAGCTCGAGAGAACAAAGGTCGGTAGCAAGATCTTCGACCGAGGCTGAGTATAAGGCAGTAGCAGATTCCGCAGCTGAGTTACCTTGGATCATGTCCTTACTTCAAGAACTTGGCATCTCACTACAAGTTCATCCAGTTCTCTACTGTGACAACCTTGGAGCAACATATGTCAGTACAAACCCAATTTTCCACTCCAGAATGAAACACATAGCACTTGCCTTTCACTTTGTGAGAGAACAAGTCCAAAAAGGCACTTTTCGGGTTGTGTATGTTCCAACGGCTGATCAACTAGCAGACATACTCACAAAACCTCTACACAGCACAAGATTCAGCACCATCTCTGTCAAGCTAGGCATGACATCGAGCCCGAGCTGTTCTTGAGGGGGGATATCAGTATCATATCTTGCCAATATCTTTATTGTTATAAGTTGTTGCTAAGTTGTTTTAGTCTTACGTTAGTTTGTTGACTACCTTATTTCTCTCCTAATATTGTGGAGAACAATTTGTAATCTCAAACTGTATTTAAGCAGTCTTCAGTTCTCTAATAAAATCGTTTAAGTGCATTATCATTTACATTTATCTCCCCTCATTCACATGATTCCACTTCCACAAGCTCTCCTTCTTCTTTCTCTCAACCAACTTATGAAGTTCAAACCGCATCCACTATACTTGATCTCCCAGCTACTCAAATTCCTCCTACGAGGACCAACAGAATCCACAACCCTCCATCATACATGAATGACTACATCTGCAATTTCTCTACAGCTCTTGCTCATTTTCCTTTCATGCATGGATTTGATGAATCCTTCTTTGCTCCCACTGTCCTCAATTCCTCTTATACCCCTCAACCAACTGAACCAAAAACTTTCCAACATGCATCACATGACCCTAATTGGATAAAAGCCATGAACAAGGAATTGGAGGCTTTGTCTGCTAATCATACTTGGAGTGCTGTGAATTTACCCGCAGGCAAACGAGCAGTGGGGTGCAAATGGGTTTTCAAGATAAAACTCAAAGCAGATGGATCAATCGAGAGGTACAAAGCTAGGCTCGTTGCCAAGGGATATACACATCAATATGGACTGGTCTTTGAGGAGACTTTCTCTCCAGTTGTGAGAATGACTACAGTCAGGTTCATCGTCTCACTAGCTTTGATAAGGGGACGGAAAATTTTTCAACTAGATGTAAACAAAGCATTCCTTCATGGGGACTTGCTCAAAGAAGTTTACATGAAGATACCTGATGGTGTTCCAAATCCGGAAAACAAAGTCTGTTTGCTTCAAAAGAGTTTGTACGGCCTCAAACAAGCCTTTCACCAATGGTTTCACAAGCTGACTAAAACTTTGATCACCCTCAACTTTGTTCAGTCTAAATTTGACTCCTCTTTGTTCCTTCAACAGACTGATTCAAATATGACTATCATTGCCATCTATGTTGAGGATATTCTCATCACTGGTTCCAATATAGATACCATGCATTGAACACTTGAAGTCTGCACTTCACACTCTTTTCAACATCAAGGATCTAGGACAACTTAACTTCTTCCTTGGGATTGAAGTGGTACATGAGGGAGACAACCTAATTCTTCACCAGTCCAAGTTCGTTCATGAGTTGATTACTAATGCACAGATTCATTCACTTCGAAACAGAGTTACCCCTCTCCCTCTCAACTTCAAATTGGGAATTGACACACTTGGAGAATATTTAGAAGATCCATCTATATATCGTAGTTTGGTAGGCAAGTTGAATTACCTCACCAACACAAGGCAAGACATCTCTTTTGGTGTTCAATTTCTCAGTCAATTTCTGCAGAAACCAAAACAGCCTCACATGGATGCTTTGACTCATCTGCTTTGCTACATCAAGGGCACCCCACACTTTGGCATCATATTCAAACCAAGTGACAACATCAAGTTAGCGGCCTTCACAAATTCTGATTGGGCTGGCTGCCCCACCACCAGAAGATCTGTCAGTGGGTATGTTGTTCTCCATGGAACAAATCCAATTGCTTGGAGATCTAATAAGCAAGCAACAATCTCTCGTAGTTCCTCCGAAGTTGAATATAGAGCCATGTCTCAAGCCGCTGAAAAGGTCACATGGTTAGTCAATTCACTACAAGAATTCGGGGAATCTAAACTCAAACCAATCACACTCTATGATGACAACAAATTTGCACTCCACATAGCTAAAAACCATGTATTCCACGAGCGCACCAAACATCTAAAGATTGACTGCCATTTCACGAGGGAAAAGGTAATGGATGGTCTTCTCCAACTATCTTATTTGCCCACTTCCAATTAGCTTGCTGATGTCCTGATGAAAATTCTCCCTTCTGAACATCATCATGACCTGTTGTTCAAACTGGGAATGCTCACAGCTCGTTCACCTTCACCAATTTGAGGGGGGCTCTCAACTATATTGATGCTACTGAAAGAGGTCAAGTTATTAAAGCGAACGTTTCTTATGTAACATAGAGTGATCACTATTATAATGCCATTCTGTTGCTTAAAACACAACGTTTCTTTTATCCAGCTTTACTGACGTATTACTGATGTAATATCCCTCTAGATAAATAGGGATAACGAACTCTGTAACTTCACTTTTTTTTCCTGAAATCCAAAAATGAATGGCTTGGCCTCTCTAAACCTTCATTACCTTCTTCGTTGTTTCATCACTCAAATTCTCTAATTCTATCAGATTTCGAAGCTACTTTGACATTGGGGAGCATTGGAGCATCCTCATGCTCATTGGTTTTTTTACAAGGCCTTTGAGATGGATATAACCCCTATACAATTTTGGTGTATTCTAACTAGCTAGATTCAGTTATCATTGTCATATAAATGAAATTTAGTTTTCCTTTGGTCTTTCAGACAATGATAGTAATTGGGCTTTTTTCATGCACCCTCTCGATTTTTAGACTGGGGCAAAGATGTGTACAGACGCCTGAGGCGGGTTAACACTGGGTTGATGTTGTTGTTGTTGACATTAGGGAGAAAGTATTGGCCTAAAGTTGGAGTAAATTATTGGGTTAAATGATTAATTCATACTTTCAAATAAATTAAGTGGGCTGAAATTGTGTGCTTTTAAGAATCCGAGAAGTAGAGAAGGAAAACTCTATAAAATGTTGAAAATTGAGTTTTTGTAGAAAAATCTAGATAGATGAAGAATAGAGTAGTTAATAGATTTATATGAGCTTCTAGAACTAATTAGTAAAATGGGGGCACATAAGCTAAAATATTTAGGATATTCTAGATGGTTTTGTAATATGTAATTAGAAAGAAGAGAAGATCGGTGACAAATGTTATAACCGACCTTATGCAAGTAAATATAGGCTTAGGTGCTACTCATTTTCCAGGTAGAGCGAGGCATGGTTCGAGCATTGATCGAGTGTGTCTGTAAGCTAGTGGAATCATCTCATTTATAAATGATGGTGGCCGAGTTACTCATGTAGTATATTTTGTATATTCATTATATATATATATATATATATTATAAAATTACTTTTGTAAAATTGTGTATGTGTGGTTTCGGTGGGTATACAAGTGTTTTGGGACGATTGATTTCCTAACAGTGGTATCAAAGACGAGGTTGCAAAGGTTTCTGTTGTTGACGAACCACGCGGGTAGAACTTCTTTGTGGAAGGATCTTTTGTTGGTGTGGATGCCGACTTGTCAAGAACATTCGAGATCTCATTTTGATGGGAAGATCAACTTCACATTGTGGAATAGTATACGATTCAAGACCTATTGGTGCAACAGGGTCTTGATCAGACTTTAGAGGAGGAGAAGCCTACCTTCATGAACGAGAAAGAATGGAGAAAAATCCAGAAGAAGGTAATGAGTACAATCCGATTGGCGTTGGCTCCTGAGATTAAGTTCAATGTGTTGAATAAGATGACCCAAAGGCATTGTGAGAGAAGCTCATAAGCAGTTATACGTCAAAGTTGTTGACGAACCAGTTGTGTTTGAAGATGCGTGAAGGAGGTAATCTTCATGACAACATTAATTCGTTAAATTAACTAGTATGCCAATTGATGAATACCGATGTTAAGATTAAAGACGTGGAACAAGCATTGTTGTTATCAACATCATTGACAAAGACATACAAGTCTTCGGTGCAGACTTTACTTGTAGGAAGGATGACTCTCACTCTAGGTGAGGTGACGGCCGCTTTGCGGGAAAGTGGAGCAGATCACATACAAGTTGCAAGGGAGCATGAGCGAGAGAGACACTAGCCAAGAGGTCGAGGTAACCTAAGATGGAGAGTTGATTCATTTCAGAGATAGGATTAGAGTGATGTTGAGTGTTATAATTGTGAGGAGAAGGGTCACATGCAATCGAGATATCCTTAGGCGAGAGAGGACTTAAATAAGTTGAAAGAGTTATGGAAGAATACTGTGACTCCGACACGAATGTGACCAGTGATGTTGACTATGGGGATATTTACTTAGCAACGAGTGAGGAGATTGCTAAGTCCGAGTGGGTGATGGAGAATGCCATCTCGGTGCACGTGTACGGAGATCAAGCAATGTTCGACACATTAAAGAAGGATGGAGAGTTTAATCCTCCTTTAGCAACTTTCCTAAAGGCTTTGTTGTGCAAATTAATGACATTCATATTTAACTATATCCAATTTCATGGCAATTTATGTGAATTTCTTGAACTTGAAGTTTGGTGTCTGCTGCTTCAATGGCTTTGTGGGGGAGAAGACATGGATAAACTTTCAACATGCAAACAAGCTTTAAAAAAAATTATTCATTATAATGAGAAAAATGCATTATAATACATCATTCATGGACATCCAAACGGGCCCTAAGTTAATACATGGCCGCAATCCAACCCCCCGCCCCCCTTTTATTTATTTATTTAACTGCCATGGCAAATTGCGGTGAAGTTGAATGGTCACTCTATCCAAGCAAGAATCTGAAAATATCACTCAATGTAATGATGCCCTCAACACGCTTGCTTCCGGCCTCTACTATCACTAGTCTACGAACCCCTGAAGGAGAAGATTATTGATTAAGAGATAAAATCTACGGAGTACTGTATTTTTTTATGACGGGCAAGGGGAGAAGTATCAAGGAAACTGGGAGAAGTAGTGAATGTACCTGGATTGGCAAGCCTTTCAATGACCTTTTGCAGGGGGTCCGACGGCAAGCACATCTGACACCTTTGTCCATGAGAAGAGCTGGCTTGTTCTTCCAGTTGAAGTGCCTGCAAGGTTGAAAACAATTGAGTAGTAGAAATAAAGCAAAAAATTCAGTGCAGAAAAACAAGGTTGATCATGAAAAGTTTTCCAGCATGGAAAGAGTTTGCTTGGTAACACATTTCGCGTAGCTATGGGTGCTACAGACAGCCTAACGCAAGGAATGGAAGTGAAAGAAAAGATAGGTGACCTTTCTTTTCTGAGGTACCCAATCGAATCAAAAAAATATTCTTGTGATAGACCCTGTTCCGGGGGCTAATACTTCTACTGCAAAACCTATTGATAAATCTAATAAAAAAAACAGTTGTATTTCGTACCTGATGGATGCTCATTCCATCAAGTTGAACATGTGTATATGCTCTGCCCTTTGCTAATGAAGTAATATCACTGCAAGTAGAATGGAAAAAGTATCTTAAGTTATGACTAATAGAGACTGGTTCAACAATGACTCAAGTCCAAGAATTACCTCCGAGAATAAATATCAATTAGAGAGTGATTGTCATCAACTATAGGTACAGAGCTTACTTCACCTACAAAAAGAAAGCAACCAGAATTAAACAAAGGGTGGAAGAATGAATTGGCTCTTTCTAGTTTCAATATGTGAAAGAAGGAAAGTAACACAAAGGGTCTTCTACCTTGAACTAGCAAAGACAAGGCAGCGCCTAAAGAAGCATGTTGTCTCAGCATAGCAAATGGACGTCCATTTGCTTCTCCAATCTTGGGAACCCATGTACCCAAAGGTATTGAACAAATTGGTTGCTGGAGGATGGGCAAGGAACTACTAGAATGTTTGAAGTGTCTGCAAATACCTGAAAAAATGTCCAAAATTATCAGGCATCATATTAAGCCCTCTTGTCACCCATGTATATCAACGTTCACTTCATACACAGCATGTAACACTATAATCTGTATTACAGAAGATTATATATGATGTGAGAGAGACGGAAATTATAAATTCAAGAGGCAAAGAAAGTGGTATTTCATTTAGCACACTAATATACAAACAAAAATGACTTACATTTCAATATTCCTGACAACGACGCAAGATGTAGCAGCTGAGGGAAGGAACCACCTGACAAAGAAGACTGAATCACGGGAACAGTAGAGACCTTCTTCTCCAAGATTTGTAAAGCCAAATCCTTCAATGAATCATAAGGCCCAGCCTAAAAAGAAATTCACAGATCAGAGAATGCTTTACCTGATGAATAACCAACTTAATGAGATGTTGAAATATCATAAAATATAGCATGACACATAAGTCAAGCATAAATGAAAATAGTATTATATAAAGTGTCAAGGATTGAATCGAAAAAATAAGAGTGCCACAGAAGTAGCGGCTGAAACGGACAAATTATCATAAAACACTCAACATGCATGAGTCAGTAGTAAAACTACCTGCACGGCCAAATGCCTCTGTTCTTTTAGTTTTTTTACTTCATTAAATTTTCCAAATTTCAGTCTTAATAAGGACTTGTTAGTTGACATTGCTAGCTTCAATATTCAACATATATATTTTAACAAATATTCCAGTTCCAGACAGTTGCATCTAGTTATAGATTATCACATGTAGTTAGGCTTAAGGAAAATAATCAGCCTAACTATGAACATCACAATGTAGTCAAATAAGTAAAACCCAAAGATAGATAACTCCTCGGATTTGCTCTACAACCGCTTGAAATGCTTACATGCACAAGCGCTCTTTGGTTCAGCTTTCCATTACCATCAATTTGTCGATACATATGTGATTTGCCATCTTTCCAAGCTAATATAGAATGAGTCTCCAATTCTTTCTCCATTAAATTAGATCCATGAGTCCCGAGCTGAAATTAGTAGAGGGTCAGCATATCAAAAATTCCTACTATAAATTCTAGTCTAGTCTGGACCAGCAGATCGGATATTTCACATACCTGTCTCAAAATTAGTATAAAATCAATCGCACTAAGAACTCCAACAAATTGACCTTTGATGGAATCCCAAAGTGGTGCCACTGGAATTCCCTGAAAAATGGAAGCAGAATACAGGCATATTGTGAAACCATTAATGAGAAAGATTCTTCAAAACCTTGTTCAAGCAAAATATGTCATGCAATGAAGTAAACATCCAATATAGTGCAAATGGATAAAAAAAAAGATAAATGCATAAAAAGGGGGAAATAACTAATGAGAATGCAGTCACCTGCTCATAAAGAATGTGAAATGCTTCTTTCACAGGTAAATTAACATCCAGCGCAACAACCTGCATTTTTAGAAGCTTACATAAATCAGAGAAATAAGGTACAGTACAAGCAACTGATTCAACGAGCCACACATTAGTAGTCCTAAAGAGAAAAATGTATCATTCAAACCTTGCCTGACTCTGGAAGCAATTCATACGCAGTATGTTGAGATAAAAATAGAGATATGCGACTACGAGAGATCTCAAAATCAGTTTCTGGAACTCGTGGAATCATATTACGTGAAATACCATCTGATTGGGTTGCCTGCTTCCACATAGAAAGAAAAATTCATTCAACATGAAACGTTTCCACAGTATTTGTTAAGTTATAAAGTTCAGATGGAAGCCTTAACCATCAATTGTCAAAAGTTATATGATACCTAGATGTGTGTGATTGCATATGTATACCCGTCAGTTGAAAGGAAAGAAGCTATGCTTTGCAGGGATTAATGGTCTTGAAATGACAGCATAATTCACAGACTAAAAGGCTCATTTTAGATGAACGAAAATATATAGGAAGTGACCGAAAAAGGTTTGAGACGACATATGTTAATTGCTTAAGAAGGCCTTGAAATATATAACCAACCAGTGTCAAAGAGCACAGCTACCAGATAAACTTGAATTTTTATTTTTATATCATCATATTCCAAATCTGCTGTTTTTGTAGTACTAATTGAGGAATCTATGAGTAGTTTGTGAAATTAAGACATGCATAAAAAGGAAGGAAACATCAATAATCAATACTATATGCATAATATAAAAATTAATGCACCTCATAATATGTGAAATGTGAATCTATACTACCATATACATTGATCAAATTACATAACAATACATACTAACTAAAAATCAAGACATAATATTTGTGAAATGGACTCATCTATAAGCTCATGTTGTCGGAATGGTGGGAGATGGAAGTTGGGGTGGTGCAAATTTGGAAAATGAAGTTAAAGTTTGTTAATTGATTGGTATTTGGCGTTGGCAGTAGAAAGTTCTTGAGTGGAAAAAATGAAATGGTATTGAAAGTTCATAAAAAAATACAAGGAAAGATGACAGGGAAGTGAAAATTGAAGTTCCAAATAACTGGATCCTACTCTGTGCAGTACATTATAAGAACAATGAAAAGTAAAAAGGACGGAGGCTTTGCAAATACTTGAACCTACGACTTATCCAACCAAATAGATGACTTGTCCAGTGTAACAAACTTCAATATGTGAACTTACTTGAGACTAATTAATATATATTCTACCTCCAATCCAAATATAAGTTGTTTAGCTTTTGACACCAGTTTCAAGAAAAGTATTACGTTAACGAAAATATTATAAAGTCTTTCTAGACCTTGCCACTTATTAAATGTTTACCACTTTTTGAGACAATGAATGAACAAAATGTGAATTAGTTTCCTATAAAATTAAAAACCAACTTGTATTTTAGATGAATATGTACACACTAAAACGACTTATATTTCCTATAGAATGGAGTAAACTTTTTAATCATTAGAATTAATCTTTCAACGAAATGGGTCCTATCATGTACAGTACATTGAAAGACCAATGAATAAAGGGGGGCGGAGGAGCTGCAAATACTCAAACCTACGACTTGTTGAACCAAAAGGATGGCTTGTCCAGTGTACCAAACTTCAATTTATGATATTACTTAAAACTAACTAACCTATATTTCTTTATAGTTAACTGAATTGTAAGAAAATGTGCACCGAAACCAAAAAGAGTAAACAGAAAAAAAAATGGAAGATGAAAAACATGAGTCCGATAAATAGAAAAAATCCAGTTTTTCAGTTTATCAATTTAGTTTTTCTTCCCCACAAGATGAAACAAGATTTGCTGAATAAATTCCCAGCAATGATAGATATTAGGAAACCAAGAAGAATTTTTAACATTGAAATGAATGAAGGTTCCTCACCATACGAAGAAATGCAGTATCATCAACATCCATGCTTGATCTGCTAGTAACTTGAGTGTTAGAATTGGTAGGAAGCATTTCAGCTTCCGTGTCCAAGCAAAGAGTGTTTACAACTCCATAGCTTCCACTTATAAAAGGTTTAAGCTCGTCATGCCGCCATTCCCCATCAACATTGAACATGTACTGAACATAAACATAGGATGTTCAGGAAACAAGGAAATAGTCATGCATGCTAAATAAAGAGATTTTCCCAATCTACATAACATACATTAATCCGTAGGCAGTTTTCTAAGGAACTAATCAGGTGTTTCATTGGTTTTTCATAGCAGAGTTTCCAAAAAATAGATCAGCTTAATCTCCATATCACATTGATATGCTTAATTTCCACAAATAATTTCAGAAGAAAGCCTATCAATGAAAGATACAAGTATAAAGCAGAGTTAAACAACATCTATGGTATTACCTGATGGTATCCTGGTGTCAAATTGCACATAACCTGAAACGTATTAGGGGAGTCCACTAGAGGTGGCATAAGTATGTGTTCCGACCACCTGCAACAAGGAATTCGAGTTGGATACTGTACAAAAGCTACTGCAAACAACATCATGTATATTAAGTGCTGGCATAAAAGTCCTCACCCTGTAAATGAACCGCTGAGGAACACCCTTTTTCCGCCATATGGCCACACAAAATGGCATGGGATGAGCACTGTTTCCCCGAATGAGCTACTGCGTTTACCAGAATACGCGCCAGATGGAAACATTTCACTTCAAATGAGTAGAATCGAGCACGAACAATCAGCCACAAGCAGATTTAATTTAATACCGTCCAACTAATTTACAATCTTTATTATGTGAGAAAGTACACTATCCAATTTGACCAAATATTGTACTTCAATCACACAGATTCTCAGAGACCAGTTTCTCAGGAGGAAATCACCGATTCCGCACGCTAATCTTAACCAAATTAGGGATTTGACGACAAAATTGTTGTCAAAAGAAGAGGAGAAAAAACCTAAATTCTGGCTCTCCGCAACGAAGTGATAGTAATTGGAGTCTAATCCTCAAATAGGGCCAAAATTGAGGTTTCGGAGAGTTATGTAAGGGAAGAATTCGAATATGGAGCTGCAGGAGCAATCGGCATTGTTGGATCTTTGAAGGGATTTGAGAGGGAGAGAGAGGTTGGGGGTAATTAATTACGAAAGAGGTGGAATTAAGCTATACAATATTACTAATATATAGTATAATATAATACGAGGCTTACTCTAAAATTGTATGGTTGAGGAAGCCTTTCCCCAAGGCTTAGACAACCACTTTGTGAGAACTGAGAAGGCTTTGATAAGCATATAGACCGAAAGCCCCTTGTTAATTTTATTTAAATTAGAGATTTTGGGATCCCGAATCTCATCATTTCTGCCTAAAATTTCTTCGACTGTTTGTTTTTAGTTTTCTCAGATCTTTTAGGCGGCGAGTATGTGGGCATGTTGCTCGCCTGTGTTGTAGACCCATGGTTATTGTCTCCGTGTGTGTTAACCGACAAGCCCGCTTCTTCTTGACACTCCTTCTTTGGAAGATATTTGTGGCAGTGGAATGGTTTTCAAAGATGGCCAACTTTGTGGCTTGTAAACCTAGTGTTGTTGAGATCATCGAACTCTTCTATGATAATGTCTTGAGACTCCATGGGATGCCACACACAATTGTGAGTTATCGGGATTTAAGTTTATTGGTCACTTTTGGAGAACACTATGTGGTAATTTGGTAGCTAAGATCTTGTTTTCAACTAGCTACCACCCCTAAACAGATGGCCAAACCGAGGTCACTATCCGGACCTTAGAGGCTCTTCTCTGCACTATGCTTAAGGCCCATCCCAAGTGGTGGGAAGACAATTTCTAATGAGTTCTCTTGTAACATATGTAGGCATTCAACTACTAAGCTCACTCCATTTGAAGTTGTTTATGGGAGAAATCTCATGAGAAAGTTGGGAAATCTTGTTCGCGTTATATGAGAAGCCATCAACGGTGAACAATGTGCATCTAATGAGAAAGTTGTTCAACTTAAAGATGAAGAAGGACATTATAGTATCCAAGCACTTCAGCGAATTCAACATGACGATTGCACAACTGCGGTCAGTGAAGATTGAGTTCGATGATGAGGTACAAGCCCTAATTTTATTTTCTTCTTTGCATGAGAGTTGGAGCAAAATTATCACGATTGTCAGTGCTTTAATTGGGAAAGGAAAACATAAATTTAACGATGTGAGGGATATGATGGTTAGCGAGGAGATTCGCAATAAGGAGTCAGGTTCTACATTTGGATCAACTTTGAATGTAGGGAATAAGGGCAGGTCTGGTCATGGTGGGACAAGATCCAAATGGAAGGAGAAGGCCACTAGGACAAGAACAAGATCAAATCTTGGAATAATGGTGAATTTGGTCGCTACAAAAGTGTGTGTCAGGCATCAAAGGAGGAGTCAAAAGATGCAGCAACAAAATACGTTGCAGATGCGTTGATTCTAAGTACCTCAAGATCAGGTGGAAGTAAGTTAGTGGTTCCTAGTATGTAGGAGCCCTTGAAGGAAGAACCACAGACTGATGGTCAGAAGGTCATTGAAGAACTAGATAGGAATTAACCTTTTAATTTCTATCTGAAGTTTCTTGAATTGGTTGAGCCAGAAAGTTTTGCAAAGGCATCTTAGAGTTAAAACATGGACACGGAGATGAGCTTGATGCATGAACTAAAGCCAGGTAAGGCTTCAGACAGGCTTACGTAAGTTAAAGGCCTGACACTACCAAGACTGAAGGACTGTTGAAGAAGAAGACAATCACAATTAGAATCAGTCTCCAAGTGGGAGATTGTTGGGATTTTGGAGTTTGATTCGGGATTAGGCAAAAGGAAACAAAGGCGGAGCGAAGAGCGAAACCAAGACCGCAACCATTAGGGTCGCGATCGCGGCCTGAAAGCGCGGGTTGGGACACAAAAGCGCGACCGCACTTTTGTGGTGTTGCCCACGTAACTCCGACAGGGGCCAAAGCACGGGTTGGGCATGAAAAGCGCGTCCGCGCATTTTTAGTGGTGCCCGCACAATTCAGCATGTCCGCGAGAGGTTGAATTTTTATGCACCAAGTAAGGAAGGGTAAAAGATATTGAGATTTAGAATAGAAATATATCTAGGAGATTGAGATTTCTATCCTTGAATATATTATTTCTATTTTTAAGTTCTTTGTGTTCTCCATAAATATCCATATTGATTATTGTAATTGTGTACTTGAAAATTCTAAAAGAGTCGGAGAGCGAAAAGTCTAAAGAGAGATTGAGATATTAGGTTAGGTGTAGATAAGGAAAATCAACACTTGTAATTCTTGGAATCCTTGAATCTGGTGAAAATCCTCAAATCTTGGAATCCAATGATGGTGGCTCAGGCAAATTCCTACAAGATTTGAGAGGTTTGTATCTAGGATCAGATTGAAGAAATAACTAGGAAGAAAGGCGGTGGATGAAGTCAAAAATAAAGTCGATTTCGAGTTTACCATCAGGTCAATGGAGAGAAATCAAGAAAAAAAAATTGGGTGAGATCAGTAACGTTTTGTGTTTTTGCATAATGTTTTTCTTTTTCGTTTTTAAGGATGAACTTTTATTAGTATAGCATCAATCAAGTTAAGTGCACATATCCATGAAATTAAGTTTACATGAGTCCATTTATAGCTTAGTCTTTCCTGTTAAGCGGCCCTTGCCCCTTGTACTAGTAATCACTTGTAAAAACACGATTAAAGCCTAAAAGCAAGCACTATAAAAGTGAAAACGTTCAATCCAGTACATCTTTCACAAAGAAAAGCAATGAATAAGGCCAAAGGCAAATATTTTATGCAGGTTGTTACCATTTCTAAACAGCTAGAGAAACAGGAACAATCAACCATGTACAAAAAAACAAGAAAAACAAAGCACTGGTGTTTCTCTTGTTTGGCTCTCATTTCTTTAGCTAAGTTTCCATTTCTGTAACTTGGACAATAAATGTATGTACAAAAGACGGGGGACTCATTGATGGTACTTCTAATTCCTGTATACTGGAAAAGGTAGCGTAGCAAACAGAAAAATGGTTAGTCAAGAATGCGAGTAGAGATTAAAATGAAGACTCCAAAACCAGGGTTCAGCTCTTAGGACTCAAATTTGCTGCCATTAGATCTGTACCAGCACCCAAATTGACCTGAAACTCCCGTCGCAAGTGCTCACTTTATGGGCATTTGGCTAACAATCAGATACAATGACAAATTCCACACATCTCAAGGCATGGATGAAGCATTCTTTTTACCTCACTATTATGCCTTGGATAGGTGCAGGCCAGAAAGATGGCAGAACCAGTTTGAAGATTATTTGGAACTTCTTTGGCAAACAGAGTTATTGTGTTCCCAGAAATGGTCATAGTCCCCATCCTTAACCTGTGAAGGTAACAAACTAGAATCATTTGGATTTAAAATTTCTATATGTATTTTAGCACTAAATCATCTAGGAGTAATTAAACAATGCTGCAAGGGAGAAGGGCAGATGGATTTACCTTTTTTTTTCGGGACTCCTCGGACAATCTACAGCTACAAAAAAATTGATCTTCTGAACTCACTATACCATATTGTCATTTTTTTTTTGTTTCTGAACTTTTCGAATAAGAATGTTGAGTGAACTGTTTTCAGTTCTAGTTTAAGTGATCCTGTACAAAAATCTGCATGAAAAAAATAATCAGGAACAATTTTTTTATATATACGGTTATATTACTAGAGATCAGTGGTTGTGTAATTGTAAACTCACCAAATTGATTTCTGCTTTACCTGCCACACTCTAAGCACTTGATCACTTGTGCAAAGATGGCTCTAATCACCCGGTGAAAAAGCCTCCATTGCAAGGCGAACAAGATGGAGTAATTCATCAACATCATGGAAGCTGAAATCAAGGACTCTCTTTATAGAGGATATACCCTCTTCGTTCCCTGCTTCTCCAAGGGTTACACGAGCAGCTGCAAAAGCAGCTTGAGATTTTCTAGCACCATCCATTGCCAGATTCACATATCGAGCCTGTAATTTAGTCAAATTAAGACCCATTCAACTATACCAAGTTTCTGTTATAATGGAAGGTGAAAAAGGGAAAAAGCATACAGACATGGACAAACAATTAATAGCCTTGGACAGGATCAAGACTGCAGAGTAGCTTAAACTATATAACCAGAAATTCTACTTCAAATCTTTAAATAATTAAATTGAGAAAACAAGTTCAAAAAAAAACTAACAAGGAGATTCAAAGCTGGCGGAAAACAGGCAGGTATCAGGAAAACTTTTGCAGCATAAAGCTTTTCTATAAAACTCACAATATAAAGTAAGAAAAAAAGGAGCAGAGTGTGAGGGATTTGTTGAAGCCAATTAGTTCAGAAGACATACAAAGTCAAGAATATGAACAAAACTGGGTCGGTTTCCGGCAGAGATAACATAGTTTCCATGAACTGCAGAAGAATGAGCAGACTTGACTGCATCATTGGGTATTGGATTGTTCACGTTATCCACATCAGAGGCAGATGATGACGGAGACTCCGCTGCAGAAATAACAAGACGGAAAAAACAAAACTTTTGTTAGCCAGATGTTAATAGCACAACAATGCCATTATCTTCTATCTGCTCAAATTAAGATTACAGGTGTCGGCACCACATTGAACAGATGTCTTAGAAATCCATTTTAGCACATGAAAACAAAAATCAGGCGGTGCTAAATTCCAGAACCAACTATCAGTTGAAGTAGTTCATGCATATATGGACAATAAGATATGTAGAAGAAACTGATATTTGGCCACATGCCATAAATGTCTGCCTTTAAATGTCTATATTTGATTTGCTTTCGATGAGCTTCTTTTATAGATTCAAATCAAACTCCCTTTTGGCTGCAATGCAAGTTAGAAGTGAAGATAAAGAAAGAAATTATTTTGTGTGTTCTTAAAGGTTTATCAGTTATCACCATCCAAAACACAAAACCCGAAAACCTTTAGATCTAAACAACATCATGATCCTATATAATACACCCAGTAGCTGGATTTTTTCACACTCATTTGGTACTTCAGCCCAAAGATGTCAAAACATCATCATCATCATTGACCTAGTGAGGCTCCGCTACAGCGGAATCTGGGGGGGGGGGGGGGGGTCAAGATGGGGGTACGCCCGATAGAACCAAGAAAAACTGATATTCAGCTATGTGACAATAATAACTAAGTTTAGTTAGAATGCACCAAAGATGTCAAAACAACAATACAAAAAAAAAGCAGTAAATATGATGAAGTGATGAACAAAAATTATAGTACAAGTGTTGTTTCAGATGCACAAGCAGACCAATTACAAATAAAACCACAAAGTAATAATAATTGAAAAACAAAATGAAGTACAATATTTCTAATAGTCAACAAAGTGTAGAGAGAACTGCAGGCATAATAAATTTCTTTATCTTAAATGATCTAAATTTTTTGATTTTTTGAATGCATCTTAGTATATACTCCGTACTAGATAACAATAAAGACATCAGTTTACTCTAAGTTCGATTACCTTGAGGAACTGTCAGTGCCAATTGCAACTCCTGTCTGTCTCGGTGTGCAGCCACATCTTCGGCATAGACTACACGCATGTACGCAACTTCCGCGCATTTGTATGCCAATGCGGCTGATGCCATGTCATTCAACTTTTCAAACTCATGAGCGCTGTAGCTAGTAGATAGGAAAAAAGAGAGAACAAAGTCAACATAAGTAGGGAACAATAATAAACAAACAACAGGACTTCAACGTCAAAAGTGTCTAATGAGTGCAACACAGTACACACAACTCCACTTCAGATCTAAGTTTCCTATCAATTACTGCATACTCTGCCAGCTTGATATACGGATCTAAATCTTCTATAAAAATATCATGTAAAACACAGATGAACAATACATGTTTCTCATTCCAATTTACTATTTCAATATACTGTCACCTATCTCAACTCCAAGGCACAAAATGAAACCAAAGGCTTGTTATTGCAAATTAGATACTAGAATCTCACGTTTGAGCTATCCTTTGCTTTTCAACCAGTAGGAAAAAGAATGACTAGGAAATGTAGCAAAGCGATTAAAACTCACTGGCATAGTTTTGCAGTAGAGATGTACACTTCAGAATTGCCAGATTCCACAAGTGACGCCCATTGAAGAAACTTCAATGATGCCTGAAACAGTACTTGAGAGCTAGCTACTGGGCCATTAACCTACAAGACAAGATAAATACAAGCAGAGGGTAAGACTCTTTAAGCTATAACAAGAAAGCAAAGAGGAAGGACATATACATATATTACCAACATCTTATATATATGAATGGGCTAAAGCAAGAAACCAATATCACCTTCAAACGATCAGCTAAATGCTTAAGATCCTTTGCTTCTTTTAAGGCAGTTCTTGCAGCACGATCAGACATTTCCTTCCTCACAGAGCTTGGAGCTCCCGCATCATCTGCCATCGAGTCACTAAATCCAGGCAGCTTGGGAAGTTTTCCTTTACTATCATGTGCTTCCACAGAATTATGTCCATCTGCTTTCTCAAATTCCAAATCCCGGGTACTTAAAGAGGGATTATCTCTATTGTTCCCAACTTTGTCCTTAAGTTTTACTCTCTCTTGCAATATATCATCAGATTTGGGTTTGTTCAAACACATGACATTCAAGGATCTCACACCCAGATCTGCAGAGGAAAGTTTACGAGGTGACGAATATTCCTCTTCTTTGAAATCAGTACGTTTTTCTTTAGACTCGTAAGACTCAAGCTTTAATTGTTTCTCTTTTTTATGTTCATCCACATGTTTCAAAGAAGATAATTTTCTAGCATCCTCTTGAACGGAACGAAGCTGGACACCATAATCCTTCTCCCTTTTATGCCTCCCCTCTGCCCTCTCTTCATGACGAGGCACAGAGCTCGTCTCCATATTCTTCTTTTTCACCAATGGCAATTCCTGCTCAGCATTTGGAATAGAAACCTGGTTTCTGCTTCTATCATGATCAGACCTTGAAACTTTCAATGGAGAGGATGAGATTGATCCAACAGGGGAACATTTTGCTTGGGGCTTCACTTTGAGTCTACAAGTGTTGGACACCTTTGAAGAGCTAGAAGTAGCTGCTGCCAAAGCTGGCATTTTTAACTCCAGACCTGACCCAATAGACTTCTTACCATCAACAGTCTTTTGAGACATATTTCTATCACGATGTTGTCCTCCCACCTTTCCTGAATTTCCACCTTCATTTTTATCATTTCCCCTAGAAGTGCTAGATTCTCTTTCTGGAAAATATGACTCCTTCAACTTCTGCCTTTTCACTTTCCTGATGTCACTGCTTGTCTCCTCCAAAGGAACCTGGCTAGAGGGTAGATCTGTTCCAAGAGTGCCAATTTGCCAGTCTTTCAATTTCCTCTTTCTAGCAGAAACATCCTTTCTCTCATCTTCATTTGTACCTGCATGCTTCTGAGTTTTGTCCTTCAATTTCTTAGAGACATTTAAGTTCCTCTTCAAAAGATCTTTGGAACCCTCAGATGGAAAGGGATCATGATTAAGACTAGCATTTCCAATCTGTTCTATGCCTGTGGAAGAATCCTGGGGACCTCTCTTCATCTTTTTAGGAACAACATCCATATCTCTGCTACCCCCCCTCTTCTTTCCTGTCACCACTGGATTGCCAGAAGCTGCTAAGGAAAAAGATGAAAAATTAAATGCTATTACAAACTCTAAAGAAATGTGGGATGCCTAAATCAATAACAAGCATGAGATTTTACCTATCATTTAAGCAAAAAAAAAAAATACAAAATTAGCCTTAGCACACTTATTCACAACTTCAAATACAGATGAAAAATGACCCTGAATAGGCACCTAAATCCCAGAATCAAAAACATCCATATTCTTCCATGCTTCAATCACTCAATCACAACCGCATATATTCCAAGAAATATTATTATTTGATTACAAATATAATCAAGAATGTTACCAGTTCTTGACTGGGTCAATTTCTGCTTACTGCCCGATTCAGAAGTGCACGGTTGATCCTTCTTACTATTAACATAAACCTCTTCCTTTGGTCTTCTGATTCCACTGCCTGGCAAAGCATCTAAACCAATGGTGGAATTGGAAGTACTTCTAATTTGTGTATCTGCAGCGACCACAGGTGGCACCCCAATAGGACAGGGCTGCTGGATCTGTGCACCGTTAGGCAAAGGTTGAGGCTGGTATAATGCAAGCAGTGCATCTCGCGTCTCCTCCTCAGAAAAACTACATTTGTTCATTCCAGGCCTAAAACATCATCATACCAAGACCAGCAACAGTGAGAGATAATGGTACATAAGCAGATAGAGACAGAGGCATTATTACCTTCTCCTATCAAAAACTTCACAATTCATAAACAATTAAGTAACAAAAACTTCACAATTCATAAACAATTAAGTGCAGAAGATATACTTACAGCCAAGTTTGCATGCTGCAGAGCCACCTTTTTGGAAGATCATCAGGCTTTATGTTATGCGGTAAGAGCCGCCATGTCTGACACTTGTCACATTGTACCCAGTCATCCTGTATAGTGACTGGTGGAGCAGCCACAGCCGGAAGTGCATCTGAAGTGTGTGGCTTTTCAATCAAATGGCTACTGCTCGGCAGATCTTGTCTTGAATTTGATCCAATGTTAGAAGGATATTGAGACTGTTTGCCCTCTGATTTTAGCTTCAATTTACTACCTGATGCATCTTTTTCCCTTTTTGCAACTCCAACAAGAGAGTCCTTAGAAGCTGTCCCTTTCTCCTTTTTCTTTTGAATAGCTTTACCAGCCACATTGGGATTACTACTTTCCATTTTCTTAAGGGATGCTTTACCAGCCACATTGTTATCACCTGTATCCTTCTCCTCCCTCACTTCTTTTTGTGTCACACTTTGAGGCATAGAATTACTTCTGCAATCTGCTTGTTGAATACAAAGTACAGAAGAAGAACCAACCCTGAAGCTTACCTTCGGTAATGATGTGGTTAACTGGCTACCATCTTGGCTTTTCCTTGTCTTCTTTTTACCCTCAGAAGATGAACGCTCCTTCCTATTAGACAAATTTGCTTCTAGTCGCGAATGAGGCAACTTCTTTTCGCTAGAACTTTCCATTATTGGTTCAGCTGTAGCCCAACCTAAATCTTTCACCACTTGAAAGGAATCTTCATTTCCATGCTTTATATTGTCCTCAATGTCTTTTTCCACCATAGTGTTTGGCTTGGCCTTGGCGTTCCCATCATTATTTATTTTGTCAACAGATCTGTCCACTGTTCTCTGGTGACATGTACCAGCAGCCTCTTGAAATGCAACATCTAGTTGTGCTTTCACCTTGCTCTTCATTTTCCTCTCCTGTTTAGAAGATTTATCAGTATTTTGTTCTGTCATCCTATCATGCTGAATACCAGCATCTCGGGAAGAAAATGAATCCTCAAATTCTTCCTTCATTTTCTTCTTCATTGTCGGTTCTGTGGACTTATTACTGTTTTGTTCAATGTATCCACTTTGGCTCAACTCATTATTCCTCACAACAGGAATGTCATTCTTATCTCTTTGGACCTTCGCTTTGGACCCAAGTGGATTGCCTTTCCCTTCTAAAGAAATCACAGGGGAAGCCAATGAATCCACTTTTTCAATTGATGCCCCCTCTCTTACATGTGATTGCTTCTGCAACATGGTGCCAATATCTACCGACTGTCCAAGATTGTTTCTCTCGCTGAATGTACAAGAAATGCTAGAAATATTATCTTTGTGGACTATGTTTGAATTCTCCTTTCTATCAACGGGCATATCAACTGAGCTAGCCAACATATCAAAATTAAATTCTCTTTCCTTCGATAATCTGCTATCTTCCACTCTCTTCGAACATTGACCAATAATACTAGGATCTTGACAGTTTTTCCTTTCGAACTCAAACAACTTAGTTTTACTGATCTCCTTCACCTTCCTCTCTTTTAGCAAGTTCAATTTCTCCTCAGAAGAAATATATTCACTTTCAGTTTTAATGATTTCCTGAGGAAAACTTCTGTCCAAACTAATTTTCTTTATTGTCAAGGAAAGCAAGTTGTCTGGTAGAGGTGACAGCAGTTTTCCATCAGGAACAGGAAAAGTTGTCATAACCTACTCCACCACAAAAATCCAAGAACATAACTGAAAGCTGTAAGTGTCCAGCCTCTTTACAAATGAAGTTACGGAAAACACCTAGACAGACAAAAGGAAACGTGACAATGAATAGAATTGTACCTTGATAACATAAGATGGAGATCTCTCAGGGAAACCTTGGGTGCAGGGAGAAGTTGCATCTAACTCTAATGGACTATCCCCAAAAGGGGAGGATGGAGAATCATCAAGCCCAAGGCCACTATAGATTGCAGAATTATCTATGCCTTTGTCAGCACCCACATTGAGCCGGACTTTCAGCAAATTATTATCAGAGTCATTAGTAGAAAATGCTTTAGGTTGGTTCATAAGAAAAGCCTCTCTTGAACTCCGAACATCAACTGCATTATCTGATGCCGCAGTTGCTTTCCCAGACAGTGGCGGAATACCAGGTTGTGGCAGAACTGGTTCATTAGCTTGAATTGTAGAGTTTCGACGCACCTGTACAAATCACATGCGCTAAGGAGCTAGGACTGTAAATGACCATAAGGGCCTGTGAATGGTCATTACATCACAGAAAGATGTCAAAGGAATAGTGTACCTCTGTTGGATTACGAGGAGACCTTGAACTGATGTGTGCCTGGGGCCTTGTATGAGTGGGAATAGGGATGTTTCGGTCTACTGGCAGAAATGAGCCATATCCCCCCCACCTCGCTCCTGTTTAGATTTATATGAATAAGTTAATTTACAAATACATATAAGAAAAAAAATTCCGATGCCCTTTTTATTACGAACTGCTAGATGATGATACCAACAACTTACCCAGATTGTCAGCGGAAACCTCACCCATAAAATCTTTTTGATATTGACCCAGTACATCTTGAATTCTCTTATCCTACAAATACACCATAATGAGAAAAATTATATTATAACACACATTTGCTCAGGGAACAATGCCGGGTATAATAAATAATAAGGGCCATCAAACTGCAATAGTGAAGAACACATTTAGAAAGCCCAGCATTTTTAAGCAATCAACAGTCCAACACAGCAAAATGCATATAAATGACAAAAAGTTTCTATAAATCCTTTGATCCAATAGATGCAAGAACAAACTTAAACACTGTATAAGTTTCTAAATGACAAGAACATCACAAACCACACTCTAAAATCCACATATATTCACGTTTTTATTCCATACATTAATACATTAACACAAGAAGTAGCAGAGGATCTGAAGCACGGTAGAAGAATGTACGCAGCTTGCACCAAGTATGAGAACCGACAACCAATTCATAATCTTACTTTTCAATTTCAAGGATGAAGGGCATAGAAGAGCTGGAATAAAGAAAAAGCTAGACAAATCTATGTTGAGGTTAGTTTTGGAAATTAGAAGGCTTTAATGACATGGACTTTCAGAAGACTCTGTCAGGACGAGAGCATTGGTATATCATTCTATTGAGACCAAGTACAACATTCATTTATCTCAGTTCAATATTTGACGCCATGCACCAAAGAAAAGGCAGCATTTGCTAAAATTGCTTAAATGGTGTCTTTGCCCATTGTAATCAATTCCTGAAATTGCTCAAGAAAACACCTATCTAGAATGCCTAAAACTGTGAGATCACACCATATAAGTACAGTCAGAGCACAGAAACCAACAAAAATAAACAGAATCTCCCAGATAAGAATACAAGTACATCAAAAGCAGTACACAATCTTACAATGTGAGAGAAATCCTTGTCTGGATCGATCTTTTCATCATTGTCTCGGTAAAGATAAGCCGCGCCCCCTTTGAGCTCAATTTCCGTCATCTCTCCTCTGTCTGACTCCAATCCACCGAAACCCTAATCATCCAAGGACTCACAAGAAAAAATTGAAATAAAAGAAGGTACTAAAAACCCTAGGAATACTGAAACCGTTCTATCGATCAGAGGAGAAGCTGATCAGACATCAGAAACCCACTTCGGAAATCCAAAACCCAGAAAAACCCATGAAGCAAATCTCTCAAGACTATCATTATATTCCCCCAAAATCAGAAACCCCAGTCGCCAGACATAAAAGATGACCATATAAACAGCCCCAAAATCCAAAAGGATTGCTCACTCCCCTCTTCTCCCCAGACCCAGAAAGGGGCAGACGCTATCGAATTCCACAATAAAAACGCGACGTCACACAAAACAACCAATCACGAAGTCCCCGTTTTAATCAAACAACTGAATCCAGCATTCGTATCGCTACCAAATCAAAAGGCAAAATATTGGAGTAGAAGTAATCCTCTCGCCAAAACAAGAAGAAAAACGCTCCTCCTCTCTCCGATGTTGGCTGAATGTAATTGTATGCGCGTTTGCGTTCCCCTCCTCTTCTTTCTCTCTCCCCTCTCTAGGCTTTTCCGAGTGCCCTTGTGTTTTTGTTTCCAGGAAAAATGGGGGCCCAAAATCAAAAGGCGGAAGGTGGGTTGTGGTTCAGTTTGGGTAAATTTTGCAAGACCGACGTAAACAGCCACCCCGCGAAGAGAGAGAGTTGGAAACACGTGGAAGCCTCCGGATTTGGGAGATGGAGGGTAATTTCGTCATTTGGGATTGACCATTGGGAAGGGAGAAGAATGCCGCGGAACGTGTTTTTTTCCTTGGGCATTTTGACGATTTTGGCCTTGTTGTCCATTGTTTTGAGTCTCTCTGACCGGTATTGAGTTTTTCTTACTGTTGTATGATTGCTTCTGATTGGTATCTGCACTTGTGTTAAAAAACGTTTGTTTCGACGGTATTCCGTTATTAACGAGATTTTTTTATGAATAAAGTGTAAGTGTTAGTTTGGTATATACTAAGGCTCCGTTCGGCGGGCACTAAAGGGAGGGAGCTTCTTTCCGCTTCATCTAGCGGAAATTGAAGAAGCTCGTGAGGAGGAACTTCTTCAATCCGCCCAATATTCTGCTCCCCCTAGCTGAAAATGCTAGCAATTCCGCTAGTGTCGAACGGTGCCTAAAATAAAAATTAAAATAATATTTAAAACAATCTCATATTGAACCACATTATAATATTTTTTAAATCAATGTTATTTGTTGAAATTTAATTAAATTGTTTTTTAATTAGTAATTAAGCGGTAGTAAATTTTGTCATCATATCCATATTACGCCACATCACCCAATATTAAAATAAGTATTTACAATAGTTATAATAAAAATATATCATAAATATTTTTTATTTTTATTTGTGATAACTTAGATAGAACAAATATTTAAAATATGTTTTTTTTCAACAATAATCTTATTTTATTATATATAAAGTAAATAAAGTAAATATAGATAAGAAAATATTTTTATCTTATCTTATATACTAATAATAACAAAATATTTGTTTGTTTTTTATTTATCTTCTTTCCAAAGATAAGAGTTTGGTTCAAATGAAACAAACTTTTATCCTAAAACGTGAAACGAATGCACTTTTCCTAGTTAGTAGTGCACTTTTCATATAAATGTGCATTGGTGCACAACGAAAAAGTGCACTACAAAAAGTATGAAAAGTGCACTAAAAAGTACGAAAAGTGCAAATGCGAAAAAAGTGCATTGCGAAGTAGGAAAAGTGCACTACTAACCACAAAAAGTGCATTCGTTTTAGGATAAGAGTTCGTTTTAGGATAAGAGTTTGTTTCATTTGAACTAAACTCCCAAAGATAATACATTAAAACATATTAATTCTTACTTCATTTTTATGTGATTTTTTTATGAGATAAGATCATAAAAGTATTGTTTTTAATTGATTTTTTGATAATTTCTAAATTTTTTATTTGTCTTCTTTCTTAACATAAAAATATAAAATTTATAAATTTAATTTATCATTTTTTTAATAAATCTATTTATTTACAAACAGTTATAATATAATAGTATTTTTAATACAAAGGTTAAACAATTAGTTCTATCATAAAATTTAATATCTCTCAAATATTAATTTTATATTCAACAAAGGAACTAAGAATGTATCTAATTTTCTGAAATTTAACTTTTTTAACTTTTTTAATTTACTAAATTCAATAATGTTCATCTGTGTAATTTTTAAATTTTTTTTTCATCTTCTTATTAACATAAGAATATAAAATTTATTAATTTAATTTATGATTTCTTTCGAATAGAAAATTTTAATTACGAAAATTACATTATAAAACCTTTTTAATAGAAAAGGTTAAATAATCATTTCTATCCTACAGTTTTCAACAAAAGAACCGAGGATGTATCTAATTTTTTGAAATTAATTTTATTTGTTACTAAATTCAATAATGTTTATTTTTTGCAATTTTTAATTTTTTTTATCGTCTAATTAACATAAGAATGTAAAACTTATTAATTCTATTTATGAATTTTTTTCGAATTGATCTATTTAATTATGAAAATTACATTATAAAACCTTTTTAATAAAAAAAAGGTTAAATAATTAGTTTTATCCTAATGTTTTAACATTTTTCAAATAGTATTTTTATTTACGACAAAAAAACTTTGACTAATTTTTATAGATGATGAAGTATTTGACTTTTTTTTATTTGGCTAAATCCAATAATTTTATCTTCTTTTTTAATCAAAGAGTTAAAGTTTATTAATCTATCTCTAACTATATATTAAAGTTGTATCTTTTCGAGTCACTAGAAAAATTCCGGTCTCACCTCATATTTTAAAAAATTAATTTTTATTCCAATTATTTCAAGTTTTTACTATTAAAGTCATTTTTATCTATATAAATGTATCTTTAAAATCAAATCATCACAATCGTAATGTTCGTTATCGGTAAACTGTGAAACTCGTTACGGTTTATTGGTTAACCGACTTGTTTTAATTTTTTGAATTTTAATCAAAAATCAGACTTTAATACAAAACTTACCTTATTTTTCAATAAAATAAACTTAAAATTTAAATTAAATACAAAATACAAACAAATTCATAATATATGAGCCAAGAATGGGTTGTTGCAAATTCACTTGCTGAAATGGTTTTTCCCGAGGAGAATAACAATAGAATAGTGGGTATCAAGAATAGTCTTCAATCGAATGATTTTCCCGAAGAAGAAGGGGCGGCAGGCCTACAGCTTGTTGGAAATCCCGGAGCTAGAAGAGTGGAAGTTTGGTTAACCGAAACCGCTTTAAAAAAAATTTGGTTCGGTTAATTGTAAAAAGTGATAGATTTTTCAGTTTTTTAGTTCGGTTTTTCGGTTTGGTTTTTGTTGCCCAACCTTAATATCAGTTTCAAACACCAAAAACTTTATCCATGATCGGTTGTATTGTGCACGAAGTATGAATGGTTAGTTCTCAACAACCCCATCCATTAAAATTATAACTAGAATAAATAATCAGATTTCAAGCCCAAATAACTAGATAAGGAAATTACACACATACCCAAAAGTGAAGACGTTTTATGAAAATTAGTTAATAACGGATTACCAACTAAGACATGATTACGAGTGAGACAAGTTTCAACACCATGAAGTTGCATCATGTGCCATTGTATAGACGAAGATTCAAGCCACCAATTTGTTGATGCCCGAATATATACATGGACCCTCGAACTTGAAACTTTTTGTTCGCTCAGACCCCCTAATAATTTTTTTTTAAAACCCCCAACTTGATACTTTTGTCCCATTGAGCCTTTTTTGCTAATATGGCAGGGCACGTGCTTATTACGTAAGGGCGCGTGCTTATTACGTAAGTGATGGACGTCCTTATTACATGGATTATAATTAAATAAATTAATTAATTTTTTCACTTGATTCCTTTTTTTTTTGTCTTCTTCGACCAAAGCAATTTGTTTTTTTCATTAACTTTGAATACAACTTTGAAGAAGAAGAACAAAGGGGGGAAATCAGGTGTGTGTTGGAGGTTTTTCTAAAATTTAGCTTTAATACAACAATTTGTTTTTCTTCAACCAAAGCAAAAAAATGACATAATACATTTTCAGACACTTGACCTTTGACCAATTGGTCACTTTGAGACCCCACCTTTGAAAATGTTCGATTGAATAATTGAACTATAGAATTGAGACCTATTGAATACTTGTTTGACAATGATTGTTCGCGTGCAACTAACGTGCTTCTTGTCATCTTGCCACATCATTAATTCACTTTAATTAAACATTTAAAAAGCTTAAATGAATGAAAAGAAGAAAAGGAAAAAGAAAAAAGAAAAAAAACATTAAAAAAGAAAAATAAAAAAAAATGTAGATCTAGTCTATCCTTCATGGCCTCATCTCAAAAAAAATGCAAAAGGCGTGTACAGGTGATGCCAAGCCGTCTAGGTTGGAGACGTAAAGCTTGGTCTCGTTCGCGCAACATCTCCTAACCCGACCTCATCACCATCTCCGGTTCGCGCAGCTTGGTCCCGTTCGCGCAGCTTGGTCTCGTTCAAGCTTGGCACCGTTCACGCAGCTTCTCCCCTAGCAATTCCAGATCTGAGATTAACTTTGCAACGAAACCCACATCCAGGGTCTTAATTCTTAGTAAAAGTTGAAATCTATATTTTATATTCTATATGTTCACATCTACAAAAACCTTATAATCCCTTATTAGGATATATGATATTTGTATTATATTTTAGTATCTCTTATTATATCTTTTATGTTATTATTTCTATCTTGGATATCAAGAAAGATAAGATTTCTTGATATCTCAAGACTTGTATTTAAACCTTTTGAGGAATCAATAGAAGACACAATCCTTTACACAATTCTTCTCTCATAATTATATGGTATCAGTTTTTTAATCGATCCTCGTCTCTTCTGCCGCTTCAAACCCTAAACGTACCATGGTTGATAACAAAACACCAGACAACATCGTTCTTCCCCGCGATGATGCTTTGTCTAAACAGTCCGACAATCTTCTTCTCGCTGCTGTTGGCACTCCCAACATGACTCTCCAATTTCCTACTCTCAAATTCTCTCTTGAGCGACATAATTATACATTATGGAGGCACACAATCAAATCCTCCCTTGAAGTATACAACATTGAGCACTTTCTCAAACCTGGGAGCGTACCACCGGCCACCATTCTTGTGGCATCTGATTCCGACGCGTTGTCATCTCCAATCCAGCCTTTGCTGATTGGACACAGAAGAACCGCTTCATTCTCTTATAGGTGTGTTCGACGCTCTCTACTCCATTGTTTGCCCATGTTGCTATAGGTGTGTTCGAGGCATGGGGAATCCTTGAGCGTATGTTCTTCGCTCAAACCCGTGTTGGTTCGAAGCATATCAAACAACAACTACATAATATTAAGAAGGGCAATCTCAGCATTCTAGATTATTGTTGATAGGGATTTACTTAACAACAAATAAAATTTGTAGTCAAGACCCCGCTGAGTATAGCGAAGTCAGGATCGTTCACGGGAAGCACGATTGTTTGTCTATCAACTACTAAAACAAGAAAACAAAGCAAAACAGGCTAAAACAGCTACGACCAACCTCGTTAACGACTTTGTCAAGGTCGTTAACGAACCTGGAAAACTTACGAATACAGAACAATTAACAACTCAAACGCAGGTTCGGTACCGAGGGTAAGTTAACTCGATAACGAGTGATTCGAAAGCAAACAAACAAATTCAATGAAATAAAAGATCTAGTATAAGGGTCACCAAGACATAGCTATGCATATAAACTCATATGAAGATAAAGATCATGCCTTTAAAGATAAATTTATCAACTTTCGCAGACTAACAATCAAATCAATCAATTTTCATAAATCAATTCACTCTATCACTTGTTTTGAATCCAAAGCTCGAAACTTTCGTTAATGAACAATATCAACATTCAAGTTCACAACTTTATCTTTCGATCAAGTTGAAAACTTAAATTACTTCGACTATCGTCTAAGCATAAGCATAACAAGCAATTTAAAAAGATAAAAGGCAATAAAAACATCAACTTACTCATTCAAACATGCACAACTATGTCGGGTTTCAACCCCGACCCTAGATAAGAAGACTACTCACTACTCATGGAAATAAATCAAACAACTTTAATCAATGAAGACATTGAAAACAAAAACCAAACTTACTGGAAATTGAAAAGAAAGTATCGTCTTACAAACTTCGTGGAATCCGAAAACACTTAAGAATACCGAGCAAACTCCGATCACCGACCCTAAATTCTCTCTCTCGATCGAACTCAGTCCGGCTTCCTTCTCTTACTCGACTTCTCCTAAAACTAAAACGACACCCCCTAGCCTAAGCTTAGAACAAGGGTATTTATACTAAGAAACTATCTATTAAAAAGACTAAAAGATAAAAACTTACCCTACTTAAAAGATAACAAGATAAAAGATATAACAACCAAAAGTCGGCTACGCCTCTACCGACACGGGACCCTCGTTAACGACCCCGCACAGGGTCGGTAGAGACTGCTAATTCCCTCTAAAAAATTCTATCTTTTAGCCTCGTTAACGACCTTCACAGGATCGTTAACGAGCCTCTGTTTTGGCTTTTCTTGAACTTCTTTTCGCTTTAACTTGGACTCTAACTTGATCTTCTCATACAATCTTCTTCCTTATCTTCCATGTCCTCCACCACAAGGCCTCAACTCATCCCAAAAAGCGCTCCTTCCTGCTTAAAAACCTATAAAAAAAAAGACACAAAACGGAGTAGCTTCCATACTTTTCACAAAATATGCAAACTCATCCAAAAACACACAAAACTAACTCTAAAACCTACTAAAACTAAACTAAACAAACTAAGAAACACACCAAAAACTAGACTAAAAACACGAACATCAATTATGTCGAGAAAAAGCGAAGCTTTTCCGATGCCCTTGCCGAGTGCAATGTCATTGTATCTGACTCGGACTTCATCGAGTGCATCCTCAATGGAATTGACTCGTCATATGCAGAAATCTTAACCTCTTACAACATGCACAAAAAGCCGATGTCCTCAAATGAGTTGGTTGGCATGTTGCTGCGCGAAGAGGAACAAATCAATCCTCTTTGCAATATGTTGTTGATTCAACGCTATCGGCTAATACTGCCAGTCGCACGCATCGCGGCTCGTCATCCACTCCTTGATAGAGCATATATGTATAGGTGTTAGAGCATGTTTTTATTCCCGTTTTATGTATGTTTAGTTAGATTTTCGCTTTAAGTTGTAGTTTAGGTTTTAGTTTAGTTTAGCTTGGAATCTACGCGTTTGTGTGCTATTTTGTAGGTTAGAAGGTGGACGATAGTTGGTGTGTGGCTAAGAGCTGGACCTCGGGACGCGTAGGGAGCATTGGGAAGAAGAACTGAAGCAAGAATTACAAGCCAAGATCAAGAGACCAAACCGCGGTTAGAGGGTTGTGCCAGCGTTGGAGGAGCGAAGACACTACGGCGAAAGCACGGGGAAACACGGCGTTCTGTGACCGCGGTATGGAGTGCATTGACCGCGCTTTGGCGCATGTAAGCGACGCTGAATCGGGCCTCCGTAATATTTTTTGGGCCGACTTTGTTTAGTATTTTTGGATATTTCTAGATATGATATAAATACTTTTCTTAGGTTTTCTTATGTTATCTTTATGCTATCTAATACTTTGTGTTCTACGTTTGATTGAATTTGGAGATTTGTGGGAGACAAAACCCTAGATTTGCAATTGAAGAGAAATTTGACTCTTGTAAGTTTGATTCTTCTTTAATGTAAATTTCTAGCTAATTTTCTCATGTCCAACTAGTTATTTGAAGTTGTATGCATGATTGTTTGTGAGATTTGAATTATTTCTATTTGCCTTGACTAGTTTGAATCTCTCCATGCTTGATTGATTAAATTCGCTTAGGATTATAATAGCTTGACCACCTATTCTATTTCTAGGTTGAATTACAACTAGAATAACTAAATACACGGTGGAATTTGGTTATTCATGGATGAATCCTTTGATTAAACTTATAGACGATGGAATAAGGTTAATCAAAGGCGGAGAATTTAATCACAAGACTTCATGAATAGACGGTGGAATTCATGATTATTGTTTCTATTGAATGATTTGAACTTAATTGCATGATCAATTTGACATAGAAGGTTTTCTAGGTTAATTGATAAAGGTTATTAAAGACGGTGTATATTAATAACCACCTTAAGCTTGAATTGCATAAATTCACAATAGATTAGTCAAGGGAAATCGAAATAAGAATGATCAAGGATCAAAACTCATGTTTGCAATGGATACGAAACTAGTTTGATGCTTTTCTCCATATTTGAATTTTTAATCGTTTTACTTGCTTTGTTTTAATTGTTTAGATTTTTAGCTTGAAATCGTAAAAAAACCCCTTCTACTTATTAATATTATTTAAATACGAATAATCTGAGTCCTTGTGGGTTCGACCCTTGCTTCCACTTTACTCAGGTTAGGAGGTTAGGAATAATTCTTTGACAGTGCTTTTACAGCGACATAAAAGTGCTCGTCACTCCTCGCACCAACGCTGGAATTGATCCCGTAAACTCCAGCCGTCCATTGTGCCAAATCTGCGGGAAACCTAGCCACGAGGCTATTAATTGTTGGCAAAGATCGGATTTGTCCGAGTTTCTACCAACCAACCCTATTTACAACAATCGTGGTGGCGGGCGAAGCAATCGGGGTGGGCGTGGTAGCCGTGGCTCATCGTCACGATCATCGTATAGTGAGGCCAATTCCCAAAATTTTTATGCATATCAGCAGCCTGCTGATACACTATAGTTTGTACAACGTATCTAGGAATTGTTAGCATTAGTCATGATTGGTATAGCATGTTTTTACAAGTGTTTTGTGAAAGTCGAAGTCAAGAGCTAAAGCGAAGAAATTAAGAGTGTAGAGAAGAATTCGAAGAGCTAGGGTGACCAGATAAAGCTTTCTTGTGACGCATCTTTCGGGAGCTAGGGTGACCAGATAAAGCTAAATTTGGTATCATTGGAAAGCTAACTCAAAGAGCTACAATTCATGTTTGTATTGGAAGTTCAAATTCCAACTCTAAGTGGGTCAAAACCACCTTCGAAAGTACCGCCAAGATGTTGTCAAGAGAAGACTCGCGAGCGCGGTTTACATACCCGCGCCCGAGGTTTCAAGGTTAGAACAACATCGTCTCAGTTGGGAAAACCGCACTCGCGGTTCACTACCCCGCGCCCGCGGGTGTCAATTTCGGCGATCCGAGATGGAGATTTTCTGATATCTTTTATTATTTAGTTTCCTTTTCTTTTTGGTACGTGTTTTGAGTTGGCTATTTAAGCCTTGTTTTCACCTTTTTTAGGATAGCTTCAAACCTATTTTCTATTATTCTAGTTTGTATTCTCTCTTCTATGGAGAACTAAACTCCTATAATTCTATTCAAGTTGAAGCTTTCGGATTCAAGTCTACTGTGAGATTCTTTCTCAAGTTTATTCCTTACAGGTTATTTCAATTCTCTTGTGCTTAGGCCTTGTTTCACTTTCCCTCTAAAACAACTTTTCATCTAAAAACTACTTTTAACATTCTTGAAATTCGTGTAACTCTCTCTATTTTTTACGTTTTTGGAGACATAAAAATTAATTTTTCACTCAAAAACTCCTTTTCATAACAAGTGAAACACACCCTTAATTAATATTGATTGTGTTGATTTCTGCTTGGCTGGCCAACTAGTTGGAATTAATACTCTCTATTTCTAGATCTAGGTTTTCTCGTAGCAAAACCTAATCTTTGTAGCAACTCAATTGATTTAGGACCCGTTGATTATTTGACTCGTTGGAATTCAATTGCATGTATCCTATTTATACTTGTTCTCATTGCTAATATCCTTATGATTTATGATCGTTTCATGAGTTATTTGGATGTTAAGTTTGCATGTATCGTTGTCATGTTATATTTCTGATCAGGATAGGAATAACAAAGGGAATAACTTGTTTGAATCAATTATCAATAACTTGATGAAGAAAGTGGTTGCGTGAATAGGATTACTTTCCTTACTTTGTTAAAAAGCAAACCTTTGATTTGTTTAATTGCTTTGCTTGCTTAATTTTTCCTAGTTTTATATTACAATCCAAAATCCCCCCTTTATTACTATTGAGTTGATAATCATATAACTCTGAATTACAAGTGTCTCTTGGATACGACCCCGACTTACCAGCTATACTAGTTGTATAATTAGGGATTTATATTTTGATTTGGCACGACGACTTTCAACCAGTCAAAATTTGGCACCGTTGCCGAGGACACCTTTTTTAATTCTACGTTTTTATTATTACCAACTCTGGTGTGGACCCTAGTTTATGGTTCACACCCGTGCTACTGATTCTTCTCTTTTGCCTTTTGATTCAGAGATTGAAAGGACCTTTTCCAGGTTGAGACGTGAAGCTCGGGATCTACTCCGTGAATTGCCTTTCAACTTAAATTCTACTGAAGCTGAGACAATGGGAGATCAAACTTTGAGGCAGTTGACTGCCCCCAAACTTTCAACAACAACCCTGGCTGTACATTTCCATATGCTGAATCAAGGTGTCAAGTTTGAGTTGAAGTCCGTGTTAATCCACCTTTTGCCCCACTTCCATGGGATGGGTGGAGAAGACCCTAACAAGCATCTTGCTGAATTTCATCAGGTCTGCTCTAGTATGAAGCCTGCTGATATAACAGAAGACTAGATCAAGTTGAAGGCGTTTCCGTTCTCTTTAAAGGATTCAGCCAATGAGTGGCTCTACTATCTTTCTCCAGGCTCCATTAATACATGGACTAAGATAAGAGAAGCATTCTTGGAGAAGTATTTTCCAGCCACCAAACAGAACAGTATGAAGAAGAGCTTGAGCAATATTGAGCAACAGGCTGGGGAGAGCTTGTATGATTATCATGAGCGCTTCAAGAGGTTGTGTTCTAGTTGCCCATATCATGGGTACTCTAATCAAGATCTCGTGCTTTATTTCTTTGGTGGATTGATGGAAGATGAACACAGAATGGTTAATGCGGCTTGTGGTGGAAGCCTAATGAACAAGACACGAGCAGAGGCCCTTGAACTCTTTTCCGAGCTAGCTGAAAATTCAAGGCACTTCAACAAGAGAACCGACACCAAAGGAGTTAATGATATGGACTCCTCATCTTCTGTTATAAGATCTGAGGTGGCGGAATTGAAGGATATGATGAAGAGGTTTATGCTTCAAGGAACTCCCCAATAATTGAAGGCATGTGGAATCTGTGCTAACACTCTTCACCCTACTGATGATTGCCCACAACTCCAGGAACCTCATGTTGAGGTCAATGCTGTAGGAGGTTATGAACCTCCTAGACCTCGTTATGACTCTTATTCTAATTCATACAATCCAAGCTGGAAAGATCATCAAAATTTGATTATGGGAATCAGAATCAGCCTCAATACAATGAACAAGGAGGAAATCAGCAATACAGGCAACCTTATGCTCCAAGACCTCCAGTTCAGAATCAAAACTCCTCCTTTAATGCAGAAGAGATGTTCATACGACTTGCCAATACGGTTGACCAGTTGGGACAGAACACTCAAGCTAGTCTCAAAAACATGGAGACCCAAATCAGTCAACTGACCACTGTTGTGAGTAGACTGCAGGCAAGAGACTCAGGGAAATTACCGGCTCAGCCCATAAACCCGAGGGAGAACGCGAGCACTATCACACTCAAGAGCGGGAAAGAAATATCACGTAGTGAACCAGAAACAGAGAACCTGCGCCCGCCGGAGGACACCCACGCCTACGACACCTTAACTGAGAGCTCGGAAATCGAACTCGACAAAACCCACAACCGCGGGTCCCCCACTGGCGACCGTTGTTTGGTGGACCGCGCCCGCGGGTCACCAATCGGCGACCGTGGTTTGGTGAACGGCGCCTGCGGGTCTCCTACCTGCCCATGCGGTGACGATGCTTAAAAATTTTTAGAAGACTAGCGTCCGCGGGAGAACTCCAGTGTTCGCCTTTATTCCTATACCCCGCGATGAGTATATTCGTCCTGAGTTTCCTCCCATGAACTCCCAAAGGCCACCCCCTCTTTTCCCTGAAACACTCAAGGATACAAGGAAGCCAAAGCATGACAAGGAGATCTTTGAGACATTCTCCAAGTGTGAGGTAAATATCCCTATGCTGAATCTGATTTAAAGTGTTCCTAGATTTACTAAATTTCTAAAAGAGCTTTGCACAATTAAAAGGAACCAAAAATCAAAAGGGAAACAAAAGGTCAAAATTAGTGAAAATGTCTCTATTGTACTTCAAAAGCGTTCGCCTAAGAAGTGTAGTGACCCTAGCATGTTCACTATTCCATGTATTATTGGTGACACAATGATTAAAAATGCCATTCTAGATTTAGGTGCATCAATTATTGTCATGCCTTCTACTTTGTTTGAGTTTTTAAAACCTGGACCTTTGCAAGACACTAGAACTGTGTTACAATTGGCTGATCAATCTAGAGTGTGTCCAAAAGGGATAGTGGAGGATGTGCTTGTTAAATTTAATGGTCTAATTTTCGCTGCTGATTTCTTTGTGTTGGACATGGAGTCAATTAAGCATGATAGTCCTATTTTACTAGGAAGGCCTTTCTTAAAAACTGCCAACACTCAGATATATGTGTCTAAAGGATATTTAACAATGGAATTTGATGGAAAAGAAGAAAAAATTGATATATTTGATAATTCCTAAGAAATTCCAAATGTCGAGCCAACGACGTTACACAAAGGCGCTGCTCGGGAGGCAACCCGAGGTAAGATGTCTTTTCCTTTTTTTTGTTTTTGTTTTAGTTTAGTTTCCCTTTCAATCTTGTTGGGCTAATATGCAGGTACTAGGTTCGAAAGAACAATTTTTGGGAAGTTTACTTCTCGAAACCAGGCGTACATGTACTAGACGGCTGCAACCGCGGTTTTTGAAACTGCGGTCGTCGCTGAGACCCGTGCGCGCGGTCACTGTACACGCGAGATACAAAATTAAAAAAAAAAAAAATCAAAAAAATCAAAAAAAAATCCGAGGCAGTGTGGGCCCTTTCTTTCTACCTACCCTACTCCCTCTACACTCCATCTTCTTTCATCTTCTGCCTCTCCTCTTCTACTATTTCTCAAACCTCTATTAAACCACTTTTCTACCCACCACTCCCATTCACAACCCACCAATTTTTTTTCTCATACACACCTCAAAATTTTGAGGTGAAAACCCGAAAGAGCGGCTTAGGCAAAAATCAAGGGCCCGGATCGATATTAGGCTGGGGTAATAAGAGGCTAAAAAGAGTGAAAGTGAGTTGGTGAGCGCATCTATAAAAAATGAAATGAGTGGTTAGGTGAAAACCCGAAAGGCGGCTTAAGCAAGATAAGTGAAAAAAAAGAGTGCCTAGGAACATTCTTGTTGGGACTTGGAGATTATTGTTATGGGTTTTTACTTTGATCTTTGATATACTGTAATTATGAGTGATAGGTTGTGCTAGGACTTCAATGTATGCACTTTCATTCTTTACTTGGGTTCGGGTTGTGAGCTTATTTTGAGTGCATTTGAGTTTTAGATTATCTTCCCTACTACTGTCTATAGACCTTTGTTGCATTGTCGTGTTTGATTTTATTTTGAGCTTACAAGAGGACGAGCAAGGTCTAAGTATGGGGGAATTTGATACACTGTAGTTTGTACAGCGTATCCAGGACTTGTTAGCATTATTCATGAGTGGTTTAGCATAAGTGTTTTGTGAAAGTAGAAGGCAAGAGCTAAAGCGAAGGAATCAAGAGTGTAGAGAAGATTTCGAAGTCAAGTGTTGATTTGGAGTTGTTTTGGAACCATTTTCTTGTGACACATCTTTTGGGAGCTACGGTGATCGGATAAAGCTAAATTTGTATAATTGGAAAGCTAACTCAAAGAGCTACAATTCATGTTTTTACTGCGAGTCCAAATTCCAACTCTAAGTGGGTTAAAACCACCTCCAAAAGTACCGCCAGGATGCTATCAGGAGAAGACTCGTGACTGCGGTTAACCACGGGCGCGAGTCTTCTCCTGACAGGCGCCAACTTACATAATAACACAGGCGCCATAGACAATGACAACGAGGACGAGCAAATTGATTTGAAAAAGATACTTAACTCAGATAAAGGACCCCAAACTGCAACAGGTAACAATTCTCTAAAAGCAATTTGAAGCAATCTCTCCATAAAAATGTGACAATCATGACTTTTCATCCCAATGAGCTTGCAATCATCAATTTTGACGCATCTACTCATATTAGAAGCATAACCATCAGGAAACTTTAAAGCCTTCACCCAATCAAAAACCTTTTTCTTTTGATCTCTAACCAATGTGTAAATTGACTTTGGTTTTCCACCTATATGAGACGAATCTACTTGAAGTTGAGGGCGTCGACAATACTTCCCTTGATCATTTCATGCATTCAAAGTATCCTTAGTCTTTCCAGGGATATCCGTCACAGTGTTGAAGACATTATCAAATACTTTTTTCTCAATGTGCATAACATCTAGGTTGTGACGAATCAATAAACGTTTCCAATAAGGAAGTCTCCATAAAATACTTTGCTTCATCCGCTTATGAGAACTTCCATATCCGGGAGGTTTGTTATGTGGGTCATCAATAATAGTTGAAAATTGACACACACGTTCCCAAATTTGTTCTCCCGACAACATTGGGGGTGGTGGGGACCTTTCCACTCGATCAATTACGAAGTCATTCTTAATTTTTCGAAAAGGATGGTTATGTTCCAAAAACGGTTGTGAACAGTCAAACCAACAAGCCTTTCTACTATGCTCTAAGCGAAATGACTTTGTTCTCTCCATACAGTGTGGACAAGCTAAATTTCCCGCAGTACTCCATCCAGACAACATACCATAAGCAAGGAAGTCATTGATCGTCCAAAGTAAAGCTGCACGCATTTTAAAGTATTCTTTCCTTGATGCATCATAAGTGGTTATGCCACACTCCCACAACTGATGTAACTCATCAACTAGAGGTTGCAAGAACACATCTATTAATTGCTTTGGATTCCGAGGACCTGGAATTATCAATGACAGAAACAAGTATTGTCTTTTCATGAACATATAAGGTGGAAGGTTGTAAGGAGTCACAATGACTGGCCAACAAGAATACGTCTTTCCTGATGTACTAAACGTTGCAAACCCATCAGTGCACAAACCTAAGCGTACATTACGTGGTTCTGAAGCAAAATTAGGATATGTTGCATCCAAATTTTTCCATGCATATCCATGTGAAGGATGACTCATAATTCCCTCTTTTGGTACATAACATGCATGCCAAGTCATAGTATGAGCAGTAGCCTCTACTGCATATAATCTTTGTAACTGCGGAGTTAAAATATCGTAAGACTTGGTATGAAATTCCTGAATTTCGAGCACATCTACGCTCATACCTTCCATGGCCACAAAACCTACAAGATTCTGCATCGACGTCATCCTTCCAATATAGCATACAACCATTAGGACACGTGAATTTTCACCATAGGTAGTTCTAAACTCTCAAACACTTTCTTTATATGGTAGTAATCTTTTGGAATCTTATGACCTAAAGGCAACACCTCATCATATAACTGAAGAAAACCATTAAACAAGCTTTCAAACATGTGATGTTCACTTTTCAAACTCAAAAGCCTGGATACAAAAGACAATAACGTATGTGTCTCACACCCTGGATACACCGATTCATCAGCTGCTTTTAATACATCATAAAAGCGTTGGGAACGCCTAATCTCCTCCTCAGTCGGAACCGTATCTTCCATCATATCATCATTCACCTCATTTAATATATCAAATGTTTCAACTCCTTAGTCTTGAATACCATCAGTTGGAGCAAAATCAACATTATGATGAAACCATGTTTGAGGAACAAAACTAGGACCTGCAATATCAAATACCATTCTTTCCTCTGAATTCAAGTGCTCATAATAATCTCCTCAATTATCCCTTGATATTTCCTCCACATTCAATGGAGGTACAAATGGTTCGACTGGTTCACCATGTGCCGTCCACCAGTAATAGTTAGGAAAAAACCCACTACGCTATAAGTGATCTTCAACATCATCCTTTGGCAAAAATTTGCAATTACGACATTTAATACATGGACATTTTATTTTGTCTCCATCCATGAAGTTAACATGGGAAGTTGCAAACTTTAAGAAGATCTCTACCCCTTTGAAAAATGAAGGCTTAATTTCTCTATTCTCGTACATGTCATACATCCAAGCATGATTATTATCCATTTTTTTATGCAAATGTCAATACAAATAGATTGTGAATTTTAGATTTGCGCTCATATCACATATTATATGCCTACATATACAACATATGAATAAAAATGTTAACTATTTATTCAATTTTATCAAAATATTGTGTTACACAAATTCAAGTAGTTTAATTTAAATCATATTTACCAACAACTTATATACTACATTCTATCAATGATTCAATTGAGAACTTCATAAATCAATTACAATTTGAAACCTTAAAATCCAATAGAGTAGTATAGATGAGAAGAGGAAAAATTAAGGTATCATATAAAAATCTCAATACTTACCTCAAACCTTGAATAATCTTGATTACATTCAATTGATAAGGAATTGTATATATCAAACAGTTCAATGCTCAACAAAATATGGTATTTGGAGAAGAAGGGGCGGTACAAGCAGAAGAACAATCTGCGGCGTCATAGGGTTTTCGATCATTATTTTTCTTTTCAACCACGAAATTATAGGGTTTTGTCTAGCGACGACCCCAATGACGAATTTAGCGACAAATCCAGCGATGACCTCAACGACGACCCCAACGACGGATCCAGCGACAAACGCAACAGGCAACAACAAACAATGAAGAATTTAACGTTTTCTCTAATATAATATTTAACGTTTTTACGACCCCTTTTGAAACTTTGTTATGTATAATTTTTAATCGCTATAGTGGTTGCTACATTAGCGATAAACAATATACTCGTAGCTACTGTTGTCGCTACTTAGCAATGGCGCAACGTTTGTTGCAAAGTTGGATCGAGCAAGGCAACACATCCAAATTTATGACTTGTAAAGCTACGATTGGTTAAATGCGTCACTATGCTTGTGGGAAATAATGACGATATTGGCGTTGAAGTTCCGTTTGCTGCAAAATTAGTGATAGAGTTTTCCATACGTTGCTAAATATGTAGCTATCAACAACGATGTGCGCGATGAAAATTTTTGTTGTGGCTATTAGCAATGGATCTAACATGTTTAATTTTGTCATGTTTACCAATGACATTTGCGACGTCTTTTTACAGTCATAGCTAAATCAGCCACGAATGTTATGATTCATCGTTATTGTCATTGCTAATATAGCGATGGATATGTTCCATTGCTAATATCCATCGCTATTTTGATGTTTTCTAGTAGTGGTTTACCTACCCGCGCCCGCGGTTTCAAGTTCAGAACAACATCGTCTCAGTTGGGAAAACCGCACTCGCGGTTCAATACCCCGTGCCCGCGGGTGTCAATGTCGGCGATCCGAGACGGAGATTTTCAACTATCTTTTATCATTTAGTTTCCCTTTCTTTTTGGTACGTGTTTTGAGTTGGCTATTTAAGCCTTGTTTTCACCTTTGTTAGGATAGCTTCAGACCTAATTTCTATTATTCTAGTTTGTATTCTCTCTTCTATGGAGAACTAAACTCCTAAAATTCTATTCAAGTTGAAGCTTTCGGATTCAAGTCTATTGTGAGATTCTTTCTCAAGTTTATTCCTTATAGGTTATTTCAATTCTCTTGTGCTTAATTAATATTAATTGTGTTGATTTCTGCTTGTCCGACCAATTAGTTGGAATTAATACTCTCTATTGCTAGATCTAGGTTTTCTTGTAGCAAAACCTAATCTTTATAGCAACTCAATTGATTTAGGACCCGTTGGACTAAAATAGTCAAGAAAGAGATTTGAATGCATGTTGATTGTTTGAGTCGTTGGAATTCAATTGCATGTATCCTACTTATCCTTGTTCTCATTGCTAATACCTTATGATTTATGTTCGTTTCATGAGTTATTTGGATGTTAAGTTTGCATGTATCATTGCCATGTTATATTTCTGATCATGATAGGAATAACCAAAGGGAATAACTTGTTTGAATCAATAATCAATAACTTGATGAAGAAAGTGGATGCTTGAATAGGATTGCTTTCCTTAATCTGATAAAAACCAAACCTTTGCTTTGTTTAATTGCTTTGCTTGCTTAATTTTTCCTAGTTTTAGATTACAATCCAAAATCCCCCCTTTATTACTATTGAGTTAATAATATAACTCTAAATTACAAGTGTCTCTAGGGTACAACCCCGACTTACTAGCTATACTAGTTGTGTAATTAGGAATTTATATTTTGATTTGGCCCGACGACTTTCAGCGAGTCACCTGCACAATTCCAAGCGCCTATTGCCCCTTGTCAAACATATTATATTGGTCAACAACCTTTGGCCATTATGGATCCCAACTGGTGCTTTGACTCGGGTTCTACAAATCAGGTTACGTCAGATTTCGGTAACCCCTCTGTGCACTCTGATTGTACTAGCAATGATGGTTTACAAGTAGGCAACGGTATGTCTCTTCCTATTACGTATTTGGGCAAAACATCATTACCTACTTACCCTAAACTTGTTCAACTTCATAATATTCTTTTTGTTCCTCAAATTAAGAAAAATTTGCTCAACATTTCTCAATTGACCAAAGAAATGATGCTTAAATGATTTTTTATCCTACCTGTTGTTTTGTGATGGACAAGCACTGGCGAAAACTCCTCAAAGGAACCGTTGAGAACGAGCTTTACCACTTGATCAATTCTAGACCTCCGCCTACTAACCCACCTCGAGCCTACCTTGGAGAAAAGACAACCCTTCAAATATGGCATGAGCGTTTTGGTCTTCCTCATGATTTAGTCTTTCGTCATTTAGTGTCTAGGTTTCAATTACTTGTTTCGGTACATAATTTAAAACGCATTTGCGAGTCATGTTAGTTAGGAAAAAGTCACCGACTTTCTCTACCTAGTAGTCATTCTTCTAGTCTATCTCCTTTTGAATTGGTTTATTCAGATGTTTGGGGTCCTGCCCCAGTTTCTTCATTTAATAGCAATATTTATTTTCTTATATTTGTTGATGACTTCACCAAGTTTGTATGGATTTATTTCTTGTCTCAAAAATCTCAGGTTTTATCCACCTTTCAACTATTTAAACAAATGGTTGAAAGTCAATTTTCCACCAAAATAAAACAATTTCAGTCTCATTGGGGTGTGAATATAGGATTGTTTCTCAATTTTTACAATCCCAGGGTATTCTTCATAGAGTCTCATGTCCCCATACTCAATCTCAAAAGGGTGCTGCTGAAAGACGCATCGTAGAGTTCTTGAGATAGGTTTGGCTATTCATTCTCATGCAAAATTGGCTACCTTGTTTTGGGAACATGCTTTTCATACTGCAGTCTATTTACATAATAGAACCTTAACTTTACATAATAGAACCTTAACTTCTATTCTCAATTTCAAATCTCCATTTGAGGTTCTATACAACAAAATCCTTGATTACAAATTTCTAAAAAGCTCTGGCTGTTTTTGCTATCCTTTTCTTCGTCCTTATTGTTCCAACAAACTTGAGTTTAGGTCCTCTCCTTGCATTTTTATTGGTTATACTTCAAAACACAAGGGTTATCTTTGCCTTAATGTTCCAACTAACCGAGTCTACATTGCGCGCCATGTCATCTTTGATGAGACCATTTTTCCTTACCAAATTCATGCTCAAAATCCTGATCAAATTCAGCCTACTGTTTCAGAAATTCCAGCCTCTCTCCTACAATTGGCTGCCTCACCTTGGCCGTCGCCGTCCCATTCGGCGCCTTCACCACCGCCCGATAACTTACCACCTTCACCATGCAACACGTCCCCAATTCTTGTCACCACACCTCCGACGACTCCATCATCCCCAATCAACTCCATGCAGCCGCTTTTGGCCTCCCCAACCTCGCCATCTTCTCTACCCGATCAAGTGGAAGACTCGCCTCCTCGGCCTTTGGATAGTGCCTCCGTTCCAGCAACTTCTACAACTCAAGGTATTCCTTCTACAACTCCTACTTCTTCTATTTCCAAACAATTTGAAGCCTAAAGCTCTCTCCTCAACCAAACATCCTTTGACTGTCTCTATTGATCTCTATGTTGAGCCCAAAATTTTCAACCAAGCCTCTAAACTCCCTGAATGGCAAAATGCAATTCAGAATGAATATGATGCCCTTTTACTTAATGGGACTTGGACAATTGTACCTCGCTCTTGTAATTCTAATGTTGTTGGTTGTAAGTGGGTGTATAGGATCAAACGAAAGGCTAATGGATCTATTGAGCGCTACAAAGCTAGATTAATGGCAAAAGGTTATAATCAGGAGGAGGGTATTGATTATTTTGACACCTTTAGTTCTGTTATTAAACCTACCACTATTCAGATTGTTTTATCTATTGCATTACAACATTCCTGGCCAATCCGACATGTTGATATTAATAATGCATTTCTCAATGGAGATCTTTTTGAATAGGTTTACATGTCTCAACCTCCAGGGTTTATTGATAGTACACGTCCTAATCATGTCTGTTTATTGCGGAAAGCTTTGTATGGGCTCAAACAAGCTCCCCGGGCATGGTTCACCAAACTGCGTCACTTTCTCCTTGGCCATGGTTTTCGAGTCTGTCGATCAGACACCTCTTTATTTGTGCATCGGCAGGGCTCCTCTGTTCTCTATATTCTAGTGTATGTGGATGATCTTCTGATTACAAGGTCTATTACAACTGATATTGATCGATTTATTCAGCTCTTGAATCGTGCTTTCTCTTTACGCACCCTTGGCTCTTTACATTACTTTCTTGGTTTAGAGGTAACTCGTGGTCCTGACCATTTCATTCTCTCTCAGCAGAAGTACATTCGTCATTTGTTGGAACGCAACAAAATGAGTGATGCTAAGCCGATTTCATCTCCTGCAGAGCCGACCTCTCGTTTACAACACTCAGGTGATCCTTTACCTGACCCTTCTCTATATCGTAGTATTGTTGGCGCGTTACAATATGCTATTATTACTAGACTCGAGATTTCTTATTCTGTCAATCGAGTTTGTATGTACATGCATTCACCTACTGAATCTCATTGGTCTGTTGTTAAGAGCATTATACAGTATTTGAAAGGTTCTATTTCGGCTGGGTTGATTATTCGACCATCTGTTGATAGTCGTTTGATTGCTTATAGTGATGCTGGTTAGGCCTCTGATAGTGATGATTGTCGCTCACAACATGGTGTTTCTATTTATTATGGTGTCAATCTCATTAGCTGGTCTTCTAAGAAACAACATGTTGCTAAGTCAAGTACTGAGGCTGAATACAGGGCTATTACGTTTACTTTCGCTGAGTTGATTTGGATTCAACAGTTGCTCTCTGAGTTACATGCGCTTTTGAATCGTCCACCCATCATTTTGTGTGACAATTTGAGTGCAACTTATATTTTTGCTAATCTTGTCTTTCATCAACGCTCTAAACATATTAAAATTGACTATTATTTTGTTCGTGAGCAAGTTGAAGATGATTCATTGATTGTTCGTCATGTCCGTGCTCATGATCAAACAACTGATATCTTCACCAAGCCATTAGCACTGCTCGTTTTCTTCAACTACGCCTTCATGTTTGGAACCCTCCATGAGCTTGTGGGGGGGGGGGGGTATTAAGATATATGATATTTGTATTATATTTTAGTATCTTGTATGATATCTTTTATGTTATTATTTCTAGATTGGATATCAAGAAAGATAATATCTTTTGATATCTCAAGACTTGTATTTAAACCCTTTGGGAAATCAATAGAAGACACAATCCTTTACACAATTCTTCTCTCATAATTATATCCCTTCTCAAATGGTGTTAAATTTACATTCAATTTTCAGATCAAAAACCCAAACTCCATTAACACCCTTTTGAAGCTTTGTTTTTAAAATTTCATCCATTTTCCTTAATCCTTTCCCCAAATTAAGGTTAGATTTGGATTCCCCAACTTCCAATTAATCAAAAATGTTTGATTTCCCATCCGAATCCATTATAAATTTGATACCGCCATTATCGAACTTCAAAAGTTCGACCCCCACCAGGAGCCACGACCGCTTGCCATTGGGATTCTTCAACTTCAATAGTTTGACTTTTTTAATTTTAAAGAAATAAGTATATTTTGTTATTTTTAATATTTAAAATCCAAATCAACAAATAATAAACTCTCCCACTCTCACTTTTTGTGAAATACACGAATAATGCCGCATCAATGCCACATCAATGTTTAGGTGTTCAATAGGTCTCAATTCTGTAGTTCAAGTACTTGATCAAATATTTTCAAAGGTGAGGGTGTCAAAGTGACCAATTGGTCAAAGGTCAGGTATCTATATATATATTCTGTCAAAAAATTGTCTTTAATGGAGATGGGAGGTTTCATAAATTGAAGAAAAGAGGAGAAATCGGGTGTGTGGGAAGCGAATTGAAGAAGAAGAACAACATATATATAATCGGGTTTGTGGGAAATCGGCTTTGAGGCCTGGTTCCAGTCATCTCCAACCCCGACTCGACGCCCCTTCACTTTGAGGCCTTGAGACGGGAAATTAAGGGCTTTCTTCTCAAATCACGAATTTGTAGACTTTGATGAAGCAGAGAAGATGTGCATGTGAAGATAGTCCGAATTGTTCCCTCCCTCTAGTTCTAGGTTTCAGCTGAATGAACTTGGGCCTATTTAAACACAAGTCCGTAGTGACGAGGCATAGAAGATATGCCGCCGAGGGAACTTGGGCAGAGAAGATATTCCGACGGTGAAGAATTCAGACGAGGCAGAGAAGATGAAAAGTGACGAGGTAGAGAAGTGCATCGTTCCACCTTCTTTGACGAGGCATAGAAGATTTGCCCTTTTTTTAATTGTGGTATATTATTACTTAGCGTTTATGTGGCTAATGAGTCATAAAAACAAGCTTATGTGGCATCCAGTCATTAGGCTTGTATATCATGTTCTTGAAAAAGGGTTTAATGGAACAAAAGTGTAAAATTGGGGGTGTTAAAAATACGTTTTTAGTACAGGTGTCTAAGCGAACAAAAATTTCAAGTTCGAGGGTCCATGTATGTATTCGGCCATTTGTTGATTGTACACATACCCATGGAATAATGAGGAAAATTAATTAAAAATAGAAAGTATACTAAGAGATTACAACACAAAGAATAAGATGCCATCGGAAATTATCAATGAATTGAAAAATAATCTTGCAACCCGAGAATTTACAAAACTCGTAGTAATTTGGTGGTGTATTTGGCACGAAAGGAACAAAGTAGTATTCCAACAAAGTCTGAATGATTATATCTTGGACCTCAAATAATACATTAAACATCAATTGATGACATAGAAGAGAACCAAGCGATGGAGCGAGAACGAGGAAGAAGGGACGAATCAAACACAACCTAAAAGTTGAAGCAGTGCTAGACAGAAAAGACGACAAAAACCAACATATAGATTCTATAAACTAAACTTTGATGAATCCAAATTTACGCTCGGATAGGCAACAACCGTATTTGTGATTCGCGACCCAAATGCACAAATTATTAGTATGGGAGCCAACAACTACAAAAGTAACATAGTATTACAGATTGAGACGCTTGCGCTCTAGGACGGAATCTGAAAAGCTCAACAGTTGGGCCTATAAACAATGGAGATTGAGGGTGACAACCTTACATTCATAAATGCAATCTATGGATTCTAGGAGGTGCCCTTGGGAAATCGAAATGTTGGTTTCGGATATCTTGATTTCGCTTCAAGAATTCGAAACTATCCAACGGTCTCATTTGTTTAGGGAATGTAATCCACTGGCTGATAAAATTTCAAAGTTGGATTACATTATCCCTAATTTGCAATTACAAAATCATTCAAATTTTCAAATTATCATCCTAAAAAATGCTTTAGTTCGTCCTCCATAGTAAAAATTTCCTAATCCTTACCTTTAAAAAAAGGAATTTATAGAGGTTTTACTTTAACGTAGTTTTTTCTCGGTTCCATCCATCGTGGATCTTGAGCCAATGGGTTGACCTGAACCGAACCGATACTACAGTTTCGAGTTGACATTTTGAAGCAAATTGTAAACCAGCTCTCGAAGATGCACAAAAAAAATGGAATTGTTGGTTTCGTTTCACTTCACCGCACTCCTTCCTCCTCGGTTTTCAGTGCACAAGGTAAGCTTAAATCATAATTTCCACATTTTGTGTTTTTGTATTTCTTGTGTTCTTTCTAACTTCGAGTCTGTCTTTCAGCGCCGGTGTTTGTTTCGCTAGGGATAATACATAGAAAATGCAAAAGGATTAGAACAATGGCAGATGTTGTTTCTTGAAATAATTCCGTGTCGAAGGTCAGGAGCTTATTGATTGCGCAAATCGGTGTGAAATTCGATCTAAACGCCCGAATTTAAGAATTTGGCTAGCTCTATGTATAACATAAGATTTTGATGCTTTGAGAGGATGAAAATAGGCGAAAAGCTGCGATTTTTTTTGCCTTGATTATCATGTAAATTGTGATGTAATAAATTATTCCCAATGTTTAAGCGGCTAGATGAAAATTTGGAACGATTTTCTCTGGTAGTTTTCATGTTAAATGTGATGCAATCAATTCCTTGCAACAAGAACAATAGATTTGGACTTTTCTCGCTAGGGTTTCATGACCACCTAGTGTTGTGCTTAGGAAATGTTCATTGATTTGTGTTGTATTGTCTATATAAAGGATGTAAGAAAATGCCAAGATATGTGAGTTGCGACTCCGTAAGAATACTGTATTTGTCTTATAATCTGCTAGGCCCTATACTATTCCTAGAGTTCAATGTAGATACCTTGTGAAATCATTTCTACTATCGGACAATGTGCTGCTGGAAGTTTAGTGGTTTTGGAGCCCTACTAATAAGCTATTCTTCCTTTTCTATCATGTGTGTTGTCACTATTATTTATCTTCATTTTCTGATGGTTTTGCGAAAGCTTGAAGGACATCAATGGATGAGAACTGGGAACATTATATCAAGCTCACAATCTAGCATAGCAGGTATGACACATGTGACAAAGAGAGAGCTTACTGTTCCATGTATACTCTATAGAACTTCCTCTATGTCTCTGTTTCCACTACTTTTGTTTGAAGATGGATTAATCTGCTTTCTTAGATTGCTGAACTTTTATATATTCTTCTTAATATCTTTTAGTTTTTCCATATTTGCTTCCCACGTAAGAGCTATGTTATTGGAAGTTGGTACGTCATTTTCCAATTAAGATCAATGAATATAAGATATGAGATTGCTAAATCTATCTGTTACTTCCATGCTAGGTACAATATCATGTAATTGAAGTATCTGAGTTGCATGGTATCTTGGATTCTATAGATAGTATAATGTTTGTTTACCTTATGTTTTTTTGCTTTAGATATGCTTATATTTTCTTGGCATGAAATATTGTTTGTATGGTTTGCGAAATGTGGCAGAGATCTCAAATCTATGGGTGCCTACAACTCCAAAGACTGTATTGACATCCAAACTTATGGTTTTTTTTTTGCAGCCTTGAATAAACTGTCACTCCATCTCTCCAAAGGAACCACGAAGAATTTGGAATCTCCTTGTTTTGTAAGAGCATCTTTTGAAAATTCATGTATGTTTTTACCAATTATTCTGATGTAGGAAGTTGTTCTCAAGTAATAATTGGTTATTGGATTGGACCTGATGCAGAAGATGGTTGGGGTTTAGTAGAAGCTTTCTTAAATAAAATTTGATAGTTTGATATGGTATTTTGTTTCTTCCTTACCATTAAGCATTAAGCATTCAACATTAGTATGTAGTTAATCAGCATTCAACACAATATAATATATTCATACATTCTTATCCATGAGGTTGATTATTCATATACAAAGCTAAAAATTCAAAAGAAGACTAACAAGCACAATTTCTATTCAAAGACATTGTTCATGTTTTCAATTGTCATGAATACAAGATGTACGAAGCAAATTAAGATCACGTCGATATTTGAGCCTTTTCCAACAATGCAGACAGGTAAACCTCATCTTTGGATTTAGCAGCAACAACCCATTTATGTTTCTTATATTGAATCTTTAAAAACACATTCATGTATTCAGTCAACTGATTTCTCTTACAAAAAAAGAACCTATCTATCCACAACAAACCTACAGGCCTCAAAACCCTATCCCAATCAAACAGGTTAAATTCCAGCAACACGAAGTCAATCCAGCCATCCAAAAACCCCATAGAATGAATTAAATCCATAGTATCATCGGAGAATGGTAGTCGTTGGTTAGGAGTGATATATAGAGGAAGCAAACCTCTAACTGCTACCATCTCATTGATTGGAGCCCCTAGGTTTAGTGTAGTTGTGATGATTGTTACATTTTGTTCTCTCATTCTTGCACCAAACGCCCCTGTATCCACACTATAGTCAAGACCAACTCGAATCTCCCCAGGCTTGATACCTAGAATATCGCTTATTAGAAAATCAACAAGAAGAGAACTCTTAATTACCCACTTAATCTTTTCCTTCTCCATCTCAAAATTCTTGGTATTGCTTGATAAGCACTTGAAATCCTTGCACTGGTAATTATTCCATCTAACATCCCTATCTTCTGGAATCTTCCATAGTGACTCATAACTCATTCACAAGGTAAGGCTTTCTGTAAAGCTTGGGGCCTCTCGTTATGCAGCGCCTTCTAGGAAGAGGATCATAACCATTTAGCATAGGCTTTTGAACCAGGTTCCAATCATCTTTACAATCACCTCCATTGGCATAACTCATATACTCTTCTAATTCCTTCTTTACTAACACACAAGCATGTCCAATTGTGTTTTACACTCTTTCTTGCCCTATTTTATTCTCCTTTGGGGTTATATATGTTCGTATCTCCTCTTTTGCAAAGTTGTTGATTAGCGGCTCGTCCTTGAAACCCGTATTCCTAATCCCTTCAAGTTTAGGAAGCCTTATTTGTCTAAGAGTGGCATGTGTGTTGTATAGAGGCTCAACAACTTCCTTTTACAAGTACATCTTGAATTCCAGCCTATTAAATTCCTCCATGTGGGTATTTTGATCCTTTTCTACCTTCTTCTGCAGACTCTCTATCTTCTTGAGCACTTCAGCTACACGTTTTGAGAACGCTTTAGCATCAAATCCTTCATACCCGCCTTTTGTATTATATAGATTTTGGCAGGTGTCTGTGTTGTGCAAATGAAAGGTGGTAGAATAGAAACCAAGTAGGGTATATATGCTTACTGTGATTACCAATAGTCCAGTTAGCAATTGCAGCCTTCCTAATTTAGCATATCTCGTTGTCATATGCTTCTCAACTGAAACAAATATGAATCCAAGTCTAGATAAATGAACAGGGGGTCAAAACTACTCAAATGGAGTGGTTTTGATCTAAAATTCGTTAAATTACCAAGAATGAAAGTTGAAAAGAACATAATACCTTGATTTCCCAAACTGATTGGCTGAAAAGCTATGTTGCCTTTGGTGGCTTCGGTTCTCATAACCTGAATTTACAAGGGTGTAGCTTAAAATTGCCAATGAACTAGTGAAGCTCGCTGTTTAGATCTCGAAACACTTGAGATTTACGATTCAAACTTAACTAAATGTACCATAATTTTCATGCAACATCAGTGGTTATTGGCTTTAGCCTCGCTCTAATGTTCTCTTTTTTTCATTCCCAAGTTCCCAAAATCAATGTATATCATTTGGTACGATCATTCTGTTTTGTCTAGGACAAATAAAAACTGGAAAAACTAATTGCGATTTTGGATCATGTTATTCACATGCTTCTTTTTTCAGTGAGGATGTAAGTTTAACATGTTATGTTTTAATAATGGGTAATAGAGTGAATGTTTGATCTTCGATCTTTTGAGACCATCTCATAAGTCCTAATAATTCCTCACATTTATGTTGTCCGGGTAGATGTCGTTTTATGTTGTCCTAAGGCAATAATTGCGTGAATGGAATAAATTTGCAACATATAACATTAGTGTTATAAATACATTTGGATAACTACAAAGTTGAGGAGCTACTAATCATATAGGCGTTTATACTAGTTGAATTCCCATGCCACACGTTTGAAACAGAATTCATCTTATATGAAATACTATAAGGTTGGTGCCATACTACATTGTATTAGGAAAAGATGGTTGCAACCCTATTCTTGAAATCGAGACAACTTTGCCACCGACCCCAACCATCCTTATAACAGTGAATGGTGGAGTTTACTAACGGAGTTAGCGGTAGAAATAAAATAAAAGCGATAATCGCGAAGGCTATTCAGTAGAAGTCAACCATTTTGTCTAGTACCAAAATTAGTGGTTGGCATAAACCTCGAGAGTGGCATCAGGACACATGTCCAAGTACTTTCTTATAATTGAGTAAACCTTGGGAGCTATTCAAACCCATGGTGGTGGCGTTGATGGGGGAATAACAATAAATAATAATGAACTCTTGATCGAAGCTGTCTATTTCCAAAATCCCTCCTATGTATCCTAACAACAGATCAACTTGTATTGTTTGGATGCGAAGGGTGCCTAACAAGATATCGTCTTCATTGCTACGATACCCTCAACAAAGGGCCTTTCGCTCCAATCGCCTTGCCATGTTCTGCCATAAAATTATTTGCTCCTGGAGTAGTTGAGTCCTTATGTGAAGAAAAAGGAAGGGGGATGGTCCAAAAGTTACTATTGCGTTATATAGATTATATCCTGAAGACTGGCAATCTCTATCTCCCCATGATTCTGTGTTGGAACTCCTCAAATCCGACATATTGCTTCGCATATTAGATCCTTGATTCGCGGAGCTATCCGAATGGTACAAGGGAGTTTGGTTGGATGCCGATCTATCCTGTTGTGGATTAGTAGAGGAGTAAGCATCTTCGACAACTTTTATTGCCCTTTCTGCTTTTCCTGTTGAGCACGGGATCTACTTCTAGCATCCGACATTTTCTCAAGACGAAGTCAGTATTAGAATTTCTGTAATCTAATACTTGAGGTGAAGATTTTGGAAGGAAGCTCTGAAATCAAAACATGATCCTTAAATCCATAAATCTAGACATTTGCCTAAGGTCAAAGTCCTAGACACTTCTAAGAAATTCTTTACGAGTGATTCTCAATTAAATAGAATCAAAACGTGTTTTCAGTGAAAAACAAAACTTTCGGCTTTGATATCATAATTGTAATACCCCTATTTTTAAACCAAGGGTACTACCGCCAGTGGCATCGGACTTTACCATCCGAAGCCACCCGAGGCTAGGTAACACAACACATTTTAAGTAAAAACCATAATGCGGGAATTATATTACAAATATTAAACTTGTTCATTACATACTGACTGAAGGGAAACAAATATTGTTATTACATCTTCATTGTTTATTTAGGGAAATACATCAAAAGTGAACAATAGCGGAATTTAAGACGACCAGTTATAGACCATGGTTCGTACATAAGCATGTGGGACCCAAACTACTTTAAGACATTTAAAACTTCCTTCCTTCCTTCAAGGTCTTCAAGGCTCCGTCTTCTAACCTATTGGGGTCCGACCTTCAATACTTGATATTTCCATAAAAGGCAAGAAATACCAGCCGGACGAACCGGGAAAGAAAGAAAGCGGGTTAGTCTATCTAGAGACTAACAAGTGGAAGAATAGGGCTTGGTTCTCATGGGAAAGTCTAAACATGTGGCATCGAATGTCCGAGTAACAATCCGGTCGATGATCCAATAGTTAGCGTTCCTGAAAGAAGAGAAGAGACAACAGAGTACAAGAATTGCGATAGGACACCACAGTTATGTGGTTCCATTGGAATTATGAGATTTTTTGGGAACTGTATTATCACACATTTTGATAGTTTAAAATCCTCCGTCGACTATCCGGACCTCGACTAACCTCACCATACTCGGAAGTGCCAACGGGGAGGTGGCCACTAGGGCTTTCTACACCAATCCCATTTCTCCATTTTATAGGTGTTTGAAACAAGTCGAGCATGAATTTAGATTAGAAGACAATCTTTTCAAGCCGGGAGTGAGAACGGTCTTCCAAGTTGTACTATTCCGTCTTGCTTCATTAATTATAGTGCATTGGGCACTCTATCTTTTCTTAAGTCAATAAAACTTGCAATTCAGTTAACGACTTTTAAGTTGGATCGCAATTTAGCCGGGGATGCCAAGAACAATATTTCGGACCTTACATATTAGTGAACTTAGCTAGAGTGTGGGCACCTCTCTTATCGATAGAGCAGGCAGTCATGACTGGAGGTTAGGAGTCGATAATAGATATACCACCTAACAAGTTATAGAGAGATATACGAGTCAAAACCCGAAATCCCTATTCTACAATTATCCACAACAAAGAGATCTCAAAGGAGAATCTCCAATCGCATAAGAGCACAATCAACGACCCTAAACAGTACTAGTAGTATGAATAATAAGAAATAACGAACAGTCGTTAAATCTAAGCAATAAATAAACCTAATTTTCGTTATTTAGCAAACAAGTGTTCCCAATAATTAAGCGATATTAAACGGAAATAGAAATTCACGTTTAATAAAAAGGGTAAGAGAGAACCGTCCACTTACCTCGAAAGCGAACTTAGCAAAAAGATCAAGGCAACAACTTCAAAGAGAATTTCTTAAACCTTTCCTGGTAAGAACAATTCTAAAAGCTCAAATAGACGTTTTATGAATAAACTCCTTAACTGTTTATTCCCTTTTAGCGTCTTCTCAAAAAATGACCAGAATAATGACTCAAGTTAATGCCATTGTCATATATAATAAATTCTTTATATAACTCCTTAGCAAACTTGATTATGTCTTTGAGAGTAAATGTCTCTTGATCGTATTACCTCTTTTTTTTATAGATTTTAATGGTAGTTTTATTCCTTTTTAAACGAACTCCAAAAAATCATAAATGACATAAAGCTTAAATATGATCTTGAAGGACCAAGGTCATAGAAATTGAAATAACGATCACTTCGACCAGGAATGGACTAGGTCGAAGGACAGAAAAATAAAGGCGGGAATTTAAAGAGCGGAATTTAATTATCCACAATCCCAAACGAGTAATAGGATTAAATGAATTTAGTTATTTATTATATATATAAAGAAATAGTTATATATATATAAATACTTTTAATAACGTCATTCCTTAGGGTTAGATTTTGGTAGTCATACGTCATCTTTTTGGTATCCTCTTATAAATGAAAAGTGTACATTTATATTATACGACCGTGGTGTAAAATTCTCGGAATTTAATATGGACCAACGAAACGTATAAAGGGATCGAAGGTTCATACCAAAAGATCGACGGTACGAAAGATCGGAGCATCGGTTTCAAGAACGGTTTGGCCCTATTGCATTGTGGCAACGTCACGATTCTAACGGCGTCAAAGGCGGGCAGAGTAACGATTCCAAAAGGGCTTGACAGTGACCCAAATCGACGTTACGGTTTGAACGAGGCTGAACAGAGAGGATATATACTGGCATGAAGAATTGTGTACAAGAGGAGTGTACAAAAATTTGAACGAAGGGTAGCTCACTGACTTTCTCACAAATTAAAAGGAAGAAAAGTGATTGGCTGGGGAATGATTGAACGAGAAAGGTGACGAATTCATTCTCAGAATTGGAACTTTGGATAAAAGAAATAAGATTGAATCTGATTGGATGGGAAATTTGTGAAGAGAGGAAGAAAGTCTCGAACGGAGGTGAAATAGATTTTAGAACAAAGAGGTGGGATTGGTTTTGCAACTGTGCATTTGAGTCTCTGCACAGATCTATTTAAAGGAAAATATAGACATGATACCCAAAAATGGAATAGTAAAAAGATAAGGAGCAGGCGTCGGTAAGAAATTTTTATACGTGTTGGAATGGGATCTGCGTTAGGGCGGTAAAATTATATACCTCGGATTAAAATACTCCTTTTATAGAAACGATCCTAAAAATTATGTAGACAAATAAAACCAACTTGGATGATTTTAATTCGCTACTTTTAATTTTTGGCCTTACGTTTCAGAGTATAACCTTAACGGGTACATAATTAATTAAGCGGATCTTACCCGATCAAAGTACTTCTTTCATGGAAGTGATCCCAAAAATTATGTTGGTTAATAAAACCAACTCCAATAATTTTATTCTAACCACTGGAACTTACTAGGGATAATTTTCATTAATATGATCGTAACGCGTAACGAGATTTAATAAACGGGTCTTGGAAAGATGCCCGGAAATATTATCAAATATCCTGAAAAATCAGGGATATTACAATGTTGGCCTAAATCCTCTCCGTCGCTTCCTCTAGGGTATGTTTTATTTATATTTTTACAACTTTTATGTTTTGGTGTTTAGGGTGATTACATTTTGATAACGGTGAATTTTGGTGTTTATGAATTCCGGGTCGAATCCACAGGGAGACATATTTTATCTTTTGTAATGAATATTGTGTTAAACAAGTAACAAGGGGGTTTTTGATTGTAGCAAAGTCTAAGCATGCAAAACTAACAAAGCAGTAAATCTTTTGAATAACGATATTTGGGAAGATAGCTTAGGTAAACAAATATCCACAATCGTACGACAAGTTGATTATTGATTTTACCTCAATATCAAATGCAATTGATTTTCCAATTCCCTTTCAATTCTAACTAACATTACAACCAGATACTATTAGTTCTAACTAATTTTTTTCATTAAATCATCAATGATTTAGTTTAATAGCAACATTAAGGATATGAATATAATATGATACAATTCTAGCATAAAACAACCAGCTTTTACCCTAGAATGTAAATCAAATCTCTTTTGCATAATTCTAGCAAAACCAGATACTAGTACGATGAAATTGCTACTTCAATCTAGAGGTGCTCAACCAGTAACACTCTAGATCAAGCAATAGATCCAATAACAACAAACCCTGATTGATCAAACTAGAAACTATTGAAATAAATCATAAACATTTAAGCAAGAGAGAAGATTAAATCCAAGCAATAGATAAGGAATTAGAAATCTCACAACTTTTACTCAAAACTATGTTTCAATTGTCTGACTAAGCAAATGGGCTTAGTTCTCCATAGATATTATGTAAAACTTAGAATGAAAAGTATGAGGATGAGAATGAGAATGAGAGTTTCTTCTCTCCTAAACCCTAATATAAAGAAGGAAACTAGGTCTAAACACCATAAGTTTCGTAGTATATAAGTCCAATATAATAATAGTGAAATATAATGCACTCGCAAACTGAATGTCACGAGCTCATAATGGCGGCGTCCGCTACCAACAATAGTCATCTTAGCTCTATTTCGCTCCATACCCTCGGTTCAGGATTCAAGTGACACTTCGGGGGGCTGTTTTGACTCCCTTCGAGTTGGAATTTGGACTTAGAGTAAAAACATGAATTGTATCTCTTTGAATTAGCTTTTTAATGATACCAAAATCAACTTCATGGACTACTATAGCTCCCGAATGAACCTTCTCAAGACAGAGGTGTCGAACGAACAACTCCAATGGATGGCCCAAATTCAAGCGTTCTTTTCCCCCGATTTCCATTCCCTTCACACGTGTTCACTTTAAGACTTGTAAAACAACATAGAACAAGCGAAAAAACCTAAAACTCCTAGACACTCTAATAACTTAAAGAAACTAACTAAAACTACCTATATGTAAGCTATCACATTTTATAAGATGTTGGCCCTTGCTTATATAATTGTTGCAGCGCATTCGTATGTCAGTCGGCCAAATTCGACATCTGTTGGAGACGACAAAAAATGATAATGGCCAGAGGGCTTTCCTACCATACTTGTTAGATTTTGTGAACGACAATGTTCTAGTTGTTCAAGCGCCACTCCCACGTGCACCTCAACGTCATTCAACAAAGCAAGGGGAGCGCAGTGGGACAACTCATGAGCATTAAGTTGAGTGAGGCGAGGGTAGTAGGATCTAGACACTACTTACTTAGGGTTTATATTCGAGACATGAGATTTATTTTCCTTAGACGATATTTTGGATTTTGCTTAGTTATTATGATATTTTGTGCCTTTTGGCTATCTTTTTCGTATTAGCATATCTTAAGTGTGACAACTATATCATGCCAAATGGAACCTATAACCCTAAACCCTAAAGTAGTTCTAAGTTCAAGACGTATAACTTTAAATAAATATAGTTCAAAATATGGCAATTCAAGTGGATGTTTTTAAGGTTTTAGGGTTTAACCATAAACCCTAAAATGCAAGGATATGTTTTAAGGTTTTAGGGTTTAAACCTAAATCCTTTGTCTTGGTATAATCGAAATTGATATCGAAGTATTATTTAGACATTGTTAATAAAATGAGTGGTATCAAAGATATCGCTCATAATATACCTAAAATATGTAGATATCACTCATTGTCATGTCTTGATACCAATACTGATACCGATATATGTTCCTTACTTTGATATCAAAACCAAATGAACAATATGTAAATATAGGATGAGCCAAACTTAATGTCCAATAATATTGCTAAACTATATTGTATATAAATAGGTGATGACAATTTTGTTGGATTATATAGGATTTTCGCGGTGTGGAAAGAGTCGTCGTCTTAGATGGATAAACTATCTTCGCCCTAATCTCAAGTGAGGGGGTTTCACAGAATCCGAAGAGGATCAAATTATTAAGCTCCATGCCTGATAGCTTGCATATAGGTAGTGTTTAGGATACATGTTTACGCTTCTTTTGCTTTGTTTTTAGGTAGTTTTAGTTAGTTTCTTTAAGTTATTAGAGTGTCTAGGAGTTTTGGGTTTCTGCACTTGTTCTATGTTGTTTTACAGGTCTTTGATCGCTCACGAATGCGAGGGTCTAGAGATACAATTTATAACCCGACCCCGTTGTAGCACGTGGTGGGTGTCGAACGCTCGGGAAATCTACTCGATTGAGGTGCCTAAACACTAGAAAGCTGGAAAGGAGAACTTAAAACAAAGGAAAACAAAGAGAACAGTCGGGACCGACACAAGTGTCACGTCGGGCCCGATGTTGGCAACAAAGAGGGAAGTCGGGACCGACGTAGAGCAAGTCGGGCCCGATGTAGCTGGTTTTGTCGAACTCAAAGATTGAAAGTAGATCTTGGGCTTTTGGGTTCCTTCTCTAGTATATTAAGGCTTTTCCACCCCAATTCAAGCAATAAGTGATGATCGGAATAGGATCGAGGTGCTTTCACCCTCGTTCCAACCACTTCTACACATCGATCATTGGGGAAATCCCCTTCGAAGCAAGGTCTTGAGATGGACAAATGTTCACTTTCGTTACTTTGCCAATCACAAGCCTTGATTCCTTACTTTCATAAGGAATTGTAGCTCTATGTAGAGTGGGTTCCTAGATCAAGCACTCAAGGCTTATGGAATTGGGGTTTCTAGCCCAACCTAGCTAGAGCTTTCCCCCATAACCCAAGATCAAGGAGATCTACTCCATATGGCAAACAAAGAAAGCAAACAAATCACAAAGCAAAGCAATCAACATCATCAATCTCAAACCAAAGCCAAATTTCATTCACAAATCAAAAGCAATCCACAAACTCCAATCCAAGGGTTCCAAATCCACAAAATCAAAATAAGGCAAAGCTAATCTATCAACCAAACCTATCAAATCTCCTTCTCCTATGCGGATTCCCTCTCTTCTCCTTCTCCTCTCCTTCCTCCTTGCTCTCCAAGTATCCTCTTGAGAGTTTTTGAGAGTTGGTCCCTTGCTAAGTGTGTGGGAACCTCCTCCAATTAGAAGATAAGAGAGCCTTTATAGATGAGGGGCAAAAGTGGTAGTTTACAATTTCATGCCTTGGAGCCCAATCCAGCCAGCGACCGACTCGGACCGACACGGAGCACCTCGGGCCCGACTTACTGGGCACGTCGGTCCGAGGTCGAAAAATCATCTCGGGTCCGACGTTGGTCCAACTCGATCCGTACCTCGTTCCACCTTCTTCTTGTTGGCTTTTCTCTTGTTCTTCTTCATGGCTTGCTCCTCTCTTTCCCTCTTAAGCTCGGGCCTTGCTCCATGTTCCGATTCTCCTTCAAAACGACCCTTGATCCATGCCAAAACACCTACAAAACACATAGTCTCCGAATCTCATAGAAATACGGGAACTAAGCTAAAAAGGAACAAAACACACAAGAAAAGGGGAAAAAAAGAAACATATTTACAAAGGGAATCATATATAAAACACCACCAAATAAAGAGACATCAAAATACCCCATACTTAAACTTGCTTGTCCTCAAGCAATAACAATGTAAGCAAGACCGAAACATAATCTTCAAGTAAAGCCTCGTATGAAAACACATTTAAGCACAAGTGATTGATATTCAAGCAAGATTATGTCATCACACATGATTAAGTGTTCCAAGGAATAGAGTCAATGCAACTAAGCCTCACTTTAGGGATATGTGAATGTGTATCACTCATCATGTGTATGGGTATAGCAATGAACACTCAAGCTCAAAAATCATGCAAGTAAGGACTTTACTATTGAAGCTAATATCACCAAATCCTCCACCTAGAGATGCCTAATACAAAGTACACAAAGAATTCGAACTTGGCTCAATGGAGGTCCTCAAAGAGGTTCCATTCGGCCGGGTTGTAATGGGGCTTTTGGTATTTCTCAAGGTGGGAATTATTTGGTCTTGTGGTGCTTACAATGGGGATTGAACAACCTAAACTCTCACCAACTTCACCAAAATTCCACAATCAAGTTCACACTCATCCAAAAGACTTAACATTTTTCCTCTCAACCCAAAATTTCACTTAACATTCCACTTCATCTTTGCTCTTAGGCTTTTTGTTGGATTTTCCACACTTTCTACACTGGACCGACTTTCTTATGACATCGGGCCCGATGTGGTGTGTAACTCGGTCGGACCCTTTTTCTTCACTTAAGCTCTTTACCTTCATTCCACTTTCCATTTCCAACATTTTCTTTCTTTCTTTCTTTCCTTTTTTTTCATTTTCTTTTTGCACAACAAAGATGCACTACCCACATGATTCATAACACCATTCTTTGCCCTTAAACCAAAGAGAATCTCAACTCTTCAAATACAATCCAAACCTCTCTTCTAAAGTCCAATCCCATAAGGGTCAAGTCATATAAGGCTAGGAATAATATTTTTGAGGAGTTTCAAACAAAGGCCTAGGCTAAAACGGGGCTACAAACAAAGGATTCACTTCATGGTAGGATATGGAACATTTATGTGACTAAAAGAACAAAGTTCAAAATCAATGTGACAATGCTAGGACAAATCTCATGACGGTCTTGGAAAATAGATAAACACCGTAATAGCAAGTTTTACTAAGCATGCATGAGCTAATCACACAAGAAACATGAGGGATATGCAAATATGAACAAGCATCCCTAAAATGGCCAAAAATCAATCTCACAAGGGTCACTCATACTTAGTTGCATAAGAACTCATCCTAGAACTCACATGTTCAATAAAACTAGCAAGATATCATGATCACATCAAAAGCAACATCTTTTTAGAGGCTAAACCATCCAAAAATATGCAAAGGAATTTACATGCTCACATCATCATTAGCTTTCATTTGGACATCTAAGATGGGAATTTCTAGTCCAAAAACTACAAAACACAAAATCTTTTTGTTGTTTTCAACACAGTTTTTCAGATTTTTATGGATTTTTGCAAAAATTTCTCTATACAAAACCAAAAACAAAGACTCATCCATTCAAAACCAAATCAATCATCCATGTCATTCCACAAACCAAGAAACAAACATCCCAAACACAAACTAGAAACCGAAAACCAAATATCCTCAAAATAACAAACACACAAGCAAGTGAAATCATGAGCACACTTACCCCCACCCCATACTTAAAATTTTGATGTCCCCATCAAACAAAGAAACCAAAACTTAAAAGCAAGAGAGAAGAGTACAAAGAGCTCACAATTTCTTTATTCTTCAATGGCATGTCTAGAGTCACTCGAAGGGGTTGTCACGCCTATATCCTCTTTGTTCAACTCATGACGAGCATAGATTGCACATCCCAAAACTCGCACCATGACCCGAAAAAGAGGGCTAGCAATCTCGATTGTGGTGGCGCCCTTTCTCATCTCGCTCTTCCCGGCCACATGCCGCCACACTTGGTTCACCTTCTCGTTGTCGACGTCGGTCTCTTCTTTTGGACATGGAAACCCGAAGTAGGTAGCCAAGTCCCTAAGAGAGAGATTGTGGTCCTCACTGCCCAATTGGAAGGTGATCGCCCCTTCCTCATCCTCCATATTATCATAAGTGCATTCAAAAGTGGCCATGAATTCCGAGGTGAGGGCGGGATAGTGGGTGTTGTCCCACCTTAGCATCCCATTGAGACCGATGTGGGAGTAGCACCTTGGAAGAGCTTGATCCATATCCATCTTCTTCACGGTTTCCCAATCAAGCCACCTTGTGTGATGCTTAAACGCCATATACCTTGCATAACTCTCAACTTGCGCATCCTCCTCCAAGTAAACGTCATCCAACTTTGGCTCTTGTCTTGACTTCTTGGACTTCTTCTTCGGCCTTTCCGCATGAGATGATGAAGCTCTAGTCTCCATGGTACCTACACACATCCAACCAAACAAAAGGGTCCAAGATAAACTCCATACAACTCAACAAAAGCACTCATCAACACACATCAACACATCAACACAAGGGAACCCCATACTTAGTCTCTAAACACACATGCATCACCATCCAACATGAATCATCATGGATATCATCTAACAATGGCTAAGCAAATGATCATACTACATCATGATTAAGCTATAGCCAACAATGAAACACATGAATCCACATGATATCACAAGAAGAGAGCAAAAGCAACATGGATCGACTTCCAACCTATGTCGGGCCTGACACATCCTCAACCTCGGTCCGACTTGATGGACCGACTTCCACAACTCGGGCCCGACTTACCTGGGCACGTCGATCTCAACCTAGTTCATGCTTCGACTCTAACCTCAAATCAACCCAAATCACTCTATCATGCACTTAAATTTCAAATTCAACCATCAAACATCCCTAATCGAAGTTCTAAATGGATCCAAGCATGCATAAACAACTTTGAAGCTCAATTTCACAAATCATGCAAATCCACCATTGATGCTCAAGCTCAAACTCTCAATCAAACATGGCATTACTCAATCTATGCAATGAAAGCACAAAATCTCCAAGGAAATAGGTAGAGATCGAGTAACACATACCGAATTTGAAGAGTATTGAACTTTTAAACAAACAATCTACTTAGAACTCAAACTTTCTCAACCTAGATCGAGATGGGGGATGAAGAACGAGATTGAACTCGGAATTTCTCTTTGGAATCGGGCTAGGGAGGCCTTTTTGTGATTGGATCGAGATGAAGAAAGGGAGAGATGTGTGGATCGAGTATGGTGAGAGGGGGGACCGATTTTGAGAGTGTGAGGGAGATGGGTTGTATTTTGGGAATGGTGGTTAATATGAAGATGGTTGGTAGGTGGGGGATGGCATTTAATGGGGAAAAGGGACAAATTAGGTCAAAGGGCAAAAATGGCATTCCACCTAGTCCGATCGGGTCGGACCGACGTCGTGGACCGACGTCCCTGTGTCGGGCCCGACTTACCTGGGCTCGATGTGGGGTGTTCGGGTCACCAATTTTACTCCATCCTCTTGTAACTTCTTTCTCCATATTTCCATTTATTTTTATTTTTTTTTTCACCTCAAATCCTACACAACCTTGAAGAATACACAACACCAAAAATCCACAAAACACTAGATAGAGATTGGTTAGAGAAAAGCTAGGCTAAACTAAGAAAAATCAAACTAAAATTACGAAAAGAAAGCTACTAGCTCGGGTTGCCTCCCGAGAAGCGCTCGTTTAGAGTCACTAGTTTGACTTCCTAACCTCAATCTCATGGCGGGTGAAACACGGTGAATTGCTCGCCATTGTTGTGCCCATTCCCATTGCCCTCATACCCATAAAACCACCAACGATGGTCTATATAGGCATGGCTCTCCGATCTCGGGCCTGTCTCATCATACTCCTCCAACGAATGAGATTTCTCCTCCTTACTTGCTCCATCATGTTCCTCTTTTCCTACACCAAAGTTATCCAAAGAATTCCTAGGAGATTCTACCAATTCATCTTTCAAGTCACAAAGGCAAATGTAGGAGTCTCCTAAGTCATCTTTCAAATCACTTAAACAAATCTAGGAATCAAAAGTTTGGAAAGAATTGTGGTCATCACCAACATCAAAAGGATATAAGTAAGGATACTCTTCATTTCTCCTTGGGCTAGCATTGATCCTTGACTCATCTTGTTCCTCAACTTGCTCCAACAACTCCCTTGCTTGTATTTGTTTATTGAACCCTTCATCACTTCTCAACACAATGACCTCTCTAGAAACTTCCACTTCTTCTCTTTTTCTCTTGGCACTCTCTTCAAGTTTGAGGATAGCCAAGGCGTCCGGCTCATTCAAAGCCTTGTTGAAGTGAAAATCGACCTTTTCTTCACCAATCTCAAAGGAAACTTTGCCCTTTTTGACATCAAACCTTGCCCCCGCCGTAGCTAAGAATGGTCTTCCTAAGATTATTGGGACCAAGGGGTCCTCGTGCATGTCCAAGATCACGAAATCATCGGGAACAAAGTACTTTCCAACTCGCACCGCCACGTCATCCAATATTCCCTTAGCCTTGATGATGGAACCGTCGGCCATAGTTAGGGACATATCGGCCGGCTCAATTTCACCTAAATTTTCCCTTCTCCAAATACTAGTGGGCGTCACCGAAACACTTGCCCCAAGGTCACATAAGGCTTGGAAGTTTTGAGACCCCACACCAATAGTGATAGCAAACCGACCGGGATCTCCTAGCTTTTGTGGTAACTCCAAGGTCTTGACCTCATCTTGCATTTCTACTATGGACCTCTTCTTGCTCAAAATCTCCTTTAAAAACTTGGCATAGGATGGCATCTCGCTCAATGCATCGGTGAACGAGATAGAGATGTTCAAACCTTGCAAAAGCTTGAGAAACCTCTTGAACTTGTTCTCAACAACATCTTTCGGCTTATTTGAGGGATATGGAAGAGTTGTTGCACCTTGAATCTTGCTTGGATCAACCTCCTTGGACTTCCCTACTTCACTTGCAACATTTCCTGGTTGGACCGAGTTAGGCACCACGTCGGGCCCGATGTCGTGTATCACGGTCCTGGGGCAGAGCTGAGGCAGAGTAGTCGGATCGACATCTGGGTACGTCGGGTCCGACTCACTCTCAACCTCGGTCCGGGGAAGAGGAGTTGATCTTCCTGCTGGGTCGACTTCAGGGAACGTCGGACCCGACTTGCTGGGTAAGTCGGTCCGGCTCTCTTCATTCTTCTTAGGCATGTGTGGCTTGGGTAGGTTTCGGCCACTTCTCAATCCAATTGCCCGGACTTCATTTTGATTGTTTTGAGCTCGGGGGTTCTCCTCGGGTCGGCCCGGAAGTCTCCCATTCTCTCTCGGGGCTTGAGTTGCAATTTGGGCAAATTGATTGTCGACTTGCCTCCTCCATGCACCAAACTCATTGAATTGGGTCCTCATCTCCTTGAACCCATCCCTCATCTCTTGAGCCAATGATTGTAGCTCATTGAATCCCGGTGGCCTATATGGTGGTGGTTGCGGCGCCCTTGGCTCGTTTTGGTTGAAGTTGTTGTTGTAGGCTTGAGCTTGACCGTTGTTCCACCGGCCATTACCACCATTTTTGAAGTTGCCTCTTCCACCGAAATTTCCTCGAACATAGTTTGCCTCCTCATTTGCTCGGCCAAGCGCACTTGGCTCTCATTCGGACAAACTTGTGTAGCATGTGCAAAGGATCCACACCCTTCACAAGCTCTAGCATTTTGCTTGTAGTAGTGGACTTGCCTCTTAAGCTTGCTCACTTCACCTTCAAGGAATTGGAGCTTCACAACCTTGTCAATGTTTTCTCCCCTTGGATCATATAACTTCCTTGCACCTTCACCTTGAACTTTCACCTCTTTGCTAGCTTGACTCACCCCATACATGGCCTCGTAATCGGATAGCTTGTCAAGTAGCTCCCAAGCTTGATCCGGTGTCAAGGAATTGAACCCACAATCGGTGTGGAGATTGAGCTTGTCCTTCGTTGCCGGATTGATGCCTTGGAAAAAGATGTCTTGGAGCACATATGGTTGTTGGCCATGAGTAGGACATTGGCACAACATCTCCTTGAAACGGTCCCATGCTTCGAAGAGAGGCTCATTCGGACCTTGTTGAAAGCTTGCAATTTTCCTTCTTAGCTCGGTTGTCTTTGAGGGTGGGAAGAACTTCATCAAGAAAGCATCATGGAGTGCCTTCCAAGATGTGATCGACCTAGGGGCTTGGCTCTCGATCTAATGTGTGGCCTTGCCCCCAAGTGACCACTTGAACGCCTTTAGAAGCACATACTCCATCGTCTCCTCGTCGGTAGAGATCGTCTCACACATGTCCACAAAGCGTTTGACGTGCTCTATAGGACACTCATGTGTACGGCCCTCGAATTGATCACGCTTGATGAGGAAGATGAATTGCGTCTTGATCTCAAAATTCTTGGCAACCTCGGGAAGCACAATAACCGGTTCGGGTACCCTCAACTCCGGATGCATGTATTGGCGTGCATTCCGGGGTAGAGCATTGAGTTGAGCCTCGACCCTCATCCGTTGCTCCCGTTCTCTTCTTGCCACCGCCTCTTGATTGTCCTTCTCAAGTTGCAATCTAGCCATTTCGGCCCTAAGTCGAGCCAACTCCTCATCACCATGGAGAGCTTGATTCTCCATCCTTTTCCTTCTTCGGGCTTCTTTGAGAATACTTTCCGGATCACTCACAAACTCAAGCTCAAGTGTTCCTCGGGAGGAACGAGCTCGCATACACCTACGAAACAAAGACACAAAACAAAACAAATCAAAAACAAACAAAGGGTTTGGGCTATTCCCTCACCCAAATCACTACCAAAACACAAGAAACTCACCAAATTGGCACTCAATGCACTTAGAATTCCCCGGCAACGGCGCCAATCTTTTGATCGCTCACGAATGCGAGGGTCTAGAGATACAATTTATAACCCGACCCCGTTGTAGCACGTGGTGGGTGTCGAACGCTCGGGAAATCTACTCGATTGAGGTGCCTAAACACTAGAAAGCTGGAAAGGAGAACTTAAAACAAAGGAAAACAAAGAGAACAGTCGGGACCGACACAAGTGTCACGTCGGGCCTGATGTTGGCGACAAAGAGGGAAGTCGGGACCGACGTAGAGCAAGTCGGGCCCGATGTAGCTGGTTTTGTCGAACTCAAAGATTGAAAGTAGATCTTGGGCTTTTGGGTTCCTTCTCTAGTAGATTAAGGCTTTTCCACCCCAATTCAAGCAATAAGTGATGATCGGAATAGGATCGAGGTGCTTTCACCCTCGTTCCAACCACTTCTACACATCGATCATTGGGGAAATCCCCTTCGAAGCAAGGTCTTGAGATGGACAAATGTTCACTTTCATTACTTTGCCAATCACAAGCCTTGATTCCTTACTTTCATAAGGAATTGTAGCTCTATGTAGAGTGGGTTCCTAGATCAAGCACTCAAGGCTTATGGAATTGGGGTTTCTAGCCCAACCTAGCTAGAGCTTTCCCCCATAACCTAAGATCAAGGAGATCTACTCCATATGGCAAACAAAAAAAGCAAACAAATCACAAAGCAAAGCAATCAACATCATCAATCTCAAACCAAAGCCAAATTTCATTCACAAATCAAAAGCAATCCACAAACTCCAATCCAAGGGTTCCAAATCCACAAAATCAAAATAAGGCAAAGCTAATCTATCAACCAAACCTATCAAATCTCCTTCTCCTATGCCGATTCCCTCTCTTCTCCTTCTCCTCTCCTTCCTCCTTGCTCTCCAAGTATCCTCTTGAGAGTTTTTGAGAGTTGGTCCCTTGCTAAGTGTGTGGGAATCTCCTCCAATTAGAAGATAAGAGAGCCTTTATAGATGAGGGGCAAAAGTGGTAGTTTACAATTTCGTGCCTTGGAGCCCAATCCAGCCAGCGACCGACTCGGACCGACACGGAGCTCCTCGGTCCCGACTTACTGGGCACGTCGGTCCGAGGTCGAAAAATCATCTCGGGTCCGGCGTTGGTTCCAACTCGATCCGTACCTCGTTCCACCTTCTTCTTGTTGTCTTTTCTCTTGTTCTTCTTCATGGCTTGCTCCTCTCTTTCCCTCTTAATCTTGGGGCTTGCTCCATGTTCCGATTCTCCTTCAAAACGACCCTTGATCCATGCCAAAACACCTACAAAACACATAAAACGCGCATAGTCTCCGAATCTCATAAAAATACGGGAACTAAGCTAAAAAGGAACAAAACACACAAGAAAAGGGGAAAAAAGAAACATATTTACAAAGGGAATCATATATAAAACACCACCAAATAAAGAGACATCAGTCTTAAAGTGAACAAGTGTGAAAGGAATGGAAACGGGAGAAGAACGCTTGAATTCGGGCCATCTGTTGGAGTTGCTAGTTCGACACCTCTGTCTTGTGAGGGCTCGTTCAGGAGATATAGTGGTTCGATGAAGTTGAATTTATTATAATTGGAAAGATAATTCAAAGAGCTACAATTCATGTTTTTACTCCGAGTCCAAATTTCAACTCGAAGTGAGTCAAAACAGCCCCTGAAGTGTCAGCTGAAATCTGAACCGAGCTGCTGGCGGCACCCACCGCCCCTGCCAACGCGGAGATCTTTTGAGCGACACGCGTTTTATTTCTATTGGCTCTTCCTATGTCAGCTTTAATCCGAGATATATGTATTTTTTGATAGACTTTTTAGACCTAGTTTGATATATTAGGTTTTAGAGAGTTGCATCTCTCATTCATACACTAATATCATATTTCTTTCAAAGTTTTTAGCTTTTCTATGGAGAACTAAGCACCTTTGATTAGTCAGACAATTGAAGCATCGTTTAAATTAAAGTTGTGAGATTTCTAATTCTTTATCTATTGCTTGGGTTTAATCTTATCTCTTGCTTGAATGTTTATGATTTATTTCAACAGTTTCTAGCCTGATCAACTAGGGTTTGTTGTTATTTAATCTATTGCTAGATCTAGAGTGTTACTGGTTGAGCATCTCTAGATTGAAGTAGGAACTGCATCGTACTAGTATCTGGTTGTGCTAGTCTTATGCAGAACAGATTTGATTTGCATTCTAGGGTAAAAGCTGGTTGTTTTATGCTAGTAATAATAATAATAATAATAATAATAATAATAATAATAACAACAACAACAACAACAATAATAATAATAATAATAATAATAATAATAATAATAATAATAATAATAATAATAATAATAATAATAATAATAATAATAATAATAATAATAATAATAATTATAATTGTTGGTGGATTTTCAAAATGCCTTCAATTTAGTTGATCGTGCAGTCATGTTACGTGAAGTTCGTCTTCGTTGTCTGACCATTTCACGTTGGGTTGAATTCTGCTACTCTAATCCAGCTAGATTGTATTTTGGGGAACACACTTTATGGTCATCTCAAGGGGTGCAACAGGGAGACCCCCTTGGTCCTCTGCTTTTTGCTCTGGTTTTACAACCCCTGGTTTGTAAAATCAGAGACGCCTTTGATGTATGTCTTCAAGCATGGTATTTGGATGATGGAACTATTATTGGTGACACCTTGGTGGTGGGGAAGGTTATGTAGTTGATTATGGAGGAAGGGCCTCGTTTAAGGTTACATCTCAACGTGGAAAAAACTGAAGTTTTTTGGCCTATAGAAGACCCTCGAAGCAGGCTTGTGGGTGTCTTTCCCACTAATATTGCTCGTCCTTTGGATGGTGTTAAGTTGCTTGGTGGCCCGACTAGTTCCAATTCTGTTTTTAGTGGAGAGCTTGTGATGCAGAGGGTGACCAAGACCATTATGCTTATGGATAAAGTAGCTAAGCTTAATGATCCTCAGTGTGAGTTGTTGTTACTTAGGGCATGTACCAGAGTTTCTAAACTCTACTTTGCTTTGCGTACTTGTCCTCCTGATATTTTTGAGGTGGCTCAGCGCACTTTTGATGGGGCTCTTCGATCTTCTTTGAAGCGTATTGTTACTGCTTCGGGACCTGGGTTTGGTGATTGGCAATGGCGACTTGCCACCTTACCTTTTGCGTTTGGAGGGCTTGGTATTTATTCTGCAGGTGATGTTCGCCATTATGCTTTTCTTGCTTCTCGGTTACAATCAGCCGGTTTGCAAACAATGCTTCTTCAGAATGTTGGCATTGTTGGTCTTGGTCATGCCTTTGATGATGCATTGAGTCATTTTAATAGAAATGTGGATTATGACTTTTTAAGTAATCCTAGTGAGGTCGCTGCCCCTAAACTCATGAAGAAATTGGCAGATATATATTTCACAAAGATTACTACTTCTGCAGAATCCACCTTTTCTTTATCTCCTCGGCAATCTGCATTATGGAAATCGCAGCAGGGAGATCACACCTCTATTTGGCTTCGGGCGGTCCCCATCTCGGGTTTGGGACAGACGATGAATGCTAAGGCTTACCGTTGTGTGTTGTGTTATCGGTTGGGTGTTCCTTTGTTCTCTATTTCGACACCTTGCTCTGCTTGCTCCAGGGTTTTTGATGGGGATATCTTTGGTGATCATGCAGTGTCGAATGCTGGTATTGTAGGTATTAAGCATTGTCATAATGTTGTTCGGGATACCCTTGTTGATATTTGTTATCGGTGTGGGATTTCGGAAAGGAAAGAGGTTGATATTGGACTATCTGGAGAGAATGACGGAGCCCTCCGACCTGCAGATGTGTTACTCTATTCTTGGGATCGAGGTCGTGATGTATGTGTTGACTTGACAGGATCATCTCCTTTGACACATTCCGGTTTGTCTGACTTTGTTCCTGGACGAGTTGTGGTTGATGCGGCTAATCGAAAGAGGTTCAAGTACGAAGCTAGTTGTCAGGTTTTTGGTTATGGTTTTCTTCCTTTCTCCTTTTCTTCTCTAGGGGAATTGGATAAGGATGTTGTAGCGTTGCTAAAGCGGATACAACTTGTTTTCTAAGACTCAAGACATTGGGGCTCGTACTGCTGCTCATATCTTCACCAGAATAGGTTTTGCTATAGCTAGAGAAGTGGGAGCCCAGATTGTATCTCGACTTCCCACAAATTTTATGTAATTTGTACGAATTTGTCAGTTTTTATAAAAATAATAATAATAATAATAATAATGATAATAATAATAATAATAATAATAATAATAATAATAATAATAATAATAATAATAATAATAATAATAATAATAATAATAATAATAATAATAAGGCCAAATACATAAACAGGTCCTTGAACTTTGACGATTTTGGCATCTATATTCCTGTACTTTGGGGGTTTCAAATAGGTCCTCGTACTATACATATTTTTGTCATTTAAACACAAATCACTTGAATTTTTCCTGCGTGTAATACACTCGCGCTGACGTAAATAGAAAATTTGTCATATATGTGCCATGTAAGCGCCAACTAGATAATTCTAATAAAAAATATTTTTTAATATTAAATAAAAAAATTTGTCTACTTCTTTGTATCTGATCTTGTCTCCTTCCTATCTCCGACTTTTGATTATGTTCGCTTCTTTCTTTTTTTTTTCTTTTTTTTTTCTATTTCCCCTTGAAGCTTTCAACTGGATCTGGTTGAACTGTTCAATTTATGAAATTTGTGCTCATGGGGATAGAAGCCAAGAACAACGCCGACCATATCGTCTCCCCCGTCTGTTTAAACATAGCTTTTGTTTTCCTCTCTCCCCCGTCTCACTAATGAAACACAATTCCCCCCAATTTCTTATTTATGTAGTGTGCTTGCAATCTTAACCAATAATAGTGAAAGGTAAAATTTTCAGAAATTGATTGTTAGTAAAACCAATCCTCTCCGAAATCATCGATGCCAGATAACAAGACGATCGAAAACGACATCGATTCGCGTCCCCAGTGCATCCACCGGCAGGAGATGCGATGGTGGGAGAACCGGTGGTAACAACGCCGGATAATCAACTCCTTACGGGATACCTAGCGCAGGAGTTTCTTACTAGAGGAACTCTATTTGGCAACAGGCTTCGGACGTGAATCGTCTTTTTTCAGAAACCCAATTCTCTCTGGTTCAAAAACTCCATCTTCACTGCCCCTTCTCCGTTTTCGTCGTTCAAGATTTGGAGGAACCAGATCTGGATTTTTTAAGGAGAACCAAATTTGTCCCGATTCTCTCTAGTTCAAGTTCCTTCCAAGGATTGCTCACCGCCGACATTGAGATTTGAGTTGCAATCGGGCCATTCTTTTTGTCTCGAGTTCGTCATTCCGGCTTGACTCTTTCATGAGTTTGTCGTTCAGTCCATATTTTTAGATTTGGATCTGAAAATAAATTGCAAAGGAAAAAAGATAAAAAAAGGAGAAAATAACCGTTTTGAAAAAAGTATAAAAAGGAGAAAATAACTTGTTATTCTATCTTACTCGCAATAACGGAGGTGAGTTACACGCGTTTTGCCAAATCATATTTTCGTGTTTAAATGGCAAAAATTTGTATAATACAAGGACCTATTTGAAACTCCCAAAGTATAGGGATATGAATGCCAAAATCATCAAAGTTCAGGGACCTATTTATGTATTTTGCCATAATAATAATAATAATAATAATAATAATAATAATAATAATAATAATAATAATAATAATAATAATAATAATAATAATATAATAATACTAGTAGTAGTAGTAGTAGTAGTAGTAGTAGTAGTAATAATAATAATAATAATAATAATAATAATAATAATAATAATAATAATGGGTCAAGTATGAAGCTAGTTGTCGGGCGTTTGGTTATGGTTTTCTTCCTTTCTCCTTTTCATCTCTAGGGGAAATGGATAAGGATGTTTAGCGTTGCTTAAGCGAGTTCTACAGTTTTCTAAGATTCAAGATATTGGGGCTCATGGTTCTGCTCATATCTTCACCAGAATAGGCTTTACTATAGCTAGAGGAGTGGGAGCCCAGATTGTATCTCGGCTTCCCACTAATTTTATGTAATTTGTTTAACTTTGTAAGTTTTCATAATAATAATAATAATAATAATAATAATAATAATAATAATAATAATAATAAGGATGTGTGTGTTGATCTGACTGGGTCCTCTCCCTTGACGTCATCCGGGATGTCTGACTTCGCACCTGGACATGTGGTGGTTGATGCAGCTCATCGTAAACGTGTCAAGTATCACGCTAAATGCGCGGCTATTGGATATGGTTTTCTACCTTTCTCCTTCTCTTCATTGGGAGAATTAGATAAGGATGCCATCTCATTGCTTAAGCGGATACAGAAGTTCTCCAAGACTCAAGATATTGGGGTGTCAGCTGCTGCACACATTTTCACTAGGGTCAATTTTTCTATAGCTAGAGGAGTGGGGGCCCAGATTGTTTCTCGGCTTCCCACTAACTTTCTGTAATCCCACTATCTTTATATAATAATAATAATAATAATAATAATAATAATAATAATAATAATAAATAATAAATAATAATAATAATAATAATAATGATGATGAGGATAACATATTAGGGCTTATGCAGTTATGCTAGAAGGAGCATCTGATCAAATCATTAGCAACTATGATGAGCTATTGTGTGGTGGTATTTTGGAACCTTAACCCTAAACCCTAAAGTTTACCTTTATGGACGGCACATAGTGCAATTGTAGACTGTACTTTTCACAATCAAGGGGTAGTTTCTCTACTATTTTATCCTTAAGGGATTCGAATTTTATAGTTTCGGATATAACAAGTGTTATTGCCTTCTTATCCCCTTCTTAAGACCATTTATCTCCCAACACCTTCCATTCACCATTAGTAATTAACGTGAGAAAGCTGTTGTTTCGACCTGAAAATACAAAAATCGTAATTATTAGAAGCAGTGAAGGATTATCTAAAGAAAGCAATATTATACTACTTACCCATGGTAGAAATCAATGTAAATCTAGACCTGGGTCCAGTTCCGAAACCGGAACTGGAGCTGGGCAAGGGTTGGTTCCCCGGTTCAGGTCCCGGTTCCGGGGCCAGTTTCTCCCAGTTCCGATTCCGGTTTGAAACCAACAATTTCTAAATATAAAAAATAAAAAAATTGGGCCTTGAATCCCTTGATCGCCGCGATCGTAGATTACCCAAACCGCGATCGCAAGTTGGGTGTCGCGATCGCGGTCCCGACTTTGTCGAAAAAACAATCGGATTAAGGCAATTAAGGCAATTGTTCTTCTAAACAAAAAAAAGTTGGATAATTAAAGGGTTAGGACTTAAAATTAAGTTGTCTATGTATCCTCTTGGGGTTGTAAAGGAATCAAAGCCCACATAGTTCTCTTACCTTTTAATATGAAACCCCACTTTGCTTACCATCTACGTCGATCCATCGGAATCGGCGGAAGCGCTTTGGGATTGGTAGTCATCGTCTAGGCCGTCAGAGTCGGAAGTTCCGGATACCTCCGCCTTTTGTTGACGAATTTCCGCCCTCTTCCTATCACATACGCACACTTGGGCTTCCAAGACTGGGCTTTAAACTCGATCGTTCGCTTCTTGGAAGTGTCCTCTTTCGCTAAATGTTTGCTCTACCGATACAGTTGAGGCGGGAACAACAAGCAGTCGAGCCACGATCTTGACCAGGGTTGGGAAAGTCTTCTTGTGGGTCTTCCACCAAGCAAAAATATAAAATTCTCCTTCACCAAACTCAAAGTGGGTTGTTACATATGTTTCAAACTCCGCATTCAAGCTCGAATGTCTCAGTCTCTTGGTAAGGCTATGTATAATACTAGCCCCCCCACTTTTTAGTAGCACCGAGGGCACTCAAGCTCGAAGAAGAGGATGATGTGGAGGTTATGAAGAAGAACTAACACTAGATGAATATTCGGTAACCAATTCCTCAATTGATCTTCTAACTTTACTAAGTATATCCCCAACACTAGTAATATCATCATTAACATCCAACTCCAATGCATCATAATAACCATTCAAAACATTTCTAATCCACTCATCTTAAACCTAGGATCAAACACACATGCAACAAGATAAATATCGGGGATAACTTTATAATAGGTCAACTATTTCACTTTCATAGCATCAATAGCACCACAAAGTTCGGAAAATTTACGCCCCTCACAAAAATCACCCGCCACAATCAATGCTTCAAAACAAAACAAATGAGCACAAGGTTCATAAACATGACTAAAAGTTAATGTTGCATCATGAAATATTCTCAAAATTTCTAAGATTTTATAACAATAATCCCAAGATTGAGAAATAATGGCATTGTCGAGAAAATATATGGAGGCAAAAGAAGTCAAAACTTCTTTGTAAGGCATGCATGCATGAAGTAGTTTAAATGTGGAGTTCCAACGGTGGCAAACATCTTTTGGAAAAGTTCGGTGTGGAACATGTTTTTGATCACAAAACACCTTCCAATCTTGGGCGGTTTAGGGGCCAGCCCACATACGACTAACAACATATCTAATAGGAGCGATTAAACCCAACATAACATTTAAACCATCTTTGACGCATAGGTTTAAAATATGGCAACCACATCTTACATGAAAATACTTCGCTCCAAAAATTGGTTGACAATGCGGAATCAAATCTTAGATTGAAGCGGTGTTGTTAGATGCATTGTCAAACAAGATAGAAAAAACTCGATAAAGTAGTCTATACTCTTCCAAAATAGTACGAATAACGTTACTAATCATTAAAGTGGTATGAGAAAAATCAAATACTCTATGAGCCAAAACACGTTTTTGCACAACAAAATGATCTTCAATAAAATGACAAGTTAAGCCCATGTATGAATGATTTTGCCAATGATTACTCCAAATATCACTACAAATTGAAACTTTAATATCATTTTGAGCAAAAAAACTCATCCATGCCATTTTACGGGTTTTATATGCTTTCATCATGACCCGACTAAAGTCGTTGTGCCGAGATCAAAAGTAATCAATAGACTATAACTAAAGTTGAATCACTCAACCCTACGTGTCAATCATTTAACTATGCCACTTAAGCAAATTAATTCTTATATTTACTAATTTGCCCATCTAAATCTTCAAATATTACTTATTTCTACCACATTATAATTTTCAAATACTATTTAATTAGGTCATTTTACTTATTGGTGATTTGTCATATTATACTTACCTTTTCTAATCAGAGTATCTATAAAAATATATTTTTATAAAAGGTATTAATTCTTTAAGATGAATGTATATAAAATCATTACTATATCTTTCTTAATTAGCTTAGATCTATGTAACTTTTTAAGATCAATCAATATTAAATAATTATATTTTAAAATAAATTTAGATTAAATAATTATATAAAAGGAATAAATTTATTGTTTTCTCTTCTAACATATAAATTCCTAAAATTTCATGGTTACTTTTACTTCTTATTCAATAATTATATTTCCTTAATGAGTAGTTCAATTTGTATTTTTAAATAATTATTTAGATCAATTTTTTGAAGTAATTATTAAATAATTGTATTATTAAGATCAATTATATGAAATAATTTCATAAACAATATCTAACATGCACGTAACGTTGTAACATCAATATATATTAAGTAATTTTATTTTAGGATCAATTTATATTAAATAATTACATAAAAATAACTTCTGAATTTTTATGTAAAAATGATTGTTTCTTGTTTAAATATATATGTGTACATCCTTATAGTTTCAAGATTATTTTTTGTTCTCATTCACTAAATAAATATCCCAAATGTGAAAAATAATAAGATAATTTTCTAATATAAATCATTTAAGCAGTACAAATGATGACGACAAGATTTTTCTTCTCATTCACTAAATAAATATCCCAAATGCGTAGAAATTTCAACTAGATTTATCATATAGAATTTTTTTCAATAATGTCATCATGTAGAAATTTTTTATATAAAAAAATTCCGTTAAAAATTTTATAATACAAATTATGCAACTAATTTCTTATCAGTTAATATCAATATACTATAATTAAAGTCGAATCCATCTATCTTATTTGTCATCACCTTAATTAGGCCACAAACCGCATTTGAGCCTAAACTATATTGCAATATATTGTTGAATGAACCACTTACTCCTTCTAAGTGTTCAAATGAAATCTCATCCCATATGAAGATAATGGAGACAAACTTATAGAATATCAACTTTTCACTTCAAGTTCCAAAAAACTTTGAAGCACGAACAAGAAAATTAAGTTGTTTGTAGATCCAATGCAAATCATTGCAGTATTACAATATGAATTTTCTTTCTCAAACATTATTTCGAACATATTTTTCTTATTTTAGTCTTATAGTTAGTTCGAACATATTTTCTTATTGATTATTCTATTGAGTATTTGGAGGTTAAATTATATGAAGTTATTAACATTAAGTTATATTTTATTTATTTAAAAATAATTATTAATATTCACTTAAAATAAATACTTATTTACAACAAGTATATCAAACAACTATCAAAAATCTCGTACAGGGCACGGGTCCATCAACTAGTTTAACCCTATTTTACTAACCAATATAGTAAGCATGCAAGGGGTCGAACCCAAGATAATCATTGTTTCCAAATCAATTCAATCAACAAAGACAAGGGGTTTTAGGTTTAAGCAAGCAGACAAATTCAAGTTTCAAATCAATTAGAAGAAAGCAGAGTTCATTCAATCAATTCCACCTTTTTAATCCTTCAATCATTGATTCATCCACTTTTCTATATTTCCTAGGTTAATTCCAATCCTTATTAGGGTTTCCGCTTGTCCAGGGTCCAAGAGAAACTATGATATGAACAATGACGCTTAATTCAAATCATGCAATGCACTCAAGGATAATAGGAAATCGAATCATGAAATCAAACAACGAGTCTCATGCATAAAACAACCATCAAACACTCTTTCTCAATTCCAGTCCACGGTCTTGGAAAAGAGTTGTTTCAAGGATAAATAAGATTGCACAGACAACAATCAAACTTAATCCAAACAATAGATCTAAGTCAATCAAACAAGTGATCAAGCTCATAAAATCAAACATAAATCATGGAATTAAAAACAAAGAGTTTTGATATTAACCTAAGGATAGAAAAGTTATCAGAATCTTACGAATTCAAGAAAAAGGCTTCCTTGATTGAACAAACTCCAAGGAAGATTAGTTCTCCATGAAATTCTCTAAAAGCTCTAACTTAAAACTCAAAGTAGGCTCCCTTAAACTTCTCACGAACTAGGTCTTTTAAAGACTAAAACAACCGAATAAAAACTAATAATAAAAATATAATAAAAACATAAAATAAGGAAAGACGATTGCGGTGTTGAAAATCAACCACTGCGAGCTCGGTAGAAAACAGCTGGCGCGGCAAAGGCGGCTACACAGCTTTGCGGAAATGGAACTCACCGCGGGCGCGGTAGGATTCCGCGGTCGCGGGTCTTCTTCTGACGGCTTTCTGACGTTACCTTCGGAGGTGGTTTTGATCCACTTAGAGTTGGAATTTGATCTCGCAGTAATGATACCAATTTCAGCTTCATCCGATCACTGTAGCTCCCAAACGATGCGTCACAAGAAAGTGGCATCAAAACAACTCCAAATCAACACTTGTCTTCAAAACTCTTGCAATTCTTAAAATCGTGTCTTCGGTCTTCATATTACAATTATGCTCAAAACTAAGCTAAACACACTCAAATCATGCCTAAAATACAAGAGATAAACGTACTAATCTAGAGCGTATCAAATTCCCCCATACTTAAACCTTGCTCGTCCTCGAGTAAGCTCAAAATAAATCTAACAAGAAATCCTATCAAAGGTTTACAGAAAATATAAGGGAAGATTAAAAAAATACTCAACTCACAACCTCGGACCCAAAATATAAAGTGATCATAAACACAATAAGATCAAGCACACACCTCACCAATACATAATATAACACTCGAGCTCTAAAAAGTGTAGAGAAAACCTAGGTGAACTACCCATCTATAATGAATCCCCCGAAATCCCCAAGCAAGAATTATCCTAATCACTCCAATTTTTTCCACTCAATTCTACTTAGGTGCCCTTTCGGATTTTCACCTAACTGCTCATTTCAGTTTCCAATATACGTGCTCACAAATCTCACAATCACTCTTGAACATCTTATTACCCCAGCCTAATGCTGGTCCGGGTTACCTGCTTATTACTTGAGTTGCCCTTACGGGTTTTCAACGCATCCCTGGATATTCTATGCCTTTTCCTCAAATATTTATGGCTTTTTCTATTTAATTAAATTTTTTTCAAATTTCTTCAAAATTTTCTCTACGCAAAACATGGAACAAAAATCCCAAAAAAATAACGGAAAATAAACTGAAATGCAACTATCTACAATAGGCGTAGCGAGTATTTCCTCCCTCATACTTAAATCCTTCATGGCCCTCAATGAAGTAAAGAGAAAGGAATTAAGCATAGAAGAATAGAATCAGAAGACTCACATACGTCCTACAAAAAAAAGACTCACATACGAAAGATGATATGGATGAACTCTCGGAATAGTCGAACACACAAGTCGAACATCTTCAACGTAGCAAATATGTAGTAATGGAAGAAACGAACCCGAAGATGGCTCCCCCATACATGAACTGCACTTCGAACATCATGAACAACTCTCCGAAAGACGGATGCAAAAAAAAATATGAAGATGAAAGTGACTGAAAAAAAAATAAAGACACAAAATAAAAGCACTCTTATTTTTTTCTCTTTTTTTCTTTTTTTCTTTTTTTTCCTCTTTCGATCTCGCACAAGCGCGCTAACCCAGATCCGCGTGCGCGGGATAAAACCTGTACTCCAGGGAATTCTAGGCAACCACCGCGGGCGCGGTTGAGAACCGCGTGTGTGGTATCACCCCAAAACCGTCCTTTCGGACCTCGTACTTGCACATTAGTCCGAAACACAAAACAATCTACGCTAGAAATCGAAAATAAAACAGGAAAGAAAACTACCTACCCTCAGGTTGCCTCCCGAGCAACGCTTTGGTTTAACGTCAACAGCTCGACGTCCCTTACAGCTCAAAAGGTGTCCTCATCTACATGAAACCGGACCTCCTTACCCTCATGTGCCATTGACAACAAACCCTTGGCAACATCTATCATGGCGCACGTTGTATTCATAAACAGACGACCCAACAGTAAAACAGGGTCGTATCTCCCTTTACCTATCTCCATCACATAGAAGTCCGTCGGGAAAATCAAACCATCCACCTGCACCAAAACATCTTCCACCAATCCTTTCGAATGAATACTAGAGTGATCACCCAATTCAATAGTAATATTTGTATCCTGTAATGGCCCTAGACCTAACCTTTCATACATGCTTAGTGGCATGACATTTATAGACGCTCCCAAGTCAAGCATAGCAAGCTCAACTTTCGTCTCACCAATGCTTACGGGAACAGTAAACCTCCCGGGATCTCCACACTTCTTAGGCAATTGCCTTTGAAGCATGAAAGAAACATTCTCCACATTTTCAACAAGAGCGACTTTCTTAACCTTCCCTTTCTCTTGTTGTTTCCTCTTAATAGTACATAACTCCTTAAGGAACTTAGCAAACTGAGGGACACACTTAATTAAATTCAGAAGAGGAACATTTACCTGGCAATTGACGAAAGTTTCAAAGATCTCTTTGTCATCCACCGGCTTCCTAGTGTCTTTCAATGCCTCGAGGAATGGAGGAACGATCTTTTGTGACCTTAGAGAAGGAAACGAAGGCCGAACATAATCGTCTGTATCGGTAGGAGAGGGGTGTCGCGGACGAGGTGTATACCGCGGGCGCGGGTGTCATCGCGGTCGCGGTCTGTTTCCGCGGTCGCGGCCCTTGGCTGATGTTCAGCTTCCAATTTGCGGTCTGTATTATAGTCGGGGTTGTGCTCCTGCGGGCGCGGCTGGTTTCCGTAGGCCGGAACGTTGATATTCAGCTCCTTTCTGCTTCTTAATGTGATAGCGCTCACATTCTCTCTCAGATTAATAGGATTGATTGATAGGATTGATTGTGGATCTTTGATAGGATTGATTGTTAGATTTATTTTGAGCTTACTCGAGGACGAGCAAGATCTAAGTATGGGGGAATTTGATACGCTGGTTTTAGTACAGCGTAATTCTGTATTTTTATTAGGATTTTCTGAGTGTTTTAGGCTAGATTAGGTGATTATCTGTAATATCAGCAGAAGCCTACAGTTGAAGATTTGGAAGACAGAAATCCTAAATTCGAAGTTGAAGTTCAAGGAGTCAAGATCCGCGCCCTCGGATCAGATCCGAGCCTGCGGTGCGGAGGTAGAAGCAAACCATCCGAGGGCGAGGAAGGCTGGATCCGCGACCGCGGATTATTTCCGCGCTCGCGGATCGAGGAGGTTCCGCGGCCGAGGCAAGAGAGACGATCCGCGCCCGCGGATTGAATCCGCGCTCGCGGATCGAGGGTTTCAGCGCCGCCTCCGTTTCGTCTTTATTTTATCTTTTGTGTTTTTATATTTTTATATTTTCGGACTTATTTTCTACTATTTAAGGTTTGTTTCGAGTTTCAGTTTAGGGTTACAACACAATTTAGAGACAATTTCTAGCATATTTTCAGTATTATGGAGAACTAATTTCCTTTGGAGTTTGTTTAATCAAGGAAGCCTTTTTATGTATTTCGTGAGATTCTGGTAACTTTTCTATCCCTTGGTTAATATCAAAACTCTTGTGCTTAATTTATGATTATCAATTGATTTCTCTTGGTGCGCAACTTGTTGAATTTGATTGATATTCTACTGTTTGGATTAGTTTGATTGTTGTCTGTGCAATCTTATTTATCCTTGAAACAACTCTTTTCTAGGACCGTGGACTAGAATTGAGAAAGAGTATTTGATTGTTATTTTATGCATGAGACTCGTAGCTTGATTGCATGAATTAATATCCTTCTATCCTTAATATTTTGCATGATTTGAATTAAGCGTTCTTGTTCATATCATAATTCTGCTTGGACCGTGGACAAGCGGAAATCTTTTATAAGGATTGGAATTACTAGGGAATTAATAGAAAAGTGGATGAATCAATGATCGGATGAGTAAAAAGGTGGAATTGATTGAATGAACTCTACTTTCCTTCACTTGATTTAATCTCAACAATATTAGCTTGTTTGTTTGTTTACTTGAACTCCAAAACCCCTGTGTTTACTCTTTGCTGATTGATCAGAATTCCGATTCTCTTGGGTTCGACCCCTTGCTTGCTTGCTATACTAGTTAGTAGTTTAGGGTTATTTATCTTTGATCTTGGCAACAACGATTTTAGCCGAGTCAATTAGGCGTAGTAAGTTGCCTAATAGTTTTCTCTGCCATTGGTACTGGCTATTCTTCAACCTTTGAGTCAGATGAGGAAGAAGAAGAAGATGCTACTTGATCAAACTCAACGCCTAGCACTGTAGCACGGACTTGACGTCTCAAATCCCTTAGAGTCCAGTAAATCTCTGGATCATTAGGAACAAGAGAAGAATGATTAGTAGAACGAGTAAGAACCATAAGATAGGTTCTTACCGGATCAGGGTTTCTGGGACAAAACCGTGAGTGCGGTTGAGGACTGCATGTGCGAAAATCGTCCAGAAACACTGATTGAACAGAAAACAAAACCGACTCCCCGGCAACGGCGCCACATCACATTTTTTTACTGACTTCCTAGTAGTCGGTTTATAAGAGGGTTGTACATGATTAGTCATCCGATTGTTAAATCCTAACTTTTCGGCAAAACTAAATGATAAGTGATCAACACAAATAGACTCGGAGAAGGCATGCATGCTATCATTATGGTTATAAGTAAATAAATGAGGGTTATAACAAGGATTAAGGGAAGAAGAAGTTGCAAACCCGGAGAGTTGAGATTGTCCTCGCATCATGCCTAACTTGTCGGGGTGTGCTCTCTTCACGTGCTTTGACAATGTTCCATAGCCCGATCCCGACAATCATGTGTAATGCTTAGGACCACTATTCTAAAAAACGGCATGGGCGGCCGCCTAGGCGTTGGGCGGTGGTCCACCGTCCTTGGGCGGTGGGCTGGGCGGCTGGACGGGCTAGGAGGGCGCTTAGGCGGGCTGGGCGGGCTAGGCAAGTTGTGCGAGCTAGGCAGGTTGGGCGGGTTAAGCGGGCTAGGCGGCCTTCTAGGCGGGCTAGGCGAGCTTCTTGGTAGCTTGGGCGGACTCTAAGAAGGCTCTAGGCTTGAATTTATATAAAGACATTATAATAGGATTATTTTTATTTATATATTCTTACCAATCAAAAAAAATAATCTTATATAAAAAAAATCATACCAATCCGCCTAATCCGCCCAGATTCCGCCTAGGCCCCCGCCTAGCCCCCGCCTAGCGATTTTTAGAACACTGCTTAGGACAATAGTTACAATGAACTTTAAATTTCTTGGTAGATGCCTCATAAGCTCCCTTTCGAAAATATTTTATAAAAATGTCGGATTTAAGGATTGGAGCCTCACCCTCGGTCGCCTCGGATCCATCATCCACATCCACTCCCTCATTTTCTTCGGGAGTGGACGATCCCGGTTGTATCACATTGGGATCCGAGAAGTCTGACAAGTTAATAGGGGGTACAATTCTACATTTGCACCACTCTCTTGTGAGCCAAAAATTTGATCAATGTTAAGAAATCCTTCCATTTTCTTAAAATGTAACTAAACAAGTAAGCAATGAGCAAGGTGTGGTAAAGAAATATGTAATTAAGAAGATAATGAACCTTAAAATTTTTAAGTAATAAGATGTAAGAGACAATTGTGTTAATTTTTTGAAAGAACAAATGAAAAATTATGAAAACAATTGTAAAAATTAGTAAAGATTGAGCGATTGAGAATTGAGAGAGCTTTGTAAACTTGAGAGATTGAGAGAGATTGGTAATGAGGGTGGGAACGAGATCATGCAGTGGGTATTTATATAAGAAATTTATCAACTGGCCGATGGAATTATGAATTAGCCGTTGAAAACTAGCCGTTAAAAACTAGTCGTTGGCATTTCAACCAAAACCGCGAACCGCGGCAGCGGCCTGAGAACCGCGACCACGGTTTCCCATTCCGCGACCGCAGCCTGAGACCCGTGATTGCGGATTTGGTTTTGCCCAAAACCGAAGCATTTTGTTGAAAAAACCGCGACCGCCGGTATCAGGCCGCGGTTTTGGAACTCGTTCAAACAATATAGCCGTTAACTAGGAAACGACGATTCGAACCGATGGTTCCGGATTCGTCGGTTCACCGGTTCCGGGGGTGTACGAACCGGAACCGGAATCGTACCGGTTTCGGCGGAACCGGACCCAAGTCTATGTAAATCAGCATTCCAGGATGAAAGGATGAAGCATATATCAAAACTCAATGAAAAGATCGATTAAGCATAGGGCTGGTGAAACTTTATGTAGAACCATTGTTTATTATTGTTTCCATTAAGATTGATATCTTTTACGATTGTTATCTTTCTAAATTCCGTTATATTTCTCAATTAAAGGAAAAAAAATATTTCGTAACAAATCTAATACCGTTTGCAATTTCCTTTCCCTTTTTAAGCCTAACAAGATAATATAGAAGTATGACAATAAAATATGCAAGACTGACAGTATAGAATCCAACCCTAGTAGACTTTGACATAAATCTCAACCAACTAGTATATTTACCATATCTTTGACTTTTCTTTTAATCTTTTTTTACTCCTTATTTTCCGTTTAATACTTTAAGATCATAACCAATAAATCATTTCAAAATATCTTTTTACATTCCTTTTATTATTTATTTTTTCAATTTTTGTTTTCTGATTTTAATTCTTTCAATTTAATAACTCATTTATAAAAAACATTAAAAATTTAATTCAAATAATTAAACCATAAAATAATGAAAAATAAAATTACAAAAAGGCATGATTTACAATTTGTTAGAATAGGTGGTACTTTTGCAAATATTTTTTCTACCTGGATACTCCTACAAATCCGCCAAAACATAAACCGCAAGCTTGAAAAATTTAAAGCAAGGTTTATATAGATTTGTATGAAAAATCCTAGTATTGTTATCCCAAAGAAATATTTACAACGGTTTTCATTTAGGTAGTTTTTGACACACTAATTAATAGTACATGATGAGCTATATGCTTATCCTAGTATGTTTAATAATCTACGATGTTCTTGGGGATTAAATTACTACTTTTGTTCCTAAATTTTGACTATACTCTGGTAACACTATATACTTCATGATAAACCCTTTTTTCCCTAGAATGAGCTAATAGCTCATTACAAGGCAAACATTAGACCATTTCAAAGAAACATGGTTAACCTAAATCATCACAACGAATGATTGTTAAATTAAAATGCAACAACAGAGGATAATGAAACAACCCTAAAATTACAAAAACAAGGATCTTGAGAGGCAGAAGCTAGCCGAGACGAATAAACAACTTGACAAAATGAGGAATATTGACATGCCTTCTTGATTAAAAAAAATTAACAAACCCCAAAACCAAAATTTGAATGTTCTTAACTACTAAGCTAATTTCCCAAGGAACTTTCCAAGTGTTTTTTAAAGAATTTAATAGGACTAAATTATCATCTTCTATAATAAATTGTCGAATATTCAATTGAACCGCCATTTTAAGACCTTCTAACAAAGCCATTGTTTCATCCTGAAGGACCGACATAGGATTAACATTTTTGCGATCAAAATTAGTGATGCCACTAACATGATCCCTAATAATCAAACTAATAAACGTATTTGAATTAGTATGTTTTGACGCATCAAAATTTAATTTGAACAAGTTAATCGGTGGTTTTTTCCAAGTCATATTTGGTTTCCGTTTACACCTATTATTATTGCGAAGATAAGGCTTAGCATGAGTCGAAACCCACATAGAATGTTCTCTGAAGGCCAACTCACACGATAACAGATTAGAGGCGAGTCTTGAATTATAAAAAATAATAGCATTTATATGACTCCAAATATACCATCAAAGGTAACAAACAATATCGCCATTAACATTTGAGTTTAACAAACAATATCGCCATTAACATTGGAGTTCTACGTAGAAACTAAATTATCATTGAAACAACTCGAAGAAATAATAACTTTACTTCTAAACTTGCTTTCGTTTTCTAAGTAAAAGGGCAATGGAAAAAGATATGATTTAATGTTTCATTATCCATATCACAAAGCAAACAAGAACATGGAAGTGAATTAAAATATCTATTCAGTCACTCAGTTGTAGGCAAATAATCAGTACTCCCTCCGTTACATAATATTTGTCATTTTAGTCTTCTTTTTTTGTTACAAAGTGTTTGTCATCATAAACTTTTATCATATACTTCATAATTATGCTCTTGTATTTATTGTTACTTTTTAATTAGAGTCTTTTGTCGGAAACCACCCGTATAATAGGCGATATTCCACTTAACCACCCGCATAATAACAAATTATTGAAAACCACCCATATACAGCCTTCAGTTACCCAAATACCACCCATGGCCATTTTTCCGTCCTCTCCCCCGTTAATTTTTGAAAAGACCAATTTACCCTTATATTTTTAATATATTTTAATTCATATTAGGCTTCATCCAAGTCAGAAACTAATCCACCCCATAGAAAATGGGATCTGACTTACAGGTGCAATGGAACTCGTCCCAATCCGATACCTCATCGCCCAACAACGCCTCCTTTGCCTTATTGTCGGCATCTCCCTCGCTGCCCTCTTCTTCACTATCTCCTCCCCTGCCCAACACCCCCGCCCTCCGATCTTTGTCCAATCAAACACCCTACATATTCCGGCATCAGGATCCGTGCTCGGGCACGGGTGCGTGGGTCGGATTCCACTGTGTTTGAAGGAGAATAAAGGGAAGATGATACTGGTGACCGGCGGCGCCGGCTTCGTCGGGTCTCACCTCGTTGACCAACTCATGGAGAGGGCCGACGATGTCTATCTCACCGCCCTCTTCTTCATCGTCTCCTCCCCCGCCCATCCGATCTCTGTCCCGACGTCTCCCTCTCCGCCCTCTTCTTCACCGTCTCCTCCCCCGCCCACCCCCGCCCTCCGATCTCTGTCTTGGAGTCACCCTCGCCGCCCTCTTCTTCACCCTCTCCCGAACAAAAGGGTGTTAATGGTGGCTCATGGAGAGGGTTAGATTTGAGGATGAGATTTAAGGATTTTCAAGCTATTTGAGAGCTCATAAGAGGTGTTAATGGTGGATTTGAATTGATTTTGCCCTCTCCCTTTGAACCCTAAGACCTAATTCTGCAAGTGGCAAACCCCAAACTTCCTTGATTTTATTTTGGGCGAAAAAGGTAAAATTAAAACCCTAATTTTCAATTAAAATATAATAAAAAGGAAAAGTAAGATTGTCTTGTCAGAAATTAACGGGGGAGAGGACGGAAAAATGGCCATGGGTGGTATTTGGGTAACGGAAGATTGTATATGGGTGGTTTTCAGTAATTTGTTATTAGGCGGGTGGTTAAGTGAAATATCGCCTATTATACGGGTGGTTTCCGACAAAAGACTCTTTTAATTAATGAGTGGAGATTTGTTAGTAGTAGCATTGAAAAAAATAGAATAATAAATAGGGTCATATATGCCAATTTACTACTTTTCTTAATAAGTGTGAAATGATCTAAAATGACAAATATTTAGTAAAGGAGGGAGTACAAGATTTGCAAATAAAGTTTTGAAGCTTAGGAGGAAGATTTCTTTTCCAGATCCAAGAAAATCCTGTTAAAGGTAAGTGTCGCATCGTATTGATTATCTCAGAAGCTGACTTTACTGAAAAAGCACTATCAGTTAGAGGAGACCAATATAATGGTATCTTAAACATTTGTTATGGGGATAACTAATAATGAAATTTTATTTACCATCCAAGACGACAATAATTGAACTAAAGCTTGTAGATCCCAAGTTTTGTTCTTAATAATAAAGTGCGCAACTTTCAAGTGGGGGTTACCATTTTAAAAATATAATAATAAATTTGAATTATCTACCCAAACATCAAACTAGAAATTTATTTTGCGACTATTTCCTACAAACCATTTTACTCCTTTAGAAACAGAGTCTCTTAATTCAATAAACAACCAAACTGCCAAGAAGATGTTTTACGTTTATTATGATAAATATTTTGAGAACGTAAATATTTTTCATCATTTTGACCCAACTATTCATAGGATCATTTAAAAGTTTTCAAAGTAATTTCATCTGAAGCACAACATTATTATTATAAGCGGTACGTAAACCAACACCTCCATTTTCCTTGGGCAAACAAATTTTATCCCAACTAATAAGTGGGTGGTGATTAGGGGTATATTTATTCCAATAGAATTATTTATTTACATTATCAATCTCATAACAAATTCCTTTTTAAAATAGGAAGTTTTGCATTAAATAACTTACTTGTCCTACTAAATTGGACTGAATCAACACTGCTCTTCCAGTTTGAGAAATAGAATTAGCCCTCCATTGAGACAATTGGTATTTTAGCCTAGTGATTAAATCATTGAACATAGCATTCTGAACTCGTATTTTTAAAATCGGGATTCCCAAATATTTTTACATTGTAAAAGTTATTTGGACATTTAAAATACTCCCAAGAGACGTGATAAACCTTTTTGACTTGTAAATCCTTTCCGCTTCTTCAATATCACGGTAAACTTTCCAAAAAGAAATGATTTTATTTTAGTAATTTATTTAACAATTTTGTTGATTTTATAGGTTTTCTCATTCTAATTTTGGATAATGGTAGTTTATCTAATAAAGCTTTAATAATTTTATAGGTTTTCTCATTCCAATTTAGGTGAAATACTAATCTGTTTTTTTTTTAAAATAAACATACTAATCTACTATCGGACTATTTTTAAGAAACAAAATGTCACTATGTCATTTGTTAATACAATTTGCCCCCCGCGAAAACATTGCCCTTGTTTGTCCATCTTCCTTGACGACTTTCAAGCAAGAAATCTATAATACATATATAATTTTGTGTACATGAGCACACTTAATACACTTGATTATGATTCACTATCCATTTTATTAAAAAAATCCATTTATATATTTATTATTGCAAAATAATTTTGCTCACATTTAATACACTTAATCACAAGCAAATTCCTATTTTAAAATATTAAAATAATAAATGATTTTTGTGTCTCATTTAAACTAATTGCTATATTGAGTTCTTAAATAAAATTTTAGTTAAAATCTATAATCTATATACATATAACATTTAAAATTTATGTACAAGGTGCATTTTCTATACATATTTAATTTATGAAAATCATCTCATTTTTTATAATGTCAATTATATTAGATGATAAAATAATCTCCTTGGCTCAATGGTTAAATCCATGAAATTGTATTAAGAGGTCTAAGATTTATGGACTCAATTAATCATTTTTGAAAATATTTTTAATAACCCAATGAACTAATGCTAAAATCTATAAAAAAAATTCTATCAAATGCAACAAGGAAAAATATTTTTTCAAAGTAAATCTTCTATAATAGTTTTTGCTTATTACCCTAAAAAAATTTCATGATAGTGGACACTGGACACCATATAGTTCAACATTATATTTAAAATTCAAATTTAAAAAATATTTCATTCAAAATATATGACACGTTTTTTCGGTCTAAAAATCTAATAATTATTATAAGTATTTTAATATATAATATGGATGTACATTTATACATATTGATTCTACTATGATGTTTATCCTCATATGTATACTTATTACCAAGATTTACTATGCGTAATTAAACCCATATTTATTTGTATATTTGACTCATTATATATTCCATGTATTAATATATATATTTGGCCAAAACTAAACTTTTCAAACTTTTCTAATATAGATTGATTGACAACTCTTCAAAAACTTCACGATAGTGGATATTATATATTTAACATATATTATATTTTAAATTATAAATTTAACATATATTATTTACATATTTCCATCAAAATATTTAACAATTTTTTTTGTCAAAAAACCTAACAATTAGTATAAATATTTTAATATATAATATGAATGTATACATAGAGATTCTCATAAGATTCTTACCATATGTATATTTATTATCCACATTTACTATACATCTAATTACACTCATATTTATGTGTATTTTGACTCATTGTATTCCATGTACACATAGAAATTCTCCTAGTATGCTTATTCTCATATGTGCACTTATTATCCACATTTCCTACATCTAATTACAACCATATTTATGGGTATATTTGACTCATTATATTCCATGTAATAGCTTATATATATATATATGTCTTATAATTGGTGAAAAGGAAGAGTAAAAGAGATTCATTTGTATTCACATTCTCTCATCTATTGTTTATATAATTCAAATCTAGATTAGTTTATAACACTTTATCAACATGAATCGTTGTAGATTAAAATATTGTTCTTTTTGGTGTTATTATGTTACCAATTTTCTTGCTTCTTTTCAAATTTGAGTTGAGAAAAAAAAATGGCCATAATATTCCCCCATGAAATTTGTATTCTTATCTTATAAAAATGAGGGAGGAGCTATTCACGATTATCAATTGGTTAGGTGAGGTGAGGTGATCGATCACTTTTGATTTTCATTTGTAATTTTACAAGGTACGAAGTAAATTTTATTTCTTTAAATTTATCTCTTCCTTATTTTGTGTTATTTTAGTTTTATATATGTTGATTTTCATTCACCTCATATGTATTTGGTGCAATGATAGATTTTCTTTTACACTTTCACATATAATTTTTATATTATTTTTCTCAAACATATGAATGAATAAATAATTTTCCTCCTTTCATGTTATAGATTATTATTTCTAAATTCATAGGTAGTAATATGCTCACATCTCTAATTGTGGTAAAAAGATACTTATCGCCAATAATGTTGAATCGAAGAAATTGACAATAATATTTTATTTGATAAAAAGGGATGAATTACATTTTTGTAAATTTGTCTTAAAATTATTTATTAGATAGTCTCTCTAAATCATGTATTTACATGCACGTGAATGAAATAATTTTAAAATTATATGTCCTTAAAATCTATAAAAAAAAATCTATCAAATCCAACAAGAAAAAAATACTTTTTCAAAGTAAATCTTCTATAATAGTTTTTGCTTACTACCCTAAAAAAATTCCATGATAATGGACACTGGACACCATATAAAAATTTTTTTGTAAGAATTCCATTAATTTAATTTTAATCTCAATAATTTTCAAAATAAAAAGAATATATTTAACACTAATGCAATTTTACAGGTCAACAAGTAGAAAATATGCCCCGTGCGTATGCACGGGTATGTCTACCTAGTTAAACTATATGTTTAGGAATGTAATTGACTACGGATGGATAGTAATATTATGATTGGCTTTGTTTTTGGCCCTGCCTTGTTTAATTAATTGCAAAAATTAAAAGGAGAGATTTATTCAGGTAAACGTTTCGGTGGTTAGAATGTAGGTGCCGGATGAAAAAGTTTACTATATATATATGACATTTATGTAATAGAATAATCAAATATTTCAGACGCAACAACTAATAAGGGGTACATATTCTCAAGAGGAATGATTTTTTTTTTATTTCCTTAATTCAACCCTAACCAGTAAATAAGAGTATCTTCCTTCCAAATACCCTCAAATCAATTCATACGATTTAATTAATTGCTGTAAACCCACTAATCACAAACAATTCAAGCCAGTAAGGATCAGGATATATGGTCAGTGAAAGCTACATATAATAATTGATTGTTCACCTGAAATATCAATGTACTTCTTTTGTTCCGACCCATTTTAATTAGTTATATGGGTATGTCAAATTTGCACAAAGCTAGCTTGCCCTAATTAAATTTGCACCCTATATAATTCATAAATTCAGTATTGCGGCGTTTTGTGAACAGTGAACTGAAGAAAATTGAAGCTACAGCTTGAGTGAAGTGGAAACCCTAGCGAGCTAGCTATCTTCATAATGCCATGGTTTGACCTGCTCAGCTCAAACCTAGAAATGAGAGGTTTGAAGGTGGAAGACAAAAGGGTTGAATCTCAAGAAAAGCAAAGAAAGGAGGATTTGGAATTAATGCCCAAATGTTGAAACCCTAGCGAGAGATCGATCTCTCGATCGAGCTTAAACAATTCAATCTCTGCAGGCCAGGTAAACCGCCCTCTCTCTCTCTCTCTCTCTCCCTCTGAAGATGTTTAGCTTAAGTACTAATCACAAAATCACAAATCATGAAGCTAGCAAAGAAGGCAAAGAAGGCAAAGATTTTATTTGGTTCTAATTTCTGAATTTTCAGCTCAGGAGCACATATTAACTCAAAAGCTCAAACTGAAGGTGAAGACTAGTTAATTAGAAGCTAGTTTCTGCTTCTCTCCAAATTATAAACCAAATTAAGAATACGTAGTGCAGATTAAATTAAAATGAGAGTTGCAAATCACCTTTAATTTGTCAGGGAGGTAGAGGTAGCTAGGGCAAATTAAAGAGAGAATCTTAATTACTTAATTAAGTGCCCTTGTCTAGCATTCTAAACTCAAAAGGCAGCTGCCCTCTTCCTTCCATCTGATTCTGTGGTTGAACTGATGGTGGTGTTGAAGTGCCTACTAGCTCCTTCTGCCTGGCCTTGTCGGCCTCGCACTCCCTGTACCGATGCAAGTACCTGGTGATGACCTCGGCCTGGTTGTCGAACCCTAGCGAGCTGAGAGCCCAGATGATGTCGTCGCCATTGACCGTCTTCCTGTTCTCCTTTTGGCACTTGTCGGAGGCCTCCCCCGTCACGAAGCTCACGAACTCCGTCGCGCACTCTTGCATTCTCTCTTTGGCATCCTTTGAGATCTTGGCTGGTGGAGGAAGGGCTTGCCTCATGATTCTTCCCACGTTCGCTATTGGGAGCAACTTATCTGCCTCTTCCCCCATGTCCTAGCTCTTCGATCTAGCTAGGTGTAATAGATAGTGTTAAAACAACAACAACAACAACAACAGCTTCGATCAAATTCTATCTATCATGATAGGTAGGATTTACTGATCTCCATCGATCTATACTTATGGATGAATCTTAAGCGTACATCTTTTTATGAAAACACACCACTTCTCGTGATTATATGTTATCACTCAATTCCTTAATATATTATTCAGATACGTATCTATATACATTGAAAACGGAAATAAGGAACCAGCTAGCTAGTCATGTCATAATTAATACTAACATTGATAATTAATATGTACAAAAACAACAACAACAATATTAATAATAATGTGCTGGCTCAAGATCCTTTGAGGTTTAAAATTAACAATATACCTTAGGAATCGTATAAATTCCTTACTCAAAGGATAGCCAAAGCCAACATTATGCACAAATTCCACCAAATTAAAGCTGAGAAATTAATATACTCTACCTAAAAATATATATGCCCACCGGCCACCATCCACCATCCACCGGCCAATAGAAGTAGTAGTTGTGTCAAGGCATTTGATTTGGATTTGGAGGTCAATTAAGCATCAACCATTAAGCTAGCTAGTTCTATCTCATTGATGCAAATTAATCTACATAATTATATATTACAGAAGGCCATGTATTTCCTGAATAAATTTTTTGGGTTGTGGGCTGATGCAAAAAAAAGCTGGTTCCGACATTTGTACTGTCCAATACGCTGAATCCACATCCACACCATAAGAGAGAGTGTGGTCCCTTCTTCCAGATTTTTCATCTTTAAACCCCCCACTTCTTTAATTTGCTCCCAAAAAACAGTTTTCGTAAATTGATCTTTAATTAGTAGGAGTATAATATTGCTCAAGGAACCCAAATGAATGGTTGAAATTTGCACAAGTACGTTTAGTAAAGTGAACCAATAAACAAACAAGAAAGGAGCACCTTTGTGAGAAGCCCCATATGCTCTTGTTTTAACTCAGGGAACAGTGGTTCTTGTCACACTCTTTGGTAACAATAATTATTTTACCATTTTACCTTTCTTGATTTTTGATCAACTCTCATCATCTCTCTGCTGCTTTACAAGTTTGCCCATTTGTATTTTGTTTCCAACAGAATCTCATGCTCCAAATTACGCACAGAATAATACATGGTGCAAAATCCTCCACATCTTCATTCATGTTATAAATATATGCATGTATGTAGCTACCTTATTGTAGCTTCATGTTCTTGAGCTATACGGACACAACACACCAAGCTTCGAATGCTACTAGCTTATTAAGTAGCTAGCTACTGCAACTTGTGAGGAGATTGAATTGAATGTTTAGTAGTTTAATTTGAATGGGTACAACAAATGTTAAGTAGCCCAAGAGACCCATTATGGGCCAAGGAAGTGAAGCAATTTCGCTCCATCAGCAAGCGCATGCCCACCCTTCTTCTTCTTCTTCTTCTTTTTTTCCCTTTTGTGTTAAGAGGAGAAATTTGGAGGGTTGAAGATAGTATGCATTTGGGTGTTAGTTTTAGGGCATATTTATGTTTAAATCTTAGATAGTTGCATCTGTTTTGCTTAACTTTTGTAGTTTTTGCATTTCGATGTCTACTCTTGTGCTTTTGTGTTTTTAGGTTATTTTGAGGAGCAAGGATGGTTACATGGAGTTCTAAACCATCTTAAGTTGAAGGATTCAATATTGGAGATATTCAAGGGTCTTTTCCAAAGATATTCAAGCCACTTTTGATGATCATTAAGGCCCAAGAGGTTGTTAGAAAAGAACGCTTAAATTTGTGCCATGCATTGAAGTTGTTGTTTTGACACCGCCTTTTTGCGACGCTTCATTCGGAAGGTACAGTAGTCGGATGAAGTTGAGCTTCTGAAAGTAGCGCCAAAATGTTATTAGTAGAATAACCACGACCGCGGTTCCAAAACCGCAACCGCGGTTTCCTCAACTGAAAGTTACCAAATTCAAGGTCGCGATCGCGGCCACACAAAACGGCGATTGTGGCTCTGCAAGGCTGCATGCGCACAGAAGATCTTCCGAGCTTATCTTTAGTTGTTTTGTATCTTATGTTTCTTTTTCAGTTTTTAGTAGTTTTTAAGACCTTTTAATTAGTTTGAGTATTTTTTCTTCAGTTTGTTACCTTTTGTGCTTTGTGTTCTCTCTTTTCCCTTGTTGAGAGAGACTGTACAGAGAGATTTTCATGGAGAACTAAAATCCTAATTTCATTCTAGTAGAAGTCTTTTGATTCAAATAAGGTGTGAGATTCTTCTTTCAAGTTTATTCCTTTAGTTATTTTAATTTCTCTTGGGCTTAATCTATATTAAATGTATTGATTTCTATTTGATTGATCAAGTTGTTGAGATTTAATACACTCTATTGCTAAGATCTAGGTTTTCTCGCAGCAAAACCTAGTTTTTGTAGCAACTCATTGTTTTAGGACTCGTTTGACTAAAACAATTGAGAAAGAAAGTTGATTGTATCCTAATTGTTTGACTCGTTGGAATTCAATTGCATGTATTTTGCATATCATTGTTCTTACTACTAATATCATTATAATTCATGATCGTTTCATGTTTGTTTTGATATTAAGTATTTGCATGACGCGTTAGCCTTTTTATTATGTTTGATCAGGATAGGAATAACTAGAAATTGAATTTCTTGTTATGAATCAATGATCAACAACCTTGATGATAAATGTGGATACTTGAATGATATTGTTTTCCCTAATCGATTACAAATTCACTCTTTTATTTGTTTTGTTTTCTTGCTTTGTTTTTCGTTAGAGTTAGAAACTAATATGCAATCCCTCTTGTTTGAATAAAGGTAACAACTTGGGGATACAAGATTCTCTTAGGTATGACTCCGACTTACTGACTATACTAAGTTTAGTAATATGGATTTATTTTTGATTAGGCACGACGACTTTCAGCCTGTCAAATTTTAGCACCGTTGCTGGATATCTTTGTTTATTTTTTATTGTTTATTTTTATCAATCTTTGTGTGGACCATTTTACGTTCCACACTTGTGTTACTAATCAATGACCATGTTTGTATGTAGACAATTACAGGATGAATATTTCCATAAGTATTTTTCTAGACTACAATAAGATTTTCATAAGCTTGATACCTTCATGGGCTATTATCCTTGTGAGAGGGATTATGTGAATGCATCCTAGACGGTATGAATTCTAAGACTCGGGGGTTGAGCAATATAGGCTTTGGTGGATGGGACTTGAAGAGTGTTGGGATTTCTTTTGCTTCATGAGCTATCAAAGTTTCCAAATTGAATTATCTCCACCCATGCCCCATCCAGTTGAGAATTTTGAAGTTTCAGCTGTGGAGATGTTCACTAAACTTGCAAACATAGTTGACCAGTTGGGACATAGTACACTGGCAAGTCTTAAGAACATGGAGACTCAGATCAGTCAACTGGCTACTGCTATGAGTAGACTTGAAGCAAGGGACTCGGAAAATTTGCCTTCTCAACCCATAAACCCAAGGGAGAATGTGAGTGCCATTACATTGAGAAGTGGGAAGGAGCTGACCAAAGAAGACCTAAATTATGGTGAAAAGCCGCGACCGCAAGACACAAACCGCATCCCAAAAAGCCGCGACCACGATTTTTCTCCACAAGCGGAGGATAACTATGTTCGTCCAAATTTTCCTTGTCTTGGCTCTGAAAAGTCAATTCTTCCATTTCTTGAAGCATTCAAGGACACTAGGAAGCCTATAGAACCAAGTGAGCCTAAGATTGGTGCTAGAGATTACTTGGAGTTCATATTTGTTAAGAATAGTAATGTTGATGAGTTCTTTGATACATATTCTAAGTATTCATCCAACCTTTATTATATATTTACCTTATAAATTAATCAATTATAAAACTATTCAAATACATATTTTTTTCTATTTTATCAAAGTGAAGACTTTTTAAAAATTTATAAAATAATGTAATTTTTCATAAATACAAAAAAGGAATAAATTATAAAATTTTAAAATAAAAAACTATAGAAATAAATAATGTACACTTTATATTTTTCATTAAATTCATTAATTTTAATAAAAAAATGTAAAACTTTTTATTTTCATTAAATTCAATAATTTAAATCAAGAAATTTCCTTGGGTTAAGAAATTTATTTTGCATAAATAAGTCAAATTATAAATAATAAAATAATTTGACTTTAAATAAATTAAATAGTTTATTTTTTTGAAAATTTATATTATTTCTTTGATGAGAAAAGAAATTTTAACAATGTGAATGATTTTTTAATATTTTATTGGTCAATGGTCATCAACAAAAATTTTTAAGAAACTTCTTTAAATCAAGTAAGTGAAAAAAATATTTCTTTTAATATATTTTAATTAATTATTTTATAATTTAAAAGTATAAAAAAAATTGGGTCAAATTAAATAAATTTATTAACAAAGAGATTCCATACTATAGTAATGAATAAAATTATATTTTAAGAATTTAAAACCTATTGTTTAATTTTTTACAATTTTGAACTTTATTTCTTTAATTTATTTTTTATTTTTCATTTTAATTATTTTTATGTTTAATTTTTTTAATTGTTTGGATTTTTATAACTTTTAAGTTTTTTTAATTTTTAATTTTTTAAAATTTTTAAATTTTACAAATTTTTTAACTTTTTTTAACTTTTATTAAATTTTTAACTTTTTTTAAAAATTTAATTTATTTATTTATTATTTTTTAAATTTTTAATAATTAAAGGCAATTTAACCCTTTTTTTTAATGAAATGGGTAATTCATTCATGTGTGAAATAGTTACAAAAGAGTCTTCTAGACAACCTATAAGATACAAGGATTTTCAAATTCCAACCTTGGAACACCATTTTCTATACTCTCTGTTGCTCTTTTTCCATCTAGTTTTGACACAGTTTCGGACATGACTAATCACAATGCTAGAGCACTCATCACTAGTACAATTTTCCAATCTGAACACTTTGCTATTTCTAGCTCTCCAGATGTAATAGCTCAGTGTACAGAAGCACGTCATCCAAACATGAAATGTGGAGCTCTTTTTGTAACTCATGTTTTCTAAGGCTCTTAACGAGTCAACAAGGTTGTCATATCTTCTTCCAATCTTGGCCCATGAAAGGACCTTGTTGAGCACCTCTCTAGAAAACTTGCATTTGAACCATGGATGTTCCAAAGATTCTTGTACAATGTCTGTGCAAAGCTCACACTTATCTTCTTGTAGAATACCCATTTTTTTGAGTCTGTCTTTGGTGAGGACTCCATTGCTTACTATCATCCATACAGTGAAGGACACTCTAGGGGTGTTGAGTTTGCCTCATATGCAACAATTCGAGTGGGTTTCTGGGCCCCTAACTCTAAAGTTGTCATAAATAAGTTTCCAATCAAATCTACCATTTATGCTCATGATGGTAGCTTGATTGGATTCTTGATCATGTCTCTCTTTTATCTCTTCTCTTAAGCGAATAACTGCTTTCCAAAGTGCGCTCGTAGTAGACTTGCATTCCACATTCCAGAAGGATTGATTTCTCAGAATGACAATGTGTACCCAGTGCCTCCTTCACTTCTTGGTCTACACATAGATAAACTCTGAAAAACTGGCTTTGTTCCATGCAAGCACTTCTTTTAGTCCAATGCCTCCTTCACTTCTTGGTCTACACACTCTGTGCTAGGCAATGGGAGCTCTTCTTCCTTCTCCTTTTCTTGACCAGAGATAGTTCCTGAGTAGGCAAGTGATTTGTTTCATAATTCTTTTGGGGAAGACAAAAATTTTGCACCAGTATTGCAGAATGCCATAGAGAACGACTCTGACAAGCTCATATCTTCCAGTAATTTAACCCTTTTGTTATGTGACAAATTACGTTTAAATCACAAGATTATCTTGGGAATTTTGTATACAACTCAAGGTTACCACATGAATTATGTCAAATTTAAGTACATTTCATAAATGTTGTCATAACTCGGGATTATCATGGGAAAATTTCCGGAGGATAGTGAAATGTCAATCCATTTCCTAGTTAAGAGTTATTTATCACAATTTTGAAACTCCAGGCTATTCAACAGCCACCCAAAAGGTTGTGTTATTTATCTGTAATCTTCCGAATGACAACTTCATTTTTTCATATTCAAGCAACCCTGAAAAATAAAAGATGCAAGTTTGGGTAATATTTACCCTTCAGCTACATAATTATCCATGACATTTTTTTCAGAAGTTTGATAGTTTTAGGATACATACAACATTGGTAACAAAAAGAACAAGAACAAGAAAGCAGTATACAAACTATTACAATGATCTAGGGGGCTTCTCCAAGACTGCAGAAAGATAAACCTCCTCTTTTGACTTGGGAGTAACCACCCATTTGTGTTTCTTATACCTGAACTGCAAAAACATGTACATATAATCATCCAAATCACTCCTATTACAAAAGAACTTATCAATCCACAACAAACCTCCAGGCCTCAGAACGCGATCCCAATCGAACAGAATGAAGTCAAGAAGCAAGAAATCAATCCATCCATCCAAGAACCCAATTGTATGGATCATATCAAGAGTATTATCAAAGAACGGTAGCCGTTGGCTCGGAGTAACATAAAGAGGAACCAAACCCCTGAGCGCAATCATCTCATTAAAGGGCGCCCCTAAGTTCAAAGCCGTGGAGATAACCGTCACATTAAGCTCCCTCATCCGAGCAGCAAACGTTCCTGTTCCGACGCCATAATCCAAACCGATCCTCATCTCCCCTGGCTTGATAGCAAGAACATCCTTAATAAGAAAATCAACAGCAAGAGAAGTGTTCTTGACCCATTTGAGCCTCTCCTTCTCCATCTCAAAGCAACCGACGCATTTGATGTAGCCGCGGTTTGGGTTCTTGCTCGACAGGCACTCGAAATCCCTGCACCTGTAGTAGTTCCCCCATCGAACGTTCCTAGCATCCGGAACCTTCCAGAGCGACTCGTTGATCGAGTAAGGCTTCAAATACGTCTTTGAGGCTTGTGTCAGGCAACGCCTTCTTGGTAACGGATCACATCCGCTAAGCATCAGCTTCTGAGCAAGATTCCAATCATCTTTACAGTATGATCCAACCTCATAGTCCATGTAATCCTCCAATTCTTTCTTCACTAGTACACAAGAATGGCCTATTGTGCTACGTATGGCGTCCGTCTTATAAATGTTAGCCCTCTTAAGCCTGTTCTCCTTGGGTGTAATATACTTTCGGATCTCCTCCGTCACAAAATAGTTAATCAACGGCTCTTCTTGGAGAGACGAGTTCCCAATTGCTTCGGTTCGTGGCAAACGAATCTGTCTAAGGCCAATGTGAGCTTCGTACAGAGGCCGAACGATCTCGTCTTCCAAATACCGCTTGAACTCTGATTTCGGGAAAGTGAGTTTACCAAGATGAGTGTTCTCTTCCTTGTCCATTTTTTGCACCTCGGCTTCGAGCTTGTTCTGCAAGATCTCCATCTTGTCAAGAACTTCCTCCATACGGTCCCTTAGCGCCTTCACATCAAACCCGTAAATGACCTCTTTCGCGCCATAGAAATGGCGACAGATATCTTCTTCATGTAAGAAAAATCCTGCTGAATAGAGTCTGAATAGACTGGATATGCTTACAATCATGACGAGTGCTCCTAATGCCAATTGGATACTGCCCATGATCCGGGCTAATCCGCATTTGGGGAAGCATCCCATTCTTGATCTAACAATTAAGCCCAAAAATTGCTTGATATAAAATCACTCAAAATTACTAGAAGAAAAAAAATCAGAGCTGCATTACCCGGATAGAGTTTCTCTTAATTATATTTCGCCCTGCAAATCGGAATTAGCCATGATCATCATTTGGATTTTGAAGAAAAAAGTGATTCTTTTTTGAGTGCTTCGGAGAATTTAAAGTTATAGAAGCTCAGATTTTGTTCTGAAAAAATATTGCATTTTGGCCTTTAGAAACGGCTTTTGGAGCTGGAAATGCTTAAATCCTACGATAAACAGTCAGCCCCAGATGGGGGGAAATGGTAAATAGTGAAGAAGAAAAGTTCCAGTGTTGAAAACTGAGAGAGCTAGCCTGGGAATCCACGAACCATGTGAAAGAATTCGTTTGAGAAGGGTTTGACCCTGACACCAGAAATTTGACCGAAGATTAAAATTGATAAGAAGTTGAGCATTCGTTAGAGATGGGTTTGACCCTGATAAAGTGGGTAGTTGGGTCTTCTTCCGCTGTATATTTATTAGTTTGGGTCAAACTCCGATCCAACAAGCTTTTATACCTAACCCCGCTAGCATCACTACATACATGCATAAGCAGACTGCAGACCATTCACAACTCGTACAAAATAAGGATGTCAAAATCATCATTCAGTCTATTATGGATGATGGATGATATTTCAGCGGACTACATTTCATTTTTCCATTTTATCATTTTTACAGAACTTCACACATTTTTAAGGGGAAAAACAAAATGACCGTGATCAAATACTATCAGAAGGTAGTGTAATTTTGAGGACCTGGCAAGAAGATTTTAAGGGGAGATTTTAGGAACAAGGTAGTGTAATTTAATTTAACGATTAATCTGTCAGGCTATGCTTTCAAGTGCATCAACTTCTATTAAATGTATTTATTATATACAAGTGGTTTCATTTTCAGTAGTTCTTGTTTTGTTTAATCCCTTTGACAACAGGGATTATGAAATTGAAAGCGTTAATTTGAAAAAGAGAACATTGTGTGATTTTGAAGAAATATACACACACGTATAGTACACTTGAATCTAGTACCTAAGTTACAAATTGGATAATGTTTAGTTTTAAACCAACTACTGCCTCCGTCTACGTCTATTTGTCATTTAAGACTTTTAAACAAATATTAAGACAAACACTATTCTTATCAAAATACCCCTATTAAATCATCAATACATGTACTTAATTCTCCTCCTTTTTTATTCCAACCTAATTAGTTGAGGGTAAAACTGGAAATTATTGGACAAAAATAGCTAGAAAGTCAAATAGAATTCGACATCTAATTGAATCTAAAAGACCAAATAGACTTAGACATATGGAGTGTATGGTAAATAAGCAAGGCTGAATGAGAAAAGGTGACCCAATAAGCAGCCCACTCAGAATCATGAAGCCTTGAAATGAATCTTATAAATGAGCACTCTCAAGATGATAACTCATGAGAAATCCATAGCAAACAAACTCGCGCTTTGGGAGAGAAGGGACGTCACATATTTGCATTGAGCTTCTGGCAAATGGAAACATAAAGTCATGGGGTTGTGATGGAGAGCGGACAATTCAAGTGCTAAACGACAAGAAGAATGATCAAAGCAAGGGGAGAAACGATGAGACATGACACATGTAAGTTTGAAACTCAGAGTCATAGAATGACGATGCTAATAATCCCGCACACTCGACAAAAACCAAACAAATACTGGAGTCTCCCTACCCATAAACACACCCAAACAGGCAAAACAATTTCAGCATACAAATAAAGCTCATCCTACATAGCGATCGGCTAGCTTGCCTAGTCAGCGCCTGGAACCGACCTGTAGTACAAGTCACATCAACCTCACACTCCACCAATCAATGGTTGACACCTCAAAGATTAATAAAACTCTTCTACATTGAAAGATCCCAAAACTCCAACTAAAATCGCATCTTCCACCACCAACAATGCAATACATCGTACACCTCACACTCCACCAATCGACGATCGACGCCTCGAAGATCATCAAGTTCCCACATTGCGAAATTTTGACTCCCGACCTTTCCAACGTATATAAATAGCTTAAGAAGGTGAGGTGAAGGTGAAGGTTGCAAAGATCGAAAAACATCTCTAGCTTAAGATAACTTCTTATTTATAGAGACCCAACGTGTTTTTGTAGTAGGTGATAGATTTTCTAAGATGGTTCATTTCATTTTATGTCACAAATTTGATCATACAACTCATATATCTGATTTATTCTTTAGAGAAGTTGTGAGATTGCATGGTGTTCCTTAATCCTTATTCTATTGTGTTTGATCGGGATGCTAAATTCTTAAGCTTTTTTTTGGAAATCATTATGGTCAAAGTTAGGAACTAGGCTACTTTTATCTACTACTTGTCATCCATAAATTGGTGGTCAAATTTAGGTTACAAATAGGACATTAGGTGTTTTATTGCGTGCTATGATGAGAACTAACCTCAAGCATTGGGAGGTTTACTTCCCTTTTGTTGAGTTTGCATATAACAAGTTAGTACTATGTTTAAAACTAACCACAATCCATGATGGCCAATGAGAGGGTTGAGTTTTTTAAAAATCTTCATGAAAGGACTCGAATGCATCTAAGTGCAAGACTGCCAAGTTCAAGGCCAATGTTGATTAAGGCCAAAAGTACATTGAGTTTGGAGAAGGTGACTTGGTTTGTAGGTTACATTTGAGGAATGGGAAGTTTCCATACAAGAGGAAATCTAATTTGGACCAATGAGGAGATGGACCATTATAGGTTGCCACATGTGTTAGCCCTGATGTATACAATTTTTTTTTTTGAATAAAAGGGTAAATATATTAGACAAAAACCGACTTACAAAAAAGCTAGCAAGGCTAGCAGTATACAATTTGGATCTTCTAAGTGAGTATGGTGTGAATCTAACTTTTAGTGTTTTAGATCTTTCTTTCTTTTTGTTCTATATAATGACTATTAACGAAAAATTGAGGACACTTTTAAGTGAGTATGGTGCATTGTTATTAAAATCGAGATCCGGATCTTAAAATCGTGATTACGATCCAATATGGGGTTCTGATCTAGATCGTGCATTAAAATTGAAATGTGTTAAAATCGGTTTAGAATCGTGTTAGAATCGTATAGAACCATATATGATCGTATAGGATCTCATGAAATCCTGTGTAAAATCATAAGATCCTAGCTTGTTTTTTACTTTGAACTTATAAATGTATTTTAGCACCAATTGATTCAATTATTGGTGAAATTGCATCGAGTTGCTCATTTTGTCTCTGAAAACCTTATTCACTTCCTAATTTCCTTCTTTTGACTCCCAATTATTGAATTTACAACATTCTTTCCTCATTAAGACCCGTAATCTTTCCTCGACTCTACAAAATACTCTTGGCTTCTTTGGAATGCTTATGAAAGTACATATTTTTTTTTAAATGTGCTTCTTGTATATATAAGTTTGAAATGTCAATTATGATCATTAAATTTTAATGAAATTATATTTTTATCGTTTTAGAGCCTATATTTTTTTGTATCATGTCTATATTATATTAGTTTTATTGATATTACAGGATTTTACGATCCGATCCATGAGACCTTCCGTAATCCGATCCTCGAATCCCGATTTTAATAACCTTGGTATAGTGTGCATCTAACTTTTAATGTTTTAGATCTTTCTTTCTTTTTGTTCTAGATAATGACTCTAACGACAAACTAAGGATACTTTTCGGCCAAGTGGATGAGAATGATGCAGCCCATGCATCAATGAATCTATTAGACTTTGAGGACTTGGTTCATATTCCATATGATGGTCCAATCACAAGGGTGTTAGCAAGGAACAAGACAAAGGCAAAAACGGGTAAAAGTGTTCATATCTATATGATGGTCCATTCCCAAATCTAAATTCAAATTCCATAGTTATAGTCGATTTCTTCATCACCAATCCATCAAGAAGAATGAAAAAAGCAATAACCTTAACTTGTCAATATCGGGCCTAAAACATCAAAGGGATCCAAGCTACTCTGACTTGCAATGTATCAAGTGGGAGGGTGAAAAAGGCAAAACGGGTAAAAGTGATGATAATGAAGATACATTTGAAATATCTAAGGAAAAGAAGAAAGTGTAGAAGTCAATGCTTGGTGAAAAATAGAAAATGTTAAGGTTATTTGGTAGCCTATACGCATGATTTGAAAACTTATCTAGTAGTCATATAGCTCAAATGGTAAAGTACATATGTACAAAGATGTGAGTTTGAATCCCACATAGACTAACTTTTTTATGGTTTATCTCTTCTTCATATCAATTATTATTTACTTTATTTTTTATTAGTGTAACATCCTCCGAAGGAACCTCGAAGAATATGACTTGCCAGTGATCTCGGTTTTAAACATGCACTGAATCCACCCAAGGCTATTAAGGTAACATAACACAATAAAACACAATAATTTATGTATGATGCAAATTTATACAAATAAAAAATATGACAATGTGAGACAATAATACTTTGTGATAGAATTTTATCTTTATTTATTGTTAAATCGAACTTTACAAAGTTCAAAAATCATTGTAGCAGAATAAAAGAAATAAAATATAAAAGTTTTAACAACAAAATGAAAAATCACTCTTCTATTTGAACAAAGTATTTGTTGATTGAGATCCCACAAGGTCTTTAGCATATCCTCTCTTGAATTTATTTGGAGCGGGCCAATTTTGATCTTCATTTAGGTACAATATTTGGAAAATTTTCTTCAACTTCTAAGCCTTTGACCTATTGGAATGGATGTGTTCTTCAATTTCACTCCATAAAACTTCTAATATGTTGTATAGAAGATGGTTGACACCAGCCGACCATGCAAAGAAAAAAGGTGGTCGGGTTAGTCTAATGAGAGACCAAACAATTGCAGAAAATGATCGGTTCTTATGATTGTAACATTTGGCACCAAACTCCGAATGATAAAAATCGTTTGATGACCCAATAGTTAGAATTCCTATTGGAAGAGAAATAAAACATGCATTTCCAAAAAAAAAAGGACACCACAATTTTGGTTCCATCAAGAAGTATGAACATTTTATGGGAACTTATATTATTCACACAAGTAATTTTGAAAAGCTTCTATCGACTAATCCGATATACTTAATTAATCTCACCATATACGTGTTGTGCGAATTCATATTGATTAAAAGATCTTTCATAGCCAGGGGCAAGAATGGTTTCTTACTTGTACTAATTAACCATCATGATATATTAATTAACATGTCTAGCACACTGATCTTACATTACTCCAAACTTATAATTAGTTTGGTAACTTTTATTCGACTTGCATTAATACTGAGATCCACATACACATGGTGCTGCAAAGATTAGAGGAGATATTTCATTCATGATCATCTATATGAATATAATGCCAATTCACTTAGCTAGAGTGCAGAAACCCATCAAGCATAGAGTGGGCAGATTCATGGCCCAAGTATTAGGTTATAGGTACACCCTAATATAATATTTTTATAGAGATATTAACAAAGACTGAGCTCTCATCCCTAAAACTACTTTAATCCACACAATGCCACAAAACTAGACATATTAAACACACAAGGTCACCCATAATGAACCTAAACCCAATTCTACCACAATACTAAATAAAATAAATATAGCGATACATTCATTATCACTAAAACGGTAAATAAACTATCATAGTTTATTTATCAAACAACTTTGTTTCAACAAAAATATTACATACGATTCAATTCCTCATTTAATAGAATTATGCGAGAGAGAGCCATTTACTCTCCTTGAGATTCACAACAACTCTATCAAGGAGAAAAGTTACAATCTTGAACGTGTAAACAAACACCGGGCTCGGTTTGTAGCAGAAAAGAACACAAAAATAAACTAAAACCAATTTATGTTAGATTCATTATTAATTGATAAAAATTATTATTCCTTTATAATAATTTGTATATGACTTGTTCGTATTAATCTAGTTTATAACTTATTCCTTTGAAATTCCAATACAAACACTATAATGAAATTAGCATAATTATATATAAAAGTCTAATTATATATAATATTAATTCTGTTAATTAAATTTGTTTCCCAAAAATTTAATAAATAATAAAAACAAAAATGGTCTTGGAAATACAGATTTATACATGCATGTTTATCGAGACATACGAGAGGAACAACGACACACAAATCGGGGTGGCATTAAAAAACGAGGTGTGTGTGAAACGAGGCACCATTGGATTTGCCAACAACCAACACAAAAGGGCTAGAGATTGACACAATGGTTCAACTAGGGATTCCTAGTGGCGCATGGTAGTCAGCGGCATCCCCGGTGAAACACCAACAAGATGCCCCAGTTTCTGACAAAGGAAAAATTGGCATGTTATGGGGAAATTTGACGAAATTAAAGACGGGTTTCGATGGGAATAATTATCACACACATAATAGAAATTGAATTTGGTTTTCAAAGTCGAAATAGTGGTGAACAAAGCTCCGATGAGCTTTGGTCAGAAAACATAAAGAATACAAAATGAGATGAAAAAGGGGATATGATGTGGATGATGAAAATTGGAGGACTCAAGCCCTCCTTTTATACCCGTCAACTCTTCCTTCTTTCCCCCTCACAATGTTGCTCGAAACCCCATCCTTGCCCTATTGTAGTCGCCCGATGTCACTGAAAAATAAAGGTGACGCATTTTTGTAGGCATGATTCAGCAAAGCTATGAACACAAGGTGAGACGTGACTAGGAGGATGAAAAATGACACGGAAAAAGAAGGAGCAAGAGGTGGCAACGGTGATGGAAGCAAACAACTCGGTGATAACCTTATGAGGAAGAAGATGAAGTTAAAACGAAAAAAAAAGAAATTAGTTTCCTAAAATAATAGAAGAATGAAATGGCATGGTGGAGAGAGAGAGAGAGAGAGAGAGAGAGAGAGAGAGAGAGAGACGTAGGTTTGAGTATCATCGCCTTTCTTTTTCCTTCTCCATTTATCAGATAAGTTGAAAGAATTGGGTTGAACAGCTGAGTCGCGGTCGCAAGTTGGGCTAACCTAAAGCCCAATTCTCCGTCTTTTTATTTTCTCTTAAATGAGTGCAATTAATCCCCTAATTACACTTTTTTCACATTTAATATAAGTTTAAAACTAATTGCTAAATTAATTCATAAAACTAAAATTTCTTTTTCAAAGTTTTATTGATTAAAAAGTAGAATTAGATAAAGTGTGATGTTTTAATTATCATGAAAGCATTATAATTACGAAAGTATCCTTCTATAAAAGACAAATATTACATTAAATAATTACGAAAATATTATTCTATAAAAAGAAGGATATTAACCAATTAACTAAAATCAATTGAATTGGTATTTAGCCCAATTCATTTCCTTACATAAAAATGCTTGTTGAAACCCGAGAAATCTCATTCTTAATAAATATTTGTCCGATTTATTATATCTATGGACGAAATTAATTTATAGAGTAACATTCAATAATGGTTATAACATAATAATTAAAATAAATGTTATGAACCAATTTATCCTTCTATAAAAGAGATAGATATTACAATAAGGCCTCATTTGTTTCTATACCTGGAATCGGGTTGACATGAGTTATTATGTTGGAATAGGAATCACTCATACCTTGATTTTGAGATAGCTATGAAATCTAGTGCATTTTGGTGGTATGGGAATCACTCATTCACATCCCTTAGTTAAAACAAACATTGGTATGTGTTTGACTCATTCCTAACCCCTATTCCCTATACCATGAGTATAGAAACAAACAAGACCTAAGTAAGGTTCATAATATTTCTTCTTATACTTCATAATAGTTGTTATTTTGCTTCATAACTTTTGGCTCATAATAATTGTTCTTTTGATTTATTTTATGTAATATTAGGTTAATCAAATTTTATCTTATAATTCATATATTATAATTCATAAAAGTTTATTATTTTATTTCATATCTTTGGGATCATAATACTTATTCTTTAGGTTCATGTTTTTGTAAGATTAGGTTTTTATTGCGGTTTATGGCTTAAAATAGTACTATACAAAATAATACTATAAATACAAAGAAAATTTGTGGCAAAATTGCACTTAAGCAATTCCTAAAACTTAGGGGTTTGTTCATGAGTAAGGGCTGTAAAATCATACAATGGTGCGTTTCTAGGGCTTATGAAGGGTTAAAATATTGTCTGATTTTGATGAGTTTTTAAAAAAATATATAATTTAATTTGATTAAACATGCATGAATAAGTTTGGAATTTTTAGATTGATTGTCAATACGTTTTTCTGCAACTTTGATGTACATTGTTATACAAATATCATGTATTCATTTTTATGAAAATAAAATAATTCATCAAAAATTCCACCATATTTTTTTTTAAACCTCATAATTTGGCTTATACGTTGAACATCCACCCTCAAAGAAAACAAGAAAAATTAAATAAATAAAAAAACATCTGAGGACGAATTCCATGGCATATTGGCATGGCAGTTTGCAATTGGTTGACCATAGCGTCGCCAAGTAGCACACACAACACAAGGGCTAATATCGTCTTTCCGCCCACAGTCTCTCTATTCCTAAATCCCAACTCTGTCTTGATAGTTGATACGATAATAAAAGGCCAAAAAAAAAAAAAACAGCACGCAAAAATTACACAACAAATCGCTCAGACCTTCGGTTTCGGTGGCTTCTTCTTCTTTTCTGCAATTCTCCTCCTCTTCCTCTCAACACTTTCAGACATCGCCTCCACCTTTCACAGCACTGCTCTGCCGACTCAGGTACCTCTGATTCTCCCTCTTCCTTCTCTTAAGTTTGGCGTTTGTTTCTTCTGGCCACTGCTTGTTGATTTGGGTTGTTTTGAGTACAAGAAAACCAAGAATCAAGCCCAATTGACTCGTTCATCCGGTACCCATTTGTTCGTATCAAAGTCTTACGGGTGTTATTTTGATTCTACGAGCTCTTTGATTCTTGAAAGAGAACTAACTGGTCGCCCCGATCTCTTTCATTCCTAATGTATTTTTATTTTTGCATTTGTATCTCGCCGTGTTTTATCGTGCATTTATTTGCTTACGATATTAAGCTTCTCAACGTGGTTTTTCCGGATATGCGATTTTCGCATGGGTGTTTTGGGTGAAGCAGAAATATCATGGGTGTATCATTGGTTTCATCTGCTTCCGCTTTGGTACGTTCGAAATTGTTTGCTTTGTTGCGCTTTTGGGCTTTCTGTTCTCTGTTTGTTTCCAAAGTATTATTCTTTTGAACGTGTTTCTGTACCAATTTGGGTCGTTCAAAAGAGTGGTTTTTTGAATGGTGTATTTTTGTTGTTTTTGCTGGGAATGGATCTGAATCTGGTCTGTGCTGTTCTTTTTTGGTAGAATTTTATTCTTCTTGGTTCTAAGAGATACACTTCATGGTTTTTTTTCGGTTGGTGGTGATTATGGTTGTTTTATGAAGTGAAAACACTTCTCATGAATCAATGGTGTGTTATAACTTGGAATAATATGGTAAGAGTGGAGGGGCGAAATTGAATCTCCCAGATTTCTAATTTGATCTGTAATTTGAGAATTGTGATTTGTGACAGCTTTTATGTGATGAACACAGATGTATGACTGAGCAAATTATCATATGTTAGGTGGAGCGGTTAGGTTTTCTCTTATGAGTTTCAGTTCAGTACCAAAACCCTTGTTTTGTTATCACTGGCTTAAAAATGGGCAAAACTTGTCAGATAAACAAATGTTTATTTTTTAGTCAGTAGTGTCCTAAATCATTGTCATTACGATGTAAAAAGGTTCATACACCTTATTTTAATTGTCTGGTTGGTGAAGGAAGTTCCTTTGATGAAGGAAATTTAATACTCAGCAGCAAATGTAGCTGCTCAAGTCTATGCATCAAAAACAATGACCTGTGATGATTCTTATAGCTATTTCTGCTTGGACTGATTTTCAGCTTCCTTGATGAAATTATCAATAATTTTGACTTTTATCTTTTCATGCATTTGTGCAGATGGACATCAATGAGATAGATCAACCTGAGAATGATGTCGAGGAAACATCTACAGAACATTCTGCTGGTCCTGATTCAAGTGATATTTTTGGAGAATCAGAGTTACTTCCTCGTGTTGGTGATGAGTATCAAGCTGCAATCCCTGACATGTTGACCCCTTCTGAGCTGCTCAAGTACTTGAGTTGCCATCATAATTCTCAGTCCATGATAGATGTTTCACTTAAAGTTCATGATGATGCTGATTCTTCTAGGACAGGACCTAAGCAGCATGTCACACATTGTTCCAGTGCTTCAGATAAGAAAGAATCAAATGTTAAGGGAGAATGTTTGGATCAGAGGGATGTGACTAATGGATACAGCGTCGTTCCTAGGCTACCAACAGACTCTTGGAGTGACTTTGAAATTGATTCTTTCCTTCTTGGTTTATATATATTCGGGAAGAATCTTCTTCAGGTGAAGAGATTTATGGAGAGCAAAGAAATGGGCCAAATTTTATCATTTTATTATGGGAAGTTCTTTAGAACTGATAAATTCCGACGATGGGCTGATTGTCGGAAGACAAAAGGAAGGAAATGTATTATTGGTCAGAGGCTTTTAATTGGAAGTAGGCAACAGGAACTTTTCTCACGTTTGCTTCCCCGACTCTCTGAAGAATCTAGAAACACTTTAGTGGAGGTATAACAGTGGTTTACTTACACATCTGATGTATTATTGACATAGAAATCGCAATCTTATACATCTATCTTTTGTTTGCTTTTACATCCTATTGTTAATTATTTTCTTGATTTCTTTCATCTAAAAATACTAGGAAAATGTTGACAAAAAAATGACTAGGAAAACATTATACTGTAAAATATATACTCAAACAGTATGGAGCATTTGCTCCTTTGTGGTGCTTCTTGCATGATGCATGTTCAAGTTTCTACCTGTGTGATAATGTTACAATTCTATTTTCATTTCTCCTGAAGTTTTTTCTCTTTCAATATCTCATAAGATTTTTGACTGATTTAGGACTAAATAAACTAGCTTCTAAGAGGTTTGGATAATGGATAGTATGGCAATCTTACACCAAATTCTTCCCATCCTGTCATTGATTTTTTTTTTCAGGCCTACAAGGCATTTGCAGATGGTAGAACCTCAGTTGAGGAATATATGTCAACATTGAAGAACACAGTTGGCATTCGTGCCTTAGTAGAGGCTGTAGCAATAGGCAAGGTCAACAAGGACCTCACTGTTATGGCTATGGAACCCTCAAGGACTAGCCATGTGCACTCTTCAGGCAAAGATTATTCTTCTCTTACATATGAAGAGATAATCAAGTATTTAACTGGAGATTTAAGGCTGAGCAAGACTCGGTCAATTGATCTCTTCTGGGATGCTGTCTGGCCTCGCCTTTTGGCAAAAGGATGGCATTCTGAGAAGCCCAAGGATGAGTCTTTCAGAGGCTCCAGAAACTGCTTGGTTTTTCTTTTGCCCGGGATTAAAAAATACAGGAGGAAACTCTTGAAAGGAGACCACTACTTTGATTCTGTCAGTGATGTGCTGAAGAAAGTTGCTTCTGACCCGGAAATTCTCATGCTGGAGAACGAAGAAATTGGGGCCAGAAATTCTGGAAAGGAATATGGGTATGATCATGACCAAAATCGTTATCTCAAACCCCGAATTTCTTCTCAGGAAGCAAATGATATGAAGTTTACCATAGTAGACACCGGTTTGTTCATTGAAGATGAACCGTCAAAGGTGAGGGAGCTGAGGAGTTTACCTGCTCATGAGAAAGCTATTGATCTATCTGAAAAGCTGAGGGATCTTATTGGTGGTGGAAAAAAGAGAATGGCAAACAATAGTTCTGACCCTCCACATAAACTGGTTAAAAATAACTTAGATCATCTGTCTGCTGATAAACAGCAAGAATGTATTGATCATGTGGTGAAAAGGCGAAAATTTACTGCTGCTTCTAAAGAAGAGACAAAACCCAAGTCTTTAGCTATGAAACAAGACAACTGTGCATTGAGCTTGCCAGCTCCCAGAAAGAAACCTGTTCAGAGGAGCCATACTTGTAATGGAGTGTCACCCACAAGTTCTTTAGTTGCAGATAATCTTTTGGAGAAGAGCCACAGGGGAAACCCTAACCCTGACCAAGGCTCTTGTAGCTCTTCTGTCATTTCTAGTGAAAGTTTTGCAAGATCTGATCTTTTGAAGATTGACTTGAACATACCTCAACCTCCTGCTGAAGAGAGTCATGACTCCGGCCAAAATGGTAGCCATGACAGCTCAGAAGCAGCTGGCGGGTCCACTACTGAAGGTATTTGCTTGGATGAGCAGGCTAATGGGAATGCAAGGAGGCAAAGCACTAGAATACGCCCAATGAGCACTAGAGCGTTGGAAGCTCTAGAAAGCAGGCTTTCCAACCCAAAGGCAGCAAAGAAACGATTGTCTTCAGAATCTCAAGAAGAGAAACCGAGGCTATCTAGGCGGGCCCGTCTCAAAAACTCTATGCCTGGGAATTGCACAGTTGATGCTGTTAGGGACTCTGAAGCAATGAGATCCAATGGAATGCACAATGCAACCAGTGATGTGCTTAGTCAGGCTCTCACTTAGACTGAACAAAATTCAGTTTTTTGAGGTATGATCTGATCCCTTTGTTCTTCAATCAGCTAGGTTTTTGAAAAGCTGAGTTGGATTTAGATATTTGGTTGGAATTAATATCTGTGAATGATACAGGGTAGCCTTCTTTGTAGGAGTAGCATGCATTGGATTGGAGTAAAGGCTTTCAGAGAAAAGTTTAGCTCATATACCATACTCTCTTGTATATTTTAGCACATTCGTAGCCTTGTTTTTTTTGGTTGGTATGTTTGTTGAATAAGGCAATTTTCTTAGCTGCACAGTTTGAAAAAAAGTAGACATCTTTAGGTTGAATTTGAAAGCACAGTTTCTCAGTGCAAGCAAGGGTTGCACTGTTTTTTAGTATGTTATAGAGCTTGAATTGTTAATTACTCTCTTGCTTTGATGAATAAAAGCATTGCATGATTCATGTATTTTGACTTTGGGTGAATTCCTATGGATTTTAATTTGATCAAGCACAAAGGCTGAACTCGTGACTTGGAAGGGTAGCCAGACGATATCCTATAAAAGTGATGTTTTATGATTTCACAAGATTTGCTGGATTTAGAAGATCTCCTATAGTTGTAATTTTAAAGAGGCAATTAATTTTGGACCATTGGATGAAATACTTCAAGTTCAGTCTGAGACGTAGAATGTAAGATTTTTGGTTTGTTATTTTCGACTGTGTGAAAGACTGAAAGAGACGTCTTTATGCCTTGTAGACAGAAAACTGTGGTGGTGAGAGGTGGATCAGGCTTTGTGTGTGAACTGTGAAGAAGTGCCTTCAATCAAGCCTTGGCTATTTTGCTTTACACCTTTCCATTTACCTTGCATATTCATTTTAGGGTAATTACACAAAATAACGCCAAATATTTCATATATCTTAGACAAACTCTTTACTACAATAAAAATATAAACTCCAAATTAATTAGTATGTACGTAAAAATTAAAAAGGGAAATTCTATATCAGGCCTCTAAAAACATATTTTTGATACTTTGGTACTTCCAATATTAGTTCTTGTAAAAAAATATATGTTTAACTAGATGTAAAACAAGGGCCGCATGGTATTTGCCTAAATTAATATGGTTCAGAAAAATACGAAACCCATATACAGTAAAATCTCTATAAATTAAGGGCTCGTTTGTTTCTATACCTGGAATCGGATTGGAATGAGGTATCGGGTTGGGATAAGGTGGGTATGAACTCTAGTGTATTTTTTTGGTATGGGAATCACTCATTCTCATCCTTTAGTTAAAAGTTAAAACAAATATTGGAATGAGTTTGAGTCATTACAAACAAGTTGGGATTGTGATAATACTTTTTCCCGGTCTCGACTTGGCCAATGGAAAATTTAACGAATTTCGATAAGATAATAAGATAATATATTTTTGAAAAATTATTCAATCCCAACTTTATGCGAAAAATTATTAACGAAAAAAATTGACTACAATTATTGAAAATTTGAATTATTTATATTTTGAAGATTTACTTTTTAAAATTACATTATTTGATCTTTATTTATTAAATAATAAAGAATTAAATTTTTTTATTAAATTTTTTAAAAAACATCTTAACTTTGATAAATGGGAAAAGATGAAAGTATTTTAGTTGATTAATTTATAAGATAAAAATATATTAATAAATGTTGGAAGAAATTAAATAAAATAATTAGTTGATATTGAGGTAGTGAATAAGATTATATTTTAATATCGTTAAAAAATCAATGTTTTATAAACAAAATGAATGATTAAAATTAATTTTAACATTTTTGTGCATTTGATGGATTTCGTACAAATCTGAAGGTTATTATTCAAATTTTATATGAACTTTAGGGTTATCGTGTGAATTATGTCAAACTTTGGTACACCTCATGAATAACGTCAAACCTCAAGTTACCACGTGAAATTTCCGTTTATTAATTTATCGAGTATTAATTTATGGAGGTTTTAGTTTCATAGTTGTTGAAAGAGTTTGTACATCTGGAAATCCTCCCAACTTTCTCGGATCAAACAAGTTGATCTCCAACAATATTTTTGAGGGAAGAACTCATACAAAAGCCCAAACACGTCGAAGCTTATTTTTAGTTTAATGGTAGTTTACTGGTGCCAAACCTAATTTGCAGTTAATTTCTTTCTAACAGAAAGATAAGACAACATCATGATCTTCAAGCACAAATTCACCCTATGTTTTCAATCTATTTCCCGGTAAGGTCATGCTATATCGATACTTCAATTAGTAATTAATTACACTTTATACTGACAAGTGATTAGAGCCACGAGATTTGGATAAGACACCGACTTGGAAGGTCCAAGTAATAGATGCTGAAATTGGATTGTGAGCTTGCAAGTACAAATGGCTTTGCGCTTATACCACCACCACTACTCCGCCGCCACCAACTCCTCCAGTCACCGTCACAACCACTGCCCACGCAAGTTCTCCGTGCGACTCTCCGGCAACCAGAATGAGACGCCGCCACCTCCATCGGAGCAATTCAGACCACTGGCCTCAGCCTTCCAGCGCAGGTTCCTGTTGGGTGTAGGGTCAGCTTCCCTGGTGGCCTTTGGGGCCAACTTTGCCGGAATCACCAGCATTGTACTCAGAGCCTCACCGGAGTTCGCCCGGAGTCTGAAGCTTGACGTACTGTACCCTGTCAATGGCTACAGCCGCTACTTCCAGACAAATGAAGGATTTGGTGAGTTTAAATGGAAAAAAACCCCAAATTCCAATTCTACTTAGGGGTGTATTTCACTGATTTTTTGGAAACTAGGAATCGAAAGATAAAATTGAGATCACTCACAAACCAAACACCAATTGATAAGAATCCTTCAGTTACAGAAGGAAAACAATCCAACAGTAGAACGAGCTAACTAAGCTCCATAAAGTTCTCACACACAGAAATGAAAAGATACATGCTATTTATATGACCGGTTTTCTATTAACCCGAGTCATATTATTCTAATAAACCAAGCCACTTAAACCGACTAAACCGACTAAAAGAAAAGCATGGTAAACCAGACTTTCCCGCCTACTATATGTGGAACAGAGCACTTAATCTTTTAGCCAACAAATTCCACGCCATTGCTGTAGGCTCCAACTTGCCAGCTTGTCTCGTGCTCATTCCACATTCCCCCCTCAAGTTGGAGTTTCCTCAAGTCCCAACTTGCGAGAAAGAAAAAGATGTTGATTGTGGTTAAGGGCCTTGGTCATGATATCTGCTATTTGGAGATTAGTAGGGATATAAGCTGTTGACAGGAATCCACTTTGAATCTTCTCACGAATAAAGTGACAATCCATATCAACATGCTTAGTCCTCTCATGAAAACAAGGATTAGCAGCTAATTGCTGAGCAGATCGGTTATCACAGAAAAGAGTAATCGGTTTTGGCACAGGAACTTGCAAATCATGCAACAGATAACTGCACCAAACCAATTCAGCAGTCGTAGACGCCATACTCCTGTATTCAGCCTCCGTGGAAGAACGAGAAACTGTCTTTTGTTTCTTACTTTTCCAAGAAACTAAAGCATGTCCCATGTATACACAATAACCAGACAGGGATCTTCTAGTAGTCAAACAAGACCCCCAATCAGCATCGGAAAACCCTGTTAATTTCAGTGAATGCTGGACTGGATAATAAAGACCAAAATTCACAGTCCCTTTCAAATAACGAAGAGCATGAAGCAGAACTTGCTAATGGGGAAGACGAGGCTGTGACACAAACTGACTAAGATGTTGGACACAATAAGACAGATCTGGTCGTGTCAATGACAAATAGAGCAATTTACCAACAAGCCTACGATACTTCTCTGGATCTTGCAGCAACACCCCCTCCTCTAGGCGAAGTTTTAAACCAGTAGACATAGGACTAGAAACTGACTTGCAAGAATCCATATGATATTCATGCAAAATATCAGCAATGTATTTCTGTTGACTCAAGAAAACACCTGCATCATCCCTGTATAATTCAATTCCCAGGAAATACCGAGCCAAACCTAAATCCTTGATAGTGAACTTAGCATGTAGAGCAGATTTCACTGACTGAATTTCATGAGCATCATTTCCAGTCACCAAAATATCATCCACATAAACGAGCATAGCAGTAAATGATGACTTATGAGCCTTCACAAAAAGAGAATAATCAGAATGAGATTGGACATACCCTAGGGACTTCAAGAACGAAGATAATTCCAAATTCCATTGCCGAGATGCTTGCTTGAGACCATAAAGTGATCTCTCAAGCTTACAAACTTGCCCTGGACCAATCTCATTATACCCCTCTGGTGCTTCCATATAAATTTCTTCATCCAAGTACCCATGAAGGAAAGCATTATTAACATCCATTTGGTGTAAACCCCAACCTTTGGCTGTTGCTAATGCTATGAAAATCCTAACAGTAGGTACCTTGGCAACTGGAGAAAAAGTATGTTTATAGTCTTTACCCAATTTTTGACTAAAACCCTTCACCACTAGCCTTGCTTTATACCTTTCAATCTCTCCATTAGGCCTAAACTTCACTTTATAAACCCACTTGGATTTAATAGCAACTTTTCCCGGAGGTAAAGAAGTAACACTCCAAGTGCCATTCTGTTCCAAAGCTGTAATTTCTGTTTTCATGGCCTCAATCCACTCTGGTTGATGCTTGGCTTCACTAAAAGATTGAGGTTCCTTTACTGACATTACATTGGCCAGGGAAGCAAAATACTCTTCTTGTTGACAGGCCATGACATAGTCATTATGCCAAGCTGGTGCTTCCCTAGCACGCAAAGATCTTCTAACTTCTGGAAATGGCACAACAACACTGTCCACTGGTTCAACAATATCTAACACAGGTTCAGTACCATTCTCTGAAGCAAGCATATCTGGAGCAATCATATCGGATGAGGCAATCACATCTGTAGCAATACCAACTGGTGCATCTGGGGCCTCAGGGAGAACATCTGTACTAGAAGGAACCACTGGTGCAGTTTCAAAGCTAATCAACATATCATCTTCATGAATGTTTGGGAACACAGATTGAACAACACCTGAATCCTCTGTAGCAACATCAGCTTGCCTTTCTTTGAAAGGAAAAATTCTTTCATGAAAGACAACATCTCGACTAAAAAATACTTGATGTGTTGTCAAATCATAAAGTTTGTATCCCTTCATATTGGATGGATAACCCAAGAAAATGCATTTCCTACCTCGAGCTTCCATTTTATCAAGAGGTTTGGGAGCATTATAAGCAAAACATAAACAGCCCACTACCCTCATATTATCATAAGTAGGAAGCTTGGAGAACAATACCTCATAAGGCGTTTTCCACTGCAAAACTGATGATGGCATTTTATTGATGATATATGTAGCAGCCAAAACACACTCTCCCCAAAACTTGGATGGCAAACCAGCCTGAATTCTGAGTGCCCTGGCAGTATCAAGCAAGTGTCGATGCTTCCTTTCTACAACACCATTTTGCTCAGGTCGATACACCATAGTTCTTTGGTGCATAATACCAAACTCTGTAAACAAAGCTTGACAATCTCTATTGACAATCTCAGTACCATTATCTGACCGAATGGCTTTAGGAACTACCCCAAACTGAGTTTGAACATATCTAATAAATCCATTCATCACTTCACAAACTTGTTGCTTCCTTTGCAACAAATAAGTCCAAGTAGCTCGACTAAAATCTTCTACTACAGTCAAGAAGTAAGATTCACCATTTAAACCCCCTACCCTATATGGTCCCCACAAATCAACATGAACAAGCTCAAACAATTGTTGAGTTCGAGACTGACTATGTGGAGAAGGAAGTTTATGAAATTTAGCTAAAGAACATACTTCACATATAAAACCATCATGTAAAGCAAACTTGCATTCATGTAAATGAGACATTTTTGAAGTTGAAATATGTCCTAGCCGCTGATGCATCAATAAGAAATCATCCTTGCCTATATTGGCACAACTATAATGTTTGACATCCTCAGTAGTCAAATTATTTGAAACAGAAAACAAATGCACTTCCTGATCATCTCCTGACTTGATCTTGTATAGTCCTCTTGAAGCTTGACCTTGAGCAACAAACTTCTTACTCGCTAGGTCCTGTAACATACAAGAATCCTTATGAAAATGTGCCACCAAATTTCCCATTGACACCAACTTACTGACTGATAGCAAATTATATCTGAAATCTGGTACTAGCAACACATCTGACAAAATCAAGTCCTTATTCAGCTGAACATCACCAATAATATGAACAGCTTTAACACTACCATCAGGTAAAACAATATGGATTGGATGCTTGACCTCTCGTGGATGCAACAATAAATCATAGCATGACGTCATATGATCTGAAGCACCACTGTCAACAATCCAGTCCCTAGAATCAATCTGATTTGCACTTAAAACAGAAACAATTGTACCTGCAAAATGCACTGACTGATTCATCTGTCTAGCTGCCAAGTCCGAACCTCCTCCTCGCACTCCTGAACCAGAAGCTGAACCTGTACTATATCCTGCAGAACCAGAACCTGCATATGCACCTCCATACCCTGATCCAGAAGTAACCAGTGAACCTGTTCCATAACAAGCATATCCTCCTTTGTAGCCAGAACCTGAAGCATGATTAAATCTAGAACCATAACCAGCAACCTTTCCTTTCTGTGCCTCCACATTCAAAGCCCTTTCTGATCTAAAACTTTTCATAACCTCTTGGCAAGCATTAGAGAGTGTAGAAACTGCCTGGAGCAAATGTTGATCCATTCCTCCCCTTGAATCACAAGTATTTCCATTCTCTAATGGTGTATCTCCAGCATGATGAGACTCGCTTTCCACATTGCAGCCATCCTCCTTTTGTTCTTCTTCCCTTTATACCAATTCGGATAGCCAATTATTTCAAAGCAATTGTCACGTATATGACCTTTCTCCTTGCAATGAAAACAAACTCTCTCATCATTGCTTCTCGATTTCTTATAATCTCTCTTATCCCCTGAGTAGTTACCTCCCTTACCAGCATCATTATAACCACCTCGATTCATGTCTGTATCCTTTCCACCAGCTTTCTGATTAACACCCTGGCTTGCTAAAAATGCTGAAGAATCATGTGATAAACCACTAGTCACCTTCTTTTGAGCTTCCACTGAGGTCACCATATTGAAAGCCTTGGATACATGTGGTAGTGGCTCAGTAGCTACAATCTGATTTTTCACTGATTCATAATCACTATTAAGATTCATCAAAAACTCCATCAATTGTTGTACATTCTCTTGTTCCTGTATCTTAAGAGCAATGTTGCATTTACAATTTTCAATCACACCACATGTACAGACTGGTGTTCTCGTCAAATTTGAAAGCTCATCCCAATAATACTTCAGCTTACAATAATACTGAGTAACCGTAGAGTTACCTTGAGTGACTTGAGCTAGATCTTGCTTCAATTGGAAAATAAGAGGTCCATTATTCCTTCGAAACCTCTCACAGACATCCAGCCACAAAGATCGTGCCGAAACCGTGTAAATGAAGCCACTGGACATTTCTGGAGTCATTGAATTGAGAATCCAACATGCTACCATTGAATCGCACCTTCTCCACCTCTCGTACTCCACAGATCCAGTCATCGGCTTCTCTCCTGTACCATCAATGAAGCTCAATTTCATCTTCGCCATAAGCGCACGCTCAATTTGGCGACTCCACGCATGAAAATTGCTTCCGTTGAATGGTGTCGTGGTGAGAACCATTCCAGGAAAATCAGAATTGGTTAGCAACAATGGATCTACCATACTTGCTACATTTGCTGCCTGATAAGCTTCTTTCTCCTTATCATTTATCGCCATCGCAAGTCGAAATCGGAAGAAGTCACTCGAATTGGAAAAATTCCGAACAACAAGAACACGATCGCTCTCTTAGTGGAAGAAGAAGGAAAAAAAAACGAAAACCTAGATTTCCAATTGCTCTGATACCATGTGGAAACTAGGAATCGAAAGATAAAATTGAGATCACTCACAAACCAAACACCAATTGATAAGAATCCTTCAGTTACAGAAGGAAAACAATCCAACAGTAGAACGAGCTAACTAAGCTCCATAAAGTTCTCACACACAGAAATGAAAAGATACATGCTATATATATGACCGGTTTTCTATTAACCCGAGTCATATTATTCTAATAAACCAAGCCACTTAAACCGACTAAACCGACTAAAAGAAAAGCATGGTAAACCAGACTTTCCCGCCTACTATATGTGGAACAGAGCACTTAATCTTTTAGCCAACAAATTCCACGCCATTGCTGTAGGCTCCAACTTGCTAGCTTGTCTCGTGCTCATTCCACAATTTTTGTTTTCCTTGCGCAGAATTCGTCTATCCCGCCACTTGGGCAGGCGATCAGACGCTACTTTACAGGGCAGCGGATAAATTGGCACAGCAGAGAACCCTAGACCTAATTCCGAGCGATTCAAAACCGGCGAATCAGCGCATCAGGAACGTCAACGAGCCGGTCGTCGCATTCGGCCCGCCGGGATCCTCCGGTGAGCTCAACGTCAGCGTCGTCGTCTCGCCGGTGCCGCTTGATTTCAGGTTCGAATCGATGGATTCAGGCTCCTCCAGTACACAATCCGGATGCTGAGCTCGTTCGTTTTACTTTGTCTTAGGATCGAAGCGTTCGGCGGGGCGGAGGAGGTAGGAGAAGCGGTTCTACGGACGATCACTGGGCGGGGAAGGTCAGATCTGAAGGCAACGCTAGTGAGAGCAGCGATACGGAGGGATCCGTGGAAGGAGGTGAACTACTACGAGCTGGAGTTCAAGGTGGAGAGCCCAGCGTTCCGGCGACACAACGTGGCGGTGTGCTGCGCGAGAGGGAGGAGGCTCTACACTCTGAATGCGCAGGCGCCGGAGTCGGCGTGGCCGGAGGTGAAACGAGACTTCTATGCCATCTCCAATTCTTTCAACCTCACTTCCTTACCGCAGGAGTTCTAGACTTCTAGCTGCTGCAACCCTCACCAAGCAAACAATTTTGTATTTTTTTTTTTTTGTTTTGAGAAGGTAAGGATTAGGAGACCTCCTACGGGGGGCGTCCTAGGACATCCTTGCGGATGAGAGCTAGAAGCTCTGAATTATCCATCAGGAGGCTGGTAGGGATGTTGTGGCCCAGCTTAGAAATTTTGTCGGCCACAACATTACAATTCCTATCCACATGACGGACAGAGACAGATATGAATTGTTGCAATGATATCAGAATGTCTGCTATTAATATTTCGATTTCCCATGGACATCCTCCATTATTATTAATAGCCTTAATGATAATGAGATTGTCGCCTTCAATTTCTATATTTTCTATACCTAATCTTCGTGCTTCCTTAATTCCTTCCCTAAGTGCAAGTGCTTCTGCTTTTAATACCGAGCTAGTTCCTTGTCTCTTTACTCCTAAACTTACCACTTCTGCTCTGTGATTTCTAATTACAAAACATGAGGTTGCTAGGCTATTATTAAGTTTTGAACCATCAAAATTTAATTTCATGTGATTGTTTGGCGGTTTAGTCCATATCTCCTTTTTCCTTCTTTTCTTCACCTGTGCAGTTTGTGTTTGCTTCTCTTGTTTTTCTTCATCTTCTATCCATTTTTTTGACTTATCCCATTCAGCAATATGATTTTTTGTATATTGTTCTAAATTTAAAATGAAGTCATTAGGGCTTTGTTGGAAAACTAACTTGTTTCTTTGATGCCAGATACACCACCAACAAACCGCCAGTTCTACGAATTCATTTTTGTCCATTACTTTGATTACTTCGTTTAGGATCTCTCCAGCAGATTTATTTCTTACATCCCAATCTTTGATTATTGTCTCTGTTTTAAAGTTGATTTTCTTCACTAGTTCCTTCGTATGCGGACATTCTATTAGCAGGTGTCCTATGTCTTCATGTGTACAGTTGCACATTAGACAACCTGGAGGGGTAGCAACCCCTTTCTCTTGTAAGCTTGCTTTCGTAGGGAGCCCATTTTGAACAACTTTCCATAAAAAATTTTTAACTTTGGGATATATATCTAATTTCCATATCCAATTATTCAAGTGAGGAGTTTGCTGGAGCACTCCCGAAATCAGTTCGATAGCTGACGCCGTCGAAAACCAACCATTTTTGCTAGGGGCCCAATATAGACGATCTTGAATCCAATTCTCTGGTATAAGGACTTCAACAATCTGATTTACTATATGGGTTGGAAGAATGTTTCTTAGAACATCTTGTCTCCATTTCCATATCCAATTATACATTTATACGACTCGTATAAACTACTGCATAAAATTATTTACGTATCTTAAGACAAGTGAAATTATTATATTTTGCCCCCTCGGTTACCTAGTGGTAAGAGGTATGGAAGGTCTCACACTCAAAGGTTTTTCCGTCCATATATTTGGGTGAAAAACTAAGTTTCACCATTCTTCCTACCATTAGGTCGAGTCGGTCGGTTGAATCCGATTTACCTGGTTCGTGCGCTTTGTCGGCTAGTTCATGGACCCGAAGTTTACCACCAAAGTGGGTCACTCGTTTAAAAAATCATTATTTTTGTTGTCCTTTTTTCGGTCTTGTCTTTTGACTCGTCCGGTTCGACGGTCAAACACCGCTCTACATCCAGACGGAGTACTTCGTGGCCCCATTTTTTTGCCTTTTTAATAATAGACCATAAATGAGAGACTAAATGAGCTTCAATTCTAAAGTCTACTTTGGATTTGGATGAATAAAGTCTAAAATTACTCAAGTGCAAATTAGGCCACCTAGCTAGCATGTACAATTGCTAGTACACAAATCTTTTTGCAAGGAAGAAAATCATGTTATTATTATAAATCAAATATTTACACGTGTTTTGACTTTGGCCAAAAACGAGTTATAGACATAAACACAATATTTTTATGGAATCCGGTTCAGGTGAGAATGGGCGCCCAGGTGCGAAATAAGAAAGAACAGGAGCCGTTGGATCAAGAAAAATTATAGGCGCTGATCATTTCACTTAAAAGGGGAAAAAAACGGCACGGGCGAATTATTGGCGAATTATTCGCGTATTTTTGAAAAAAAACGGCCCAGATTTGTTCATCAATACTGTGGATTTGTTCATCAGTATTGTGGATTTGTTCATCAACAATGTGGATTTGTTCATCAACACTGTGGATTTGTTCATTGGTTTTGACATATTTGTTCATTGGTTTTGGCATTTTTGTTCATCGGTTTTGTGCATATTTGTTCATTTGTAACATCAATTTGTTCATTAATTTATGCATATTTGTTCATTGATATATGCATATTTGTTCATTGGTTTTGACATATTTGTTCATCGGTTTGTGCATATTTGTTTATTAGTAACATCAATTTGTTCATAAACAATGTGGATTTGTTCATCAACATTGTGGATTTGTTCATTGCTATATACATATTTGTTCATTGGTTTTGGCATATTTGTTCATCAATATTGTGGATTTGTTCATCAGTATTGTGGATTTGTTCATCAACAATGTGGATTTGTTCATCAGTATTGTGGATTTGTTCATCAGTATTGTGGATTTGTTCATCAACAATGTGGATTTGTTCATCAACATTGTGAATTTGTTCATCAACATTGTGGATTTGTTCATAATTGTTATATTCATATTTTTTCATTGGTTTCTTATGCACAAATGCTAGTTTTTGATGAACAAATGTTAGTTTCTTATGCACAAAATGCTAGTTTCTGATGAGCAAATGTTAGTTTCTTATGCACAAAATGCTATTTTGTGATGAACAAATGCTAGTTTCTGATGAACAAATGCTAGTTTCTGATGAACAAATGCTAGTTTCTTATGCACAAATGTTATTTTGTGATGAACAAATGCTAGTTTCTGATGAACAAATGTTATTTTGTGATGAACAAATGCTAGTTTCTTATGCACAAATGTTAGTTTCTGATGAACAAATGTTAGTTTCTTATGCACAAAATGCTATTTTGTGATGAACAAATGCTAGTTTCTGATGAACAAATGCTAGTTTGTGATGAACAAATCGCTATTTCTGATGAACAAACTAGGCGCGTCTCATAAAAACGTATTTTTCGAAAAATTCGTGAATAATTCGGGAAAAATTCGTTCGTGTCATATTCTATTGAAAAATACGCGAATAATACGGGAAAAATTCGCCCGTGCCGTTTTTTATTTTTTTAAATGAATGTTTAATCAGGTACGTTGATTTTTTGGAATGGACGATCGAGATTTATTCTTATTTCGCACCTAGGCGCCCATCCGCACGTGACTCTTTTTCATTTTTATGTCTAGTGACATGTTTATAAATCTATCTATAATACTATAAACTTAAATAACTTGGTAATTAATGCTCATACAAATAATAAAGTTTTTTATAATGTCATTGCAACCATACATTTACATATTAATAAAATATTTTATGATTTCAACATTAAGTTTTTTTATAGTAAATGCTCATTCAATTAATAAGGAATTTTACCAAAATTATTCTAAATGGATTTTTTATATTCTAAATGGTTTTGACTATGTTTCATTTTAACTCTCCTTTTTTCTTAAAAATAAATAAATTAACTCTCCTTTTATGACAAATTATATGATAATACTTATAATAATAGAAAGCCAAATTTTATACATTTGTAAATCCCCATGAATTTTAAAAATTATTAAAAAAAACTCATCTTATAAAAACAATAATATTTCTTTTATCTTATATTGATTGAATGATAACGAAGTCGAGAAGTCTTCTAAAATAATTAAAAACACATAAAAATAAACATAATCATTGAAAAAAACTAATTTATTTTAAATATTTTATAGCTTAATTATAGATTCCATTCCATTTTAAGCATATATTACCTACTCTTTTTAATTTTTGTTTTTCCGGTTACCATAGATTGTGGCTATTTTTGAAATTAAATGAATAAAGTTTTGTGTTTTGTGATAACAAATATAAAAAAAATATGCAAATCCCACAATTAGTTTACATAACATTTATGTTTAAATTGTGATTAAATGGGTTAAGCATTTAAATGATGAGATTAATTCCAATTTTAGTCCTCATATAAGGAATCCTATGGTACCATAATTAGAATGGGTTAAGCATTTAAATGATGAGATTAATGCTAATTTTAATCCTCATATAAGAAATCCTATAACACTATAATTAGAAATTACAATAAATTTAATTACAAAGCATGTGCTTGAGAAAATAATTGAAAAGTCTATTCCAAACTACCTTCTATAAACATATAAGGTATTTTTAACTTATTTAAAAAATAAAATATAATAAAAATGTACATGTTACGACTTTGGATCCAGCTAGCACAACTTCACAAGTAATATACTGTACAAAACATACTAAAAGAGTTGCAAGTAATATTCCAAAAATGATAGTAAAGCTAGAGTCACTCAAAACAAATTAAATGGAAAACAAAACTTAAAATGATATTATCTAGCTTATATGTGATAAATTTCACCATACTTGATAAATGACATTTAATTAAATTGATCAATACAAACGGTTTTGAAATGATATTGCATATTTTTTGGTTGAATTAATGATACTAAATTTGTAACCTATACAAGACTCTTGAATTGCAATCGCTAATTTATTCCAATGGGTAATGCATTAATAGTATATTACATTATCACACTTAAATTTGGATATTTTAGTTTTGTAACCTATACATAACCTTTTGAATTTCCACCATAAGATGTTACTCATAATTAAAAAATTTAACTTATTCCCTAATTAAGCATACACTATATAATTAAAAAAGCATACAAAATTATTTACAAATATTTTGTAACTCTTTGGTACACACCATGTAATGTACATAAGAAGATTTTTCATTGCAATTGAAATTTTTTGACACAATTAATGTCTTAATGTATGTTAAGTCTTAAATGTACTAATAGTTGCATTTTGGATTTTTTACTCAAACAAATAGCTACAAATTTGACAAAATTTAAAACAAATGTAATAGTTATCCTCTTCATTAAGATTGTAAACAGTTTAAATAGCTTGAGGTCAATTTGTGCCATTAATTTGGTTATCTAAAGGTCCCTTATCTTTATACATTTTCTATTTAAGAATTTAATAAATAATGGTCTAAATCGATATGATTGTGTTAATATTTTATAAGGTCTAAATTTGACAAAATGCTCACAAATTTAATGCATTTAATTACTAAATTGTAACCGACGTATTAATTGCACGATAATACTCAATATAAATAGAACTTGCTCTAATGGTTGAGGGGTATGGAAGAAAGAAGAAATTGTTGGTTTGTCACATTAGTTTTCCCAAAAAAAATTTTATTTGTATTAACATTTTTGATATCTTTTAATTACATGTGCAAAAGAGAAATATGCCATATGATGTCCAAGTGTTCAACAATGTTTATTCTCCTACAAAGTAAGTAATCTTAGGGAACATCAATCAATTTATATGTTTTTATACAAACGTTATACTATTATTATCATATTGAGTTGTTATTTCACAATAGTCCATATCTATGGTGATTGTAGATAAAGTAAAAGAAAACAGATAAGGTTTGGATAGCTACTATATCATTTTATATTTTTCTTCTCATACAAAATTACAACCCTAATACTCGAAGTGGGGAAAAAATTCATTTGAAGAGTATAAAAAAACTAGCTTTGAAAATTTAAATGAAAAATCATTTAAAATAATTCAAGCCTAAAATCAAATTGAATATTTTTAGAAATAAGTATTTGTACAAAAATAGTTTGTTTATAATGAATATCACCGTTCTATATATTTTAACATATCATATCTACGTACATGTAAAATTACAACTTTTGATATTTAATATGAAATATTGAAAATTTATGGCATTGAATGTGATTTGTCCTCTTAGGGTTTATAAAGTCACATTTTTCTACAATTCACTTGGGTAAATATGAAGGGTTTACACCTCTCTAAGTTATAGTTTGAAGACAAATTCGAACAAAATGAAATGTAGAGCAATAAATTGATATAATTGATTACGCATTATCTACCCTTTCATATATACTAGGAGAATGATCCGTGCTACGCACGGGTTATTTTTATTTATGTTACATATTATTGTTATATATTTTTCTCTCTCGTAAAAACGTTGTTTTATTATTTTGGTTTCATATTATATTGGATGTATGAATATTAATTGTCATTTTTTTAAGTTTATATGTTTTTAGATCTACATGTAGATTGATTAGATTAAAAATTAGAAATACTTACTTTAAACCTAATTATTTCAAAATTTAATGAAAAACATTGGATAAAATTCATTGGTTAAAGAAAATGAAAATTTAATGTACCTAAAATTCATTAGATTAAATTGCTAGAAAAATATGTTTAAACTATTATATTTTTACTTTATTGTCACAAATATTGACTTAAAATCATTACTATAGAATAAAAATAATAATGAAATAGAAATTGCATAATATTAACCTAAACTAAATTCTTTTATTGCTTGTATGGTATGTACGCTTCACTCATCTCGCGTTTATTGTTTTTTTTTCACTTTACCCATCTCCAAGAGTTTCTTGATTGATCCATATTTTTTCAACAATTTGAGAGTTGTCTTTTATTTTCTACTTTGTAGTAAATGAAATTGTGATGTGATTATGCAAAAGTAAAAAACTTATATAGTGAGAAAGAGAGTGAATTACGAAAGGTTATATTTTAAATTTGATCTTATCTTTTGTTTGGAATACCAAGGGTTGATCTAATCTTCTTTTATTTTTAATTTTATTTGTAATACAATGGTTATAATTTAATGACTTTAAATTCATATCGTAATACCAAAGGTTGTGTGGAATAAATACTAAAGGTTAATACAAAAGTTTGTAAATAAATAATGTAATATCAAAGGTTAATTTTAATTTTGATCTTATCTTTTGTTTGGAATACCAAAGGTTGATCTAATCTTCTTTTATTTTAATTTTATTTGTAATACCAATGGTTATAATTTAATGACTTTAAATTCATATCGTAATACCAAAGGTTGTGTGGAATATATACTAAAAGTTACTACAAAAGTTTGTAAATAAATAATGTAATATCAAAGGTTAATTTTAGTTTTGATCTTATCATTTGTTTGGAATATCAAAGGTTGATCTTATCTTCTTTTATTTTACTTTTATTTAAAATACCAATGGTTATAATATAATGTCTTTAAATGCATATTGTAATATCAAAGGTTGTGTCTTATGTGTAATACGAAAGTATACAAAAAAAATTGCTAAGTAAATAATCTAATATCAAATATTAATGTTATTTTTTTGTGTAATTTCAAATGTTGTAAGGTCACATAATCTAATACATATCTAATGTGAAAGTAAGTTAAATTATTTATTATTTTCATACTAATTAATTTGATAGATTTTTAATATATTAAAAATAAAATAAAAAAACCAAACTTTATAAGATTGAATTTTGAATCTTAGTTAAAATAGTTTACTCAATAGAGATTATCACTACTTTATTTTATCCAATCATCGAATGATTCTTTATAAAATTCGAATAGATTGTTATAGTACTTTCAAATTTGAAAGCTCAAAATTACATCGTTGATCACTCGTTTCAAAAGTTTGCATTTTTTGGAAAAAAAATTGTACAACTTTTCCCAAGGTTCCTCCTCCAAAACTTATTTTTCTAATATTATCTTCATTCTTCTACATTTGACATAGATTGTGCATTCAAATATTTTATTAATTAAATCATGTAATTAATATTATTTATAATAATATTTTTTTTATCAAGACCATTCCTCCTTTCACTTCTAACTCATAAAAAAATATTAAAGAAAAATGTCATAAAAATGATTTATAGAACTTGACAATAGAAATTTGTATTTCGTATACATTTAGAAATAAATTTGTATGCCCAATCATGAACTAAAAATGAATAAACATAAATATATTACATCAAACCAAGAAAAATTATATACATTATCAAGGAATTTTGTACTTATATATAATTTGGTTGGACATGCTTCAAAATATTGGAGTTGTTCAAAACAATATTCACCTTTGAAAGGAAATGCAATTGTTTCCATGCATTTTTGTATGTATGTCAACCTATTTGTTTCTTCCTCACTATCAACTCGGCTTCTTGAAAACTCTTCCAAAACTCTCCTCGAATACCCCATTTTTCAGTTTGTTGTGTGATATGAGATATTGCATGTGTATATATGAGTGTAAATATTGAGAGGATAAATTGACTTTTTATATTAGAAAAGTTGGAGGTTAAGGATTATGAAAAGTTGTCATCATATGAATTATTTTTTCCTTACTTTTTTAGTCACCATAATAATTACATGTGTATATATTTGATTGTAAATATTAAGAAGATGAAGTGACTTTTTATATTGGAAAAATTGAAGGTTAAGAAATATGAAAAGTTGTCGATGAGAGAAAAATACACTATTCATCTTAATTATGAATTGATCATAATTACATTTATATATTTGACTTTGAGTGTACTTAAGCTATTTTAATGGGTCATTAATTTTCCAAATTTTTCTATTTTATAATATATATAGATAGATTCATCATCCCATTACCTAATGCAAATGAAAGTATGAGATCAATCTCATAATCTTTTAATTTTGAAAAGCCCGAGCCACCAAAATTAGAAAAAAAAACAAATACCAACAACTCGGATGTAATTAAAATACTTCACATAAAATAAAAAATAGTTCTTTAAAATAAACAGTTCTATAATAGGTTTGCTAAAGCTATTTTTTTTGTTTATATATTACATCAAAACTTTTTCAAGCTCATATTTCTCATCAAGCAATTGTGTACATCATCCATTATATCATCAAATCAACCGTATTATAAAGTTATCATAATAATTTCACTAAAATAGCGTAAAATAAATAAATTGATAAATATAAAAATTGAAAAAGACCCGTGCAAAGCACGGGCCAACCCACTAGTAATACTATAAACTTAAATAACTTGACAATTAATACTCATACAAATAATAAGATAATTTATAATTTCATTGTAACCATATAATAAATCTCTAACACTATAAAATTAAATATTATCAATAATTAATGCTCTTTCAATTTATAAGATTTCTATAAATTCATTAAAATATTATAATTTTTGGGAAAAAATAAAAATTTGGTCAACCTATAATTAAATGACGGGATTAATGCTAGGTTTATGCCTCCTACAAGGAATTTTATCTTATGACACTATAAAATAGTATAAGAAATTTAAGACAATAATTAATGTGACATTTTATTCCAAAGTAAATACATAAGCCAAAATCAATATATAGGAAAAATATGCTACCCTACAATTAAGTTCATAGGAAAAAAAATTAAAAATTTGGTGAACCAATAATTAAATGACGGGATTATTACTAGGTTTATTCCTCCAACAAGGAATCCTATGACACCATAAAATAGTATAAAAAAATTAATGATAAAGCATAAAGCCATAAACATGAGAGAGATCCATCCATATTAATTGTTTGACTATTCAAATTTCTTACAATTTAACATATAAGTGAATTTAAGATATATTAATTAATTAATTTTTATAATTAAATCCAAACAACCTTTTATATTCTTTAAACCTTCCATGACTCTATTATAAAAGTCATATCATGACACCCTAGCCATAGAGAATTGTTTCGCACACGTGTTGATAGGGGTGAACGAATCATTGATTGGAGAAGAGCTATAAGAGAGTCTACAAGAAGCCATGTTGGAATCGATCTCTTTCAAAGCAAGATCAAAAGCAAAGTAGGTTCTCTCTGTTTGATTTGACATTGTTTAATCAAAGCAAGATGTATCTCTTTCATTACCTCTTTGATTCTCCTTATACCAAATCCTAAAACATCTTTAAAAAAATAAAACTTTGATTAACGCTCTCTTTCTTTGTTTATTTATGCATGAATGATTCAAAACAAATACCATACCGAGCTTGCAAGAGTAGAAATCTATGGAAGACACTCAATATTTAATAACGTGTAAGAAAGTAGATTTATAGTACCCGATTGTAGAAAATTGTAGAAATTAGTGCATCCATCTCGATCTTTAAAAAACTTTTTGTATAATTCTTGCGGTATTTAATTTTTCTTTCTCATGTAATTTCTATTAAAACATACAAATCTTGCAATTTCCCTCATGTGCTAACCCTTGCAGAGTAGAAATCCTTAGCAAAGACTCAATAGTTGATAATGTAAAAGAAAAGCATATTTATAATACCCTATTGTAGAATGTGGTAGAGGTTAGTGCACCCATCCCTTTTAAAAACACATATGTAGATTGATTATAATTCATACAATATTTCATTTCTCTTTCTCATGTGATTTTTATTAAAAACATACAATTCTCTTTTAGGTGAAATAAAAACATAAGATTCCTCCAATCTTTATTAATTACTAATCCATTTTAAAATATTGGAACTTTTTAAAAATTATTATAAATTTAGACCATGTACATTGCACTTAAATATAGTCATATTTAGAGTATTATAATTGTCATTTTATAAACAAAAAAATAGTTTATTAGAAAACTTTATAATAACCAATGGTCATTGGTTTAAAAATCGCCTTTTTTCATTTCTCAAAATTTAGACCATGTACATTACACTAATTAAATATAGTCATATTTAGAGTATTATAATTATCATTTTATAAATAAAAAATAGTTTATTAGAAACGTTTATAATAACCAATGGTCATTGGTTCAAAAATCGCCTTTTTTATTTCTCAAATATTATAAATTATCATTTCTCATAATATGTAATTGTTTAAAACTCAATAAAAAAAGGTTAAAATACTTTTATAAAAATATAATACTAATTAATATTATAGGATTGGCGTTACTATGTAGTAGGAGTATAAAAATATCAAAAGGTATGAAGAAAGTAAATATACCATAAAATCCATTTATAACCGATCTATGAAATAATTTACGAAATAAATTCACGTTACTCCATTCATAATAATTATATGACTATTAAAATTCTTACAATGTAACAAGTGAATTTTAGATATATTAAATTAATTAAATATATATAACTAAATTCAAACAATATTTTAAATTATAGAAACCTTCAATTACTATAAAAGGCATCTCATCTTTTTGACACCCAACTAGCCATAGAAAATGTATATAAGAATCGTTAACTAAAGGAGATATTTGAAAAAATCTATAAGAAGCCAAGTTGGAATGTGGACCATGTAGGAGAAATTAAATAGTTGCTCATATAGAAATACATGGAGATTAGATCCAAGTGTTAGAAGTTTGGTGTGACATTATACATTCTTTTATTTTGCATAAAGTATTATTATTGTTGTCGTTGTGAACTTTTGTGTCATCGTCATCTCGATCTATGACATGTCAAAAAGGCTTTGATAACAATCATCATCATGGTTGGACATAAGAATGATTTTCCAAATCAATGTAAAATATAAATATGTATTTGTCAATGGTTGGAGGAGAAAAAGGGGATTAGCAATGATATAAGAGATTATGTAAGCAAAACCAATTCAATTGGTCGTGAATGTACATTTATAATTTTAAACATAAATCAATTTTTTTTATTACAATGTATAAATATTACAACAACAATATTATACCCTAAAAATGCAAAAATATGTAATTTATAAATGAAAAAGCGCCACAATAACCAATCCAAGCATTAAGTACATGACATAAGAATAACTTTTAAGTAAAATTATATTAAAATATTATTTATAAAAATAAAAAATTTATTCCGTGCGTAGCACGGGCATCACCACCTAGTAACAATAAAAAATAAATTAGATATGATATTATTTGGCCACGTATGAATCGTTTTGACATCGAAATGAACACCAAAATCAAAGGATTTTCTAATAACAACTCTAACATGTGCACCAAAAAATGTTGTATCTCACTGAGTTGATACATGACGGATAAAACAAACTTTTGATATTGCCATATGACTTTTTCGACTAGATGTTTATCATAAGTACTAAGAATTTCACTTATTGTTTAGCATTCTTGCAAGTTTGTTTGAAAGAAAAATAAGCAATTATCAATGAAAAAGAAATTAGAAATGGAAGAGTAATAGAAATCTAGATCGAATGGCTTAGTAACATCAAGATTGTTAGGAATCTGCATAGTTGATTCCAAATTCATAAAGTCCGATTCACCAAAATCCAAAAAACCACCGAGATGATCATCAACAACCTTTGTTTTTGAAATACAATGCAACCATAGCAGGAAATCTTTGACTTGAATCCAAAAAAGCAAAAACGTGAAATCCAGATGGTGCGACTGTAGAGCATTAATGTTAATCGACTTTATAGCGTTGGATTTGATAGGAAGACAAGGATTACAGTGAGCAAGAGGCAAAGCATTAGGGGTTGGAGATACAACAACTGTCAGTGGTAGAGATATGTGGTGGTGAGAAAGACGAAGAAGTAGGAGACTATGAACGGAGCATTCTTGAAAAACACCGGAACAAACGTAAAAATTGTAACACCCCGACTTCCGTCGAGGTACTACTGGGAAATAGACCTTACAAGGTACTATTAATTAGGTTGACAACTACACTGTAGGACCTTACAACGCGGGCACGACGAGAAAAACATAATAAAACATCCAACCTTTATTTAATAAAACTTCAAAAACATAATCATGCATGAACCCCCGAAAATTATAAATATTCAATTACGTCACAACGCCTACTGAAACTGAACTATCTGAACCAAAAAGATAATAACCGAAACAAAATACCAACTCCGTCTAACAAATATTAAAATCAATATTCTAACTATTATAAATAAACTAGTATAAACCAATCCCACTATGACACGCGCTCTTTACCGCTCCGGCCCGCCATCTTGCCTCGGTTCCTGCACGGCTCCCTGATTCATACCTGGAACTGAAAAATGTTCCTCGAAGGGTCAGCGTCTAATCTACCAAGCAAGAAAAAATACAGAAATTGTAGACGTTTTGAAATCAATTATCTAAAGTCAGCATACAAATCCACAACCGCAATCATAACTCTAAAGGCCAATACCTAAATTAGTTATATCAGTCACACAAGTCACATACGCATTTACAATCACAATCACACAGCAATGCAATTCCTCCTTTGTCCACAATCCGTCTTCCAAGGCGCTCATCACCGCGCCGAGTGCAGAGGCTGACCCTCCCACTCCACTTCACAATCTCCCTTCTAACCCCTGGCTAAGCCTCCACTGGAGCACTTTCCAAAAACACACAGATAATAATTTTCGTATTGAAGGGGCACGATTTTCCCAGTCACACGGGTCAAAGTAGCCAACACTTCCTCAACACCAGCTACGATGGGCCGTGTCGGAAACGGTACCAACACAGAGAAAACGTTCCAAAATAATTTCCGATAAAACACATTTAAAATCATTAACGCACACAACACACAAGGAGCTCAAAACAATTTAAAAGGTATTCGGGACTAATTCCCAAAACCCGTCCTACAATATCGATACGCAGTCTAACAAGGGAGAAAAGAACCGAGCAAGTCGAAAATGACTTACCTCAAGGCGTCTTGATGAACGTAAATAGCTAACAATCTGAGCAAGAGAATCTCCCTAAGCATGTTAACGAGTAAACGTAAATTATCGGCCAACCCAAAACGCTAGTATTAACTTACATGAATAAGACTTGTGTGAACTAAAATCCATATCCTACTACTACCCAGAACCGAAAACAAATCTAAAAGAAAAGATTTAAACTAAAAAAACAAATGATCACACATCCAGACAATTAAACCTATTAACTAATACTAATTAACTTTCACCTACTAATATATTATCCTAACTCCATTAACAACTAACTTCTACTCACCGTAAGAGATTAAAACTATCTAAACACTTTCCCCAACCCCACCGAACCATTAATAATTAGAAGAAAACAAGCTTAGCTAGCCTAATAACTAGCCAAACCCCAAAGCTTAATTACTCACCTTTCTCTTACACCCATAGCCGAACACACATCTGAATTTTCCACAAATTGAAACTAGGCTACCCATAACAGCACTAATTAATTTAATCTAAATCGGGCCTCTACTAGTACTAATTATAACTATCCATCCGAACTTTTAAGGCACTCGTACTAACATAACTACACTTTAAACTCTATTCCCTAACAAACACTATCTAAAACAAACGATCTGCAATTACTTGGACGCACATGCCATTCCCGAAACTACAAGGAGCCACGTCGGCCACAACAACCGACGTCGAAGCCGGCTTCGACGTCTAACGAAATCAGCCAGCCTACCACTGTCGCGCTACCCCAAACCAGCCCCGCTCACACTCGATCGAGACCCGACGCCGCGAGCCGCCCGAAACAAAACAAAAGAACGGAAGGGAACTTACCGGCGATTGGTTGGCTATACAAGAGCGTTGCTACCGGTGGTGATCGAAAGTTTGGTGGTTAACGACCGCCGGAGAGAGCCCACGAGAAGATGAACTGGTGTTTTTGTAGAGGTTAAGGAGGCGCTTTTGTTGGCTTGGAGAAAACTAAACGAATGGCTCGTGAACTCAACAGAACATGAATATAGGTTAGTTCGGTTAAAAAGATAGAGGATTTGGTTTAAGGATAGAAAAATCATTATGTTAGATATAATTAAAATCAAGATAAGATTTAATATATTTAGTTAGGATAAGCTATGAGATAGGATCGTTGAAAAGAATTAAAGATATAATTTATTGTTAATAAAATAATGTTTCGATTGTATTTGAATGCGGAATTTGTCCGAGGTTATATAAGGTCACTCCCTTGGGTAGAAAAATACATATGAAAATATATACTTTATGACTTGTAAAACCATATTAATAAATCAGGTTATTTACGAGTCAAGAAAACTCGATTGCTTGCGACTAAAAAAAAGAAACTCGTTTTACCGATCGAGAAGGAAACGAACCCATGTATTACAAAAATCTCCCTAAAATGGACCAAAACTAACCATATTGCGAAACGATCACCCTAAGCAACGGTAGGGATTGGAACGCTCCCCGAGGAGAGATAACAAACTACTCCGTAGTTGAGTGGTTATTATTCCAATCCACAAAGTTCAAATTAATGCTCATTGTTCTATCATGCTCATTGAAAATCTACACCCTATGATCACTATATAGTCAAAGCATAGTATACATTTCACATTATTTTTCTCAAGGGGCCAAAATTCAATTACACATCATAACCCATGTACTAACATAGATCGACTTGTTGGACCAAAAAAATATAATTAGACTTGAATTCGCAAATCAATTTTTGAATTCCTCGCATTTAAGTTGTGAATTCATTTCTCAAGTCCAAAATGTCAAAAACGGTATAGAAAATCCCACCTATAGTGATGAAAAACAACAGTAGAATATTGGACAAGCATATGATCGATCGATCGGATATATCCCAATTTTTTTTTTCCTATAACTAACAAATTCCATAAGCCTACGTATACTTTATTACTTAAAAAACAAATTATAATTCAACTCCCCCTCCGGTTCCCCTCTCTGGACATTGTCCTGCACGACCGCTTGGATCTTGTAGAGAGATGACAATGGCGAGGGCAAGCAGTGGCCTCGCTTACCCCGAGCGCTTCTACGCTGCTGCTTCCTACGCCGGTTTCGAAGGATCCGCCAAGGATGTCAGCTCCAAGTTCAAGAGCGACGTTGCTTTGCTCCTCTACGGCCTCTACCAACAGGTCCTTTCCAAATACCTTCATCGTTTTCCTCTTCTATCTCGTATCATTACTCGGATTCTATGCAGATGGTCGTCATTGGCAAATTTTGTTCTTAATTTACACGGATCTGATTAATTCGGTAGTGTTTCTAAGTGTAATTGCTGATCCCACTCTGATTCATTTCATACTGCGGTTGCTTTTGGTAATTCGTTGGAATTATCGAGTGGAAGCTGTAGTATTGAATAGTTCTGCTTGTACATATATCACAATTGTGTGATCAGATGACGTTGAAGGGGAGAGAGTGAAAGTATTACTTGCTAAATTCTTTCAGATGATTGCGATTTATCAGCAATGATGAAAAACTCTGTTTGGATCTATGTAATGGAGGTGACTAAAAGATTTATTTGGATTTCAATTTTGCGTGCAGGCAACAATAGGACCCTGTAGTGCTCCAAAACCAAGTGCTTGGAGTCCTGTTGAGCAGAGCAAATGGCAGAGGTTTGTATTGTGAATCTTGCATTTTCTAATTATTTTCTGTTAAATCTCTGACTTAAAGCCATGGAGGTAAATATGAAAAGGTGTCCTAGTTGTGACTTGTAGGACAGGGGGATTCTAAATTTGGATGTTTATAATTTAGTGCATCTTGTTGTCCACCTAGATCTCATTAGAACCATCTTGTGCGCAAAATCTGATACTTGGTGCAAACTGGACTTCTCAAATGGTTATAGTTAGAAGGGAGAGATCTTTTATCTCTCTCTGCTTCACCTTCTACTGTTTTAAGTTTTACAGGCTGCTTTGGCTTTTGTATTTAGGAGTTTGAAAAACTAGGTGTCTATGTAGGTAATTCTTTTGCCAATGTACTTTGTTGGACATAGTTGATAGAGTTTAGAGCAAATCATACAACACAAGCAAACACAAAGATAGAAGAGGAAGAGAAGTTGAGGATCAACTCTATGGAGTCTAGAGTAAGCTCACTTAAGAGCCGTGATAAATGCCTTCACAGCCTCACTGGCCCAGGATTGGCTAAAGCAATCAAGTACAAAAAAAAAAAATAGCACAATTTTGTCAATGACAAATCCTCCCTTATTTATACTTAAAACTCTTGATTGAAAGTACTAAAATGCAAGTTTAGGAATTAGGATACTTTCTCCAACCCATCTAACATAATTATGTCTAGTTGGAGTAGTCGGCTCACAAGATCACCCATTTTCCTAAACTTCTCTCTTGCATAGACAGTTCAAGGTTTCTTGATGCCAGCAAAAGTGACTTGTTCTTGCTCTTGCACCTCTCCTGGAACATAAGAATGAGTTTCAAACCATGAAATACTGTGTTTTGACTATACTCTTACCTTCTTTTTTATCTGTCTTCAATTCGATGATTTACATTTTACCTGCAATTGCACGGTAATTATATTTTGTTTAATTTAGAAACCATACTTGAATGCATGTTGTGATGAATCTTTGGGGTGCTGGAGCCAATCTCTTGATAGGTTTCATGACAGCTTCATACTTTCACTTCACTCTTCTTTTATTTTGTTCCAAGTCACAAGAAACTATGCATCTGTGGAAAGTTGCTGTACTTCAGATTGATACACTTTTTTTTTGTTAATATCTATTGTCTACTGTCTAGTATTAAGACTTTGCATAAATAGCTAGATTCTATTATATAAATCCTCTTGACTTACATGGTTTGTCTACTTTTGCAGCTGGAATGGGCTTAGAAACATGGCTTCTACAGAAGCAATGCGCCTTTTTGTGAAGATTCTAGAGGTTTCTTATTGCTAATTTTGGTTTGGATTGTGTTCAACTATTTTGTTAGGAACCATACTGAATGTCATTTTGAACAGGAGGAAGAACCAGGATGGTATTCCAGGATATCTGACTCTGTTTCTGAGCCTGTTGTTGACGTAGCCATGGTAGTAAGTTCTTCAATGTGGTTGCTTTGTTCCTTGCTATACTTGTATATACAAATTATATTCCTCCAATTTAACTGTTCCATGTGTCTCATTGTAGGTCTTGTATACAGTATCTGTATGAGTTAAAGTGAATCTTATTCTTCTGTTTGCTTCTTTCTCGTAGCATAATCCTAAAGTTGCAGCAGTAGCAGAAAATGGGAATGTTTCTCCAGAGACCAAGACTGTATCTACTGCAAGTGTAAACATGGTGGAAACTCAGGATAAGGATGTTATCTCAGAAGGCTTAGGCTCAGTTGAAGTTTATGACCAATGGGTCGCACCTCCTGTTTCTGGTCAACGTCCCAAGCCTCGATATGAGGTATTTACTTTCTGTACTCTCAACCACTTTCCTGGAATTTGGGTAGACTAGTATATGGTCAGTTTCTTACATATTTATCTATATTATTATTAATAAAGGTTATTTGAATTTGCAGCATGGAGCAGCAGTTGTTCACGATAAAATGTATGTACACGGTGGGAATCACAATGGTCGTTATCTTAATGATCTTCAGGTGTGTAGCAGCTCAGTACAAATAATAGGATATGTTAATTTATGTTTTATATGTAAAGTTAGTGAATGATTTTTAGGTTTCCTTTATTTATCAAAAAACTTGATTGAAAGTAACTGCTCATGACCTCTGTGATTCTATTGACAATAAAAGAATGCGTGCTCTTTGTCTGATTCCATTATAAATATATTTTTTTGAATTTGGATAAAACATTGAAGGTTTTGGATTTGAGAAGTTGGACATGGTCCAAGATTGAATTCAAGACTGGACTTGAGACAGAAGAATCACCAGCACCTGTTCCTGTTGTCCCTTGTGCTGACCATTCACTGGTTAGTGGGGAGACTGAATATAATGCTTTACATTTTTTTTTAATCTGATGTACACCAAGCTGTTACATACTTAACTAAAAATACTGTAAAGGGAAGTCAAACAACTTGTTGGCTGGCATTTGTAGATATCATGGGGAAACAAGCTTCTATCAGTTGCTGGCCATACAAAAGATCCTTCTGAAACAATTCAAGGTAACACAGCAATAAAACAGTCTAAGAAAACACAAAGTTGTCAATAATGTGAATATATACACCAAAGGGGAATGTCAAAATATTTAAAATAGGATCTCTTTCACTCTTTTAAAAGGTTCCCTATTCATTGTCGTTGTGTCATCTATTTTAATGATATCTTTTTATATAATATTGAATTTAATCTTGTTACTTTCTATCCCATTTGGTGAGCAGTGAAGGCTTTTGATCTGCAAACTTGCATGTGGTCCATCTTGAAGACATATGGGAAACCGCCGGTATATTTCCCTTTATTCTTCTTAAGACTACTCAAGAGAAGCTAAATATCTTATCATAGCATATATTGTGATGTAATTTAGTTTAGTTTATGATCTTTTGTAATGTTATGTAGTTTATCTTATGATAGTCATGCTTACATGACTCAACAGTGGTGTGATTTGCTTGATTCGTGGCTGAATGAGTGGAATATTTTTGTTGTTTTATTTATTGTTAGAGTTGATATCTCAACTGTTTCATCCTTTGCAGGTGTCACGTGGTGGTCAGTCTGTTTCCCTTGCTGGCACAACTTTAGTCATTTTTGGGGGTCAAGATGCTAATAGAACTCTTCTGAATGATCTGCACATTCTTGACTTGGAGACCATGACATGGGATGAAATTGATACAGTGTAAGCTGCTTCATTTGATTTGGACCTGCTTCCTAAGCCTCGACATGTTTTTAGGTTATTGGAATTTGTCATAGCCAAGTTTCTTTCTTGACTTGTATAGATCCGTGCTGTTTGAGATGTTTCTTGAACTAAATTAGCAGTTCTCTGTTTATTCTACCATGTGACCATTGCTAAATTTGCAATATTTTCAGGGGGGTGATTCCTGCTCCAAGATCCGATCATGCTGCTGCAGTGCATGCAGAGCGGTACCTTCTTATATTTGGTGGGGGTTCTCACGCTACCTGCTATAATGATCTGCATGTCCTTGATTTGGAAGCTGTAAGTTTTCGAATAAAATTGTATTCTTTACTTTGCTGCCCAGTTGGACAGCTCTAAGCTGTTATATTCGTACTGTAGATGGAATGGTCGAGGCCTGTACAGCAGGGTGACATACCAAGTCCACGTGCTGCCCATGCAGGAGTCACAATTGGAGAGAACTGGTTCATTGTTGGTGGTGGTGACTACAAGAGCGGTATCTACTCGCATAATTTTGCAACTTGTCTAAATGTGATTTTGTTTACATTATGCACCTTTTTTTAGTAAGGTGAGTGCTTTATTGAAGGTTTACATTTTCAAGAAGTAAGCCCACTAAAAGATAAATATGCATGTTGTTACTTTACATTTTATTTCTATGAGAAATATGTTTCTGTTTTCTTTTCATGGTTGTCTTTTCCACTGACTGTTATTTTCATTTGCATTAATCATGACTAAAGTCCAGTTATTTAAATTTGCAGGGGCCTCAGACACTATTGTTTTAAACATGTCTACACTTGCATGGTCAGTTGTTACTTCCGTTCAGGGACGCATTCCAGTTGCCAGTGAGGTCTGTTCCTGGTAGTAGTGTCTGATTCACTTAGCTCCTCTCCTGATGAACATTTTTTTCTCGACTCCGATGTGTGCTATTATATCTGTCTTTCCTGTATATACCCTGTCAGAGTATATAGATTTTCAACACGACTTTGTACAAATGTGAAGCATCTTATGTTGGCTCTCCTGGGCATCTTTGTGGTATTAACTTCATGCCTTTTTTTTTTATTCTAATTCTTTCAACTTTTGGGTTACCCTTAGATACAATGTTTCTAATAGGTGTCAATATGTCATAGGACCTTCCTAAAGTGTCTGAGAAGACTTTATTAGTTTAACAACAATAAAGGATATTGGATTGGTCATTTTCCATTGCAAAAATATTACTTCATTTTAAGGTGTGGAGTTTTTCAACTTTGGGTAAGTAGTTTCACAAGGAACACTAGGGTATGAGCGACCATGCAATTGGTGCCATGTTATTAGTGCAATCAAGTGCACGGCTTCATGAGTTTCATCTAATGCATTATTCTTATTGCCTGTCTTTGACCTTTTTCTTTCTACCCTTATTTTTTCGACTTGGGCTAAAGACCTGAATAATAAATAACCTTCTAAATATTTCCAATAACAGGGCTTGAGCTTGGTAGTGAGCTCATACAATGGAGAGGATGTTCTTGTATCATTTGGAGGTTATAATGGACGCTACAATAATGAGGTCTAAGATCATTTAGTATGTCAAGTGATTTAGATCTTTCACTTCAATTCTCTTCCCTTTGTTCTAAGTCTTATGTTTTGACAGGTTAATGTTCTTAGACCCAGCCACAAGCCAACCCTACAATCAAAGATAAGTGAGACACCTGTACGAGAGAGTGACTCTGCTGTACATAATGCCACAAATGGTACTAGAAATGAGTCTGAACTTGATGGAGGCCAAGATGGAAAAGTCAGGGAAATCATAGTAGACAAAGTTGATGGAAAGGTAAATTGAAGATATGTACATTGCCCTTTTTCTTTTTTGGAACAACATAATTTTCAAATGAAATTCCACAGATTTGACCAACAGTAGAAGAGTAGATGCTCTTAGCTAGCTGGTTAACAGTTTAACACCAGTATAAAGATGTAGTTTTCTTCTATTTTCTGTTCATGATTAAGTGAGTTGTGTTTTGACATCTAAGATACGAACTCATTAAGGTCTCTATATAATATGAAACAAAGGTTTTATTACTATCTCTTTGGTTTTCATGCACCTTTAATGGAGTTGCCATTATTGATAGATGCCATCTTATTTTATTCCAATCTAGGAGTATCCTATGCCAATTATTCGTTTATTTTACAGCAATTCAATGGCGAGGAGAGTACTGCTCTTAGAACAGCAAAAGAAGAACTAGAGTCTATGCTGAGTCAGGAGAATTTGCAATCTCAACAGTTGAAGCAAGAATTGGCAGAGGCCGAAAGAAGAAACACTGAATTGTACAAGGTAATTATTTTGTGACTATTGATTGACCTTGATCCTGAAATTTCAGGCTAAAAGAATTTTAGAGGTAAATAGGTAAAAATAAAAAATGACCACCTTCGATAAGTTTCTTATTGGCTTCTTGCCTAGGCCTCAGTGTACGGGACAGATTAATCCACACTTAATGATTGATTATACTTACAGATGTGTTTTCTTGGGTGAAATTGTGTTGCAGGAGCTTCAATCCGTAAGAGGCCAACTTGCAACTGAGCAATACAGATGTTTTAAGCTTGAGGTATTCTCGCCCGCATTTATACTCTGAAAATAATTATTTAAATAAAAAGCACGACACACCTTGCACTATCCTTGAAAAAGTGGCAAACTTTTGACATGTGTGCCTGGGAACGAATAAAGCTAAAAATAAATTCTCGTTATTATTGTTGCTTTGGTGTAGAATCAATCTACCTACTATGCCCTTGATACTCAGAACAGAGACTTGAATTCTTGTTTTGGTAAAAGTAATGCACGTAAGTTGTATTGCTATCTGGATTACAACGGTTTCTGGGTTATGAAAATCTTCGTCTATACATTGGCAGGTTAGCGTTGCTGAGCTACGACAGAAGCTGCAAACGATGGAGAGTTTACAAAAAGAACTGGAACTTCTTCAGAGGCAAAAGGCTGCTTCTGAAGAAGCCGCTCTAAATGCCAAGCAGAGGCAGAGCTCTGGTGGTATGTGGGGTTGGCTTGCCGGCGGCTCTCCTGAATCAGACGAGTCCTAAAAGAGCATGCAGAGTGTATTTCTCTAATACATAGTCTTACTGAGTTGTTTTATTAATCCTTTTCTCTTTTTTTTTTTCCCATGTTCTGGTTATTTTTCACAACAAAAAAAAGGGTTACATTTGGTTAAAATTGACATTTATTTTAGGAGGATTTTGATATCAACATTTGCAAGCACTGTGTATTTCTCTAGTTTAGTATATACATTTGAGATTCAAGTGTTTGTACTATTATTCTATTAAGCTAAATATCATTACACGTTATGTGGATCAAATGAGGATTGATAAACGTAATATTTAATGCCAGAGATTGCTAACTGGATCCAGAAACTACTATAATCAATAAAACTTGGATTGATAAACGTAATATGCTAACTGAATGCCGGAGATCGGCTGCGTTCTCTCACTCTCTTCACAACTCTTAACCCCAATTCAATCAGACTTGGGTTATATAGATTTGTCAAAACTAGGTGGGTTGAAAAACGTAATTCAAATCGTTTTGAAAATACTAGCATCAAACATGAAATATTAAAAAGTTATAAAGATTAGAATTGAATTTTAATTTTCGATCTCATATATACGTATGTACATAATTTACTATTTACTTGACTGAAACTAAATAACGTGCCTAGCTCGTAGCTACTGTGTTGCATGATATCATGGTATTATACCCTCCCTCACCGTCCAAAACCCGCCTCCGGCATCATCGCCCATGCCGCCGGCAATCTCCTCACTTACCTAAAATCCCTCCAATTTTATAAATTTCCAAGTAACATTGACTGGTTTAATGCTTTTACTCTCTTCTAAATTTTCTTAAATATGGAAGAGAAGAAAGATTGAAGATAAGAGAAGACAAGGTTCGTGGGGTTTCAATTTTTGATGTGATCATGTCTATGCCTCACATCAAGTCCCGCGGCGACCAAGACTTTGGAAGTCTCTTTGGATGGAGTTTTAGTCATTTATAGCTTATTATTAGATATTTCTATATTTAGTAGTTGCTCGTTTATGACTTTTTTTTATAAAATCTTTTGTTTTAGGTGAGAGTTAATGGTGTTCCACTAAACTTAGTCTAAGGTTTTTAGGACTTCTAGATACCGTGTAGCTTGTTTTGTTATCTTTAAGAGTTATACTGGATATATTAGGATTAGTTCTTGCACTATGTAAACCTATGTTTGTAATCAGTTTTATTTACGTCAAAATGAATTAAAGTCTAAAATTGTTAAGTTGAGGGTTCCTCCTTCTCTTAGGCCCAACGTCACATTTATCTTTTTATTTTATCCAATTGTTATAGCTTCCGCTTTGGCCTTTTCGGGCCCTAGACTCGTCTCTTCGAATCATCTATTCCTTGGTGATACGCTGAATCACACCATAATCCGACCCTACACTATGGGTTGGATCCTTGAAGAAGAATCCTGGCGTCTCTAGCATAGATCGAGCATCCACCCAAAAGGCGGAACACATCAAATGGTATCAAATCCTAGACGGTTCGAGAGTGTCCATCTTCTTCGGCTTCATCGTCACCTAGTCTTAATGTGTCGCCATCATGGCCTAGTCCTAAGATCACGACCCATACTCGCCCTCGCGAGTCCTACCGCTAGGATCACGGTTGCACCGAAGTCGACTTCTACCTAGATTCCGACCACCAAAAAATCTTTTTTCTGTAATTTTCTTCCAGAATATTGTAGATCTTTTTATAAGAGTCCGTTCATATAAAATTTGTCTAAATCGGACTTCGTTTGCCCCTCCAAAACCCCTAAACACCATTGGCGCGCAAGTCCCTGCGCCAACCCGCAACCCCTTTCCGTGCCTACCCTTGCCATCCTTGCCTTGCGATCCAAGCCTTGCAAAAAAATCTATCCATATCCAAAATCCTAGCCTTTCCACAAGATAGAATTATTTTCTAAAATTTTTCTATCTTTAACCAATTCCCCCATTTTAAAAAAATCTAATATTGCCAAATCCTCAACAAACCTTATCCTTTCATAAAATCCTATCTTTTTCTCAACAACTATATCTTTACCAAAGATTGAATTTTAGGAATCCTAGAAACTCACATGTCTTACTCTTGGACTAACTACTTCAGCCTAAACCTTTCGGATCAAGCCATCTTCTCCATTCGAGATTCCTTCTATGGCTATGCCTACATCGTTGATAAGACGATATTTTGCTTAGGTTGACATTGTATTCCCTTTCCGAGACAACCTCGAAGCGAGGATGCTTCAAAACTGAAGCGGGAGTATGATGTGATCATGCCTATGCCCACATCAATCTCCATATAACATGAGATTGTCAAAATTCATGTCATTCTAATTACCATATCAAACATGAAACACGCAAATCAATAATAATTAATAAAAGAGAATGAGAAAGTCCAAGTTGTAAGAGAAGCTGAAATTTGAAGCCCTAGAGTGCGATAGAGAGTAATGAAAAACCATAATAGGAAGAACAATTTATGTGAGCGGGTAAATATTAAAGTACTTTCTATAAGTATTTCTCAAACCCTTTTTTAATTTTCCTTATTAAATTACCACTTTTATTTTCCTTATGATGAAGGATTCTAGCTTAATTAAGAGATAGAATTTTCTAGCGGATTGGGAGCAAGATATCGCTTGCTTGGGTGTCAATTGTCAAGGCATCTCGGCTGGCCCTAGAGATAGAGTTTTCGGCATTCTCTCTCCCTTTCCTCCATTATAATACATGAGATCGCCATGGGTGGTAAGCAGACTCATATTCGTTTAGCTCGGAAGCAAATCTTACCTTTACCTCGACGTTCAATCGACAAACTGCTCTTTTGACTTAGGCATCAGAGGTGGATTAGGGAGGCCCCGCCCCCTGTGTCCATTGTTTTGCAGGTTCTAGGTTGAATAGAAGCTTAAATGGAAGGTGAAGAGGAGAATCAAGACGAGCATTCAATTAGTGCATTAAAGGTGAAATTTTGTGCACTAAATGTCGGCGCCATCCGTGGGGAGGGAGGATTCAAATCCACGAACAATCACTATGGTGAGAAGAGTAGAAGATGATCGTTGCCTCGGGGTTCATGCAAATCCTAGGCATACCCACGGTCGCGGAACGTCGCCGTGATCGCGATCAATAATGACCCACGACCGCGACCATGGACGGAGCCAGCACCGATCACAGTGAGCGCTGTGAAGTCGACGACATTGGGGCAAGGAGCGACATTGCTAGCCCCTCGTCGATCTTAGTCCCGCCCAAGGTTAGTAGTCGACCACCAAGTGGCGATTTGGGTCCGGGTGCACACTCGGTATCCCAAAAGCGACAACTTGATCATGAATCACACATCGACAATCAATCGTTATCAAAGAGACAAATCCGAAGCATAGGGAAGACATCGACTTCCTACGCCGAAACCAAAAATTGCACAAGAGGCGACATTCGGGTCTCGCCCAATCAACTGCGTGTATTAGCGAAATTGAATCACGGGGGCAACCGTGGTCGTGGCTCGTATAAGCGCGACCACAACTCTCCCAAAGCTTGGAGCAGTCAATTGGTCATCCACGATCGCGGCTCGCGCAACCAAAATCGCGGTTCGCTAGAATGCAACCTCAGTCAAGACAACCGCGACAGCGGGTCTCATGAGGCCGCAGATCCACAAAAGCAAGGTGGGTCGAAGGATTTAAGCGGCATAGGCTTAGAGCCAAGTGATAAATTTGTGCATGAACTTTAATAGATTTTCGTAGGAGAGGATGAGCCCGAGAAGAAATGCTTTGTGGGGGAAATCTCTCAAACGATGAACTTTCAACCATCACCCATCTATTGCAAAGTAATCGTGATGTTTTTGCATGGAGCCCATACGACATGTCTAGAATAGACCCGTATCATGCTTGCCATAGGATGAACGTTCTCCCAGATGTAAAGCCGATCGTGCAACGAGAAAGACGGTCCTCTATCGAGCATACTAGAGTCGTGCTCGCTGAGATAAAGAAATTGCAAGAAACCAACGCCATTCAAGAAGTGTGGTACCTAACTTGGATGGCAAACACCGGGAGATTGGAGAGTATGGGTGGACGTTACTAATCTCAACAAAGCATGTCTAATGGACTTGTTTCCGCTTCCAAAAATCAATTAGCTAGTGGATGCTACAGCAGGCCATGAGCGCATGAGCTTTTAAGATGCATATAGGGGCTACCATCAAATCTCAATGCATGAAGATGATCAAGAGAAGACCGCATTCATAACACCACAAGTAGAGATGGCCAAAAGTGCGGGCCGGCCCGACCCAACCCGACCCACATTTTTGGGCCGAAATGGCCTAGCCCGGCCAGCCCGCGGGCCAGTCGGGCTAAACCCACTTGAGCCTTAGGCCGGGCCCAGGTTGGGAGATTGTCTCCTGGCCCGGTCGAGCCCGGACCAGCCGGGCCTGGCCGGCCCTAGCCTGTATTTTTTACATGGAAAAAAATAAAAAAAGATTGGGCCTGATTATAGTAGCCCGGTACGGTCTGGCCCGTTCCTAGCCCGACTTCCCCTTCCCCATGTGCGGGTCCGAGACCCATTTTCCCAGCCCGGTGGCGGCCTTGCCCCCCTCCATGACTAACCACAAGGGATCTTTTGATACAAGGTGATGTCTTTCAGATTGAAAAATATCGGCGCAACCTTTTAGCGGATCGTCATCAAATTATTTGGCTCAAAGATCAGGAAGACTGTTGAGGCTGAAATTGGTCAAAACTTTCATTCCCACAAACCAAGTAGGCTTAATACTTCCCTCAAATTGATTGTTTGATACATCAACTGTTTGAATTTTCACAAGAAAATGTACTCTATTTGATGAGGACGATGAGAAATTACCAGATAAATTGTTGGAACTCAAGTCGATCACTTCAAGCTTACCCATGCATCAAAACAAACCACTAGGAAGAGAGGTCTGGAAAGCACATTATTGGAAAGAGCAAAATTAGTAAGGTAAACAAGATTTAGACATCATCTCCAAAATTCAAATCAAATCTGTGAGGAAAAATTCAAATTTGTGATTATGAAGTCACGATTTACAACACTCTAACATGAAACAGTGTAGAGTTTTAGACATCATATCCAAAATTGTCTCCCTCTCTAAGAACTCCATTAATTTAACTTGCCCCCTTTAGTGAAACCCCCTCAAAGTTATCAAAATCCAACACTGTGCAATATTATTTCATCCATTCATCCTAGATTGATTACCATTGGATCATAAATAAAGGTGCACTATGCACCAGTGTATCTCTCAATTGAACCAAAAAAAATACAACTTTGGCTACTCCTTAAATCATAAATGACATTACCATATATTATTTACGGCGCAAAACATATAAGAAGTCAATTTGTTGAACAACTAACTTTAGGGAGCAGCTCTCAGAGGTTAATTGAACCCAGAGAAATGAGGGAACTCATAACCTCTTGCAAACTGAACATGAACAAAGAAGTGGAAGCATAACTAACATACATATAGGAAGTAGGTAATAAAGCTTGCTATAAAACAAATTAACTAAGGAAAAATGTTACTAATATTTAGTTACCATGCAAATTTCTTTGTTATTGTCCAGAAGACCTCAATTGCTATCTACATATTTTGAGGCAGAGCCAGAGAAGGAACCAAGTCTCCTACAGTGGATAGCTCACCTCTGATGTTGTTCAGTTAGGGGAAGTTTCATAGACTTAGAGTCTGCAGCATGTGCATCTTATAAAATAAAGATGAAGTCAAACCACAACAGTCCACTACAAAAATCCATGTACGGTTGTGTTGGAGAGCAGATCTGAGGACCATGACAAAAATCTTCAGTTAAGGACATTGGTCGATACTTGAAGACTTTAGAGAAAGAATACAGCTTTGAAGCACTCCATATTGTAAGTTGTAACGTTATAAATCCAGAAAAGAATATAAAAAGAATAAAAGGAATGGAAGGATCTCATTCTCACTAAATAACAATTATCAACTGTCGAGGAATCGAAGCAAAACCTGATCAGATGCGAGCCCTTGACGCCATTGCAAGCCCAAGAACCATCAAAGAGGTGAAAAGGTTGACAGGAATGGTTGTGGCTCTCAACCGATTCATTAGCCTGTCTTCGGATAAGTGCCAATCATTCTTCAAAGCGTTAAAGAAAGGTCACTCATTCGAATGGAGTAAGGAGTGTGAAGAATATTTGCAAAAGTTGAAAGCATATTTGCGATTACCTCCAATCTTGACCGTTCCTGATAAAGGGGACACCTTGAAGCTTTATTTAGCCATGTCCCCCCGAGCATTCAGAGCCGTCTTGATTAAGGAGAAAATTAGAAATTAAAGACCAGTCTACTACACTAGCAAAACATTGCTTGACGCCGAAACAAGATACTCGTCTATGGAGCAGCTGCTGCTAGCTTTGGTCACTGCATCTCACTAGCTCAACCACTACTTCCAAGAACACCCAATCCAAGTCATTAAGGCCTATCCTATTCAAGCGGTACCCTCGAGCTCGGATCTCATGAGACAGGTCACAAAATGGGTTGTGGAATTGGGGCAACAAGACATCGAGTATGTCCCTCGAACTGCCATAAAGGGAGAAATGTTGGCGGATTTTGTAGCCGAGTTCTCCCGCACGCCAAATGGAGCCGCGCGAAAATCGTGGTCGCGGATGACCTCCAAAATCGCAAAGTAGAACCAGCGAAGGAAACCACGGTTGCAACTAGTGTGACTGCGGTCGCGGATGGCCCCCAAGAGGAAGCAACTCTCAGTGGAACGATGCCGTTGTTCCGGGTTGCGAAACCGAGACCGCGGGTCACCCCCAAAGTGTAACAAATTTGGAATGGATCCTTGAAATCGATGGTGCGAGGAACAATCAAGGGTTTGGAGATGGGATCGTGCTTACATTTCCTACCGGAGAGGCACTTCAGCTTGCCGTTCACCTTGGCTTTAATACAACGAACAATGAGGCCGAGTATGAAGCGTTAATACTCGGGTTAGAAATAGTAGCTAATCTTGGAATCGCCAGACTACTCATTCTATCCAACTGAAAGTTGATAGCAACCAAGTGTTGGGGTATTACGAAGCCAAAGGACAAAAGATGATCAAATACACGAAGAAAGCGAGAGCTGCTAGAAGAGTTCAAGCAATATGAGCTTAGACAACGATTGCGCGATCAAAACTAGTCAGCTCCTGCCTTAGAAACGTTGGTTACTTGTTTGAGAAGCTCGCTCAAGACCTCGATTCATGTCGAAGTTTCGGGATGTCTAACAATCGACACCTCAATTGAAACCGCAAGCAACAATATGTCCGAAGACGCAATCGTGAAAATCACCTCAACAGAGGCCGCGATCGCGGGAAGTGAAACTACGTAGGATCTTGGACGACAAATGCCCTTGATACGCTACTTGGATGAGAATGTCCTGCCCTCAGATACCGCCGAGGCCCGGAAAGTTTGCTTAAGGGCTCATAGGTTTTGGCTATCGCCGGAAAAGATTCTATATCGTCGATCTTTTTCCAGGCCATACTTGATACGCGTATCCCCAAGAAAGGTTGAGCCTCTACTATACGAGATCCGTGAAAGCATATGCGGGATGCATGCCGGAGGTCGCAGTTTGACATTTCGAGCTCGTTCTCAAGGATATTGGTGGCCTTACATGCAAAAGGATGGTGAGTTATATATCAGAAAGTGTGACAAGTGTCAAAGGTTCGCTAGGCTTAAACACTTTCCAGTTGAGGATCTCCACGCCTTGACTAGTCCATGGCCTTTTGAAAAGTGGGGCCTTGATATCATCTGTCCCTTCCTGAGAGCGCCCGAGAATGTGCATTACCTCATTACCGCCACGGACTATTTCACTAAATGGGTGGAGGCAAAACCCTTAGCTAATATTCATGATTTCGACAACCAAAAGTTTGTTTGGGAACACATCATCACGCTCTTTGAAATCCCTTTTGCTCTCAACTCTGACAACGAGACACAGTTCAACAACGAAGTTTAGAGAGTATTGCAAAGGGATGGACATAAAAAATGTGTACTCTTCCGTTGGCTACCCATAAGCAAATCGGCAAGTTGAGGCAATAAACAAAGTAATCGTTGAAATTCTAAAGAAGCGCCTTGAAAGAGCTAAGAGAAGATGGATTAAAGAGCTACCGACCGTACTATGGGCCTATAACCACCCCACATAGATTGACCGTGGAATCGCCCTTCGCTTTAGCATATGACATGGAAGCGGTAATTCTGCTAGAAGTCGGTTTGCCAACCTTGTAAACAACATTATTTGTTCCTGAAGAGAATAACCGCACTCTTTCCGACCATCTTGACTTCACCGAGGAGCGTCGAGACATTGCAGTTGTGCGTCTTGCGGCTTACTAAAGGGTAGCCGAACGGGTCGTAGCCCGACGCGTGAGATACCGTACTTTTCGACTCGGTGAACTTGTACTTCGACGAGTCATTGGAAGAGCACACGATCCCGTAGATGGCAAGCTCGGCCCAAATTGGGAAGGTTTGTATCAAGTGACTGTAACATATGATCAGGGGCTTATTCGTTGAAGAGTCTTGACGGAAAGGTCATCCCTCGGACTTGGAAAGTCGCGCATTTGAAGAAGTTCTTCCCGTAGAGCAAGTCGTGGCCACGGGTCTGTCAACCGGGACAACGTGTCACGTAGCCGTGTTCGCGGATCACCGACAATGAGTTCTTTGGGAAGCCCCTCACATGGATGTTGGTTTAAGAATGGCTAGGGGAACAAGTTCATTGTTTTTTGTTTCTTAAATAAAATCCTGGTCAGGAACCTTTTTATTTCCTTTTAATGTTTTGTTCTCTATTTTCTGTATTGCTTGTTGTAATAAGTATATCTTAATGCGCTAAGGGGAACTGGTCGACTACTCCGCATGACCACTTCGAATAGGTCCTAGAGTACTTGCGTCTTAGTTGCGTTCTAACGTAACTAACAACCAAGTAGGGCATTTGTGAGCGAGTAAAGATTAAACTATTTTCTGTAAGTGTTTCTCAAATCCTTTTTATTATTTTATTTATTAAATTACCGCTTTTATTATCCTTATGATGGAGGCTTCTTTCTTAAATTACCGCTTCATGCTCCCCAACTCCATCCATGATGAACTGGACATAATTTATAGAGGTTGCTTATGGAATAAAGACAGACAATACAAACCACTTGTGGGATGGGATAAGATATGCAAACCAAAGGAAATGGGTGGTTTAGGAATAAGGAAAACGGAACATATGAACAAAGCGTTGCAAATGAAACTATTATGGAAAATCTTAGCAGAACCTAATAATATTTGGGTAAGGTTAATTGCGCAAAAATACCTTAAAACGATAATCTCTTCACATATAAGCCAAAACAAGATACATCGTGGTAATGGAAAAAACTCATCCAACTTAGGGAGGAATTTTGCAAGGGGCTAATATGGAAAACCGGGGAGGGAAAAACGATTCACTTTTGGAATGATAAATGGATCCTTAAAGGACCCCTGCACCCCCATGCCAAAGATCCTTCAACTATTGATGAAGCGTCAAAAGTTGTAGATTGGATATCAAATGAAAAGACTTGGAAGGTAGAACAACTAAGACAAGTTCTACCGGATGAGATAGCTGACAAAATTTAAACAGTTCCGATTCCGGACAATTACATACAAGATCGACTCTATTGGGCACCGAGTAAAAATGGTGGTTTTCTACTGCTTCGACTATTGAGTTAATTACTAATATAGAAGGACAAACTCCTAGCCTAAATAATTGGATATGGAAAATGGACATATACCCGAAAGTTAAAAATATCTTATGGAAAATTGATAACAATGGTCTCCCCACGAAAGTACGACTCTGCGAAAAATAGGTTGTTACACCAGGAGGATGTATACTATGTGAATGTACCATCGAAGACACAAACCACATACTTACTAAATGCCCGTATATGATACATATAACAAACAAAGTAAACCCACATACTACTCATGTAATTAGAGGGTCGATCCTGATAACAAGACACCTAGAGTAATTCTTAATGATATTAAACAACTACTAGGGAAAAAGGAGTTCACAGAGTTGGCATCAACGAAATAAATTAACTTTTCAACAAGATAAGTTTGATGACATTCCTGACCTGACAAACTATATCCGAAACCAAATTAATAACCGGGAAAGGGCAAAACAGTGGTCGAAAGACGAGGAAATTACGAGAGCGGATCAACCTCGCAAAACGAACAAAAGAAGAGTAACGAATAGGAAATGGAAAAAGCCTAAAGCAGACCAAGTGAAAATCAACTTTAATGCATCTAGGCTTCCCAACAACCAAGCAACGGGAGGGATCGTAATCAGAAATCACCTAGGCCAGATAATTGATCTAAGAACGTGTAACTCCAACAAGATCTCTGCCTTAAAAGCCGAAGCTTTGGCCTTTCGAGAGGCTATCTGGGAAATGAAAAACAGAAATCTAAGAATGGTTGAAATTGAAGGAGATAACCTCCATGTCATTATAGCGGTTAAAGGGATAATTAAATACCATTGGGAGATTGATATTATAATCTCTCATATCCTTATCTCCTTGTCTAGGGGCCATGATAATCTAATTAATCATATTCCTAGGGAGTCTAATGATGTGGCCGATAAAATTGCTAAACTAGGTCATACTCTCCCCGCCGAGTTAATCAAGACTCATCTAGAAGTTTCTGTTCTCATCTGAAAGGATGCTCTAGGACGCCCTCCGTAAAGGAGTGCCTCCTAATTCTAACCTAATCAAAAAAATTAAGAGTAGAATTTCCTAGCGGATTGGGGACAAGATATCGCTTGTGTGACACCCTTATACCCTATGACGTGTACTTTGTAAAACCTATCTCTTATATAAATAGATAATTCACATACAACAACTATCCACATAAGCACATATCAGAAAGTAACAACCATAAAAGGTTGCACACACACAATTATATGTCTTTACTTTTTATACTAAAACATCCATAACTCTAAATTCTATTACAACTCATATGTCTAAGATGCAAAATGAGGAGGAGAAGGTTGCATTGAGCTTCAGCCTGCCGACCTGTATGAATGTGACCTCTAAAAGAGACACACGTCAGAAAGTTCTAGCTAAACTTGAAAAATTGTTTTTGCAATTTACGTGAGTCGCATACTCAGTGAATATAAATCATTATCAATTATTTCACACAGAGTCAAACGTTTAGTCCATGTACATATATATACATATTATACATATGTCATAAGTCATATAGGAATTTACTATGCAAATGCAAATGCGGATGTATCCGATTCATTATTCTGTGAACTGTTCAAGCCTGAATCTGCCCCGAGTTTACTATATATGGACTCTTATGGTCCCTTTAGCAAAGAAATCCGAAGATCTCCTGAATATTGACCCGTAGGTCCTGTATGATCCGTAGATCATGTATGACCCGTAGGTCGCTTTAACAAAGAAGTCCGAAGATAACCTGAATTACAGTTCAGGGCAAGACAGTCACAGGTCCTTTTAATCTCATTGCAATATGCTATGCAATTAAGTGCATCATGTAACCATATATCATATGCCATCTCTTATCATATTTTCTGTGCAAACAACTCTGAAAATTTCAGAACTATCACATCTATCCATATAACTCATATAGAATATATATCCATATAGTGCATATATCACATATATCACATATATCCATATACCACATAAAGCACATATATCCATATATTCATATTTCACATATAGCACATAGGGTTGAATCTCCGGTGTATACTCACCTGTTTAAGACATATACTATATATCTTCCCTTATTCTTTGACCACGATCTATGACTTGTGCTCCTATATATAACCCAATGCAAATTAGGCTAATTACTCTTACAAACTCTAACCCCAAATGCAATGAAATGCCAGAATGCATTATAACTTCTTATGCATAATTCCAAATCCTTTAAAACTTGACACCGATAAACTATATATATATATATATATAAGAACATTTTTCTAGTTCAAACCTTTCTGAAAAACTTGATCAAAGGGCCCCCTAATATCATTACAAAGAGAAACCCTAAAATCATTGTGAAATCTTTTACCGAATATAAATCCGATATCGAAAACACCCTTTGGGAACTATAAATCGACTAATTTTCAAATCAACAATACATCTTGATCTGGAAAAATCAATAAAATCCAGATAAACCATTAACTAATTAAAAACTTACCAAAGCTTGTACTTCGAGATTAAAACCCGATAGAAGAGATCTTGTACCAGATCTAACCAAAAACCACCGAAATCACCAAACTTAACTTCTTCTCTTTCTCTTCGTTTTTCTCTTTTTTTTTGTACGAACTTAATAATGAAGAAATGAAGAATTGAATATATATATAGCAATTGAGCTGAGAGTCGGCAAAGCTTTAGGAAAAATTATACTTTCTACCCTCAAATCTCTTTTACTACAAACTTTACCCTGAAATAATTATTAATTAACTTTTAGTTAAAAACTTTTTAAAATATAATAAACTTAATTAAAAAATAGATATTACTTTTAAAAAATTCACTATAAATCATGCCACTATGTTATCCATATGTTATTTATCTTATATGAATGCAGAATGACGTATGCACTTTGGCCGGGGATGTTACAATCCTCCCCCTCTATAAGAATTTTGTCCTCAAAATTCGTTGTCTCTTCATATGACCTTCTCATCTTCTCATCTATTTCACAAGTTGTTTTGTCTATACCATGATTCTTCTAAATTACTTTCGGAATCTCACTCTATAACTGTTTGATTCTGTAATCTGCTATCATGATCAGTCCCTCTGTGTAGCTCAAATTCTGTGCAAATTGTACTTCTAAATCTTTTAACACATGTGACAAATCAGATCAATTATGTAGCAACATACTAACATGGAAAAAATCATGAATCTGAGCTAATTCTGAAGATAATGCTAATCTGTATGCCAAACATCAATATGCCATCCTGAATAATAAATGGCGTATCTTTACATTGTCAAACAATTTCTATAATTTCTACCAACTTACCATCTCTTACTTGTGCATCTTTAGTTTTTTGTCTCAGCACTGGCCAAATCTCAAAAGTAGCAATCAGTACTCTATCTATGTCAAACTGCAATCTATTATTTAGACCTCGCAAAGCAATCAAATCTGACAATGAAATCATTTGCATATTTGTCACCATATCACTAGACTTCCAACTCAAAGCATCTGCTACAACATTGACATTTCCTGAATGATACTTAATTGTACAATCATGATCTTTCAATAGTTCTATCTAGCACCTCTGTCTTCTACCTCATCAAATATTTCAAACTCTTATGATCTGTAAATATATAGAATGTTTCTCCATATAGATAATGTCTTCCAGATCTTTAGGGAAAATACTACTGACGCCAACTCTAAATCATGTACAAGATAAGAAACTTCATGTGATCAATACTGTCATGATGTATAGGCAGTTACTTTTCCATCCAGCATAAAGATACAGTCAAGACTCTGATATGAAACATCACCGTAAATACTAAATCCTCTTGTACTTGTAAGAATTCTCAATATTGTTATTGTAGTTTGTCGGTGCTTTAACTCATTAAAGACCTGTTTGCACGCAGAATATCAACAAAATGAAGCATTCTTTCATAGCAATTTAGTAAGTGGTGCAACTATAATAGAGAATCCTTCTGTAATAACTACGGTTTTTGAGGATATTTTTGAATTTTTCTCGGATATCCTTTTAACCTCTTTGTCCGTTTTAACGAATAATCCAATATTTTTATTGGAATTTAAATCCTAGAAAATTGTTGGTGATATCCTAAAATCATAAAGAAATGATTTTATGGATCGGTGTGAATTCTAGGATTTTTCAGTGGAAAAAGAATATTTATTGGATATGCCGTCTTTCAAATTATATACTGTAAAGTATTTAAAATATGAAACGCAAGCCTTAAAAATTGAAGGTAGCAAGATAAAATCATGAAAAATTGGTTTTATTGGTCTACATAATTTACGGGACGTTTTCCGTTTAGTAAGTTTTTCCATCCGAGGTACATAATTTTACCGCTTTAACGCGAGTCCCGTTTCGAGACGGGTTTGGTTGTATAAACCACCTCTCATTTTCTTAATTAGGAAGGAACCAAGAGAGATATGGATGAGGATGGAATTCTTCTACGCTGGCATATCTTCATTTGCCTCGTCAATAATACAAAACTGAGGAAGGACCGAGAGGGAATGACGGACTCGGGAGCTACTTCACCGCCGACTGCTCTCCTTCCCCGCCTCCTCAACCCGTCCACCTCTATCATCTCCTCCTGCACCTTTCTTCTTCCCTTCTGAATGTTTATGGGACGTGCTGCTGCTGAAATAGAGCCAAAGAGAATTAGGACAACAACGTACTCGGGAGGAAGAATTGAATCCTCACCGCCGGTAGTCTTCTCTGCCTCGCTACCCATGCCGCCGGCGTTCATTAGCTTTTCCGACCACCAACCACCACGAGGTCCATCACCGAGCAACGCCCAGCCACCCTTGGGTTCGGGGATCGAGCCACTATCCAGCCAAACGAGCCATGGGCTCGAGTGAAGGTATATACGATCGAAATTAATTAGTGGGTTGATTGCGGAGCCACCGTAAGGGCCTTTTGGTTCCGCTTTGCTAATTAAATTTATGGTTATTATAATCTTGATGTTGGTACGGTCTCACATGTTCAAACCGCTCGAGAAACGGACGTCAGGATCTTTAGTTATAGCGAATACAAGTTTTGGATACCGATTGGCAGGTAAAGGACTTCGGATAATTACTCGGGATTCGTTGTTAATCCGTTTGATCCGAGATTTGGTCACCTTTAAGAACTGTAGCTAATGAACAATTTTTATTTAGAAAATTGTTTCAAAAGTGAAGCGGATATTTAGTTATAATTCCGCCAAGATGGCTCCTTGAAACATGATAACTAAGGATTTATTATATATCGATATTCGGAAATTAAATCGTTTATCGATTAGGAAGTTGGAGGAGTTGAGAATACAACTAAGAAGCGTTTCTGTGAGTTCGTTGCTGAGAAATCCTTTTGTTATATTTGTTAGAAGGATGATAAAGATTATTGTTGAATTGCTAAGGACGTTGAGCACACCTTTTAAGGCAAGTGGACGGTTCTCTCTTGCATTATTGTTATTAAATGAGGAATTGAATCCCATTTAATATTTGTGTTGGGAATAACTTGTGTGCTTAATAAAATATGATAGGTCGTCATATTTGTTAGAAATAATGACCATGTTATTTATTCAGTTTCGCGATACAACTGGATTTAGGTCCGTTATGTGTGACCTTGTATCTTGCCTCATGCTGAGACATTATTGTGAAGTAAGTTAGTTTTTCAGGGGTAGGAGCCGAGTCTCCGATGACCTCTTTATAACACAGTCTATGTTGGGAGGTTTAGCTCGCTATCATATCCCAACATTCGGGTCATGACTCATACCTCACTAACGCTGGAGGAGGTGTTTATGCACTCTAGCTAAGTGCAAATTGGTACTAGATGTTCGTCAATGATCATGGATTTCATCCCTCTCATCTTGGTGTCTTCATGTACATGTGGATTCTCAGCGGTTTCAATCGATTAAAAGTTACCAACATGTTTGTAAGAAGTTAAGTAATATAAGATAAGTGCGTTAGGCACATTAATGTACCTGGATGGTTAGTCTATTCGATAACCATTCTTGCTTCCGGTTATGAATGATTCTTAATCAAACTTTGATTAAGTTAATCTGAATAGTCGATGGAGGCTTTTCAAAATGTTATGTGATTAATATGAGTTCCCAACAATTGTTTATGTTTCTTAAAGAAACCACAAGCGGTGGTGTTCTCTCTCTTGATTATACAAGTCTCCTTCTTATTCTCTATAGGACTACAAACTGTTGGATCATAATCCGAGTATATTCGGATTTTGATGCCAATATGTTTAGTTACAATAATAAGAACCAAGTTAGTTCCTCCGCTTGCTTAGTCTTTCATTAGACTAACCCGTCCATCTTCTTTTCTTTTATATAGTCGGCTGGTGTCCACTGTTGGTTTACGACACATCAGGTTCTTCTTGGAAGTTGATTCAAGAGGTAGATTCAGAGGTTTGAAGCTCCAGAAGTTGAAGAAAGGTTTCCAATGGCTATACTTGAGTGAAGACCATGGTTGAACTACTTCAAAACGAAGCTGAGTTACAGGAATAAGAACATAAGGAAGACTTGATGAAGATTTTATTTAAATAGAAGGTTGTTCTATTTATTTACTAATTCTTTTTAAGTTAAGGCTTGTATAAGACCCTTTTATTCTCTTTTCCGCTGTAAAGTTTTACTTAATTTTGTTAGGTTTTAAATGGTTTCATTACCTTGTTTTTAGTTTGTTCAGTCAGTTTAAAGCCTTGGATAGCTTCAATTTAGTCTTAATCGGGGTTACTGGCGGTAATACCTCCAGGGTAGGAAGGGGGTGTTACACCTTCCACTAATAGTCTGTAGTATCCAATCATACTAAGAAAGATATGAACTTTTGTAACTGCAGTTGATGCTTTCCAGTTTGCCACTGCTTCAAACTTTTTAGAATCAATCCTCCATACCTCTTCCAGATACTACATGTCCTAAAAATACTATATGATCCAACCAGAATTCACACTTTCTCAGTTTAACAAACAACTGTTTTTCCCTCAAGACTTGTAACACGATACACAAATGATCAGCGTGCTCATCTGTACTTCAAGAATATATCATGAATAATGATGATCACAAATCTGTCTAGAAAAGATTGAAATACCTTGTTCATCGAAGCCATAAATTCCGTTGGTGCATTAGTCAAACCAAATAGAACTAACAGAAACTCATAATGCCCACATCGAGTTCTGAATGCTGTCTTGATAATGTCATCTTTAGCTATCTCTAACTGATGATATCCTGATCGAATGTCTATATTCGAAAATACCTTTGCACCCTAAAGTTGATCAAATAAATCATCTATTCTTGGCAATTGATATTTGTTCTTCATTGTCACCTGATTCAACTTTCTATAATCTATGCAAAGTCATGAGATACTCTAGCACTAATGAATACTTTGTCCAGCAAATCTCTGTAACTGTTTTTTCAGTTCTTGTTACTCTAGAAAAGCCATCCAATTTGGAAGAATAGAAATCGGTGCAGTACCTGACATTAGTTTCATAGTAAACTCTATCTCTCTATCAAGTGGCAATCTAGGAAGATCCTTTGGAAACACATTAGGAAAAATCTTTAACAACTAGAATAACTCCAACCTCATCAGATTCAACTGTACAGTCTATAACATGGGCCAAAATGTCTCACATCCTTCTCTGATCATACTAACAGCCATTGTTGCAAATATTAAGCAAGCAGGTACCATTTGTCTATCACCATATAAAATTACTGTAGATTTCTCAAGCGAGTCTATTATTAAATCTTTGGTATAACAATCCACTTTAGCATGGTATCTTGACAACAAAGCATATCCAATATAACATCAAACTCATGCAGAAATGACAAGATCAGCTGGTAAATTTACTATATCCACTCGTATTATACATTCTCGATATACTGTATTTACCTTTACCATTTCTTCTGTGCTTCCTCTTCTTATGGTTCATGTGTATGAAATGTATGTTCTTGTATTGCTGTATGAGATGCTCTTATAAACTGATGTGGCACGGCTGAACCTTCTCTCCTTTATGCATCATGCTCATGAATGCAATTCTAATGTCAATTGCATATGCTTATGAATGCATGCCCTTAAAGAATCATATCCCTACTCTGATACCAAAAACTAACTGTGACACCCTTATACCCTATGACGTATACTTTGTAAAACTTATCTCTTATATAAATAGATAATTCACATACAACAACTATCCACATAAGCACATATCAGAAAGTAACAACCACAAAAGGTTACACACACACAACTATATGTCTTTACTTTTTATACTAAAACATCCATAACTCTAAATTCTATTACAACTCATATGTCTAAGATGCAAAATGAGGAGGAGAAGGTTGCATTGAACTTCAGCCTGCCGACCTGTATGAATGTGACCTCTAAAAGAGACACACGTCAGAAAGTTCTAGCTAAACGTGAAAAATTATTTTTGTAATTTACGTGAGTCGCATACTCAGTGAAAATAAACCATCATCAATTATTTCACACAGAGTCAAACGTTTAGTCCATGTACATATATATACATATTATACATATGTCATAAGTCATATAGGAATTTACTATGCAAATGCAAATGCGGATGTATCCGATTCATTATTCTGTGAACTGTTCAAGCCTGAATCTGCCCCGAGTTTACTATATATGGACTCTTATGGTCCCTTTAGCAAAGAAATCCGAAGATCTCCTGAATATTGACCCGTAGGTCCTGTATGATCCGTAGATCATGTATGACCCGTAGGTCGCTTTAACAAAGAAGTCCGAAGATAACCTGAATTACAGTTCAGGGCAAGACAGTCACAGGTCCTTTTAATCTCATTGCAATATGCTATGCAATTAAGTGCATCATGTAACCATATATCATATGCCATCTGTTATCATATTTTCTGTGCAAACAACTCTGAAAATTTCAGAACTATCACATCTATCCATATAACTCATATAGAATATATATCCATATAGTGCATATATCACATATATCACATATATCCATATACCACATAAAGCACATATATCCATATATTCATATTTCACATATAGCACATAGGGTTGAATCTCCGGTGTATACTCACCTGTTTAAGACATATACTATATATCTTCCCTTATTCTTTGACCACGATCTATGACTTGTGCTCCTATATATAACCCAATGCAAATTAGGCTAATTACTCTTACAAACTCTAACCCCAAATGCAATGAAATGCCATAATGCATTATAACTTCTTATGCATAATTCCAAATCCTTTAAAACTTGACACTGATAAACTATATATATAGAAGAACATTTTTCTAGTTCAAACCTTTTTGAAAAACTTGATCAAAGAGCTCCCTAATATCATTACAAAGAGAAACCCTAAAATCACTGTGAAATCTTTTAACGAATATAAATCTGATATCGAAAACACCCTTTGGAAACTATAAATCGACTAATTTTCAAATTAAAATCAACTATACATCTTGATCTGGAAAAATCAATAAAATCCAGATAAACCATTAACTAATTAAAAACTTAGCAAATCAAGCTTGTACTTCGAGATTAAAATCCGATAGAAGTGATCTTGTACCAGATCCAACCAAAAACAACCGAAATCATGAAACTTAACTTCTTCTCTTTCTCTTCGTTTTTCTCTTATTTTTTTTTGTACGAACTTATTAATAATGAAGAAATGAAGAATTGAACATATATATAGCAATTGAGCTGAGAGTCGGCAAAGCTGTAGGAAAAATTACACTTTTTACCCTCAAATCTCTTTTACTACAAACTTTACCCTTAAATAATTATTAATTAATTTTTAGTTAAATTTTTTTAAAAATATAATAAACTTAATTAGAAAATAGATATTACTTTTAAAAATTCACTATAAATCATGCCACTATGTTATCCATATGCTACTAATCTTATATGAATACAGAATAACGTATGCACTTTGGTCGGGGATGTTACAGCTTGCTTGGGTGTCAAGGCATCTCGGTTGGCCCTAGAGATAGAGTTTTCGACATTCTCTCTCCCTTTCCTCCATTTTAATTACATGAGATTGCCATGTGTGGTAAGCAAACTCATATTCACTGAGCTCGCAAGCAAGTCTTATCTTTAACTCGACGTTCGATCGACAAACTGCTCTTTTGACTTAGACATTAAAGGTAGATTAGGGGGATTCCACCCCATGTGTAAATTGTTTTGCAGTATCTAGGTTGAAGAAAAGCTTGGAACGGAAAATGAAGAGGATAATCAAGAGAAGCATTCAATTTGTGTATTAAAGGTGGATTTTTGTGCACTAACAATTACCAATTTTGTTCCTGCTTGTAGAGAGATTATTGAAAATAATCAATAGAATAAAATTTGAATGAGAAGGGATATCTCCATATTCCATTAAAAAGTGTGAAAAGACTAAAATATCTCCATTTTAATGAAATAAGATAAAACAACAATTGTTAGACTTTCTTATCCACTTTTTAAAAACTCTTTATTTTATAGATTAACACCATATCCAAATTCTTCAATTAACCAAAACATTATTAGAAAAATATCGATGGGATTGACTAAAATTCGTTATCAATTAATCGGTTTGGTGTTTTCATTTTGATGATGGCCTTAAAAAATAAGAATTTCTTTTGGTGCCCTTAAGATTTTGCCTTTTCCTCTTAAGAAAACAACTTATTCCTCTTGTTACCCTTGAGGTTTTGGCTTTTCCCGTTGACACCGCTCTTCGGTTCAAATTAGTTAATTTCAAGCTTACCATTATGTTCATCACCCTTAAATTAGTAGGATTCAACTCTTAAAACACTTAAATTAATAACCAAATTACATCAATTTGAATTTTTAAACAATTTTGTAAACAACCCCTTAAAATAGAGGATTTTTTAAAAATTCAAATTGATGTAGTTTGGTTATGAATTTAAGTGTTTTAAGAGTTGAATCTTACTAATTTAAGGGTGATGAACATAATGATGATCTTGAAATTAACTAATTTGAACCGGAGAGGGGCGTCAACGGGAAAAGTCAAAACCTCAAGGGTTTCAAGAGAAATAAATTTTTTTCTTGGGCACCAAAAGGAAACGACAAAACCTTAAGGACACCAAAGGAATTTTCCAAAAAAAATATTTTGAGAAATATGAAAATCAATCTATAACTATATATTAAAGTTGTTCCTTTTCGAGCCACCAGAATGATTCTGCCCCTACCTCAAATTTAAAAAATTAATTTTATTTTTATTATTATAACTTCTTTCTATTAAATTCTTTTTTAACTATTTAAATTTATCTCTAACATCAAACAAATATCTATTCAATATAACAATATCTTTTGAAAGCTTCCTTATATAAGTATTTAAAATTAAAGACAAGATATTTCAAAATAAATATAAATCTTTTATCGTAAATTTTTTGACGAATTTATTTATAGATATATAGTGATTTTAGTTTATATAAAAATTAATGATAAATATTTATAATGTTTAAAATTAATAAAATTAGATAATAATATATTTGATAGATATATTGAAATATTTGATAATCACTAAATTTACGTACATAAAAAGTAATAAAATATAAAGAATATAATATTTGATTAAAAAGTATACATTCTACGAGTAATAAATTATTTATATTAAAGTTTATATTATATTTTAATTTATTAATATGTTATTTATAATGTCTATAAAATATCGAAACGTAGTCGTACATGATAACGACGGGTAAAACTAGTAAATTGGTAATTTTTATAAAATAAACCAAACGAATAGGCCGGCCCGGCCATCACAATATCACATTCTCCCTATTTCATGTTCATCTCTTCTTCACTTGGAGTCGCATAAACCCAAAACGCATATCCCCCACTCACTCAGACCGGCAGACCGCCATAACTCTAATCTTTCCCCTCATTTTTCTGTTTCATATTTCACACAACGCAAATTTCCCTCACTCAATCCTAGGGATTCAATCGCTTGGAGAAATTTCTCGATTTCGCGAACGGTGCATTGGTGCGTGCTGTTGCGCTGCTCGGAGCGTTTCTCTTCTTTATCCGCTTGTGTTCATTTCGCAGCAGATGAGCAAAGCTCGCCTCCTCATCTCGCTGTAAATGTCTGTCATCTGCCGATATCTCATATCCATATTTTCTGTGCTTTCTTCTGTTTGATTAGGTTCAGATCGTTCTCCGATGCATTTCAGCTGTTAAGCGTATCTTTCTTGAGGAAACGGCTAGCCGCTGCGTGTAGCCGTGTATACCGGTAAGTAGAATTCCAGATCTTCCAATTTATGGTTTTTGTGATGCTTTCGGAACCCTATCTCTTGTAAGTTATGCTTCCAGGATGGTGAATTTTATTCCCTAGGGTTTTTTTTGGAGGGGTGGTATCGAAAGAGGGTTGTCCTGTGAGTGACGGGGAGCTAAAAAACTGGTTTTGTGGTTGGGTGGACGGGATGAATTAGAGTTAAGTTCTCATTTATGCTTGTGCTATTTTTTCCTATTGCGGAAAGGACTTGGACTTTGAAGTACGCCATTAATGGCTGTTGTATACTTCGTCATCACATGCCATTTTCTAATTGGGGACTTGTGCTGAAATCGTTGCCAATGCCTCGTATCAGTGAGTAGCTGGGATTTGCAAGTTGAACTTTAGAGCAGTGGTGGTGCCGCTTTTCATTTCTTATGTTTTAATTATTTTAATGTCAAGTTTTCCTATTAGGTTTTTTCGTTATTTTTAGCCGCTGTAATCATATACCTTATCTGAGTTTTATTGTGCAAGTGTTAACGCTAACTTCAGTCACATAATTGAATTACATTTAACTTCGCAAACTTGGCTCAATCATATGCTTTGATTGACCCTTTTTTTACCCAACTATTCATTGTACATGCGGAAGTTTAATATCATCTTTCTTTGTTGGAATTCTAGGGATTTTTTATGGCTTTTTGCTAAATGCACAGCCTATAGCTGCTTCAGGTATAAGTTAGCAGTCACCTGGGTCCTTAGAATCTATCGTTCAACTAATAAGTTTTCATCATTTTTACATGTGACACTCTTAATTTAGTGGCATTGTGATCATACAAATTCTGGTGACAGAGATGGAGTCTACGGTTCTTGATACAACTGATCAGTCACTGGAAACCAGTGGCAGTGGCATCGAACAAGTGGTAGTGGAGGAACAGAGAGTCAACAGCTTTGATGCTCAAATAGGGGGATTGGAAAATGTGGAGCCTAAAAGTGTTTCTAATGATGGTGATGTTATTACTGTTGAGTCTAGTGGGGATACAAAAGATGAAGAAAAACTGCCTGTCTCTGACATATTAGATAAATCTGATGCACAGAATGGAAATACTGATGAGAGTGTGATGAGAATAGATGGAGGATCAATCAATGATGAAATGTTGCAGTTGGATAAAGCTCCTCTTCCGCTTGATTCAAATGTGATGCATAGTAATCATGCTTCACATTGTAGTGCAGGGTCGTGGTCTCTGGGCAATGGTTTTGAAATGGGCGATATGGTGTGGGGCAAGGTAAAGTCTCATCCATGGTGGCCTGGCCATATTTTCAATGAAGCATTTACATCTTCTTCTGTTTGGCGTACAAAGAAGGATGGTCAAGTTTTGGTCGCATTCTTTGGTGATAGTAGTTATGGATGGTTTGATCCTGCAGAGTTGATTCCCTATGAGCCTCACTTTATTGAAAAATCACAACAATCAACTTCTAGAAATTTTGTGAAGGCTGTGGAAGAATCTATTGATGAAGCATGTAGAAGGAGTGCTCTTGGTTTGACTTGTCTTTGTAGGAGCCCTAATAACTTTAGACCTACTAAAGTTCCAGGTCACATCGCTGTTGACGTTTTTGATTACGAACCTGGTGGAATTTATTCAACTGACCAAATCCAAAAGTCAAGAGACAACTTTCACCCTGAACAAACACTTTCGTTTATAGAGAACGTGGCTGCAACATCAAGAAAAGCTCCTATGACCTTTGATTTTATGAGAGAAAAGGCAACTGCTATTGCATGTCGAAGAGCTGTGTTTGTGGAGTTTGATGAAACTTATGCTCAGGCATTTGGTCATAAAGCTGTACGCCCTATTGTTGCACCACCACCAACTGTTGATCAGTCAGTCCAAGGTATATGGTTGTTTCGTTGTCCATCTTTACTTTTCTGCTCTTTTGCCGTAGATTCTGTAGTCTCTGTTGTTATTCAATCTTATTCTGTATTGACTCTTTTTGTTAATGCTGGAGTCAACTTCTATTAGATATGTTTTCTTTTACCTGAGTCAACCTGAGGTTGATTTGGAGACATTATAGACCTTGTGATGAAGGTAGCAAGTTTCTTTTCTACTTCCTAGATAAGTATTACAGGCTATGACATTTCTTTTGTAAGGTGTAACATTTTGTTACTTTGTGCTTATTCTCCTTGATGGGCATTGGATGGTAATATATGAGTTAATGTTGCATTTGTTGTGTGCATTTCATCTATTCTGGTGGCTTTATTCTTCATGGAATTGGTTTGAGTGGATAGTTCCTACTTCCATGAAAATCTCTTGGACCCGAGGCATAAAATCTGAAGCATATTTTATTATGTAGGTACTAGTACTGTAATTGATTCAAAACCATGTAGTCGCCGGTCACAAATATCTCCTTGTCTAAAATTTTGCCTTTTGATTTAGGAAATTCTGTTGCTACTCTTATATTTTTAGTCAATAACTTATACAGGGACTTTATGTTAGGATATTAATTTAGTTAACTGTACGAGTGTCAAAAAAAGTTCATGCGAGGAATCATGCTCTTTGACACAAGTGTGACTGTTGTGTGTGAGTGCTTGTTTCAATGTGTAAGAAATTCGGGAGCTTGTTTGCATCCAATGTGTATGCTGATTGATTGATTAATGCAAATAATTATAGTATGACATTCAGGTTGACGTGTTGATGCTTGGCATGTTAAAATAAAATAGCAAGACCAGGTTAAAACAAAGGAAACCTTGTTTATCTAAAGGTTTCCTTTTAAAAGGATTACTTGAAGAGAAATGGCTGGAAGCTGATTTTTGTGAAAATAATCATTGATTCACATATGCGTATGAGCACATAAGCCCAGCTACACGATTTGGTTCCTGTTAGCATTTTTGCTATGCGACATCTCAATTGTTTGCATATTCTTAATTCTGTGATAAAAAAGCTGACATCCTATAAATCCACAACTGTTACTCTGGTTTGCTAAAGAGGTTTGGTGCTTTTGTTGTGTATTTGTTAATATTATACTATTTTGAGATGAATTGAGTAATTGGAATTGCAATGAGATTTGATTTACTTGTTCCTGATCAAACTACATGCTGTAATGTCCACCTCTAGCAGGATAATTCTGCCTAGTTCTGAATATTGTCTGAAATGTGCCGTGCAAATGTCTATTATATTTAGACTAGCTTGTGTTTCATATGTAATGGCCTCCATGTTATGGATGTCAATTTCTATTTTAATCCATGAATATTAGCCCCATCATTGTGTTTCTATATGGATTAGTAGTCCCATCATTGTGTTTCTATAAGGTTTATGCTTGGCAGTTTTATGGATGGGGGTAGCTTATTGCTGTATTCCTTACTGCATTTTAAGATTGTCTATAGCTCTTTTTTCTTCACATTTAAACCTTGGTACTTACTGTGCAACTTTTCTGCAGCTCGCTTCAGTGGGCGATTGGTGACCGCCGAGCCTCCTAGTGGTCGTAAGAGTTCCACAAAAGCCACTAAACCCAAGGAGCAGTTGAAAAAGGACAGGTATCTCTTAAAGCGAAGAGATGAACCTGGTCAAATGGGAATTTCTTCATCATCTCCTTGTGAAGAAAGACAATCAAATCCAGCATCAGGTGATTACATCCTCCAGAAGAGGGATCAACCTATCCCTGCCAAAGATCAGCAGGAGGTCACTGCTCCTGCCAGAGATGATGAGCCAGCTTCAAGTCATAACCCGAGTAAACCTGGGCCTTCTGCTGAAGAAGAGAAGGCCGTAGGGGAAAATGTGGGTACAGAGAAAGAGTCTCATACTCCTACTGGTAAGAAAAAGAAGTCTGGTTTATTGAAAGGAGCCTCTAAACGGTTGAATGCTGAGAAATCTGACCTTGGGGACAAAAAGAAGAAGAAAAGGAAAACAGACTTTTTGGCAAGCTCAGATAATTTCCAGAAGCTTTCTTCTTCTCGTGGAGTATCTGGAGGAGGAGAAATACAAGGACAACCTGTACAGGTTGTTGTGCCATCTGGGGCTACCACTGATCCTCTGTCTACTGAAAGGAATATTGATGGCAGGCTTCAGCAGCTATTGTCTGATCTGAAAGCTCTTGCTGTGGATCCCTTCCATGGCAGAGAGAGGAACAGACCTGTAATAGCAAGGCAACACTTCCTGAGATTCCGATCCCTTGTTTTCCTAAAAAGTTCAGCTGCTTCTGGTGACACAGAAGCCTCTGAAGTTCGATCAGCCCGAACTTCATCTGGAGAAAACACAAGAAGCACGCCTCCCCTAAGACCACCAAAAGGGGAGAAAAAACGGGTTCTATCTGAGCGTCAGGAGGACATTGCTACCAAGAGGATAAAAAAGGTAACTTCTATGAAATCAACAGCAGGTTTCAAAGAGAAGAGGAAGGCCCCTGAAATGCAGCAACTTGACGGAAAGGGAAAAGCCCCTACTGTAGCTAATCCTAGATTCAATGCAAAGGTGGAGCAACCCATTAAGAAGCAGCCTCAAAAGGTGAGGGTAGAAGAACCTACTTTTCTGGTAATGAAATACCCTCCTGGAACGTCGGTTCCTTCCAGTGCAGAGCTTAAGGCCCGGTTTGCCCGGTTTGGCCCGATGGATACTTCACAGATGCGGGTTTTTTACGCTACAAACACTTGCAGGATTTTGTTCCTGTTCAAGGAAAATGCTGAAAGTGCTTATAGATTTGCCTTGGGGAACAAATCTGCTTTTGCCAACGTGAGGTTCACGTTAAGGCCGTATGCGGTGGCACCCGACCCTCAAGCAGAGAAGCCCAGCAGGGCTGGGGATGAGACGGCCATTGATCATAATGTTCAAACGATGCATCAATTGTCTTCTTCAGCTGTCCAGCTGAAATCATGCCTGAAGAAGCCGTCTGGGGAGGAGGGAGGAAGCCAGAACTCTGGTGGTGTTCGTGCTTCTCGGGTTAGGTTTAATGTGGGCTCAGGAGGAGTTAAGACAACTGACTCTAGGATCAATGAAACTTCTTCATCTTCTTCTTCTTTGTCAGCTGTTGCCATGGATGTAGTACACAACAATCAACCGGAATCCATTTTGAAAAATCCATTGCAACCTCCTCTTGTTTCACCCCCATTGCATAATCACCCTCCTTTGGTTGAAGCATCTCATGGTAACTACCCACAGCATACTTACACCAGCACTAGGCTACCGCTACCGCCGCCACCTCCACCACCCTGCCATCCTCCACTGTCCCGACCACCACCAGTGGACATCTCACAGCAGATGCTGAATCTGCTGACGAGGTGCAATGATGTTGTGTCCAATGTGAAGTCTATTCTGGGCTATGTCCCTTACCGTCCCTTGTGAACATGAAAGAGACTAATTGGAAACACATTGGACCACCAGAGCTCTCAGGTCTTGTGACAACATAAATTTTTTTTTTGCTAGGTTTCATAGGGGCATTTGTGTGTACTCCCAAGAGATTCAAGATGAAGCTTACTTGGGAAGCTGGGTTTTGATTTCAAAGCCAGTAAAAATGGGGCTTAAGATGAAAAAGACATGAGAACGGGCAACAATAGCAAATATCAATAGAAAAGGGGTTTATACTTTATATCTGGGCCGGTGGCGAGATTGTGTAATTTTGTAATTCAGCAAGTCTCTTTTAACTATTCTCTTTCCATATGTTCACTTTTATCTTCTCGGATTGTGCATCCGAGTGTGTGCTGAAGTGATATATATTCTGTACATTCCACCATGCTTCTCTCGCTTGTTGGTTGACGGCCAAACTAAAAGGGCCACACTTTTGGGTCCTTCTCAATATTGTGTCTTTGAAAGATTCTCGGTATGAATTGAAAACGGTACCTCATACTTCGCTTGGAAGTTGGAACCGTTAAGGCGTTGATGGTAATTACACAATCATTCGTGAATGGCTTTTACAGTTTCATGACGTTTTTTTTTTTTGAAGAAATAGTATTATCTTTTATTAAAGATCTAATTCCGTCAAGTTTGTTATGTCTTGGGGAATACCATACATAATCATATACACATGTTCTTGATCCGATTTGGTACACAAACGAGTTAAATAATGAGCTACAATATTACCCATTCTACGTACACGAGAACATGAAGCAAGTAAAAAAGAAAGTAAACAAATAATATCTCCAACATACTGCCAAAGTAGGAGAAATCAGTTGAAGCCTTTTTAAATGCCCATTACAAGATCCAACTAATCTGTTTCATCCTAAAAATGTGAGTAATCCCAAGTTGCTGTGCAAGTTGAAGCCCAAAAATCAGAGCCATTGCTTCAACAATTTCAGTTGAGCATGTTACCTGAATTTTTTTGGTTGCAACAGCCACAAGCCCACAACAAAGCCACGAGAGTCTCTAACGACAACACCAAACCCAACTCCATCCAGGGACGGAGCTAGGAATAGAAATCAGGATGGGCTAGAATCTAGATTATAAAACACAAATTCGACTTGTTAATTTCACACTTCAAAAATAATGGAAAAAAAAATTCCCTTGTATTTCTCCCATCCAAACAACCTCGGATAACAATATAAACGACTTCTATCTCCTCAAAATCACTCCTGGGCCCCATCTCTCACAAAAAAACCCTTTCCCCTCAAATTCCCCATTTTCACGTTTAGATTTCAAATTCGCTTTTAATTAAACAAAAACAAAAACAATTAAAAAAACAACACACACAAACAACACAAACAATGGAGTTTAGGCCCGTTGAGATCAAGGTGATCTCAGCGAGCGGGATAAAGGACGTGAACAAGCTGTCGAAGATGGACGTGTACGTGGTGGTTTCGGTGTCGGGCGACCCAAAGAGCGTGCAGCGGTCGCCGATCGACAAAGACGGCGGAATCAACCCGCGATGGCACCACTACGACATGAAATTCGTAGTGGACGAAGTGGCCGCCCAAAACTCCCGCATCGGCTTCGTCTTTCAAATCATGTCCAACAGGACCCTCGGCGACAAAGAGTCTGGCCGCGTCTACATCCCCGTCAAGGAGCTCCTCGACCATTACGGCGTCGGCGCCAACGCCGTATACTCCCCCGGCGCCGCTCGCCCCCACTTGGAGGCCGAATACCAGGTCCGGACCATAACCGGAAAGTTGAAAGGTACTTTCAAATTTTCATACGCTTTCGGCGAGAAATTCACCCGAGAGGCCCCGCAAATGGAGGAGCCGCCGCCGCCCCTTGGGTATCTGGCGGTCGTTCCGACCGGGGTGGCTCCCGCGGCTTATCCTTACGGGGTAGTGGCCGCGGCGCCTCGTTTGGCGGCGGGGGGCGACGGCTCTGGGGGTAGTAAATATGGAATGGGGGCGGCGGCCGCGGGGGTTGGGATGGGGCTGTTGGGTGGGTTGTTGATAGGGGAGATGGTGGATGATATAGCCGACATTTGATTAAGGAAAATGTTGTACATTAATTGTATACAGATTGAACACTTTATCAATGTTAATTATCTCATACCTATCTACAATGATCAATCTCGGTGGTGTGTTGGTTTTATGAATGCAAACACATTACATTAATTTATGATATAAGATGGCGTCATTTATGGATACGTATGTGGGGGTGTTGATTTGAAAATAAGGATGGAAAGAAAATGTCAGCATTATTTCAAGGACAATATAATGGTTACTCACTTACTCCCATACCGATCGATGTGGTTAGTGATGTATATATGTTGTTAATTACTTGGCAATGAAGAAGTCCGACTACCAACATCTGGGCAAGATGCACATCTCAACCGCCTCGGTCACGATACAATTTAAGATCATCCCTAAACTAAGTGACAATTGGTCGGAGGTTGTCCTGTTTGAGTGGGTGTTAAATAATGTCACCTTGACACATGTTTAATGAGATCAAACTTTATTTGTTACTTTGAAGATAGTTTGGTCATCTCAACTTAACTAGCTAGGAGGTATTGAAAGCTCATTCTCACATGGGCTCATGCTCATTTGATATTTGCTGGAGTTGGTTAGCACTTTTTTTAAAAGATTTAGACAAATTTATTTCTTTTTTACATATAAAAGCTCATTCTCATATGATATTTTCCATAAAATAAAACCTAGAAGGCTACAATCAACCTTAATGCAGGATAGAGAAGCTAGAAAAACTAAAGAAATTAAGTACCGGGGGATTTAACAAACAACTTATAAAAACATAAACTTCACATATACAAAATTTGTCAAAAATAAATAAAAAAATAGACAATCAAATCCAATCCAATCCAATCATATCATATCAACGAATTCATCAAAACTCATATCTAACACACACCCAAAAACAAAAAGGAAAAAAGAACAAAAAGAAAAAAAAACCTAACCGTAGAGCAATCCTAATTAGAGGCCAACAGGCGGCAGAGGCGGAGCAGAGTCGGTAGCAGCCACGGCAGCCCTATCATAGAACACCTTCCCATCGCAAATCCCAAACCTATATGAAAAATAAACGGAACCTTTGTACCTCCCGGATTGGGTCACGATCGGACACCTAATCGAAGTCCAATTCACCATATCCTCGGCCGCAACTCTCTCGTATAAATTCTTGAGCGGTAGCCGCAGCTCCCCTAATTTCCTCGGCCCGAAGAGATTGACGGGGGACGACGCTTTCACTTCGAGAACGAGCTCTAGCCTTTGACCGTTGCCTTGTTCTAGGAGAAGCGTCCTGTGGTCGAGGTCGAACTTCATCTCCGAGTTCCAAATAGGGTTGGTGCCGTTGCGCTTGTCCGGGTTCGTCCTTAGGGTGTGCTGGAAGCCCTTGATGTGCGCTTTTACGTAGACTTGCATGGCGGTGCATGGGTTCACGTTCTTGAACCCTTCGCCGTGCAGAAGATTGATCGTCAATGGAAGAGTGTGGTGTTCCATCTTCAATGAGTTTTACGTGTGAATTGTGTCGGTGAGAATCAAAGATAAATAATATAAAATTATCAGATATCAAGTTGTTGATTGATCTAAATATAAATTAGAACTAAAAGATATTTTTTTATCAAAAAAAACTAAAAGATATTTGTAAAGTTGTTTTGTGAATAACAGAAATTTCATGCCTTCATGCCATAACCATAAATCGGTTACACCGTTGGGAACATCTACAGAAAGATGTGGGCAAAAACTAGAAATAGAGAAATATGAGGTCTATATTCTATATACAAATAGATTCACTACCTCCTGTGCATCGGTCACAAATATCAGAGGTGGCACATGTAAAAAGGAGAAAAAATACTATAATAGTCCTACTAATTAATAATTAATTCTAAAAATATACCACACCATATTATTTTTTCCAAAACTATACCTTTTGATTTTAAAATATAAAAATTACCCCTATCTTTAAAGATATTAAATAACTTTAATAGATCAATAAAAAGATAATCCTAAATATCTACAATCTACTAAAAATTTGTTCGTAAAGTGCATTGTTAGTTAAAATACCCCGATTAGATTATATTTTTTTGCATTTTTACATAAATTTCGGTGATTGGTTATACAAAGTAATCAAAATTTGTTAGTTAAGATCATAATACATGATTACGTGGTAATTAAGCTCCATAAACAGCCTATATAAGTTTTATGTAGCAAATCTATGTATATATATAAAAAACGCAATGAATAATTCCACCATATTACGCCGATTTTTCTACGTGTCGTTCCCACGTTAAGCCACCTAGGATTTCGCCACATAGGATTTTTTATTTTGGGAATTTATATATGTTGATATTATTTTAAGGAAATATAAAAATATGATAAATTAATTTAGAAAATATTCTATCTAAAATAAAAATTTTTATCTTTATATATTAGGATATAGCATAGATCTATTTTTTTTTTTCTAAAACTAAAATAAGTTATAAAATATTAGATATTATGTATTAAGATAGATATATTAATTTAGTTTTTTCAATTAAATTTCTATCTATTTTTATGAAAGAATTAAATTCGAAATTTATTTAAAATTAAGGAAAATTATTTTATCTTTATTTTTTTATCTATTTATGTAAAAGATTTATCTTAAATAAAATTTTGATAAAAAATAGACCTTTCAATCTAGATAATTACTTGCCTAAATTGACTTTTGATAAAAAAAAATTATGTTATCTTTTCTTTAATTTCTTTTTGAATTATTTATGTAAATATAAATGATTTTCTTATCATTAAAAAATTCATTCTTTATTTATATTTTTTCATCGTTTCTTATTAAGTATATTTTTTTGTTTTTATTCAAATGTTTTTAAAAATTGAATTTGATAAAAAAATTTACAAGAATTTAGATTACTTTTACCTTTTTTATATTTTTTGTAAAATATTTTTAAAATTAAATGATTCTAATTCAAATAATCTTTATTTATATTTTTACATAACTAAATTATCATTAAGCCATCAAAATTATAGTGGGCTCACTTTAATAATTTTAGCCTGTTTCACATAGCACCAACTAGTTTTACCCGTCGTACCATGTACGACTACGATTCGATATTTTATAGACATTATAAATAGGATATTAATAAATAAAAATATAATATAAATTTTAATATAAGTAATTTATTGCTTGCAGAATGTATAATTTTTTATCAAATATTATGTTCTTCACATTTTATTACTTTTTATTTACGTAAATTTAGGGCTTATCAAATATTTTAATACATCTATTAAATATTTTATTATCTATTTTTTATAAATTTTAAAATTATAAATATTTATCATTAATTTTATATATAAGAAAATCACTATATATATATATCTATAAATAAATTCGTCAAAAGAATATGCTAAAAGATTTATATTTACTCTAAAATATTTTATCTTTAATCTTAAATACTTGTATAAGGAAGTTTTCAAAAGATATCGTTATACTAAATAGATATTTGTTTGATGTTAAAGATAGATTTAAATAGTTAAAGAAGAATTTAATAGAAAAAACTAAAATATTAGGAATAAAAATTAATTTTGTAATTATAAGGTGGGGCCATAATCGTTCTGGTGGCTCGAAAAGGCACAACTTTAATATATAGTTATAGATTGTAAAATTTAATATAATTTTTTTCTAATAAATAATTTTTTTATATTAAATTAAAATCATATTCATCATAGAAAATTAAGTATTAAATTCATGTAGTCGTGCATGGCACGACGGGTATAGCTAGTTTTGTATAACAAAATTAACGTGAGATATCCTACTTTGTTACGGAGTATGTAGTAAAATTTTCTGAATAAAAATTTAAATAATAAAATTAAGTTGTATAAATTACTACATACAGATTTTATATAGTAAATTTTATGTAACAAAAATAATGTATATGAAATATGTTTATACAATTTTATGTTTTATGTAGCAAATTCTTTTTAACAAAAATTAACCTACGTGAAATATTATTCTACATAAAAATTTCATGTATCAAAATTTGTGTAACAAAACTAACCTACACAAAATAGCCTACATAAAATTTTATGTAGAAAAATTTGTGTAACAAATTTAACATACATAAAATAGTATACATAATTTATGTAATAAAATTAACCTAAA